>ML685771.1:9850910-9937717 GCA_007922175.1 Pelusios castaneus | reverse complement strand
CCACTTAAGCAAGCTTAAGTCGATTTAATTTTCAAGTGTAGACGCACCCAAGTTGACTTCTTAAGTCAACTTAAAGCCAGTGTGGATGGGGAATAGCACTAAGATGACCTTATTAAGTCGACTTAAACCCAGTGTGGACGACTATGTCTACTGTTAAGTCGACTTAACAAGGTCGACTTAAGTCTACTTAAAGTGTAGCCACTCTGTCAACTTAACTTTACAAGTGTAGGCATAGCTAAAGAGTCTAAACTTATCTTGTTTGGAGCAAGATTGACCTCCTGAGCAGGCCTCCTCATAATAGCAATGGCAATAAGTGGCCTCATCTGCATAATCAATATTCAGAATTAATCCTCTGGAAGGGCAACATATGTGAGTGCTAGGGCTGAAACTGGTCCTGGTTAGACAGAAACAATTCTTCCATTATTGTACTTGTGCCTACTTCTATGGTGATAGTATGGTGGAGTAAGCAGTCACCACATAGGAAGTTGCCTTGCTCTTTCTTTTAGGGCTAGATTCACATAGGGCCTCCAGCATTATGAATACTACTGGTATCTAAATCTATGACATAGGCCCCAAATCCTTTTGTGAATCTAGCTCTTATAGGCTACTAGCAGGGTGGCTTTGCTATTGTGAAATTTAGTTGCCTAATGTCAGGGATCTATTTCCCCTTCCACTTTGCATTGTCTGGTGGATCACTGTACCAGGTTCCTCTCTGGTACAGGGATCATCTCCTGTCCTCTTGCTGGTATTATCTTAATGAGAGTTAATGTGATCCAGTTTTTGTGAGAGTAGGGTGTGGATCATCTTCTCTGCAACACCATTCTTCTCTTGGGCGATTTGTGTAATTGCCAATCAATCTGAGATCAAGAGTGTTAGAAGGGACATTAGTATTAGTAAATCCTAGATGCCTTATGGCTATAATAATTGCCATGCCACATAAATGAGTTAATACTGAACACCAGCTATTACTAACGGCATGTCTCTTGTAAGACAATCATTCAGACTAAGCGTCTAGCCAGAGCATGTGTTGTTTTTATTTGGGTTGCTTTCGGAGCCTGATGATTCTTTGCTGGTGGTAGATATCACATCAGCACACCTGTTTCCCATGTCGTGTGGAACTTCCATAGCCACAGAATACACTGCAATACATGGGAGCAGTAATATGTAAATCATCATTAGCAGATGTTTATTGTCTCCTTTCAGAAAATAAGATTTGACTAATCAGCCTAAGTGAAACATATGCTGAAATTAATTAAAGTTTGTTTTAAAATGATTTGCATGCTCATTTCTTTTAACGGTTTGTAATTAAGGTTTTTGAATACTTTTTAAGAAATGAAGTCACCTGTGTTGAGATTTTTGAAGCAGTACAGGGCATCTACTTGTACGTCTTCTACTAACATTAATGGTCCAGTGCCCCGCACTGCAGTGAATTTTCAACCCTACAGTAGTACAAAAAAAGGAAGAAACATGCCATTGTTTTACGTTATTACATGGCGACCTTTGTAATGACCACAATAACTAAGACATCATGCAGATATGAAGGGTATGATGACTGGGAATTGTTTGGAAACAATGAACCTTTTTGCCAAAATCACACAAAACCTCAGCATATTTTTTTTAACATGCTTATTATTTAGCCTGGGCCATTTGGCTAAAATGTGTAACTTCTGGAACTTTAAGAACTCTCTAAGGTTATGTCTACACTTGAAAAGTTAAGTCAACTTTATAAGGTCGACTTTAAGTCGACTTAATGTGGACCTTATTAAGTTGATTTAACAGAAGTGGACTTAGCTTTTCAAGTGTAGATGTGGCCCCTTTTCAACCTTATTAAGTAGACTTAACGTTTTAAGTCAACTTAAAAATGTCCACCTAGGCACTACTCCGCATCCCCACTGGCTTAAATTGACTTAATAAAGTCGACTTAAGTGCTAGTTCAAATTAAAATGAGGTGTTATTAATTTGAACTAACTTTTCCTTAATTCGACTTAAGGAGCAGCTTAAGTCGAATTTACGAAAGCCCAGTGTAGGCACCGAGTAAATTAAGCCGACTTAAGCCTCCTTAAATTGACTTAATTTGTAAGTGTAGACGCACCCTTAGATGGTTTTGTGGTCTAGAGGATAGGACACTCTTCAGGGATCATCAGTTCTAAATCTGGTTTTGCTGCATGACCTTTTGTCTGTCCCACAATTTGTCTGTCTTAGCTAGCAAGCTTTTGGGGCCAGGAGCCGGTTCTTACTATGTTTATAGAGTAATGCCTAGTATTATGGGCTCTGTTCTCCTCTAGGAGCTCTAACCGTTACTTTGATACAAATAAACAGTAGTAATTAGGATCATTAACTTGGCCTTTGAATGGAGAATTATCCAGTGTACCTGCACACCTTATTCATAACTTCCAGGGTCACTGTATAAGCTATCTGACCTCCTGTCTGGCACAACCAATGGAACTTCCCCGAAATAATTACCAAAGCAGATTTTTCATCCTCTCCCCCGCCACCGAATCTTGATTTAAAATTTGTCAGTGATGGAGAATCCATCATGACCCTTGGTAAATGTTCCAGTGGTTAATTATTCTTACCATTCAAAATTTACCCTTCATTTCCAATCTGAATTTGTCCACCTTCAACTTCCAGCCATTTAATTGCGTTATTTCTTTCTCTGCTAGATTGAAGAGACCATTATAAAATATTTGTTCCCGAAGTAGGCAGTTAAGTCAACATTAATATTCTCTTTGTTAAGCTAAACAGATTGAGCTCTGTGAGTCCACCACTGTACGGCATGTTTTCTAATCCTTCAGTCATTCTTGTGGCTCTTCCCTGAACCCTCTTCAGTTTATCAGCATCCTTCTTGAGCTATGGACATCAGAACTAGGCACTGTATTCCAGTAGCTAATACAGAGGTAAAATAACCTCTCTACTCCTACTTGAGATTGCCCTATTTTATACATTCAAGGATTGCAGTTGCCATTTTGGCCACAGTGTCTTTAGATGATTATCTACTATGAACCTGAAAGCCCTTTTTCAGAGTCATTGCTTCCCAGAATGGAGTCCCCATCCTGTTAGCATGACCTACATTCACTTATGTCTACACTTGAAAAATTAAGTCGACTCTGTTAAATCAACTTAACAGGTCACCTTAATTTTTCAAGTGTAGACAAAGCGGAGAGCTGCAGCTCCCTGCTCAGCTGGGTCCCGGGGAGAAGGGAGCAGAGGCTCTCTTCTTGCCAGGGTGCCGGAGCTCCCAGGGAGGAGGGAGCCACTGGGGCTCCCCGGACAAGAGAGTCATAGCGTCTCCCTTCTACCTGGGAGCCGCGACTCCCTTCTCCCCAGCCCTAGGTCGACTTAGGAAATTAAGTCAACCTAGGATGTCCACACCAGCTTTAAGTCAACTTAATAGGTCAACTTAAGCGTTAAATCGATCTAACGAATGGTAGTTATTGAATCAACTTAAGAACGCTCTTAAGTTGACTTAATGAAAGGCCAGTGTGGACCTGGAGTAATTTAGGTTGACTTAAGTGTCCTTAAGTCGACCTAACTTGCTAGTGTAGACATACCCTTTGTTCCTAGATGTAGACATTTACATTGAGCCAGATTAAAAATGCCTATTGTTTGCTTGCACCCAGTTACCACACAATTCAGATCGCTGTGTATTAGTAACCTGTCCTCTTTGTTATTATCACTTCCCCAATGTGTGTCACCTGCAAACTTTATCAGTGATTATTTTATATTTCTTTCAGGTCATTGATAAAAATGTAAAATAACAGAGGGCCAAGAACAAATGTGCCCATTGGTAATCCACCCACGCTACGATGGTTCCCCTTTTAATGTGTGCTGTGTTTGTTTTGTTATCAGCCTAACTAATGTTGTGTGCTACCAAATCAAATGCTGTACAGAAGTCTAAGTATATTACATCACCATTTTTACCTTTATTAACCACGCTTGTTGTAGAAGAAAGAAGAAAGAAAGAAGAGCCTAAGACATAAGGCTAATATAACAGGCCAAAGAGGAGGCCTGAAGCCTGAAAAACTAGGCTAACATACAAAATCCAAGCCAAAGGGTGGTCAAGGATGCACAGACTGAGGCAGCCCGCACATGAAGCTCATGCACGCAGCCACTGATTAACAACCCGTCAGTCATCCACCTCATTAACGGCTGACAACACTTGTAATCTCATCAAAAAAGAAATCTAGTTTGTTTTATAGGCTCTGTTTTTCAGAGTCTATTTTCCACCTTAGTCATGTCCTTAACTGGTTTCATTTCCCATGCATCCACTGAACAACGGAGCTACACTGTTTGCACCCACTGAGGTGGTGTCCAGCAAGGACTAGTGTGTTTCTGCAGAAACTTTTTTGTCAGCCTTGTATGGGACATAATTTGCTCTGACTACTCCACCGTTCATTAGCTCATTCTCAGCCCATGCTGAAGGCAAGAGCTTCTTATTGAGAACAGCAGTTTGTTTCAAGTGCTTTCTCATAAGTTTTCAAGTCTTCCTGCTATAATGTCACAGCACCACTGGCTCCTGAGATGGAGAATAAGAGTAATTCATTATGTTCATAAATCCAAAAAGGAAGAAAGACTCTCCTGGAGACATCAGTATCTTTATAACAAACAGAGCAGCAGGCAAGCTTGCAAATTACCAGCCCCAGGCTTTGTAAGCAATTTTGCATCAGTTGGGGGAAATTACAGTAAAGTGCAGTGAGAAAGTAAACCATAAACTATGCCACAAAATGCCCCGTGTTTCCCTCTGTCCACATATCATTTCAAATAATACCTGCAACCATGACACTATGTTGAGAATTCAGGACAGCATCAGATATTTTCACTTGTACAGAGATTTGCCTAAGTTGGAAATCATTTCATGTGCAAATTTCAATTTAAGAGGGAAAATATATGCAGTACTTAATCTTCCAATATTATTCTGCATACCAGCACCACGTAACAACTAGTCTGGTAATATGTTTACACACAGGAATGCAGTTACGCCACTATCACATTTATAAGTGCACAGGTTTGATTTATTTATGCCTAGTGATACAAAGTTCCTAGCCTGTAAATTTTTACAGCAAACATACTTGAATTATGTGTCGTGTCCACTACACTGGATCAAAAATCCACAAAATACTCTCAGGGAAGAATTAAATGTATGCGGTCTCTAAACCATGGAAATATTGCTGTAATGTGTCTGTGTGATATTTAACAGATTGTGAGTTCAAATCCATTTATCAGCTGATGTCTAAATGAGTTTGGCAGGAGCTTAGTTCATTAAGTATAAGAAAAACTATGAGAAATGATGTAGGCTGAGGAGAATTTAATGAACAAATAAGTGACCTTCACATTTATAGAAGATAAAGATTTCATGCCAAATTTTGCATAATATACACTGAAATTAATGGAGTATTTATTAGGTGTTTTTTTTTCTTTCCTTTTTTTCTTCATTCCTATAAAACTTCTGCACAGGAGACCTGTTTATATTCATGATTATAAGAGTCAAAGAATGCAGCTGAATTATACTAGTCTGAATTTTGCTGCCAACTGGGAGATATAATTTCAGAGAAAGACTCAGCCAAATCCTGAATTAAAATTAGTATTATGGAGGTGAATATACAGTCAATAAGGTTCAGATCCACAAAAACCGTTTAGACTCCCATCTCCCAGTGAAACAAGGGCTAAAATATCATTGTGCATCTGAGCCTAGAGGAACAGGGGTGCTACAGCTCATTACTTTGTATGGAATTCTTATTTTACCCGCCTCTCGAAATGTTCATGGAACTAGCATGGTGTCAGCCTTAGCTGAATTGACATGGTCCAGTTCTGTCTATGCATGTGTAGGTGTTGCATTAGAATAGCAAGGTTCTCCATGAGGAAATGGAAATAGGGATATGACTACTAAGCCAGGGTCTTGCTATCAGCCATACTGAGAAGCCCCTTACTTCCATTTAGTCCAGTTGGAGCTACTGGTACTCATCACTCCTGAAAACTAGGCCCCTTATTTCGGTGCTTAAACATGATTTAGGAGATTAATTTACGACACTCTTGTTTGTAAACTGGACCCTAGGCACCTACCTCCACGCACACTATTGAATGACAAACAGGGGTGAGCTAGAGTGGGCTCCATCATAGCTAGCAACCATACGTTCTAAGCTGCATCTCCCACATATGGCCTATGCACTATGAAATCCTAGCTTGGCTTGTTACATTACATCAGTCCAGGTCTATTGGCTAGCCACAAGGGACATTGATAAAAGTTGAACCAACCGTATCGAATAATCCTGTGACTATGCCCAGTGCTGTGGCCAATAACACTATATGACCAGTAAGTCAAAATTCCCAAGCTTTAGACATAAGAATGCCGTAGGCCCAAGATCCTTGCTCTACCAAACTTTTCAGCCCTTCGGGTATGTCTGCACTGGAGGCTCTGTTAAGTCGACCTAACAAGGTTGACTTTAAGTCGACTTAAAGTCGACCTTGTTAAGTTGATTTAGCGAGTCCACATTGAAAACTCCTGTCAACTGCCTGCGTCCACACTGGGAGGTGCTAGGTCAATGGAGGATTGATGCATTGTGGGTAGCTGGGAGGGGGTCTGGAGGCCAATTAGGTCGACTTAAGGGCTTGCCTCATCTACACTGGCTTCAGTCGACTGAATAAGGTTAACTGAAGCGATAAGTCGACCGTAAGAGTTGGTGTTATTAAGTCGACTTAAGGAAGCACTTAAGTCAACTTAATAAAAGCCCAGTGTGGACGCAGGAGTCTGCAGGTCAGCTTAACCTTCCTTAAGTTGACCTAAGGCTCCAGTGTAGACATACCCTTTGAGAAAATGCTTATATAATATGCTGCTAGGTGCCAATGTAAGAACCTAGACAGACAGACAGATCCTCCGATCCTTTGGTTTACAAAGAGCTTACACCAGAGCAGCAAGAGGCTGGGCCTGCTGTTAGAAATCAGAAATCCCCTGGGGCCAGATTGGGCCATTACTCATGATACGCGGTACCTTGACCTGTCATTATTCCCACTGGTGTCAATGGGATGTTTTGCAAAGTCAGCTACTGGTCGGTGTGAGAACAGGTATTCCTGTCTGATCCTTACCAAGGAGTAAGGGCCAATTTTCTGAAGGTCACTGATGTAGCAATGCTGTAGGGAAAATATCGACTTTATTTAGTGCTTTCCTCACCTTTTTATTGTAATTGTGTGGCTAACAGATCCTTGTCCTCGTTTCTCTATCTGAAATAATCTGCAGCTATGTTGCATTCTTGTAACTCTGTAGATATTAGAAATGGCCTTTCTAGCTAATGAACTGGGAATGAATAGATAATTTATGTGCCAAAAATTATTCATTTATGTGTCTGCATTTATGTGCAGAAGGACTGCAGTCAAGCCCTGGTCATGAAGTTAATTGTGGCACTAAGAAAACAAATTGGTTGGAATCACCCTTTTCAAGTTATTTCCAAACATTAGTTCAAAAGTTCTCTCAATAAAGTGTCTTTTTAAAAGAAACGTGTCCTGCGGTTCTAGGATGTATCAGGAGAGGTATTTCAAGTAGAGACAGGGAGGTGTTAGTGCCGCTGTACAAGGCACTGGTGAGACTCCATCTGGAATATTGTGTGCAGTTCTGGTCCCCAATGTTTAAAAGGATGAATTCAAATTGGAACAGGTGCAGAGAAGGGCTACAAGGATGGTCTGTGGAGTGGAAAACCTGCCTTATGAGTGGAGACTCAAGAAGCTTGGCTTGTTTAGCTTAACCAAAAGAAGGCTGAGGGGGGATATGATTGCTCTCTATAAATACATCAGAGGGATTAACATCAGGGAGGGAGAGGAATTATTTGAGTACAGCACCAATGTGGACACCAGAACAAATGGTTATAAACTGTCCATCAAGAAATTTAGGCTTGAAATTAGACGCAGGTTTCTAACCATTAGAGGTGTAAAGTTCTGGAATAACCTTCCAAGGGGAATTGTGGGGGCAAAAATCATAACTGCTTTCAAATCTGAGCTTGATAAATTTATGGAGAGGATGGTATGATTACCCTATTTTGGAAATTGACTGATATTTGGCTACGTGTGGTGGATTTACAAGTGGCCTAAGAGGGGAGAGTACATGGGGTGGGTTCTGAGTTATTACAGAGAATTGTTTCTTGGGTAACTGGCTGTTGAGACTTGCCCACATGCTCAGGGTTTAACTGATTGCCATATTTTGGCTTGGGAAGGAATTTTCCCTCAGGGCTGATTGGCCTGGGCTCTGGGGGTTTTTCGCCTTTTTCGCCTTCCTCTGTAGCACGGGGCATGGTTCACCTACCGGTGAATTCTCTGTATCTTAAAGTCCTTAAATCATGATTTAAGGAGGTAAATAACTTAGTCATAGGTTGGTGGCCTATTGCAGGAGTGGGTGGGTGAGGTCTTCAGGCCTGCATTTTGCAGGAGGTCAGACTAGATGATCGTACTGGTCCCTTCTGACCTTAAAGTCTATGAGTGTATATAATGCACTGCACAGCTCAGCTCCTCCAGAACTTCCAATTCTAACATGGGAAATATATTTAAAAGAAAAACTTTACCAGAAAGTGGAAAAAAAGTCCGTGTGGAATCCATAATGAGTAGGTACAAGGGATGATTAGCAATACAGAAATGCACTAATCAAGAAGTGAGTTAAGATTTGAGCTGACAGGTTTTGAACTCTTGCTTAACTTTGGACCTCATGACACTCAGAGGTAGTAAACGGAGGTTGTGGGTGCACTTCTGAAAACTAGGCTCTACATTTACTCTTTAACCAGGATGAAGTCCATTGGCTGGGTTAGCAGAGATTTAGAACCAACTCAGGCACCATTTTTCCTTAAGAACGTAGGACTGGCCATACTGGGCCAGCTCAGTGGTTCAACAGTGACTGGTGCCAGATGCTTCAGAGCAAATGAACAGATCAGGGCAATAATCAAGTGATTCATACCCTGTTACCCAGTCCAGATTCTTGCAGTTAAGTCAGACGATGTAAGCCAATTGACCAGAACATAAAAATGATAGGCCAAATTCTTCTCTCAGAAGACTATAGTTAATGCCCAGTGACTTCAAAGCAAGTCATGCTCATACATTCAAGGGAAGAGTTACACTGAGTGGGTGAAATTCACTGGTGTGCTGAGGGTCAGCAGAAAGCCTATGGCTCACTAGCATTCCGCCTAAGCCCTGTTTTGAGGGTTAAGTGGGGCTTTGTGCTAGTCTTTTGCACAAATTCATCTTCTGGAGGGTTGACTTCTGCTTCCTCCAGGCGGAAAAGCAATTGCATAGTATCTCTGCATGCCTCAGCAAATTGCAACTCATGGTCATATTCTCCCTTCCGTCAGCGTGGGCTGGCGGGATAAGTGTGAATGGCACAGGCAGAGGCCCCTTGACTACCTTGAGATCTTCATGGGGTTTCACATATTGTAAGGTCAGCCCTGATCTAGCTTTGAGTCTTTTGGATTATTGCCCAAGTTTTTCTTTAACATCTAGACCCCCTGAGATAAACACATTTAGTGAATGGAAGTCTTGAATTAAATTAAGTCACAACACAATTTAGCCAGTAGACAGCAGGTAACTGGTGAATAATGAGATGCCACATTACTGCTCACCTAAACTACTAATAGGGAGACATGTAAATAGAGGAACAGCACTTTCCTTTGTGGTCTAAAACAAAGGGACAGACTCAGGTCTGGTGAAAGTAGGTGCAACTACATTCATCTCAGTTTGCACCTGCTTACACCAGATTTGAAATTGGTCTAGTGTTTTACAGTATTCGTTAATTCTCTCCCCCCCATTGCCTATGCTGTATATGGCATATAGCAATTTACGGTAAGCCTTTCTTGTGCAACTTGGTAATAGATGGAACCAATTTCTGAAGTTAATAGTATTAGTGAGGAAATAAAGTCATTCTTTACCAGCCCTGCAATTCGCCTTTAGAAAAAAAAGGTATTTGCAACTACCTCTATCATTTGATTTACGAGCCACAAATTTGTGCAAGAAACTTCACTTTAACTCAGTCACACACTTTAAAAAATGAGCAGGGGCCAGTTCACAAATGATTTCACAGCTCTGTACACTTCCCTAGAGGAGCCATCTCCTTCCTGCTGGCCAGACACATTGCCTTGAAATGGCTGCCAACTTTTTAAGAGTTCCTTTTTGGCTACAGTCTTCTTTTCATAGCAGTATTCAGGGCCCCAGACCAGGTTCATAGGGAACAAAGTGTAAAATTAATCAATGGATTGATGTACTGTTTAGAATAAAAACATCCCACATTTGGCCACATTTTCTGCCCTGCCCGCCAACATGTGTGTGTGTGTGTGTGTGTGTGTGTGTGTGAAATAAAGTTTAGTTTTTCCTTTGCTGCCTGTTGATTTTCCTCTAACTGGTTTTCCTTTTGCTTTTTATTGAGTCTCCTTATGTCTGGATAAGTTTAACACTTGAGTTTCATAATGGTGCAATGTATGTCAATCAGACTATGTCTATACTTGGCCAAATAAGTCGACTTTATTAAGTCAACTTAGCATGTCTACACTATAAAATTGTCGACTTCAAGGGGACCTTGCCAAATCAACTTAGAGTGTTCACACTGGATGCCTAAGTCGACTTCTAGGATCTAAGTGGACTTGGGACTGGTCCATGGTGGCAGGGGGTGCACCCCTTCCAAAGTGCCAGGGGGCTCAGCATTTGCCCCATTGTACCCTGGTACAATGGGGGCTGAGCAGGACAGGGACACTGGCAAGGCATAGGAGCAGGGTGGGCAGGGCTGTGTCTTGCCCTGTGGGTGGGCACGCCAGGCTCTGGCTGTGCCAGCCACCCTGGCATGGAGGGCAGTGGGGGAGCCCTGGGGCCGTTTAAGTCGACTTAAAGTCAATTTAGGGCTAATCTGTGTCCACTCTCGCTAAGTCGACTTAATAACGTTGACTTAGTCAGTAAAGTCGACTTTAAACAAGGTTTAATAAAGTCAACCTTAAATTTCCTTAAGTCGACTTAAGCAGCAGCTTAAGTCGACTTAAGGAAAGTAGTGTAGACGCAGATTAAATTAAGTCGATTTAAGCAGGCTTAAATTGACTTAATTTGTAAGTGTAGACGCATGCTCAGAGAGCACAAGGTATGGACCATGCAATTTTGTCATGTTTCAATTGCAGTTAAAAATAAAGAAAATATATCAAAACAAAGGAGAGTTCATGAGAATATTAATGAAACTTTGATAGGCAGAAAATCAGAATAGAATTTAAATGACAATTCTATTGCCTTAAATTTATAGCTTTAAAAGTCTTCCAGATGAACTTTATCTCACCTGGTAAAGATTAACATGCATTTGGAGCTGAGCAAACTTAGCTTTTCCTGTCTTGGTTGAACTCATAGACAAAGAAAGTTGTTCCTCACCTAGGCAGATAAAAACCAAGTGTTCCTGAATCAAAGTGGACTGAAACTTGATGCCTTGCACTACACACCATTCTTGCCTAAACAGAACTGTATGCACTTTAAAATAATTTTAGCTTTTATTAACTCACAGCAGAAAACAAAATCCCATAGCCTGAAGTCTGTATGTAGGCAAAAAGCAAGCCTAGGGCATAGGCTGGCCTGTGATATTTTGTATGTTTTTTCAAACTCAAATGAGTCTTTTCCAAACAGGTGAAAATTGACAATTGCTGGGTTAGTCAATCGCCTTAATTTCTGTAGTAGCTGATCTGGGAAAAAGTTAATCATATTGTAGACACTGTCTAGCACCACTCAATCTCGTTTCTATCACCCTCAAAGTCATGTATTTTTTAAAATACCAAAAGCAATTTAAAAATACATCTAATGGTAATCACTTCATTGGAAACAACACACTGCAATAACATAAAACAGCAGTCACTTTCCCACAAAGATTTATGAGACAGACTTGTTTTCTCACGACTTACGCTATTCCTGCCTTATTGTTTTATCAGCATTGGCTGTGGAAAGCGGATGATATGTGAACACTTCCCAACAGAAGACAGCGGTAGAGTTTTGATTAGGTAGCAAAATTGAAAAAGTGAGTTTGCTTGCTCCGTTCAATCTTGGTGATTTAAATTTGGGTCTAATAAACATGTTGAAGAACCAAGCAGCCCCCACAGGAACACATGCTTCTTCTACCGAGGTAGATTGGCGGGATATTGGTGGTTCTTGCATTATCCATTTTGGGTTTCTGCCGGTTGTTTATTGCAGGGTCTAGAAATCAGAAGGGTAAATAAATGTCGCAACAAGTGTGGACTTCACATGACCAATGAAGCAAAAAGCTAGATTGAAAAGGAACAAAGAAATCTCTAGGGAGCGAAGAAAAATGATATGGGGCCAGATCCCGGGTTCAGATTAATGGGAGTTTTGCTTTATGCTGGAGGAGAAGGAACTAGCCCCATATGCTGCCTCTCCAGGGGTTGGCCTAACAGTTATAGGCTAAACCCTCCAGGCCTTAATTCAGCAAAATTCTCTTAGAATTCAGCAGGAATTTTACTCTGTTACAGATTAGAGAATTTGGTCCCTTGTTATTTAGCATGTAGGTGGCATGGCAGCTGAGACCTGAAAAACTGACTTGACTATTGTACATGGCATGGCCGGCCAGCACCACCAGAGGGCTGCCTCTTTCCAAATGGTTTGGGTCTCAGAGGTTTGAAAGTGGAGATGCATAAAGTCAGGCTGACCTTGGGGAGTTTACATTGACATGCTGAACTTGGCTTGTTACATCCCAAACGATACCCACCCAGCACCCCTCCATCCCCCGGTTGAGATATGTGCAATTACTAAATGATACACTAATTGTTTTAAAAGACCCACATGCCAGTCCTTCTTGTACGCAGCCTTGCATCTCATATCTAACAAGTTCTTAGACCAAATGCTCCGTACTTAGCGTGTCACAGTATCCTTCTGTGTGCTGGGCCATATTATCATTTATTTAATCACTGCCTTTTCATAAAAATACATCACTTTTATTGCAGGGAAAAAATCTCGACTGTTCTGAGGGTGCCTCATCTTTTTCCCTATACAGGGTAATTACGTGCTCAACTTCCATCTCTGTAGGTGTGTAAACACCCACAACACCCACTGACTAGCAGCTGAAGATACTCGCTATGCTGCAGGTCTGGGCCCTTGGCTTGCATTATTGGGAATGAGTTGCAACCTCCTTAATAAAGGTATTTATAAGGAAATGTTATCACTCAGCCCTTAGTTTAGCTAATTGACACCCTAGGCAGTGGTTTTCAAACCACAGGTCGGGACCCAGTCCTGGGTTGCAGACCCTCAAGTACAGCCCCCTGCTGCTGCTGCCAAAAGACTGGCATGCATTGCTCAAAGATGTAATTGTTGGGTCACCGGCATAAATGATTTTTTTCAACTGGGTCCTGAGAAAAACCACTGCCCAAGGGAACCCATCCTGTGAACACTGACTTCCTTGCGTAGTCCCTGCTCTCACAAGCAGTCTCACTGACTCCTAGTAGTAAGAGTTACTCATGAGTGTGTTTAAGCAACTAACAGACCATATAGTCATAGTAATCTGTATTAATTCATCAAGAATACATTGCCTGTATTCCTAATTGAGCAGCAATGAATATGTATTGAAATAATGATTACTTTGCTGTAGTTCATTAGGAAATTATATTTTAATTCTTATTTAATTACAATTCAATTACTACCATTTATTACCAGTAACCCTAATGAAATAAAATCAGGGCTGTTTGGAAACTAACGATAACATTACAAAGGTTCATTTGGAATTGGCACAATAATTCCTATTTAATTACAATGGAATTACTGAAACTTATAGTACAAGGGTTTGTTACTAGAAAAGTTTAAACCTTCTTAGAGATTCTTACTTACAAATCATTCCAGGTTGGCAAAGATTGTCTGGATTTTACCTGTTGGCTACTCTTTAACTTTCAACATAGAGAACTAAATTCCGTATGCACCGTGTTGTAACCCTCTTGGGTTCAAGGGGGCTGCCAGGATTAAATGAGGGCAGAATCTAGCATACAAGCTTGTAGAATATGTGTTCACACAGGCACTGATCCTTCACCAGATTAAATCAACGACACACCTGCGGTTGATTTCATTGGTGTAGATGAGGGTTCTAAAGAAGCAGTTATATTCTTCACTATGTAATTCAGAGAACAAGGAAGTCATAGTACAGGGCTAGCTGCAGGGGCGGACAAAGGGATGAAGAAGGCAGGTTGTGCTGGTGTGAACCAATACTGCTTCTGGTTTTGTAAGAGGAGACCAGAGTTTGTGCAAACAAAATCACAAAGGATCATAGGTTAAAAAAATCAATTAAAAGATCAAAGGCAAAACGCCAAGCAGCAATGCGATGTCCATTTTAGACTGCTGTAGAGAAGAATAGAATAGAGAAGTGCTGATTCTATGCAGTAGGGAAGGGGACAGAATGTGAACGAGTGGGTGCAATGGAATTAGTGAAAAGAGGCAATTTACTGTGGGGAGGGAAAGTCTGTCATAGTGTTTGTCCAGAGGGTGGCAGGAACACTGCCCAGTAATGAATCTTATAATAGCTATTCTTCTCTGGTAAGAACCCTGAAGTGCTTTGTAGAAAGTTCAGAACAAAAAGATCAGGAATGGTTTGAATTGATCACCGGCTTCTTGCAAGTATCCCTGAGCAGCATGTTTCTTGATCTCATGGAAACCAATGGGAGAGAGCTTTGGGCCTTAATTCAGCCAGCCAGGCACCTGCTTGTTTCTTTAAGAGATAACACATTAGCACGACTTACAAATAATTAAAACTCAGGACTTCTGGATCCTGAGACATTTCAAGAATACAAAATTTGGTTTAATTCTGAATTTTTCTTATATTTCTGAAGAAGAAATCCAGAAAACTTTGTGTTTCAGAAACACCACCGGATGGTAACGTTCTTGTCTGTTTCACGCACTGCCCTGAGCAAAAATGTCTATTTCAATCAACAGTTGACAGGATCTGCAGCTGGGTGGCAGATCTGCCATGTGGACTACTCTAACAGGGGAGTCTAGGGCTTCCATAGTCCGGGGTCAACTGGCTTTCTGGGCTGTCTGCTCCAAAACTTCTTCACTCTAAGGTTAGGACCCTGAAAGCCCGGAGAGTCCTGGATCCGGCTGGAATTCTCAGGGCATCAAGGCTCTCTGTTGTGGATTCAGGAACTGCACCCCAATCAGAGCAAGGCACTGTGACACGGAGCCTGACAAATCTGGAAGCTCTGACATAGTGCAGTTGCTCCAGAGAAATGGATCCTGGAAATCCTGAGGTACCCAGCCTCAGGGTATTCTGCATGGATTCATCTCGAGTAAAAATCTCACCACTAGAACTGGGGCATAAGGAGTTTTACAGAGAAGACTAGCAGAACAGGAAATGAGTTTTGGGAAAGTTTTTCAGTTGAGACCCTGTGATGAAGTCCTTACTGGAAGTCACTGGATTTCTGAAGATTGGACTTCTCTGTTGTGGTTAAAAGCAATGGGTGAAATTCAAGCAATTGATTGTAGACAACAGAGCTACACCAGCTACACTTGATTTAGTGACGTGTGCCTGATCACATAGTCCTTACTCAGCAAAAATTTCCTTTGCCGTAATCAGCTTGGGCATGGTACATTTATAACGCAACCACTTACCGAGGCCCTCATATTTTCCTCTCTATTTCCCCCCACTCATTCTTTTGCCATGTATCTGCTGTCACTTTCTTAGCATCTCTCTAGATGCCTTTCTCAGCACCAGATAATTGAAAGTCACTGAACTGAGTTTTCAGGTTATTTTGCTAAAAGCTGCCTATTATTTTGATGAAGTAGGTGCATAGAATTAAAAAACAAATCATAATTGCTGCTTTACTAACAGCCTTCTGCTTCCTCATCTTCTTTGATGTTTGGTGGAACAAGCTTTCTGTCTTCTCTAGCATGATTACAGGGAACTTTGCTCCGTTCCTCCTACAGAATCTGTTACTGGTGGCTATTAAACCCGGATTATCAGTTAAAGTTTCTTTAGTCACCCAGTGATTACAACTAGGTTTATACACGACTTCTGGCATCAAGGAGGTTTGTTATGATTTCTGTCATTCATATTAATCACTGATGTGTCAAATGTGCAGCCGTGAATGCAAAAAATGAACATGTGCAATTTACCACAGTTAGCCTGAGGCCGAAATAACTTAACTGTTCTCATTTCGATCATTGTGGTAACACTTTATGTTAATTGGCAATGCATTTTAGATATATTGACTGGACTCATTTGTGTGTGCTAAGGAAAAGAAACGGAAGGAATGTGATAGGCCCGGCATTATAGATGGGGCTGGTAGCATCACCGATTCCTATAAGACCCTGTTTTCAGGGCCTATCATTTGCCAAATTTTACCATTTAGGCTGAAACTGTACCTGGTGGATGTTTGCCTCAGGTTGAATTTTTGTGGAACATGTCAGCTAAACCAAGAATAAGGGGGAAAGCACACTGTTTTGTTAAGTGCTCTACGAATCTTTTCTTTGGTTAACTTCCACAACCTCACACTTAGGCACAGGCACTTGACATTTGGCAGGGGCATGGCCTATGTGTCAAGGATCTGCCTTATGTCACCTTGTGAAAATCCATTCCAATTTGGTCCATTTCCTAAACCTTTGAAAAATCACAGTTTGTACCTACGTAATGGAGTCTTCTCTGAGTTTAGCACTAAAATCTCCCAAGATTCTCACCTCACTGGGCATGCCCCAGCCCCTCCCAGCTCCCAGTGCTGATCAGTTTGAGTGTGCTTTCTCCAAGTCAAGGCTATGGGGAAGAAACTAAACTTTTCGAGGAATGGCTTCTCTGGGCTGGGCTGAGGCTGACTACTGGAAATTAGAGCAAGGATCCTGTCTTTCCTATGCACTCAGTTCTGCCCCTGCAGCATGCAGGCAGTATGGAAGAGGAAGTTGCCTGATTCTAATGCAGAGGGGACAAAAGCCAGTCCGGCAGGGGAGGAAAAGGAGTAGATTGGGAGAAGGAGTCTGGTGAGACAGGGAGTGGAGGTGGAGGGAGACACTGTGGCTGGGCAAAAAGTGAGACAGGAAACCAGGAAGAAGGGAAGCTGGGGCAAGAAGCTGGGTGTGGCATGGGATGGGAGGAGCTTGAGATTGGATGAGGGTCCTAGGGAGGGAGACTGCAGGGGTTAAAGTAAGGGGGAATGCATCGGAATGCAGTTCTGGGGCCCCCAAATTTGAGGGGCCAGAGTTCTGGGGCCCCTAAAAATAGAAAAATCAGACAGAATGCGTGTTCCACCCTGCCCTGGCTGCTGACAGGTCCTACGCCCCACCGTTGTTAATCACAATACTTCTTGTGTTATGCAGTGTTTGCTAGTTTGAGATAATAATTGCTATAGACATAAACACCATATAAAATTATAAATATTTTTATGGAGCGATAACTGATGCATGTGGTACTGAGAAGTGGTTGCAAATTCCTACCTGGGCTGGGGCCCGCACATGCATGAAGGGGGTCCAGACAATACGGGAAGGGGGCCTGGAGATTAGGAGGGTTCCGGGGCCCATCAAATTATACTTTAACCACTGGGAGACTGGGATAGGAAATCAGTGTGGGGAAGGAAGAGATAGGTTGGGCAAAGAGATAGAGGACAAGAAGATGGGGTGGATAGGTGGGAAACTGAGGCTGGCTGGATAAGGATACAAGGGCTGGAAATGAGCTGGGGTTGCGGAAATTGGGGATGGGACAGTGAGCCCAGAGGCAACCTGTGGACACCCCATGACGAGCTATGGGAAATTCCATAGCCCTCGACTGCACCAGCAATCTTAATTCTGGCCTTTCCTAACTTTGGAGTGCTCGACTTTGCCATCTTAATAATGTCATCTTAATATAGGCTATGTCTACACTGGCAAGTTAGCTCCAACTAAGGAGGCTTAATTCGAACTAACTAAATCCATGGCTACACTCGGCTTTAGTTAGTTCGAATTAAGGGCTTCCTTAATTCGAACTAATAAGTTCGAACATGCTATTCAAACTAAAGGGTTAATTCGAACTAACTAGTTCGAATTAGCCAATGTGGCCATGTTCATTCGAAATGAATGGGGATCGCTAATTCGAACTAAGCAAGTGCCATGAACTAACTTTTTCTAGTTCGAATTACACTAATTCGAACTAACTAAAATCAGTTTGAATTAGTTAGTTCAAACTTACTAATTCAAACGAATTTTAGCAAGAGTAGACATAGCCATAGTGTCTTTGTGTGTGGAATTTTTGGCGGTTTGTCGACTTTTAAAATAAAAGTGTATAGAACACGTCCTTGTGAATCCTCACTGCATGTTTTAATAATTACTTTGCATTAAATCCCTGTGCACTGATTGACTGATGACAGCAAATGATCTAGTCACATATTTATGGGCATTTAAGTGGCCTTCCTCACTGCTCATGAATAGTTATGAAATGAGGCTGGGAAGCATTAGCCCCGTTTTAGACATGGAGGGAATGAGGCACAGAAAAGTGACGTGGATGGACAGTCGCGCGGGAAGTGAGGGGCAGGACTGAAAATGGAAACCTGATCTCCTGCATCCCCCGTCTGTGCTTTAACCCCAAGGCAATCTTTCCTCCCTCATTGTAAGATGCTGCAGTGGACAAGGCTTATGAGGCCAGGACCTTGACCTACACGTAAACAGGTACTGACTTCCTTGGAGCTGCAAGCACTTAGCTTGGCTGAGGAAGTGGCAAATGCGATTTAATTATTAGGCAGTCACAGGTGCCCACTCATGCACCCACAAAAGTCAACAGGAGTTTTGTTCTTGCTTTCAATGGCACCAAAATCAGGCCATAAGTGAAGAGAAATGGTAGGTAGATGAGTAAGGCACAGGGGGGCCTACAGCACAATGTGTTGGTATTTTTGCTGTGTCGTGTGAGCTGAGGGGATCTGCCGAGCTCCACCTCGCTCCACCGATATCTGCCACACAGCCGCTTCCCAGTCTGGGCTCACCCTATCCACAACCCCCTCATGCTGTTGTGCTGGAAGATCGCACGCAACAAGATCCCTGGACAAGGAGGTGCCGATGCCTCTGCAATGTGGATCCACACCAGGTTCACCTAGCAGGGGCCCTCCATGGCTGGTGAGATAATGGGAGCAGAATTTACCACTTAAGAGTTCTTGATTTCTCACAATACTTCAGGTGTGGAGAACACAGAGAAAAATAAAGCCTGTATTATCTTTCTCAAGGCAAATCAGTCAAGGGTCTGCAACCTCCAGAGCCGCATGTGGCTCTTTGGCTGCACTGTTGCGGATCTGGGCTCCCCCCGCCACTGGGGGAACCTGCAGGTGGCCTGTGCCCCGGTTCTGCCCACACCTTCCCCACCTCTGGGGGATCCTGCTGGCAGCCCGCTCCTGGCCCCAGGGCTCCCTGTTATAGGGGGACCCCGCAGGCAGCCTGCACCAGGCTCTGGGCTCCCCCTCCCCACCACTGGGGGACTCCTCAGCAGGCACCCTGGCCCAGGTCTTCCCAGGTAGTGGGTAGCTACATCCATTGTGGCTCTCAAAACACTTGGTTATTGAAGGAATTTTTAAAAAGGCTCTTCTTAGCTTTTGTGTTGCTGACCCCTGCCCTAAGTGAAGGAAGAGGTGAAAAGAAACAAGGAAAATAGTTCCTGTAGTAAGCGGCAGTGATCATTTGTGGGGAGTCGATGGGAAAGCACAAGAAAAATACAGCGCTCCGAGGAAACAGCAATAGAAGGGTTAAACGCAATAGAAGTGGAAAATGGGAAACTGCATGTGTAGGGTTGATGGAAGCGAGCTGTTGGGAAAAAAAAACCCTAGAAAGAGGAAAAGTTATTAGGGAGATAAAACAGAAATGTAATTAGCTATAAAGAAAAAGGAAGAGAGGGGGAAATGATTGTTAAACAGTCAGCATTTCATAGCACACTGCACAGCAATTTGGCTAGGAGCTCAGTCATGGAGGGTACCTTGCCACGAGAGCATGGAAGGGCTCAATCCAGCAATAGGCTGTATTCTGTATTTTCATCTGCCCCAGGAGGCAGACAAGGAAAGAGACAAGAGGAGGGGTCGGTGCAGCACTTTCTGCACAGGGCAGCGTACCTCAAGAGATGAATATATGTCTGAGCACAAATGTTCATCCCTTGCATTATCTCCTGAAATTGGAAGACTGCAAATTCCCAGCTGAGCAATCATCTGGCACAGGGGATCCTGCTTTAGGCTATGCACAGCTATGGGCTCAGAATCGAACGTGTAGGGCCTGATCTAACACTCACTGAAGCCAGCAGAGCTTTTTCCCCTGAATCTTGGCAGAAATTAAATAAAAATCTCTCACAGCAGTGAAGTTACACAATGCAGAACAAACCCCACGGTTTGCTCCTTTAAATACACTTCCAGAATGACAATATTTTTGGAAGCACTGAGCCAAGGAAGCTGGCTAAGGCTATAAATTTGGAGCAAATTAACAAAATCAATAATAATAATCACTCGTCTCCACGGCTATTGTTTAAAGTCGAATTATAGTTAGCTATAAACCAGTCTTAAATTATTACCTTCTTTGCACACGTAGCTCTTAATTAAAATTATGCATTTTAGTGGGTTTTTTTCCTGCATAAAGTGATTCCTTTCTTACCATCTCTATTCCTGAAGCTTTCCCTTTAACAATCTTTACGGGGCAGGGCTAAGAAAGAAGATAAATAGGTGATTAATAAAAGACTGAACAGGTGGTTGCTCTGCTAAGAAAAAGATCAGTAGTGTAATATTTTCTTAATTATTATTATAAAACCCTTTAAGAGTTTTTAAATACTTGCTAATATATTTTCCTTTGACTACTTCTGGCACCCCTATTGCTCCCGGCATACTTCTCACTCAGAATAAAAATTAATGAGGATGGAGGTGTCTCTATATATTTTATTCCTTCTGTTTCAATCTCTTAAGTAACCAGCTTGTCCCATTTGTTATGCAAATTTCAGCACACTGTATGTAATTTCAGCAATATCAGAGAATGCCGCTCAAAAATGCCTTGAAGTACTTTTTTTAAACAATTAACATTTTAGCCCTGAAAGCAGTGTTTTTCCATGCGACTCTCGAAGAAATGGATGAAAGCTGCATAATTGCTCTGTTTTCCTCTAGGTGAGGGGAAGCGATGAAAAGCTTAAAAGTAGCCGATAAAAAATTTTTTAAAATGGGGTGTTTTTCAATAGAGAGTTTTGGTCTCACTTAAAGGATTCGAGTTACCCAATTAGCTACAAAGTGCATACTATCTCCTTAATAACTACTCACTTAGACAGATAAGTATTGTGCATGTCCTGATAAGGCATGTGTTTAATTAAAGAAAATTATTTAACATAGATGATGGTCCATGTAGCCTGTCAAAGGAACACGGCGGTAATGAGTGAGCGGCACATCCATTATGTATTCATCTGCTCTGTTTGCTTGCAAAACTTCCATTTTCTATCAACTGTCACACTCTGTGTAGGCTAAATAAGCTGATTTTTTTGGTACACTCATCCTGATCTAACTGCTCGGTTAGAATGTGCACTGGTAGGTTGATTAAAACACTCTGTAGACATTAGCCTTGGACTAGATCCACGGATGCTCATTGGCTGCCGTGTGTCAAACTGGTGCAGGAAAGGCACTTCAAATCTGGCTGAACCAAGCCCAAAGGATTCTCTTGTTCAAAAAATGAATTAAGGCCTATGGGCTATATTATACCAGAGGCCAAACTAGATAATGAAGGTGGTCTTGTCTGGCCTTTTAATCTATAACTAGCTAATGAGTAGAATTGTTCAAAGGCATTGACTAGAGACGGGTCGGAAACAGGATGCTGAATCTGACCAATCTTGCTTTGATCTGAATTTAACAAATAGCACCTCTGGGTGCAATTTTCCAAAAGCACTCCCTCCTGGCTAAACGTTTCTGTTGAAATCAACCATAAAACTCCCAGGGTGTGTATACAGTTACAAATTAAGTCGACTTAAGGAGGCTTAAATTGACTTAATTTACTCTTCATCTACACTGGGCTTTCCTTAATTTAACCTAAGCTGCTCCTTAAGTTGAATTAAGGAAAAATTGGTTCGAATTAATAACACCTCATTTTAATTCAAACTAGCACTTAAGTTGATTTAAGCCAGTGGAGAGGCGGAGTAGTGCCTAGGTGGACCTTTTAAAGTTGACTTAAAACGTTAAGTCGACTTAATAAGGTCGAAAAGGGGCCACATCTACACTTGAAAAGTTAAGTCCACTTCCGTTAAATTGACTTAATAAGGTCGACTTTAAGTTGACTTAAAGTTGACCTTATTAAGTCGACTTTATAAGATCGACTTAACTTTTCAAGTGTAGATATAGCCCCAGCAACTTCAATAAGAGCTAACTTCAGCCCTAGTGAAAAACTCACCCTATACATATCATGGGACATACCAAAACCCAGGAGCCAAGATCTTTTCAACTTTAGGCCCTGGTCTACATTGACAGAAATTTGACATAATGCTGCTTGTCTCGACCTTGTCTCTGCTCTCAGAGCAGTAAGTTCAAATTAAATGGAGCTGTAATTCAACCTGAAAACACCAGTCCTGCTAGTGGCATAGCACTGAGGTAGAAATCTACAATTTGAATTTATGTCCGTGTAGCCAGAGAGCAGCGATTAATCTTGCTTTTCCTGTTTTTCCAGTCTGTTGCACCATAGCAACCTAGCTCCTCCCCTGCCTGCAGCCCCTGGAAGTTTTCAGTTAATTCCCCACAAACTCCTGTGTTTACTACTCACAGTGCAATGCAATTCAGGAAGTAATTGAGCAGTGGGGACAGGAAACCCCAGCAAGGAACTTGCTGTGTGATCGCTTGCCTTCGTCTTCTGTAATGTGACAGTTTAAGAGCGAATTACAATCTCCCTCCCCCACCTCAGTGTAGACAAGCCCTAGTGTGTTTGTAATCTGAATCCAGCTTTCCATTTCTAGTATAGGCCTTGAGTCATGCACTATATGTATTGCCTGTAGCCAAATCTGTGAGCCAGCACTCATGTAATTAGCCCTGCTGAGCAGCCTTCTTGATTTTAATCTGAGTACTGACTGATTGCTGTAGTCACACCTTATGCTGCAATGGATTTCCCATTGTTACAAAACCTGGAGAGGTGACAAAGCCTGTTAGGCATGTGGCCCAAATTTTCAAGCAGGCAGGCACCTTGGTGTGTGCCTCCCCAATGTGATCACACGATCCTCCACGTCGGCTCAGCATACAAATGTGTGGAACACGCCAGTCTTGCCTTGCAAAGTGCGTGCTTCGTTTTAAGCTTGTGAGCGGTTGCAGTCAAACACGTGCTTGGTGAGATCGTGTTAGTGGGCTCAGCACTTTGCAGGCTCAAGTGTGCCAGCTGGGATGTGTGGGGATGGAACTGTGGCCTAGGCATCCCACATGCATTTTGAATATCTATGAGTGTGTTGTTTGTGCTGCAATCACAGGGTGTGATTGTGCAACATTGACAGACCCCAGTTGTTGGCAGGTATGTCAGAAGGCATGGCAGTCCCCCACCCCCCGCCCCTGTGATTGCAGTGTAGACATACCTTAAATGTCCGGCGCATACATCTGAGTGAAAACAGGGGGCCTAATGATGTTATACTTTAACAGCTATGTGAATGGCGTGGGGGTGGGTGGTCAAATTACCCTAAAGCATTAAAAAACAGGAAGACTCCTGGTCTTCCCATGATCTGGACTGCCAAAAGTAATGTGAAGGACACTGAACGATAGCATTGTGACTGCATCAAAGATTCAGGGAGCAGAATTTTCTCTAAAGACGAGTTTATTTATTTCTTACAGAAGTATGAGCGAGTCAGTGGGCCTGGAGTATTTAATGAGTGTTTCCTGTAGGTCGGTCTTCAGGGTCAAATGACTTTCCCACCTGGTTCTGCGTTTTGCCTTTGAAAACGCTTTCTCACTATGGCACTATCCATTTGTGCCTTTGCCCTACAGAGTCATAGTAAGGTCCTGGAAATCTATTTCTGGTGAACTTTTCTGAGCTCTGTTGGCAGAGTTGTTAACACCAGCCTTGTCTGTGAGATTTAACCTACAAAAGGGCAATGAGTAATTAGGCAAATTTGAGGGAAAGGGAGATCGATTTTGAGCATGCTGATAGAGGCTGGAATCTTTCTACAGAAACAAAACAAGTCATGATTTTGTTCCCTATTAAAAGGTCCTGTGCAGTGGTTTGAAATGAAAGCTCTGAAATGCAATGCTTGCACTACACAGAGCGACTGGAGAATGCCAAACCGTCTGATCTGGGTATTCCAACTAGTTCCTAGAATTTAACTTGAAATCTTTTCTGAACAACGTAGTGCTGTAGTAACAATTCCCGGATGCACTCTGCTCCGAACTGCACCCGTGTACTCACAGTCTGGATTGGATACATGCAAGGCTAACTCAGTTTAATTACTAGGTGTGTTTTTAAATCAGGCACTCTTAAACAGATCCAAGCCTTGCATATATTGGTTTAGCATAATTGGATAAGGAGTCAAATTAGTTATATCAGAAAAAGAAAGGTTTGCATTAATTGAAGTATGAAGACACAGCTTTTGGCACAGGATTTTAAACCAGTTTTAACGAAACTGATGCAACTCTGCGTATAAACAAGGCATAAATCTGGAATAACTCCACTGAAGAATGATTAGAGCCAACACACCTGGGAGCAGAATTTGGCCCTTAATAATTGTTAGGCTTGCAGGATTTAAACAGTGGCCCTGAATCTGAACTGGCCATCTGAAGGAGAAGGAGGGAACTACAAAGCTGGTCCTGGACCTGGGTCTGTGCTAGACCTGATGAAGTTAACAGCAGCTTTGTGGCTACTCTAATCTACCACTAATCTCTAATCTAATCTAGCTGCCCAGCATCGTGGTTCTCTCCTATCCTCCAGCCTTCAACGAGTCCGATGTGACCCCCTGTGCTGGGGTTGATGCCAGCTTGATGCCCATGGGGGAATCCCCAGCAAGGGAGTTCTGATTCCCATGGTGCATTGGGAATAGAGTGGTATTCAGTACAAAGTCTTGTGTCTATTATACTGCATGCATGTCCCATCTCAAATTTAGACGGCCAGTCTGATCAAAGGAGCTTAGAGGAAGCCAAGATCTAGGTCCCTTTCTTGTTTTTCAGCTTGTTATAAATGTTCTGGGTTTTCTTTTGTGGATAAACATATTGTTTGCCTGTGCAGTTTAATGCACTTGATACCTTGCTCAATGCTTGTTAACTGAGTCACAGAAAGCCTGGTCATCTGAGTTAAAACTTTGTGTTCCCTTCGTTATGACTTACTCATCAGTGGGCACTGAAATGGGACAAGGTGTTTGTCAAATGATGGCAAAGGCACATTATGTGCTCCTTTGTGTGGAGAAAGTGAGATTTCATCTACAACGTGTACAGGACTGATCTGCTGGTGAATAAGTTAGCCCTCTGTTAGTAGCAGTTGATTAATTTGAAGAACCTGTTTCAGGTGGAAGTTTCTGTTCAAATGCAGAATTAATTGCTCACTGCTGTGGCCATATTCCATTGATTGATTCCATAGTTTTCATTGATTACACTTTGACTTATGTCCATGCATGCAAGGATAGAATTCAACTCAGTCGAGGAAACTCAGCTCTGATGTAAGGAGGTAAAAACATGCTGACTTCAGTAGACATGGGTCTTCACTGATGGAATAAAGTGCAGAGTGATTCACCATGGTGTCCGTCTTATTTTATGCTGGTAAAATTCGTGGAGTTGCACCACCATAAAACTGGACTAAGGCAAAGGTGAATCAGTCCTTAAAATCCACCAGGCTTCAGATCATGTGCTAAAAATCCAGGACCCAAAGTGTGAGAGGGGAGAAGCCACTGTTCTGTCTTCCTCTTCCTTCTGCCTCCAAATCAGATGATTTTCATGAGGTGTCTGAGGTGTGCAGAGAATGTGGAAGGGGAACAAGGCTTTGGCCCAGAGGGTTAAGGCCACCACATTTTAGCTGCCCAGGGCCCACCACTGCCAGGATTAAGAAGCCACACAAGGTGTTTTAAAGCTACTTTTGTAACTTCCCCCTGAGCTGAACAATAGAAGGCTAGTCCTGAGGTTCGGCCCCCCAGTGAGCCAGCTTCTGAGCTCAGGTATACCAGCGTCCATCAAAGGAACCCCACTGAGCTGGCTGGGTCACTACACTTTTACATCAGATCAAATCTTTGGGCAGAATCCAGTCCTCACTGCAACATGTCATCTTTGAAAGTCAGCAGGCCAGTCAGCATCGCAGCTTTTATAACTCACAGTGGGTGCGTCTACACTTACAAATTGTCAACTTAAACTTGCTTAAGTCGACTTAATTTAATCTGCGTCTACAATGCATTTTCCTTAAATTGATTTACGCAGCAGCTTAAGTCGACTTAAGGAAAATTAAAGTTGTCTTTATAAAACCTAGTATAAAGTCGACTTTACTGGCTAAGTCAACTTTATTAAGTCGACTTAGCCAGTGTAGGTAGAGATTAGCCCCACGTCGACTTTAAGTCGACTTAAAGGGCTCCCCCACTGCCCTCTCTGCCAGGGTGGCTGGCACAGGCAGAGCCTGGCGTGCCCCCCAACAGGGCAGGACAGAACCCTGCCCACCCCGCTCCTATGCCCTGCCAGTGTCCCTGTCCTGCTCAGCCCCCAGTGTACCCAGGTACAATGGGGAAAATGCTAAGCCCCCTCCCACTTGGCAAGGGGTTCCCCCCCACGCCACCGTGGACCAGTCCCAGGTCCACCTAGCCCCTACAAGTTGACTTAGGCATCCAGTGTGGATGCTCTAAGTCAATTTGGCAGGGTCCCATTGAAGTCGACTTAATTTTTGAGTGTAGACATGCTAAGTCGACTTAAATTAACAAGTGTAGACATAGCCAGTGGGTCCCCTTGCCTGAAACCATCTCTGTGCACTTCAAAAAAATTCTCCAGTTCCTGAGTTTTAAAAAGCCAATGGCCCAAAGAACTGGCCAGGAACTAAAAACAAAACAAATAAAAACCAATCACCAAACAAAAAAACCCAAAGAAAACACCACCCCCAACCAACCCTTTGCATGCTACAGAAGGGGTTTTGCCCTAATCATGAAAGGAGATGTATCAAAAATCTAAATATTAGCCTTGAAGGCTTTCTTAACGTACGCTGTAATTTTCCTAAATTTCCCTTTATAATATCAAAATTCCAAACCTTTCTGAGCTGAGCTATTTTAGCCTATAATTGGCCTATTCATTCCCTATGCATACAGTGATCCTAATCTAATATGTAACAAGAACTTAAAAGCTAATCAATAATGGAACATGATTCTTTATCAGTCAATCTGCCTGTTGGTTCCTACGAGAGGGAGAGTCACATGACAGCTTGACTCTGATGACAGCCTTATATTTATTTTAAACATGAAGTTGAAACATCATCTCTCTCTCTATTGTCACTTCCAATTATTTTTGGAACAAAAACACCAGGGGGAAATGAGATACTCATTTTGAAAAGTGCATTCATATTTGATAAATTGCTAACAAATTCTGGAGACTGTTTACTGAAATCAGGACTTGAAATGCCTTTCCAGGCATTTTTACTAAACCCTCGGATTATCCGTTGTAAAATTTGCATAGCAGAAGTTATCAAAAACAACGGTGATAAAAGGGTCTGATTGTAATTTCACATGGTGTGTTTCAGGAGTAACTCAATGGCATTCCACCCGGATAAAAGTAGAGGGAAAGGAGAATCAAAGTGTACCTACAGCAACTGTCCTTCAGAGGAAGTCAAGGAGTATTTTATACCCTCACGTACAAAAGACAAATTCACATCTTTCATGTCTATGCAGAGTCTCAAGGTGAGGAGGGGGGCATGATGGGGGTTAAGTAACTGAACAGATGTGCTTTAAAAAAAAATCAATCCTAGGCATGAGAAAATGCCTTTCTTTTGATAGACAGATTGAACCAATGTGCACAGCTGGATTTTGTATTTTATGGGCTCACTCAATAAAATATTAGTAGAAACCATCTTACTCCACTCACACAGCTCCAGTCATCTGTGCAACTCTACACTCTCCTTCCGAGTAATGCTGGCAGTGTCTGAGCTGAAGATAAAAACTAGATCCTCGATCCTACAGTTGGGTACATACAGATCGACTCCTGTACCTGTCCAGAGCACTTGTGGTAGCTGTTATCTTAACAAAGTAATGAGGTCCTGCAGGGATAGTTCTGGATCTGCTTCTGTTCACTGTCTTCATCAATGATTGAGAAATAGATTTAGATAATAGCATAGTATGTATTAAGTTTGTGGATGATACCAAGCAGGGAGGGGTTGCAAGTGTTAAGTGGTAGGATTAACCTTCCAAATGATCTGGACAAACCAGAGAAACAGTTTGAAGTAAATAAGATGGAATTCAACAAGGACAAATGCAAAATGCTCCACTCGGGGAAAAAACAGTCAGATACACACATGCAGAATGGGAAATGACTGCCCCGGAAGGAGTACTGCAGAAAGGGATCTGAGGATCATAGTGGATCACAAGCTAAATATGAGTCAACTGTGGACCACAGTTGCAAAAAGAGCAAGCCTCGTTTAGGGATGCGTTAGCAGGAGCGTTGTAAGCAAGGCCTTGTACACACTACAGCCCTTCCACGCACTAAGGCTGTGAGCGTACACACACGCATATTGCTTGTTGCGCCGCAAGAGCCCTCTTGCCCGCAACAGGCAAACCACCCAAACAAGGGTGGTTAGGTTTTCCGCAGAACAGTTGTTCCGTGGTAGAGCAAGTGTGTGTGGACAGTCCTTTCGCTTTTGACAGCCTCCGGAAATGTCCCAGAGTGCCAACCGAGGCCACTCTGGGACACTGGAGCTATCATACTTGTCAATTTCACTGCTCTAGCAGTGGGGGAATCAATCCTCGAGGCAGTGGGGTGGCTAGAGCCCTGCTGCCACGCGGATTCCCTCTAGCCGCCCGGCTTCACGGCTTCCTGGGTGGCAGTGGGGCTGCTGCCCGGGTTGCGGTTCCCGAGCAGCAGAACAGCCCCACCTGCAGGGGATCTCCCGTGGTAGCGGGGCTCCAGCTGTGGGGGAATCCTGCAGGGCTCTGGCTGCCACGAGTGCCAGGACTGCTGGTGACTTGAGCCACACTCCCACCCAGTTCCCGGCAGCTG
This sequence comes from Pelusios castaneus, assembly GCA_007922175.1. Lineage (NCBI taxonomy): Eukaryota > Metazoa > Chordata > Testudines > Pelomedusidae > Pelusios > Pelusios castaneus. Next base: position 9,908,669 of record ML685771.1, on the reverse strand, counting down.
CCAACTCCAGTTGACAGCTCCAGGAACCCTGGCTGCTACAGTGGATGGTGGGATAGGTGCCCACCATGCACTGCTCTATATCGCGAAAGAAGTAAAAAAAAGTGTGGACACGTTGCTGCGTTAGAAGGAGCGCAGTGTGTATGCTCTTCCTTGCAATAAAAGTCATGAGACTTTTACAGCGCAAGGGGCTTCTTGAGTGACCATTGCATAGTGTGTATATGACCTAAGAAACAAGAGAAGTAATTCTTCCCCTCTACTCTGCACTGATTAGGCCTCAGCTGGAGTATTGTGTCCAGTTCTGGGCCCCCATTTTCAGAAAGATGTGGACAAATTGGAGAAAGTCCAGAAAAGAAAAACAAAACGGATTAAAGGTCTGGAAAATATGACCTATGAAGGAAGCTTGAAAAAAACTGGATTTGTTTAGTATGGAGAAGAAAAAACTGAAGGGGGGACGCGGTAACAGTTTTCAAGTACACAAAAGGGCTTTACAAGAAGGAGGGAGAAGAATTGTTCTCTTTGGCTATGTCTACACTTACTAAAATTCCAAAGGGGTAGCCGTGTTCGTCTATTGTAGAAAGACAACAGAGTCCAGTCTTTCTACACTTACTACAGTTAGTTTGAATTAGTTAATTCGAACTAACTAATTCAAACTAATTTTAGTTCGTTCGAATTAAATCAATTCGAACTAGAAAAAATTAGTTCGAACTAAGCAAGTGCCATTCATGGTGAATTGCATTGAGTTCAACGGGCCGGTTAGTTCGAACTAAGCAATTAGTTCGAACTAACATGGCCACATTGGTTAATTCAAACTAACTAGTTCAAATTAACCCTTAGTTCGAATAGCCTATTCGAATTTATTAGTTCCAATTAAGGAAGCCCTTAATTCGAACTAATGAAAGCCTATTGTAGCCATGGCTTAAATTAGTTCGAATTAAGCTTCCTTAATTCGATCTAACTTGCCAATGTAGACATAGCCTTTAAGTTTCTAGGCTAGGACAAGAAGCAATAGGTTTAAATTACAGCAAGGGTGATTTAAGTTGGACATTAGGAAATAATTCTTAGCTATCAGGCTAGTTACGCACTGGAATAAATTTCTTAGGGAAGTTGTGGAATCTTTGTCACTGAAGATTTTTAAGAGCAGGTTGGACAAACACTTGGATAATACTTGGTCCTGCCATAAGTGTAGGGGACTGATTAAATGACCTCACGCGATCCCTTCCAGTCCTATGATTTTATGATTCTTCAATTCATTTAATTATTTATTTAGCTCTATAACAATGTGCCCATCTGGGACTCTGTCTCCAAACAGCCAGACTCCCACTAATTCCCCCAGAGCTTCCCAGTTCTTGGCTGCATTGCGAAGACCTGACCTAATCAGAATATCGAAAAAGGCACATTTGATACATGCTGAGCCAAGCTTCACTTGAAATATTGACTGTAACTCTAAACTGTATCAGAAACTTTATGTACATCATAAAATGTAATAATTGCTATGGTAGCTGCTCCTTTAAATTAATTAAAGTCGTAAATAGAGGCATATAATCTAGGCAGTATGAATGCCTGGAGTACAAGTGAGATCTTTCCACTGAAAGCTTTAATTGATGCACATGCCTTTTAGGAAATGTTACTTCTTTTTTTCTAATAGGTGTATTTAGCATGATTCAGGCAGTTTTCTTTCATCTCTGCTTTTACTTTTGCCTTGTACATCTTGTAGGCTTGAAAGGCCATTAGCCACTTGTAAGGAGAAAGACATATCAAGCATGAGGTGTTGTTTACCTTCAGTGCCCTCCACACGTTTAACAGGATAATAACAGGACTGTATCCTTTACCATGTAACCCCACTCACTTCAGTTGGGCAAGGTGATGACCGCAGCCTTTCTAGCTGTATAGTTATTCGTGTGATTCGGTGAATAGATTCATAGATTTTAAGGTCAGAAGGGACCAATATAATCTAGTTGGACCTCCTGCACAGAACCTCCTGCCCACTACTGCAATAGACACCTAACCTATGACTGAGTCATCGAAAGTCCCCAAAACATGGTTTAAAGACTTTAAGGTACAGAGAAACCACAGGTAAGAGATCCATGCCTCACGCTACAGGGGAAGGTGAAAAAACCCCAGGACCCCTGCTAATCTGCCCTGGGGGAAATCACCTCCTGACCCCAAATATGGTGATTAGCTAATCCCTGAGCATGTGAGTGTGACTCACCAGCCCAACACCCAACAGAGCACAGGGATGAAAGTCAGATGAGTTGAATTCTGCAACTGACCCCCTGGGTGATCCTGGGCAAGTCATTTAACCATCAGTTTCCTCATTTATAGAAGGGATTAATGATACTTCCCCACTTCTGTGAGGTGTCTGTAAAACAGATCCTAGGTATGAACATCATGCTTCACACGGCTGTTTGTGATCAGAACATGCCTGGCAGTAGGAACAGACTGAAAAGGGGCACTGCGGGAATGAGTGAGGCACTTTAATCATGACTTGACCGCTTTCATTGACTATGCTGAAAAATACAAATCTGGTGCCAGTAAGGAATGGTCTGGAGATACTTAAATCCTGCTCAGTGAAGAGGATGACCTCCTGACCTGCGGAGAACTCTTTCAGCCTTGTGTTTCTGTGGTTAGGAAGAGTGATAGTGACATCCCTGTCCCTGAACTGCTCTGTTTGTGAAGATGCTGTCTATGTCATTGGCATATGACATTGGTACAGTCCAGAATCTTATATATCCAAGTCTATTTAGCCATGTGGGTTCTTATAATCTGCCCTTCACCGGATTATTTGGGAGGTTTAGGAGATTGTAAAGTGTACAGGTAAAGATGAATGTCCCTCTGAGTTCCCACAGTCTACAGGCACTGGACTTCGTATGCTTTTCTTTCTTTTCTTTCATTTTTGTTAATGTCTTTATGGGAATGCCGGCTGAAATGGATTTTGTGTTTTGATCTCCAGGCAGATGGTCGGTCTTAACTCTGCTGGGAATACGTGTCAGTTTCGGGCACGAGAGATTGGAAGAGTTGTCACATATTTAGCAGAGTTTCACTCCTGAGGGAGAGAGTTCTGTTGTTCCAGTGGAATGGATCCTCCAGTGCTGTTGGCCAATCCATTGTAAGAAGATGTGGCCCTGGTATTCAAGGGGAAGCCAATAGAAAGGCTGGAGCACTAGGGTGACGTGTTCTCGAGTGGGTTCCGGTGTTCTGATCCATCAGCAGCTGTAAAGTGTGTGGCTTCATTCCTATGTACAGAGAATTACAATCCTCTATCCTGGAAGTCATTTGTGCAAGGATCACTGTGGCTAAATCTGAGTGTGAAGGTAGGGACTCCAGACTTCTTGTTAGCCAGATAGGGAAAAGCACATTTTTCTTCACTGTGATTATTTCATCCAATAGTCATGACATAGTAATAATGTTCAGTCATTATGCATCTGGATTTGAACTGGGGGGGGGGCTATAGATGAAAAGTTTTCTAGCTGCTCCCAGCCCCCTGAGCCACGCAGTGCCAAAGAAGGACCCCAGCCCCCCATATTTAAAATGATAGCATTGGACTCTGGAATTGCACACAGTGGGTCAAATCAATCTCTGCAGTAACTCTCTTTAGTTGATGGCATTACATCCTGGGTGCAGATAGGACAATCAGCAGGGTGACCTTACATAGATTCCAGAAGATACTCCATATCTACACCCAAAACACACTCTTTGGAAGCGTTTGCATGATATTTTCTCCTTCCCTAGATAAATCTCAGCCTAACGCCTTAAATAATAAATGTAAGGTGTTGACTGACATTCAGTACTTAGCATTTAGTTATCGTGATGTTTTGTCAAAATCAGTCTTTGATAAAAGTGTCTTAAGAGCCACAAAATGTAATCACGTTGCTGCAGCATTTTACATTGTAGATTCAAATTTCTTGGCACATATTTCATTTCAGCATCTTTGGCATTGTCGATATTTCAGTTACATGGGTGTTAATACAGCTCCTAAGAGTAATGTCTTGCTCTTTTATAAAGTGAGCCATCCATCTATCATCTAGACAAGTGAAATTTTCCTAATTGCACTTTTACCCCACAAGTTGTTAGCGTTTCCTCTTTTGTTGATGTTCGCCATACAGCAATAATGTCATTTAAAAGAGGTCCAGCCCAAATTTTGGCCTAAATAGTATGTCTTTTGGTTATTTGTTCTTCTAGACAAGCCAATAAGGGATAACCGTGTTAGACAAGTTCAGCAAAACAAACGTGGAGTCCTGTGGTACTTTTAAAGGCTAGCCAATTTATTTATCCCATGAGCTTTAGTGGGAGAAAATCTCACTTCATCAAAAGCATTGACGAAGTGGGATTTTCGCCCACAAAAGCTCATGCGATAAATAAATTGGTTAGTCTTTAAAAGTGCCACAGGACTCCATGTTTGTTTAGACTAGCCATGTCAGACCCAAGCATGATTCTTATTTTCATTACTCATTGACTGCGCTGCTTCCGAAGCGACACATTCTAACTCAGCAAGATTTTCCTCTGCTAATTAATTTATCTGAATCATTCCTATCAGAGTTAATATCAAAGGACACATTCTCAGTGCTAATAAAGTACAAGTGCTTTGAAATGGCTTGTAAATCTGATTTTTTAAGAGTGTATGTTTTAAGGCTGTGCATGTTATGCGTGTGCACCCAAGGGGTACATCCACACTGGAGCCTTAGGTCAACTTAAGGACAGTTAAGTCGACCTACAGACCACTGCATCCACACTGGGCGCTTATTAAGTCGAGTTAAGCGCTTCCTTAATTCGACCTAATAACACCACCTCTGAAGGTTGACTTAATGCTTAAGTTGACCTTATTAAGTTGACTTAAGCCAGTGTGGATGGGGAGTGCCCTTAAGTTGACCTAACTGACCTCCATGCCCCGGTGCAATGTGGGACGGCTACCCACAACGCATCGCTCCTCCATAGACCTAGCACCTGCAAGTGTGGACGCTGGCAGTCGACTGGAGTGTTCAGTGTGGACTTTCTAAGTCGACTTAACAAGGTCAACTTTAAGTTGACTTAAAGTCAACCTTGTTAAGTCGACGTAACAGAGCCTGCAGTATAGATGTACCCAGGGTGCCTTGGCTGGGTCATAATATAGACCTATACATCTTTCTCAGTTGTTTTATGTTCAGGACCCATGGGACATGTCTATCTTGGGACTAGAACTCTGGTAATAAGGGTCTAGCATGATCACTTGTTAGGTTTCAATGGCACTAGTTTCTTATTGCATGGTTTTATCACATGGCTCATAGAAAATCCTATTCACATTGCTCGTTGAAATGATCTAGACCTATATTTAACCTAATCTATCTTTTTATACGGTGCTCAGCATTGTTGTATCTGACTATCTATTTAACTAGCAAGATTCTGATCTTAGTGCAAATAGAATCATACGGGAATAGATCTAATAAGTTGGTAATTATGGTAGGGCTTGGGGGGTCTTGTACTGGCCCTGCAGGCAGAGGTGAATTTCATACCGTTTTTCCAATCATAGGCATTTGAAGTGGATGTGCAGTGCTGCACATGCACCCGTACACTGGCTATTGACCCCCTAGATGGCTATTTCTCACTTTGGTTATTGGTTGGTGATGTTAAGGCGAGGGCTGGTCACACTAAATAGATTTTGGAATGAGCAACTCTGTTAGCTCTGGAAGCTTGGAAAATTTTAGAATTCATTTGGATGCTTTTCCGCCTCTCACTGAACAATGCATCCACTATTGCTTCATTTACCATTACTCTGTTAATTTCACAACCTTGCTCATATGAAGGGTGAGAAATAAAAAAAAGGAGACTGAGTTGAACAGAAATTTACCTGCCCATGCCAGGAGGGGGTGCTCTGCACTGATTTCTACCCTTTTTCCCCCACCTTATGATCTTCATCGTACTTCGTGCTTCTCTGAAGATATTCCAGAACATCATAAATGCCAGAAGACTCCTTGCAATCCTGGGTATTTGGGATATCTTACAATGATGCATACTGGAATACCTTTGAGGAAATAGGAAGTGCCAAGATCATTATTTAGTGCCCAAAACTTCTCTAAAAGACAGCTGATGATACTGACCATCTTGTGGAAAGCGCTTTGAGATCTCTGGAGGAAACGTGCTATGTATGAATGAAGTTATTGTTGTTTAATGTTATAGACTGTCTTCAGGATTGCCACTCACCTTTAAGAGGATTTCATGTTTCCCTTTGATAATTCACTTGAAAACATCCCTTCTGTCTTTTTTTTTAAATCCTGGCACACTCTTTGCTTCTTCCGATCCCTGTTTGTCATGGCTGACATCTTTGTGCACTGTGATTACTTATCATGTTTGTTGCCATTTGGATCCATTCTAGCTCTTCAAATGAGTACAAAGCTCTGGGCTTTCATCCAATTTACTCACAAGTTTATCATTTGCTGACATTGTTTCTCTATAAATAGTTCTACCTTTACTGACATTATTGATTCTATTCTTTCTCTTTGCACTAATACGCCTTCTAATATAGCTAACCCGCTTTGGATTTTCCCCTCATAAAAGGCTGAAGTTGCAGGGTTAGAGGTCAAAGGGGTTAAATTGAAAGTGTAAAGGGTCTGGATTTTGGTCTGTCAATAGAGGTGCAAATTCCAGCTGTTTTGTCAATAGGAAAATAAGCGTGCAAACCAATTTCATATTAATAAAAGTTTGTGCAAAAATGTGGCCATTAATAGCAGATTGTGCATAAAACAAGCGAATTATTATTCAGTCTTCCATGAAGCATAGAAAGCAGTTTTTTTGTGAGAAAATGGACCATCTAGGATCAGACATGCTCACCCTATCTTAGAGGTAGCGTGTGTTTTTTTTTTTTTTAAATGATGTAAACCATCTCACTCAGGCCCTTCAACATGATGTTTTTAATCAATCTCATCTACCACCAGACCCCAGTTGATATTTACTTTGTAGGTCTCTGGCTTACAAATTAAATGTAACTTTAATAGGTTGATTTTTTGTATGAGCTTTCCTCTTTTGCTTTGCTGAACTAGACTAACACGGCGACCCCTTTGGAATTTAGTAAGTAAAAGACTATTGTAATGAACAGGGAAACATGTATATTTACCAGTGCCCTCTAATGGCTGGCATCCCAAGTGTAAGCTAAAAGGTCTACCATAGCTTCCTTATACCTATTGGCATTGTTCCTTGAGCCCGTGTTGTAGGGGAAGGCAGTTCTAGAGTGGGAATGACTTATTTCTAGCCATGCTGACATCAGAAAATTCTATGGCTACCCCGTAAGTGATGGGTGTGAATCCCCTGCTCATGTACACGTACTTGCACTAGTTTGATTGCTCATTAGTTGCAGAAACAGAGGCATGGCTACACCATGAAGAGCTCTATGGGTACATTCTCAGCTGAGTGTCACCACCACATGTTCCGGGGTCTACCCTGTTATTTACACTCACATTAGCTGGATGTGCAAGGCTGGGTACATAAGCTAGGGAATCGCCTTGTTTGCTTGTAGCATAGACAGAAGGAGCCATGTTGCGCAGTATAGTAACAACCATATCATTCATATATTACTGAAGGTAAAAACTATAGCATATCCTTGGGGAGCTGCAACTGGAATTCAATGCATTCAGGAGCAAACGTGGCAGATACAATGCACTCCAGATCAATGTACAGCGCAAACTGACAAATGAGGCGTTAATGGGAAGAAAGAATTTCCCTTGCAATGTTCAGAATAAACACGTTTATTAAAAGGAATGAGCTGGGGACGGGAGACACATAAAATGCCGTTCAAATCTAGCCTGTTTGTGCATGATCCATTGGATAAATAGTTCAAGAGCAGCTCATGGGTGGGAAAACACAAGGTGATGCCTGTCCAGTCTATATGGGTATGTCTACACTGGAGGCTCTGTTAAGTCGACCTAGAGAGTCCACACTGAACACTCCTGTCGACTGCCTGCGTCCACATTGGCAGGTGCTAGGATGATGGAGGAGTGGTGCATTGTGGGTAGCCTTGGGGGAGAGAGGGGGGGCTGGAGGCCAATTAGGTCTTTAGCATTAAGTCGACCCTAAGAGGTGGTGTTATTAAGTCGACTTAAGGAAGCGCTTAAGATGACTTAATAAAAGCCCAGTGTGCACGCTGCAGTCTGTAGATCGACTTAACCTTCTTTAAGTCGACCAAAGGCTCCAGTGTAGCCATACCTAGATGAACTCCTTTTAACATCCCTGGGCAGGTCATACTATATATACCTCCTATGCATCTAGTGTATGTATTTGTCTGGCCCCCATTACTATATGATGTTGGCACTTCACAGTCTTGAATATATTTATTCTCCCAGGAGGCAGGAAAATATGATGTCCCATTTTACAGCTGGAGAACTGAGGTAAAGAGAAATGAAGCTCCTCAAAGGTATTCAGGCACTTAAACCTATAGAGGTAGGCAGCTAAATACCTGTGAGAGTCAGGGCCTGAATGTCTAAAGTGACACAGGAAGCCTGTGGAAAAATATGGATTTAAATTGGTTTAACTCTACGCTAACAGATGGACCATCCTTCTTCACTATAGACTGGCTTCCTCACCTCTCACATGTGCTTTGAAACTGGTTCCAGTCTGTATATCAAATAGTGGAACTTTCTGCAGCATTAACACGTGACCATACCTGCACTAACAACAAGTTGGGACCTTCTTTGACTTGATCCATGTGGGGGAAAAAAATACAACCCCCTACAGCCTCATGCAGACTAAGAACCAAAAATAAACTGCTTAGATCTGGAGAGCAAAGCTTCAAGAGTAATAAGCTATTAAACAATGAAATCAAAGCAAAAATGAAACCCCTCTGCAAAATAAATCATAGGAGAGAAGAAAAGATTTCACATTGTTAAAAGTTGATGCTATCTCCGACTTCAGAAATGTTATCATTAACCTGGGAATTAATCAGAGTTTTTCACTTACTCGTTGTTCGGAGCTATAATGAGCCCTTTAACAGTGTAAATAAAAAGATCTAAAGATTCAATAAACTATAATGTCACAAATGGCAATCATCTACCATGTGAGGCTCTGGCATTAAAAAGCATCTCACAGCTGGAAACAAATGATTCTGTATAACATTGTAAATAACCTCTAAGCCCAGTCTAATTAAACTGAAGCTTCACTTTCTCCTGGGCATTGAATATATGAACCAATTAAGAAAATATCATTTCTTCTCTGCGAGATCTGCACTGTCTCTCCCTCTTTAAAAAAAAAAAAACAAGACCAAAAAAAAAATTTCACAAAAGGGACCACACTGGTGCATTGGGCCTATGATAATGACACATTTCTGCTTTAAGCAAATTTTGCACCTGTAACCTGCAGAAATATAGCCGTACCACTTGAAAAATTACTTCAGTGCCGCACAGTGCCATGAAAATTTATCTTTGAGCTGATTTTATTGCATGGTTACCCTAGGCAATTAAATCAATAAATCTTAACTGTCAGGACGGTTGGCTCAGTGCCAGAAATAAATGAAATGCGCGGCATCAGTAAATAAAAGGTTTCTGACAACTCATTCCAGAAATTATTTAGCAGTTGGGCTTTTTTTCTTGGTGTTGGTGAGTGCTGGTGCTAGTTCTCGCTGAGACAGGAGTATGTTAAAAAGTGTGTGTGTGTGTGTGTGTGTGTGTGTGTGTGGCGGGGGGGGGGGGGAGTAGGGATTTTCAAGGAAATCAATTATTCACCCTTGAAGACACGCTAGCTGAAATTTTGGGGGGTGATAGCTCTAGTGGAGGTGATTAGTTAATGGTAGGTTTTGTGCTGTAGGCTGCCAACATTTGGAAGTCCCAGTCACGTCAATAGATGCTTCGTAGGTCATCCTATAGCCCTTTAGGATCAACACATATAATTTTTTTTCACTGATTCAGATGGCCAAGCTTGAAATATCTCCTTCTGGGGCCTCCTTGGGTTTTCTTGGGTCAGTGGAGGTTGGGTGTCACCACAGAGATCTGCAGACTGCTGGATTTCAGTTGCACCCCTGTACAACCAGAGTAATCATTGGAGCTACACAGCAGTCTGAGTTCACTTGTATTCATGTAAATTAGGTGTAAGGCCATTAAAATCTGGGGTGTTATGGACGGGTGAGGAAAGCTATCTACAAATGGCCAGCTAAAATAGTTACTAAATTCCTAGGGTATGACTACACTAGCAATTTAGGTCGACTCAAGGAGACTTAAGTCGACCTAAAATCATTCCCTGTCTACACCAGACTTTCATTAAATCGAGTTATGAAATTCCTTAAGTCGACTTAATGAAAGCTTAAGTTGACTTAATAAGAACCACCTATTAGGTCGACTTAAATTAAGGAGTCGATGTAAGGACGGTGTGGATGTGGAGTAACCCTTAAGTCGACTTTATTAAGTCAACTTAGTCCACTTTGTTAAGTCAACTTAATAAGGTTAACATTACGGCAACTTAAAGTTGACCTTTTTAAGTTGACTTAACAAAGTCGACCTAACTTTTTCTAGTGTAGACATAGCCATAGATTTTTTAGGGCCAGAAGGGACCATTGTGATCATCTAGTCTGACCTCTTGACTACATCAGGTCATAGGATTGCACCCATGAACTCCTTCTATAAGCCCAACGCTATTGGTTGAACTGAAAGACCTCAGTGCTACTAAAATGCCACCCGTTGGATGATGCATGCCTCTGACTACTTCTGGAGCAGCTTTCCAGCTATTCCGCCATTATGGGCGAAGCAATATTGTCAGAGAAGGCATCTGGGTACTGAAATCATCACAAGGAAAGCCTGAAAATGGGATATAAAGGAAGTGGGGAAATGGGAACCCAGGAGCCCCGTCTGATGTAATTAGCAGTATATGGGAAAGGTTGACTCTATTTTCAAGACAAATCCTGCAGCTAGTCTGCCCTGCCACCATTTCAGCGGGGCACTCTTCACAAAGAATGAATCTGAGGCAGGCCCTTGAGATGTATGACAAGAATGGGATTTTTCCAAATACCGTAAAATTCCTTTTTATTATTAGATGTTATTGTTTAGATTTTGGTAGTGTTGAGAGACCCCAATGGGGATTGGAAACTCCATTGTGTGTGACACTGAAAACCATAGTTTAAGCACCGGACTGCTCCAAGGAGCGAACAGTCTAACTAGACAAGACAGAGCTACGATATAGAAGCGAACCAACGAGCAGAGTGAATTATGGGATGTTTTGCAAAGTTCCTGTTAGTACTCCAAGGTCTTCATTTTTCTACTTGTTATGTTCCTGGCCTACACTCAGAGCAGCTGTTAGATACCAACATCAACTATTCTTGATAGAAAGTGGTAATATAGTGTTACTGCCTGTCTTAGACTTCAGAACCCTCATAAACAAGACCCCCCAAGAACTGGGCGCCAGAGCAGGCTGTGCCCTACAACAGAGAGAGTGGCACGTTGACCTAGGCAGCCTTTCTCCAACGTGACTCTGGTCACATCCTTCCCGTCAGCTTCTACAGCTCCAAGATGAGAGCTGGATCCCTTGTTAATTGCTCTGTTTTGTGCATTCCTGCTGAAGGTATCTGGCATTGTCCATTATTGGAAGAGCGAAGACTGAGCTAGATGGACCTGGCAACCAGGGCCAAATTAATGCAGGGGCTATAGGGGCCCCGGCCTGAACGGGGGCCCGAGTTGTCAGCCCCCTATGGCTCCTGACATATCCAAACCTGCCCCACAGCACCAGTAGGCAGAGAGCCCCTGCCCTGCTGGTGTGAGGTGGGCCTGGGCCAGAGGTGCTCCTGCCCCGCCCCTGGGGCTGGCTGGCCCTGTTCACGCCGTACCCTTCCGAGGGGAGTGGGGGCAGGTCCAGCTGGCACTCAGTTTGGCCCCTGGTGTAGCCCTCCAGGGCCACCACCCTGGAAGGCCACACCGGAGCCACACCACGTGACAGTCAGCCCTGGCCCCAGCCCTGGGACAGAGCTCAGTGGAGGTAAGAAAGCCAGTCTGCCCCACACAGCTCAGGGGTGTGGCCTTTGCCCCACTCCAGTGTTGGTCCAGACGGGAGCCCCAAGGTGGTGGAGGGGTTGGGGTCCCAGGTGTGGGGGTGGGGGAGGTGTGGGTGGAGTCAGGCTGGATGGGAGGCGTTAGAGTGGTGGGGTGGCCTGGGCTCCAAGGCACCTTCATCCAGGCCTGCTGGAAACTTTTACATTTCAAGGGTCTGCTAGCAATTTTAACACACTTTGCAAGACATCGCAGTGCAGTGGGTAGGTTTTTTTTTTTTTTAACTATTTGGGGGGGGCAGTTTAGTTCAGTCGGGATAGCTAGCTGGAAAGACAAAAGGGAGGGGTTATGTAAAGGAAGGGAAGTCAATAGGATGGGGAGGGAAGGAAAGAGAACTTCAGTTTTGCAAGCAGTAGGCTGAAGTGAAGAGGCTCTGAGAGATTTGCAATGCAGACAGGCAGGATAGGGGAAGTCCCTGCAGAAAGACATTGGCTGACGGCCTTAGTGGCTGAACCGGAGTTGGTTGAAAGGTGGAATTTGAGTTTCATGGGACTGCCGTACATTTTTAAAATGTCCTTTAAGCCTGAATCAGGAGGACGAGTCAAAATGGCAACGTGGCTTTACCAAAGCAGAGGCTTCATGTTGACTGTATCCTTTTTGACTTTGAGATGAGCTGAATTGACCTTGTCAAAACCAAGCATTTCTTTCAAAAAATTCTCTTGAAATTTTTCAACAAATTCACTATAATTCCATGAACTGTTCAGAGGCTGTCAAGCCAGCTTTTTCTGCATGACCAGCTGCGGCCGGAAGGGCCTTGCTGTATGAATTAATTTATTCTCCTTCTTTGCAGGCAGTATTTGTCCCATTAATGTATTAAAACAGCTCGAGTCCAATCTACCCTGAAAAAAAATGCTTGAAAGCTATAGGCTCCCTAGTGCAGAGGTGGTCTTTTCCTTCATATCCAGCCTCCAGACAGTCAGCTCTAGGACGGTTATCAAGTGAGCCCACCTTATGGTACTGCCATAAGAGCCTTTAGGATGGAATTCATCTCCCTGCTGCGTCTCTAAACGGCGCTAGGAACCACTTAAGCCCCGTCATGGCTTTGAGCTAGGAATCTGACTCCTGAACATATTTCCTTCACTATACACTAAAGGTCCAGAGACATTTGGGGAAGGGGCCAGGTGGAGGGCCGAGAGGAGTGGGGAAGGGGCCATAGGGGGGCGCGAAGGAGAGCGGGAGGGAACTGGGAGGGGCAGGGCAGGGGCTGGGAGGCTGAGAGGTGCGGAGAATAGGGGGAGGGGACCTGGCGGAGTGAGGGGGTTTGAAGAGGCCCCGGGGGGGGCAGTGGTGGCGGAGAGTCCTCACATCCATTCCCCACCGCTTCTGCCAGCGTACCAGCACCTTTTTATTTAGGAAACAAGCACTGCACCTATCTTTGTGTCCTGTCCCATCTCATGTGGCAAATATATCTATTGCACGTGCAGCCATTGCTTACATCGCCAATTTCTAAAGCAGAGAGGCATCAAATAGCTTCACAAATGGTGTTTAAACCGCCCCCCCAGCATCAGTCGCAGGGGCCAGCTGCATGGGACATGGCGAATGGCCTCTACAGCCTTAAAGAGAGTGCCTACCTGCTCACAACACACATCTGATTGCTTTGCAGTCGCTTTTAGATACAGCTAACACCTGTTGTAACACTTATTGGCGTGCATCGTCTCAGTGCAGATAATTCGCTGCCAGCCTATCTTGAACACATAGGTGATTGCTGTTAAATTAATGGCTTGGCTCACAAGAAGAGCCTTTTTATTTAGTTACTGCTTGATAGGCAGTTAATGTAGAGTTACCAAGGCGTTAGGACAGCGTTTGCTGCCTGCGATTCTGCTGTAAGGGTGAATTGCAGCTTGTGATTGTGGGCTCACATGCAGGGCCAGATTAACCGGCCTGGGGGGGGGGGGCAGGCTACCCCTCACCGTGGGCCCCGCCCTCCACCTGGGCCCCTGCCCCCACAGCATGGAGGCCTGACGCTAGGGCCAACGAGGGCGCCTGCCCCAGCCAGTCTGAAAGGCTATGCTGGAGCAGTGGCGGCCATGCCAAGAGCCAGATGGACCCTGCCCCCCCCCCCCCCCCCCCAGGCGGAGGGAGCAGGTGCTGGCCCACCCCAGTATGCCCCTGCTGGGCCGACCAGCCAGCCCAGGGGCAAGACGGGAGCGTAGAGCTCAATCTCTGGCTCCAGGGCCTCACCCCCCCCTCCCCACCGCCGGCAGGGCCCGAGCACTCTAGCCCCTTCAATGCTGAGTGGGGCAAGGGGGTGCCACATACAGGTTTTAGGTGCTTGAGACCGGAGCCCCCTTTTTGGGCTGGGCCCAGGGCTTCAGCCCCCCGCTCTAATTCAGCTCTGCTCACATGAGGCCCACTTCAGTCTCACCTTTAAGGGCGTCAGCGGCACGTCACTAGTGCATGGTGCTCTGTCTTGGTCTATTGCACTAGCGTACGTTCCACTTGAAATGCAGGGTCACGGCCTTGATTTCTGCATTTCCTGCAGCATGGTGGAGCGGGAGCGGCATCGGGCTCTGGCTAACGTTGCCACACATGATTTCAACATGAGTGGCACCCCCAAAACGGCCTCAGAGTAACCAACACACAAGAATAGCGATCCGATTGCGTTAAAGGCAGACGCCGTGGCATGGCTTTGTTGTGGTTCGCGCGAGTTCTTTTTCCAAAATTTGAACTTAAAAAATAAAATTGCACCGTGGTGGCCAAGTCCACTCAGGCAGCGCGGCACAAATTGTGGGTGAACATTGAAAGGGTCACAATTTGTACATACACCCCATAGCTACCAAAATCATAGCTAGCCTGATCAGCACGCCTTCAATATGTGACTCATGGCAGGAAATCAAATAAGATCAGCTCTCCCCCCCCCCCCCCCCCCCCCCCGTGGCCCCCCCCAACAATACAAAAAAATGGGGGGGGGGGGGAAATGAACCTAGCATTTATTGTCAGAATGCTCCAGCATCAGGGAATTTTCTTTTCATTTTCTTTGCAACAAGTGTCCTCAGCTCCAACTTGTTTTGGCCGTCCCTTAAAGTCATGTGTGGACTTTTGCAACTGTCTTTAGGTACAGTCTGCCAAAGGGAACGAAAACATTAATTATGACCGGGGGGGGGGGGGGCAAAGGCGAGTATACTTCCATGGCATTAGCTTTCCAACCGGGGCCTTTCTGTAGGGTGTGTTCCCTTGATCGTCTGTGCAACACTAGCATCACACGTAGGCTGTATGTGCTACACATTTATCACAGCGCCTCTAAAGTCCTCATGGACACTATATTGGGGGGAAAGAGGCAGTGTAATCTCCCAAGTACCCTTTTTTAAAACCAAGGGATTTTTACATTCACTTTGAAATGCCGCTGTTACGAGCCATCCCTTTCCATCACTTGGGCCCAACTCTCTAATATTGGCTTTGTGGGCTAAGCAGGACGTTCGTTAAGGGTATGTCTATACTGGAGGCTCTAAGTCGCCTTTACACGGGCGACTTTATGTTAACTTAAAATCGACCTTGTTAAGTTGACTTAGAGAGTCCACCCTGAAAACTCCAGTCACCTGCCTGCAGCCACCCTGGTAGGTGCTAGGTTGCTGGAGGAGTGGTGCTTTGTGGGTAGCTGGGAGGGTCCTGGAGGCCAATTAGGGCGACTTAAGGGCATTCCCCATCTACACTGGATGAAGTCAACTTAATAAGGTCGACGTAAGCATTAAGACACCTGTAAGAGGTGGTGTTATTAAGTCGACTTAAGGAAGTGCTTAAGTCGACTTAATAAAAGACCAGTGTGGACGCAGTGGTCTGTTGGTTCACTTAGCCGGTCTTATGTTGACCTAAGGCTCCAGGGCAGAGGTACTCTAAGAGACTCACACGTTTTAGTGACATGATTCAGGTTGCGCGTTCTTCGCCCTCCCTCTTTGGGCTCCACAAAGAGCCTGCTGGACTTTTCAGGTTTAGCCGTGTTGTCCCACCTTCTCATTTTTTTTTTCTGCTGTCAACTATATGCCACAGCTAACGCTCCATAGCTTGCTTTTAGCAGCCTAAAGGCATGGGCCAGAGTCTTCCCTGGGGTAACTCAACTTTGTGCCTGGAGCATGTGGATGCTAGTGTGATAGTTGGGAAAAAATAGTGTGAGGGCGTCTTAGGTACTGTCTAGGTACTTGCATGGCCCTCAGCATAGTCCAGCCGTACCCCTGGTCACTAGCGTTTATCCCCCTGGCGCCCCGTGACGTAGGGAGCTACCAGCTCCTTCGTACAGTAGGGGACTAAGTGAGTTGCCATATGTCAGAGCAACATCCCTCAGTGCCTGACATCACTACCGCTATAGTGCTCAGCGACGCCAATGGGAATTTGGAAGCCCTGCATCGCTGGGCGCCAATTCTAGCCGTCGCAGGCAACAGCAGCGTGCTCTAATGGTACCGGCCATGTAGCACCAGTGGTTCAGTTAGCACTAAGCATTGTGGGCTGGAGCGACCGCTCATTGAACTTTGGCTCAGGCTTACGTGTGGGTTACCGAGGTGCTCGTCTGGAGCCAGCTCTTGCTTTGGGTTCCTGCCACACACGCGTGGCTGAGCCTAGGCGGTCCTGCTCATCCTTTGCAGCACTTACAGGTGCTCGATGCGTCCATCCTAGGACCCATTTCAAGATGGGCTGCATTTGAAAGACAACTTCCAGTAACCCAACTTTGGAGGGGGGGCACCTTGGCCTTGTGGGGATTTACTTGGTAGTGGTTATTTAAATAATGATGCATTTTTAGTGGGCACATCGTCCAGCCTGCCTGAGCTGTACAGTGGCCCCAGCAATGAACTAGAAGGGCGTCATCCAGCATTCCTACGCAAGGAGCACAGACCATTTCACAGCCAACTACAACTCTGTACATGCAGAGAATGCCAGGCGCTGACTAAATCCTGCTCATTTCTGTGCCTGCCAGGAGGCTGTCTCTTTAATGTTAGCACTGGGTGAACTGGACAGGCACCATTAGCTGTTCATTCAGTATCTATGATCAAGCAGCAGGATGTCTCTGTAATGTCCCGTGAACATCTTCTCTGGCTTCTTGATGACACCTTTGACAGTACCAAGGATGTGGCTGCTCTAGAGACTCCACCCCACTTTTCCACTCTGTCCCACTCTGGGAGGCTCAACAGTGTTTCGTGGATTCCCCTGCAGCACAGTTCGGATCAGTAATAACCCCAATACCCGGTTTCACTGGGCTGCTCAGGTGCATCAACAGCTGCTTTGTGTCCCCAGTGGGTTGCAAAGAAGCCAGAGGAATACCAGTGACGTTGGCCCTGTGGTGCCCCACATTCGAGCTCTAATTCCATTCATTTCCCTGACATTATACTACAGGAGCATTTCTAAAATCACCCGTATTCTGCCCTGGTGGGGAGTTTCCCGCCCTGTAGTTTCTAGCAGGAGATGCAGTAACCTGCCCAGGGTGGGAGATGGACTCTACACTGTGAACCCAAGTGCCTGCTGTGTTTGAGGACTAAGCAGCTACATCATGTGCTTCTTAAAATCTCCTGAGAGCTTTTTCAGCTCTTTTGAGCGGATATTCTCAGCACTGAATCCTCAGGCTATTTTGAAATAAGGATATAAAGCATGGCTTTTCCGGGACTGGACTATGCTTAGGGAACCCCTGGGATGAAACTCACCCCTGTGCCGAAGGCCAGTACATTTAAGTGCACCATTAAATTTGTGCTTAAGCCCTTTGCTGGTTGTCAGCAAATTTTGAAACTCGTTCCTTTTCAGACTGGTTCCTTAGCTCTTTCGGTTTGGGAGAGACAGAGTCCTTTCCTACCATCTTGTGGATGTTCCTGTGGGGGATGTGAGACATTACTTATCTTTATAGGTGGCATCAACACAATTTAGTTTCATAACATTGACTTGCTTTAGTTCTCATAACGACTCAAACAAATTCTTTAAAAATTAAAAACAATGGAAACGCTCCTACAAACAGTGCCTAACTCATACTTATTGCATCATGGACGAGGAATGAGAAAATAGCTTAATGCAGAATAATTTATAGCTCTAAAATGGGTTACATTTTCATAAAAATTTTATTTTACTGTTTTTTTTAAATAATTCAATGGACTGGCAGTGTAGTTAACCCCTCTATGAGAGACACAAATGTACCAGTTCAACCAATATTATTTATACAGAGACATTGTGTTTAAAAACAGCAAAAGTACATTTAAAATGTTTGTACATAAAGTATTACTGTTATTTTTTTGAAGAAGGAACAAAATGTAAACAAAATGCATAATTGTGCAACGCATTGGAAATACAAAGCAAAACAGGCAGAATACAATTTTATACATATAAAGCAAAAGAAATCAAACCTTTATAACTATACAACATTTCATTAATTGCTTGACATTTTAACAGTTACCTTGGTCTGTACAAAACATCTTAACTTATACTTAAAATTTTACAAGAATAACATGCTTGTTGAGAACAAAGACACCTTGTGGAATTGCAGAGATTAAGGATATGATATTTGCACACGCACAAACAAGGCTAATTCAATAGTAAATCAAAAGTAAGAAAGCAAGCCAAAGGGGGATTTAGTAAATTACAATCTAATTTCAACGGCTAATCAAGAACTTCAACGTAGAAATTAAATCTGACTTTGGTTGGAAGACCAAGAAGTCTTCATGACGTCTTAATGTGCAGTAACCAGAACAGAGTGTACATAAATGTTCCTGATATTTTGGTTACTTCTACGCACACGCAAAACTCCTTGAAAACAAAAAAACAAATTTGAGCTTTTTGCCACAATAGTCAGAGATGGAGGTGAAAAATTGCACATTTTTTCTAGACTAACCCCAACACTAGCAGGTGAAAAACAAGACCTGTGTAAAGAACGTCCCTTTAGTTTGTCATCATTACTTTCCCCATTCTTTAGTAATCTTATTCTGTTTTTCAGCAACCAGACAATTGAAGCTGAACTGCATCATTTAAAAAACAACGGGAATGCGATTGCTACAGCCAAAATGCAAAGCAAAAGATGGCTCCAAGTTAAAACAAAAATAATCAGATCTTTAAATCTGTTTTTGAACTTTGCAATGGTGTGACCTAGGCCTCAGGAACATTGATTTTTTACCTTAGAAGAGTATTTAAGATTCAGGAGAAGATATGCACTCTGGAGATATCACAAAAATACACAAAGGAATAAAACAGACCGTGATCTAGGACTGTCAGCTTTGATAAAATGTACACAGGGATAAAGGGTGGCTTCACGTGGCTAAAATTAAACTCCTGACTACAGCCAAGTAATTTATTTAGGGCCTGATTCTAGGATCGTAATGCTGTGCGGTCATGTTCACTGCTCATAGATAGCTGCCCTGACATTAGAACTAACTGTGGATTGAAGGGCTCAGTTTAAGAAAGAAGAGCAGAATTGGGCCCTTAATAAATAGTTTCAATGACTTAAATATACAAAACCCATTTGGCTCAGAAAATATATTCCCAGCCTCTGCAATGTTATTGAACTGGAGTCACAGATTTCATCTTTATACTGAGAGTGTTTATGAGACACTGGCCATTTTTCTCTGCAAACAAATGCTGATGCCAGTAAATATTTAACATGAGAGGTAATGAAATTGCAACATGCTTTTTAGTTAGAAACAAACCAATATGCAGGACAAGCCAGCAGGCAGCCATTCCTCTCCAGTTCTTTTCGCAGGGCTTAGCTGCTGCTGAGTCAAAATAGGTTAACTATCAGAAAACAGCTTGTAAATTTGTAAAGCAGCATGTGGTTCATACAGCGCAGTCTGTAAAAACACACAGGGCCAGTTCAGCCGGTATAAAGCTGCACTAATATCAATGGAGCAGCAGTGCAAGACATTTGGGGACGTGGCTCCTGATTTTCAGAAACCTACCATTGTCGTTTGCTTGCTATGTAAATATCAGGAGGAGAAGCGCAGAGCGAAAACTTAAACTGCACCAGAAAAAACGCAGTTACAGCAGTTTTGCGTTGTTATTTTAGGTTCGGGTGATACTCCTTCCAGCCTGTGTGGTCTAATGCAGTTTTACAAAGTACTCTAAGTTTCATTGCTTTGTAAAGTCCATTTCCTTACAAACAAAATAGGAAGAGTTATGTTAGCATGGTCAATAAACAAGAAGCGTGATGATAAATTGTTGGGAGTTTACCGGCATAAAGATACGTTGGGAAAAAGAAAACATAAACAGGTTTAGGTTTATGGGCCAGATCCTCAGACTGTGTATATTGGAATAGTTCCACTAAAGTCAACAGACCTGCCCTGATTTACATGAGGTGAGGATCTTGTATTCTGGCTGCTTCATAGAAAATGTTTGCGGTTTCCTATTCAGTTCATTGGGGTAAATGCATCCCGCCAGGAGATCCACTCCCTGATGCTCCGAGTCCCACGTATGTTCCACTGGTGTCAAAGTAGTTTTACCTAAGTAAGAGTTGAGGACATTTATGGCCTCGTCACAGACCAAGTCCACCACTGAAAATCCAGAGTAATCAAATTGAACGCAGTGAGTCAGATCTTGAGGTACAATGAATATTGGTCTTCACACTTCTACCGCGAGGCGCATGTAACGGAGCTGCTGCACATATTTCTAAGTACCCTATGATTCCAAGGACAAGTCACTTTCATAGTATTTCTCAGAAAGTGTCTCTTGACAGGAGAGTTCTCATCTAATACCAGTTTTGCTCCGTAACACCCACGCCTCTGAAACTGCACTCACTTCTGTCTCGGTTGAGACACGTTGGTCTACAGAGCCCAATCGGGCCTTTACTGGATTTAAACTGGTGTCAGTTCAGAATCCAGCCTGTTGCCATCTGAAGTGCAAACATGTAAATCAAAGAGCTTTGAAAAGTGCTAGCTCAAATGAAACTGTCCAGAGCAAAACTTTGAGAGAGGCCTGATTAAAACACTCCCAAAACATGACCACAAATGATCACTAGTCAGGGAGAAACAGAGAGGAAAGTTCAAACAGGCATGGAATGACTGAGCTCTTTGCCTATATATTATTAGATGATGTGGAATGCATGGATGTGGCTTTGTGTCTATGGGGCTTCTTATTTACTGTTTGTATTATCACAGTACCTAGGAACCTCAGTCATGGACCTGCACAAACACAGGACAAACCTGTACAAGACCAGATTTTCTGTTACAAAAGTGTCGGAGGGTCAAGGAATGGCCCCCCTTCCAGTACATGCTTTAACTGATTTAGAAAAGCCACCTCTACAGGGCACACATTTGATGGTTAAATGCTACATAAAGTAAAATGTGCAAATAGCAGAAGGACCATAAGGATGGTGATGCTGTCCTTGTTTTTAATTCCCTCACATTCTTTCCTTCTCCAAAATGCCCACTGAAAATCTGGAAGACTTTCTAGCAATGCAAAGGCCCTTTTACGTTCTCTAATAACACCTTAGTGGGTGGAGTCGGTACAGCTAATATGTAGGCAATATGTTTAATATGGGAACGTCAGTATTATGGGTTTATTATAACCTTTTTTTTTTTTTTTTTGCTTTTCTCAGAAATATCAGACAATGGTGGCTGCCAGAGGAAAGGTATTTCCTGGTCTGAGCAAGCTTGGAAATACTCCCTATGGTGGGATTTTCTCCCACGAAAGCTCATGCGATAAATAAATCTGTTAGTTTTTTAAAGTGCCACAGGACTCCTTGTTTGTCTTCCCTACGGTAGGTTGATGGAATATGCATATAAGACCTGCTCCTGCAGCATGGAAGTTAATGGGAGTTTTGCCATTAATTTCAATGGCTATGTCTACACTACAAAAAGTTAGGTCGACTTAACAAAGTGGTTTCCCCGAACAGGGACTGAGTAAGTCAAGCTAACTGCCCTTCGGTCGACCTCATAAAGTGGACTTAAGCATCCACACTTTGAATTTAGAAGCATACCAGAAATTGATTTTAGCTAGCCATTCAGATTTAGCTTCTTACGTACTAAAGTAGGGTGCTGCTCATTCTGTTTCATAAGAAACCAAAGTCCTTAACCTTGAGTCTTTTTAAAGACAACAGATCTCCCCTATCTTTCCAGTGAGGTCATCTACAAATAAAACGATCAGTATTTGCACACTGAGCTTATTAAGATCACGGGTCCAAAGGCCATGCAAGAACAAGATGACAGCAAAATTCAACTTTGAGAAACAGGCTGGGAAGGATGGAACCAAATGCTAACAACAAAATGACAGGCTTCACTGGCAAAAATAAAAATGCAGAAAAACTTTTGATTTTTTTTTTTTAAATAAGCGAAGCTAAAAAAAAGTATGGATAGCAGGCCAGCGATGTCAATTTGTATTCAGGTCCAAACTCTCCTTACTTGCAAAGGAAGTTTGCTTGAGTGCGGTGTGTTCTAGGAAAAGCTAGCTTATATCTAAGTTTACCAACTGATGGTACCTGGACCATGTGAGGCATACAGTCTGTCTCCTAAGATTTCCCCTCAAGAATATCTACTATTGGGGATCTTAGTCAATGTGGCTAAAGGTAGATAGTCTTCTCAGAGTAGGCACAAGACCACAGACACTCTTTGGGTGCATCTACACTTACAAGTTAGGTTGACTTAAGGCGACTTAAGTCGACCTAAACTACTCCGTGTCCACAATGGGCTTTCCTTAAGTTGACTTAAGTATTTCCTTAAGTCGACTTAAGGAAAAGTTAAGTCGACTTAATAACACTTCATTTTAGGTCGATTTAACGCCTAATAACGTCAATTTAGGTGCTAATCCCCATCCACGCTGGCTTAAGTCGACTTTATTAGGTGGACGGGGACTAGCGTGGACGGGGACTAGCCCCTAAGTCGACCTTATTAAATCAACTTAAAGTGTTAAGTCAACTTAATAAGGTCGAAAAGGGGCTATGTCTACACTAAGAAAGTTAAGTCGACTTTTATTAAGTCGACTTAATAAGGTCAACTTTAAGTCGTCTTAAAGTCGACCTTATTAAATCGACTTTTGTTAAGTCGACTTAATAAGGTCGACTTAAAGTTGACCTTATTAAGTTGACTTAAGAAAGTCGACTTATCTTTTCTAGTGTAGACATAGCCTCTAAGATGAATGAAGCCCTCAATAAAGCACGTAAGGATCTTGCTCAAGCAGTTTACCTCACTGTAATTTTGAACTGATCTCCATTTTAGACTTTAGTTCTTAGCCCGTGTGTTCTTCTTATCATAGTGCTATTATGCATTTTCATCTAAATTTATTTAAATATCATTTAACATTAGACATGAGAAGCAGTGTTGTCAATTCTTGCAATTTTATCATGAGTCTTGCAATATCTGGTGTCTTTCTGAAAGCCCACCTGCAGCTATCAGACAATTGCAGGACCACCCCAGGTTTCATTTAAAAAAGAAAAAGAAAAAGAGTTTGTTTCTTGTTCTCATGGATGCGGAGGAAAACTTGAAAACATGACTTGAGTGCTGCTTAAAGACTCAGAAACCAGAGGTTAAATAAAAGGAATCTAAAATATACTATGCAACACTTTCATGATCTTGACGGCAGCTTCATGATTTTTGGGGCCTGACTCACGATTTTTGAAAGCTTAAGGTTAGCATTTCTTAGAGGGTGACAGAGAAAAAGCACAGGCAGACACATTTCCTCCTCATGTATCAAAATGTTTCCCCTTCAAAACAAGCAATTTCATTCAATTAAACCTACTGGAAACAATAACATAAAGGATAAAATTACTCCATGAAGATGCCACATTGGCATTTGAAATGTGATGAATATAGGGCCTGTGAAAGTGCAATAATATTTAATAACTAACCCAAAAGAAGCACCATCCCCAGGGATAAGAAGGTAATTCACTCTCCATATTTAATTTGTTTCTAAGCCCTTTTGAAACAAGAGTGCTAAATAGCATGCTGGCTTGTGAGCCTAGGCTTGAGTGCTGGACTTATTATAACCTGCCATTGATTCAACATACATTTCAAACTAAGTCACGGGAAGCAAAATCAGGTGGGCTAATTCTCTAAGCTGTCCAGATAAAAGCAATGTGAATGCATGCTGCATTTTAAGATAGGAGTCTGTTTACTACAAGCAACAGGGGGAACGTAATACATTGACTCAGAAAGGGTAGCTAACTCTTTGAACATTCTTGTCTCTGAAGACTGCATTTCAAGACATATGTACGATTTACGAAGGATATATATATATATATATCTATCTATCTATCTATCTATCTATCTATCTATCTATCTATCTATCTAATATCCTTCGTAAATCCAAGGCGGGCTAGGATTTCAGTCTACGTTAAAATTACGAGGGAGAACAATGTTCTTAATTAGATTGAACAGTCAGTCAATCCAATAGGAGAGGCCTTACAAAAGAGAATGGAAAAACTCTGGTCACCACCAACGCATCAGTACTTCAGCTCAGTTATCAGAAACTAGTACACTAATATGTCAAAAAAATAAAAGTGCATGTTTGAAAAATCACCCTCTTTTTATATCTATGAATACCTCTTGTTATTCTGGTTTTGTTCATTAGAGAAAGGGGTCGAACCAGCCTGGTAAGTTCTTTTGGATTCATGTTTCAGACATGTTATTGAAACCCTCAAAGAACAGATAAGGGTATGTTTGTTACTTTAGAAACAGGAATGCGTTGATAATCCAAGATGTCTGGCAATGTCTTCTATAGGCTACCCTTACAGCATGATTTATCTAACAATATACTTCCCACATGGGCTACATTTACAAGACCTTATTGTGGAACAAAATATTGTGAGTTATAGAATATTTTAAAGGTATTTATTGATAGGAGCTAATATACAACTGTTCTAAAAGAGAAGTTTATCTTAAAATATGGATTGGGAGCAATCAGTGAACTATCCTTCCTGGAAACGTGCACAACCTGTTTAAAAAACCTAGCAGTCTGAACCTTTTAAATGCAAATTTGTCCTATTTATCTGGTCACAACCCAGTGAGTAGAATCCAATAACTTGCCAGATTAAAGGATATACAGGCTTATATATCAAAAGCAATTACAATTAAATAATGTCTGGATGCCATTTAATACACATGTCGTGTTATTTCAGTGAGATGTGACACAGACTGATATTTACATTGCCATGAGGTTTTTTGTTTATATAAATGAAATTTACAGTTTGATAAGGTGTACAGACATTACATCAAGAATGATAGGAGGCCATTTAAAGTCTTGTGAATTACCGATATAAATTCATTTTGTTTTGTGTCATGCACCATTTCTTCTTGCAGTGCTACCGCAAGAGCAGTGCAGTTTAGAAGAAAAACGGAACGAGTGAATGAAATGGTCTAATTTATTCATGATTGCTTTGAAATTCTCTCTGAATTGTCTCATGATTATGCATGCATTAAAGGAATGGTCAAAATATGACAGCATGGGTAAATAAAAATGGAAGTTGGAAAATGGGTAATTTGGAGAACTGGTAGACTAAATTATTCATAGCCATTATGAAGTGAATATGTTGCTTTTGGGTAAATCTAGTGATTTCCTTTAATTTTTCATTGTTTTCAAGAAAGTAAGATAATATTGTCTGCCTCTAATGCTTTGAAACCAACAAAACAGGTGCAAATGAATGCCACAGGCATTAGAAATGCCCCACCAGCAGCTAGTTAAATTAGTAATCAATCTCATCTAGATACATACAACATCAATGTTTAAAATGTAGCACTCATGTTAGAATGTGCTTCCACTGAGTTGCTATGAAAGAGAGGAGATTGTTTTGCCAAGAAAAATCATGGAGGAATATTTGTTTGAGGCCAAACAGTAGGACCAAAAGTTCTCAGATTGAGGACATGAATGGTAGCTAAGAATGTGAAAGCTAACATTTTGAAATTGCCTAATAAACTGCATCGTTCTGCCCACTCGAATCGTTACACCACCAATAAACAGAAAAGAATATCAAAACGTCCTTGCATAGTGTGGCATCTTTCTTCAATCCTTCCCAATCTTTTATCTCCTAACACGTTTGGTGATCTTACACTACGTACCTGTAAGATGTTCAGAGTTGAGACCAGCCCTATAATAAAGTAGGAAATTTTAGCAATAAACAGTTGCAGGTAACGATGCTGGAACTCAGTAGGGAATAGCTTGGCTTGGGTTCAGAGGAAAATTCTGAGTGAATGGCTATGACTTCTACTAATTTATTTCAGAAGAGAATTTTCGCATATACCTCATACATTTAAGACGTTTTGTACTATTTCTCAGGAATCCATATCTTCTCAAAGTGCTTTTTTTATATTCACATGAAGGCAGTGTTGACTTAAAACAATACTGCAGGGAATGTACTGTTCCATAAAGCACATAAGGATGGCAGGATCCAGGAGACGCAAGGCATAGAAATTGTCAAAAATGATTAGATGGTACAACACATACTGCTCTTGAGTCATAAGTTCCATTTATGGTGACTTCTACTTCCAATAGATAAGATATCAAAAAATGCAATAAAAATGAAGTTACATGAATAAAGTTCCAGAAATGAGTGGAGTTCCACCAGTGATCATCTGTACGCTGGTAGAGGTAGAACAATGGAGATGTTATGGAGAGGGCAGCAGTCACTACAACAAATGTGCCTCAATGCGGAGCCAGTGAAGTCCTTGTCGAACGTAACGGACCAGACTGGTCATACTCCTGTGTTGTGTTAATGGTCCCATGACTGAGTCCAGGTCTACAAAGAACTCTGCAACACAGGAAATGGGAGTCATTGTTTCAGATAACTGTGCAGAAATACATTAGTTCAGATTGTTGCATGCTTGGTGGGTTCGAAGCAACTAGTGAGTTCTTAGAAGCTCATGAGCATGCAGACCTAGCATACATGAGTGACTCCTGATAAGATATCTCAGGACTGTATTTACACGATTAATAGATTCACAGATTTTAAGGCCACAAGGGCCTTATGATGACCTAGTCTGACCTCCTCCATCAGGCAGACCCCAAAGCACTGCACTAAATAACTTCTGCATCAAGCCCATTACTGCTGTTTGGTCTGTAGCAATGGTTCTCTGCCTTTTGTGGGTCACAACACTCTTGACAGGATATCACAACCCTACAGGACACACCAACCTCCCTCTCCCCCCCCGAGGCCAAATCCAGCCATCTCCTTGGCTCTCTGCGACACACTTACCACTGTGTGGTGACACAGTAATGGGTCCTGACACAGTGGCTGAAAACCGCTGGTCTGTAGCACACTTTTTAGAAAGATAACCCAGTCTGGTATTCAAGCCTGCAAGTGACGGAGAGTCCACCATATCCATAGGAAACTTTTTCCACTGGTTAATAACCCACACCGTTAAGAGACATATAGCGTATGTCATCTCACAAATCGTCCTATATGGTATAAATGGTCTCACATAAGTAAAAAGATTTTCCCTTATAACGCAATGTGGGGTCAAATTGTGACGCTGAAGTTGAATATTCACCCCTTTGAACATTATGATAATACTCAATTGAAGTAAAGGAAACCATGTATTTAGAAAACTGGCATGTTATATACAGGCCCTTATATATCACATAATAATAAAAACCATGTAACAAATGTACATTGTGATCTAAAATGTCATGCTGAAATGTGTTGTGTTGTAAACTACCAGTTTTTGTATGAAACATGTTACGTTTCTATACTGCTTTTCAGCTGAAGACCTCAAAATCCTTTATAAACTGCTACTCAAACTACAGTAACCCTTGTATGGCTGAAATGCAGCTACCTCTGGAATGCTTACACAGAGTTTATCAGGTAGGAGGCGAAGAATAGCGAATGCAACTGAAACAGGCAGAATATACTTATCCAAGCCGGAAGCTTGCTAGAACATTCCTACAGGTATTTACTAATGGTTGTGTTTTGACTCAGTTAGTCTTGATTTTCTGCCATATGTGCCAGATTCTAGGTTACTTCTTGCATGACTGAAACAGCTAGTGATTCTCATACAATACCTCCTCTTCCTCTTCACCAAAACCTACTCTTGGGATCATAGAGGCTCCTTTTCTGCAACTCACAACAGCCTCTCTTGGATCTTCCCTCCCTGAAGTTTCTGCTGTTTGACAGCAGAAGGAGCTGAGAGAGAGCGAGGCGGCGATACCAATAAAAGTTTCAGCCACCCATTAGCCCTAACCAGCTCCAGCAACTTCAGGCCCCCATAATGGATGAGTGGGGGGAATGTGATAAGATCATGGCCACCAAGAAACAGAAACAACGAAGGGTGAAAATAGACAAGGCCAGGGACAGTTGCCAGGGCAGGAGGAAAGAGGCCCAGGCAGAATGAACTGCCCAGAGAAAGGGGACTGAAAGAAAAACAGAAATATCTAACAAAAGAACCTGGCGCTAGTCTGCTAGCTTCCATCCCTACTTCATGAAAACATCAAATCTAGGAAGGGCCCATGGCCATCTCAAATCACATTGGGAGATGGGGAAAAGGATAGGAGGCTGCAATGGCGATGTCCCTCGCCTCATGAAGAGGACACGTCCATGGGAGTTTTGACATTGGCTTCAATGGTCCAGGATGTACCGGTATTCTCCCACCCATTGTCTGCCATGTCTAGTCAGATCATAAGCTCTTAGGGCATTGAATGCTTCTCAGCGTATGTCCAAATATGGTCCTGTCTAAATCCCTGGATACAAAGTCGGGCTAGCTGGAGTTGCACTTTTATTTTTAGCACGCTACCTTGATCAGAGCTAGTGTGAATCTGACTTCTCACATCAGAAATTACCCCAACAGCTTCAGCACAGACAACATCCCCTTAGGGTGTGGTTTTTACCATGCTTAGCACAAACAGTAGTGACTGTAAGACCACCAGTAACCAATAATTACAGTAAAAAGTGGTCAGGACCGGATAGCATCATCTCATCTAAAACAGCGTCTGACGAAGTGGGATATTCTCCCACGAAAGCCCATGCGATAAATAAATCTGTTAGTCTTTAAAAGTGCCACAGGACTCTGTTTGTTCTTCTGCACTAGACTAACACGGCTCCTCTTTGGAACTTGACTAAAATAGAGTGAATCCCTCAGCACCATGCTAACACCTAACATTGTGGTTCTGAGGATGGATTTTAGCTACTGAATCACAGCTGTATAGCTTTTGGCCTCTGAGGGCTTCTTTGGAGTCTTCTGTCCGCATATTGACCCAGTCTGTCCCTGGTCACCTATTCAAAGGAACACACACAGAAAAATGATAAAAGACAAAATCACCCTGTCACCTGTGGGTGAGCCCTTCTCATAAACGGATCCCTCTATATCTGACCTTTCCTCAAGGGGCATCTGCATAACACTGTCGCAAAGTGAGCCTGGGAACTTAAATTCATATCTCTGCTAGGCACTAAAAACCATGGACTCAACAGACACTGGATTTATGGCTCATTACAACAATTTGTAACAGGCACCACTGCCTCCTAACCCTTACTTGCCCACTTCATTTTGAGTGGGCTCCAGCAAGTGTAAATCACTTATGTTTAACAATTTAACCCTCAATTGCTCTCTCCTTTGTAAGTGGTTTCCCACGAACGTGTTAACCCCTTATGCTTAATCTGTCCCAATTTGTGTTTAGCTCTTTCTCTTGACCTTAAGAAGAGCTCTGTTTACGCTTGAAAACTTGTCTCTTCTACCAGCAGAAACTAGTCCAGTAAAAGATATTACCTCATCTACCTTGTCTGTCTCATATCCTGGGACCAATCTGGCTACAACTCTGCAAACAACCCCATCACAGAAGAAAGTGGTACGGCTGGAGGCAAGCATAAGAAAAGCATAGCGATATCACCAGTTATGTAAAGAAACGGCAAGTAGAAGATATTTTAATCTTCCATCCCATGGTTTTCCCCTCTCAAGTGAATTCAACAGAATTAGGAGTGAAAAAATCCAGAATCTTGCCAATGTTCCAGTGACCTACATGACTCTATGTTCAAATAAATAATTGCTTCAAATGTGAAAGTTTGTTTGAAGCCCAATTTCAGTTTCCCAATAGGAAAACAGTTAGCTAGCACACTACAAACTCAAGAAGAAGAGGTTACTTACTGTAACTGGTGTTCTTCGAGATGTGTTGCTCCTGGCCATTCCATATTAGGTGTGTGCGCGCCTCGTGCACGGAACGCCGGAATTTTTTTCCCCTAGAGATCCCGTAGGGCCGGCTGTAGCGCCCCCTGGAGTGGCGCCGTTGCGGCACCTCTATATAACCCACAGCCGGCCCTACCCTCCTCAGTTCCTTCTTGCTCTTATTCCGAGCGGGGATGGAGGGCGGGAAGTGGAATGGCCAGGAGCAACACATCTCGAAGAACACCAGTTACAGTAAGTAACCTCTTCTTCTTCTTCGAGTGATTGCTCCTGTCCATTCCATATTAGGTGAATCACCAGCCTTACCTTGAGGCGGAGGGTCGGAATCACAGCTTAGCTGAGAGCAGGACGGCTCTGCCAACTGCCGCGTCCTCTCTCGCTTGTTGTGTAATTGCATAGTGTGCCGCGAAGGTGTGGACTGAAGACCAGGTGGCTGCCTTGCAAATGTCCACTAACGGCACACCCCCCAGAAAGGCCGTCGAGGAGGCCTGAGCTCTTGTTGAGTGTGCCTTGATCGGGGGCGGTGTAACCTTTGCCTGGTTGTAGCATTCGCGGATGCACTCGACTATCCATCCGGAGAGCCTCTGTGATGAAATGGGCTCTCCCTTCATTCTGTCCGCTACTGCCACAAACAATTGGGTGGATTTGCGGAAAGGTCTCGTCCTGTCTATGTAGAACGCCAGGGCTCTGCGTACGTCTAGAGTATGCAGTCTGCGTTCCCTGTCCGAAGCATGTGGTTTGGGGTAAAACACAGGTAGACAAATGTCCTGACAGGTGTGGAAAAGGGACACCACCTTTGGACGGAAGGCCGGATGCGGGCGCAGCTGTACCTTGTCCTTATGGAAAACCGTGTAGGGCGGATCTGCTGTCAGGGCCCGTAGCTCTGACACTCTTCTGGCCGATGTAATGGCCACGAGGAAGGCCACCTTCCAAGACATGCACAGCAGTGAGCAGGAAGCTAGAGGCTCGAAGGGCGGGCCTGTCAGCTGAGTCAGGACCAGGTTTAAGTCCCATTGCGCCACCGGTGGACGGGTGGGGGGGAAGAGCTTATCGAGGCCTTTGACAAAACGCTTCACCATTGGGGCCGAGAAGACTGTGCCCCCTTCCGCTCCCGCATGGAAAGCTGAGATGGCTGCCAGGTGGACCTTGACTGAAGCGGTTGCCAATCCCGACGACTTGAGATGCCACAGGTAGTCGAGGACATCTGGGAGCGGGGCCGTCCTCGGAGCGATCCCTTTGTCTGTCATCCAGGCCGAGAACCGCTTCCACTTTGCCCCATAAGCGGAGCGTGTAGAGGGCCTCCTGCTGTTGAGCAGGACCTCCTGGACCTCCCCCGAGCATAGCCGCTCGTTCGGGGTCAACCACTCAGGTACCACGCCTTGAGGTGGAGCGATTGGAGGTTCGGGTGCAGGAGTTTGCCGTTGTCCTGCGACAAGAGGTCCGGCAACAAGGGCAGATCTATCGGGGCCCTGGATGAGAGGTTCCAGAGGGTTGTGTACCAATGTTGCCTGGGCCATGCTGGGGCCACCAGAATCACTGTGGCCTTGTCGTGCTTGATCTTTAGAAGCACTTGGTTCACTAAAGGCGTTGGGGGAAAGGCGTAAAAGAGTTCCCCCGTCCACTGGATCGCAAACGCGTCCGCTATGGAGCCCGGGCTTTGTCCCCTGAACGAGCAGAAACGCGCGCACTTGGCGTTGGAGCTTGAGGCGAAGAGGTCCAGACGGGGAGTTCCCCACCTCTGGAAGACCTCTCTCAGGACCTCCCATTTCATCGACCACTCGTGGGTCTGAAACTTCCTGCTGAGGTCGTCGGCCAGTGTTCTGCGATCCCGGTAGGTATGACGCTACCGGCAGGATTGAGTGTAGGATGCAAAACTCCCAGAGGGTGAGCGCTTCCTTGCAGAGCTGGGAGGAGCGGGGACCGCCTTGCTTGTTGATGTAATACATGGCAGTTGTATTGTCCGTCTGGATGGAGACTACTTTCCCTTTTAAGTGCTCCTTGAATGTCTGGCAGGCCAGACGAACTGCCCTGAGCTCTTTCACGTTTATGTGGAACCGGAGCTCCTCGTTCCCCCAGCGGCCCTGGGTCCGTAGCTGGCCCAGGTGTGCCCCCCAGCCCAGATCTGACGCGTCTGTCACCAGGGAAATGGAAGGGCTTGGGGCTTGGAAGGGTAGCCCTGCGCAGACCTGGTCCTCCTGGCACCACCAATCTAGGTCCCTCAGAGCCTGCGCGGAAGGGGCCACTATCATGTCGAGATCGTCCCGGCTTGGGCGGTACACTGACGCTAGCCACCGCTGAAAGGGGCGTAGACGTAGTCGAGCATGCCTGACCACGTAGGTACAGGCCGCCATGTGCCCCAGTAACCTTAGGCACATCCTTACCGAAGCCAGCGGATGTCTCTGTAACCCCCTTATAGTATCTCGGATCACTTGGAACCGTGATCGAGGAAGAGATGCCTTTGCTACTGTCGAGTCCAGGACTGCCCCTATAAACTCTATCCGTTGGACCGGCACTAGGGAGGACTTGCGCTGGTTGACCAGTAGACCAAGACGACTGAACACGTCTTGTATGAACTGTAGATGGAAAGACACCTCTGTTGGCGAACGGCCTCGTACGAGCCAGTCGTCCAGGTATGGGAAGACCTGAACTCTCCTCCTTCTGAGGAAGGCTGCCACTACTGCCAGGCACTTGGTGAAAACCCTGGGAGCCGCAGCAAGTCCGAACGGAAGGACCGTGAATTGAAAGTGCCTGTCTCCCACTTTGAAGCGCAAGAACCGCCTGTGACGTGGGGTTATTGCTATGTGGAAGTAGGCGTCCTGTAAATCGAGGGCGGCATACCAATCTCCCGGATCCAGGGATGGGATAATTGAGGCCAGCGAGACCATGCGGAAGCAGATCTTGCGTAGAAAACGATTCAGGAACCGCAGGTCTAGGATGGGACGGAGGCCCCCTTTTGATTTTGGAATGAGAAAGTATCTGGAGTACACCCCTTTCCCCCTCAGTTCTTGAGGTACCTCCTCTATCGCCCCTTTCTCTACGAGGGTCTGAACCTCTTGGGCCAGCAGTTGCTCGTGAGATGGGTCCCTGAAGAGGGACGGGGTAAGGGGGGGGGCGGGGGGGGGGGGGGTGAAGAGAACTGGAGCGAGTATCCATGCTGCACCA
This sequence comes from Pelusios castaneus, assembly GCA_007922175.1. Taxonomy (NCBI): domain Eukaryota; kingdom Metazoa; phylum Chordata; order Testudines; family Pelomedusidae; genus Pelusios; species Pelusios castaneus. Next base: position 9,875,536 of record ML685771.1, on the reverse strand, counting down.
TGCGGAGCACCCATTGGTCCGAGGTAACTAGGGCCCAGGCACGGTGGAACCGGGATAATCTGTTGAGGAAGGGCAAAGGAATTGGATCCGCAGCAACAATTGGTACGTCGTCCCCGATCGTACCCTCAAAAGGCCTTCTTGGGGCCGGAGGGATGACGCTGCCCTCCCTGGTTTTGGTCTGGGGGGCGACGGCTTGCCCTGCGCCCGTTACGGCCTCTCCTTCTGTCCCAGTCCTGGCGTCGTTGGTAAGGCCGAGCCGATGCCTGCGGCTTAAAGGGCTTTCTTTGTGCTGCCGGGGCATGGAGGCCCAGCGATTTCACCATTGCCCTTGAATCTTTAAGTGACTGAAGCCTGGAGTCTGTCTGAGACGCAAACAGCTCCGGCCCTTCGAAGGGCAGGTCCTGAATAGTGGACTGGACCTCGGTGGGAAGGCCCGAAGCTTGGAGCCACGAACTCCTTCGCATAGTGATGCCTGAGGCCATCACTCTGGCTGCAGCGTCCGCTGCGTCCAGGGCCGACTGAAGGAGGGCTCGGGACACCACTTTACCCTCCTTTGACATAGCTGCCAGCTCGGACCTCGAGTCCTGGTCCAGCTTGTCGGCCAGTTTATCTAGGGCCGCCCATGAATTAAAAGTGTACCTGCTGAGGATCGCCTGCTGGTTGGCGATCCTCAGCTGGAGACCCCCCGAGGAATAAACTTTACGGCCAAACAGGTCCATTTTCCTTGCGTCCTTCGACTTGGGCGTAGGACCTTGGTGACCTTGCCTCTCCTTCTCATTGGCCGTCTCAACCACCAGCGAGTTCGGAGTCGGGTGGGAGTAGAAATGCTCGTAGCCTTTGGCGGGGACAAAGTATTTCTTCTCCACCCGCTTGGCTGTTGGAGCAATAGAGGCCGGAGTCTGCCACAGGGCCTTGGTCGTGTTCTGCACCGTCTTAATCAGGGGCAGGGCCACCCTGGAGGGACCCTCTGGGAGGAGGATATCGACCATGGGATCCGCTTCCTCCATGACCTCCTCTGCCTGAAGGCCCATAATCTTTGCCACTCTCCTAAGTAAGTCCTGATGAGACCTGCTGTCATCGGGGAGAGTGGCCGGTTTTGCCCCTGCCACTGCCTCATCCGGCGGAGACGAGGATGATTCTCCAGCGGGGTCCGAGGGGGGGTCCAGAGCCCTTGTGGACTGCGGGCCCTCCTTTGCTGAGGGATCGTCCAGGGTCTTTCCTGCCCGGTCCCGGGCTGGGGCCCTCCCCAGCTCTGGAGGAGCGCTTGCTGTGCAGGACGGCTGATGCCTCGACGATAGAGTGGAGGGAGGCCTCTCCGACAAGGGGCCCTGGGCCTGATGGTATGCCCATGGGGTCCAGAATGGCCACTGTTGAGGTTGCTGCCACTGGGGCCCGCACCGCGACTGGCCATGGCTGACCTCCCTCCTCCCCGAGCGGCTCCTGCTCCGTCTGGCGGAGCTCATACTGTCACCCGACTCGGAGGAGAACCTGCTCCGGGGGGACCAAGGCGGGGCTGTGCCGCGGATCGGCGAGTCTTGTCGCCCTGTCGCCGGGGTCATTTGTCGCGGTGCCGATGGACGACGGTGCCGCGAGGATTCACGGCTCAGGCGCTCTGGTGGGGACCGGTACCGTGGGGCCCCTGCTGCCGCAATCACCGCTGGCGGAATGGGAGATCGGTGCCGCTCCAGGGGCGAAATGTATTGGGAACGCTCCCCGTGGGCCTGGCCTGTAGGTGAAGGCCGCGCCTGCTCCAACGGCGAACGGTGCCGTGGAGGGCTCCGGTGCAGCAGCGCCGGCTTCCCTTTCGACGGCACCGATCTCTGCGGTGCCGGGGGGTGGGTCTCTGGTGCGCACGGTGCCGTGTGCGCAATGAGATCTCGAGCCGCTTCGAATGTCTCTGGCGTCGAGGGCAGCTGGAGGTCTTCATCCAGGATCGCCCTGGTGGGTGAGGCGTTGGACCCCGGACTCGACGGAACCTTCTCACGGCCCGGAGTCAACGGGGTCGGAGCCTGCAGCTCTCGGAGCTGACGGTCCGAGCCCGGTACCGTCTGCGCTCCCTGCTTCGAGCTCTTGACAGGCGATCTACCTCTGTCCGAACGCCTCTTCTTCTTAGCCGGACCAGGGGAGAGGGAGCGGTGCCGTGGTGGCGGTGCCGAGTGCTTCGGCGCCGGTGGCGGGAGCCAGTGCCGTGGTTCCCTCGCCAATTTAGCGGGCCTCGGTACCTCGCCAATGGCCTCCGGGGCGCTCCGCACCGACGGTGCCGTGCTGGACCCGGCCCCCCCGGCGCTTGCCGGTCGCAAAGCGTCCTCCATCAGGAGGAGCTTGAGTCTGTGCTCCCTCTCTTTTTGGGTCCTTGGGCGGAACCCCCGGCAAATCTTGCACCGCTCTCGAAGGTGGGACTCCCCCAAGCACCTCAAACACTCACGGTGCGGATCGTCCAGGGGCATGGGCTTGCGACAGGCCCCGCAAGCCTTGAAGCCTGGCATGCCCCGGCCCCGAGACGGGGCTCTTCGATGGAAGAACGACTACTAACCAAATGGGAACTATCTAAAGCAATTTGCGAACTAGGGTACTGCTAGCGAACTAGCCAACGTTCCAGCGACCGTCAGGGCGGTAAGAAGGAACTGAGGAGGGTAGGGCCAGCTGTGGGTTATATAGAGGTGCCGCAACGGCGCCACTCCAGGGGGCGCTACAGCCGGCCCTACGGGATCTCTAGGGGAAAAAAATTCCGGCGTTCCGTGCATGAGGCGCGCACACACCTAATATGGAATGGACAGGAGCAATCACTCGAAGAAGAAGCAACTAATTAAATGTATATTTGAAAGAACATTCAACTGGAATTTACTGGATCACACGGACCTAAATGGCTATAGATGTGATCATTTTCTTCTAGTGGGAAAAATCCTGCAACGCATTGAAAGGGCCATATATAATTAAGATTTTAAAAGGCCTGATTCTGTCATGTTCAAGTAAGGGTGCATCTACACTGCAAAGGGGATCCTGCTCACTAGCTCTGCTTGAGCTAGTGTACCCAAAAGGTGAGCGTTGCAAGGGGTAGAACAGGTGGCAGCTTGAACTAGATGCCAGAGTACAAACTCACCAGGACCCCCATAGTATCTGCTCGGTGGCTAGACCAGGCTACCATCCATACTTGCTCGCCTACTCTGTCATTTTTAGCATGCTACCTGCAGCAGAAATAGCATGAGTCTGTCTACTTGAGCTGGGAACCACAATCAGGCTATGTCTACACTAGAAAAGTTAAGTTGACTTTGTTAAGTATTGTCCATCTCCCATGAGACTTCCATAACGCTCCTTTACCCCTCACTATGGGTGCATCTACACTGGCACCTTAGGTTGACCTAAGGACGCTTAAGTCGACATACAGAACTCTGAGTCTACACTGGGCGCGAGTTAAGTCGACTTAAGAGCCTCCTTAAGTTGACTTAATAACACCACCTTAATGCTTAAGTCGACCTTATTAAGTTGACTTAAAGCCAGTGTAGACGGGTATGTCTACACTACAGGCTTTGTTAAGCTGACTTAACAAGGTCGACTTTAAGTGTAGACACTCCATTAAGTCGACTTAACTTAACAAGTATAGACACAGCCTATGAGAGGAAAGAGGTGGCTCATGGAAAGCATAGTTCAACCAGGGAGCCAGGTCTACAGAGGAGAATGGAAACATAAGACATCTGAACTACGACTCCCATGAAGCACTGTGGTGGCACATCCAACTAGAAATATTTCAGATTTTGATTGTTCACCAAAACTCTGAAAGTGTCTGCAGGGAAAACAAAACAAAACAAACAAAAAGAAATGATCTGATCAGCTCTAACAATGACTTTTATACAAAGCTTTGAGACCTTCAAATGACTATTGAAATAATAACTATTATTACCGCAGCTAGTTTTCAGGAAAATGCTATATCTCATGTTGAAATATTTTAATTACTTCTCTATCAAAGGTACTTTGTGATGCAATATATTGCATATGTGTTGATTTTAGGGTGACTAGATGTTCCAATTTTATAGAAACAATCCCAATATTCAGGGCTTTTTCTTATATGGGGCCTATTACTTTCCACGCTGTCCCGATTTTTCGTACTTGCTCCTTGTCTCCCTAGTAGACTTCAACAAAGTGGCAATAGCAGAAATCCTTGTTAGCATTTCTCTTTTATTTCTAGCCAAAAGAGTTTCAAATTATAAAACAACAGTGTTCAAGTGTGCTATTTTAAACTAATATTTAACTAGAAAATGTGTCTGTCTGCCCAGAATGCCAAAGAGAACACGATAGGAAGTGCTGTAAACTTCATTTTTTCCTTCAATGGCTTCTAATACCTAAATGAAATTAAACAGTATCACAAGCTTTCTGTCCACTGCAACAGGCCTGCAGATTGTAAAAAAGAGAGAAAAGGAAAGAAATTAAAGAGTGGGGGCTCAATCCTATGAGACTTCCTCGGGTGAGAAACCTTCACAAGTTCAACTTGTCTCACTAAAATCAACGGGCACACTCGTGAATAGGCATTTGTAGGGTCAGGCTCATTTGAACATAAATCAGAAAGAGAACAAAGAAGAGCGTGAGGCACAAAGATGCAGAATGAGATGCAGCAGTTTCTTCCCCATCCAGCTCCAGGACTGATAGCATTTGCTGGGTACGTTTTCTGTCTTCTGGCTGAACGCCCAAGCTATTTTGATTCAATATCAAGCAGAACATTTAACAACTCCACAACACACAGAGCTAATTACACGATTATTGTCATCTGATTCTCCTATCTGAACATCCTTCTGCATTGCCGCTGATAAAATTCTGCAGCACATTTCAAAAGGAATTATTTCAGCATGTTTTGAAAATGGAGGCAACCATGGAAAGAAAAAATCCCAAACTACTGCACTGATGGCAAATTAACTAATACAATCATAAAAGATGAGGGTTGGAAGGGACCTCAGGAGGTCATCTAATCCAACCCCTGCCCCACTCAATCGTCCCAGCCTGGACTTCATATATGATGTACAAATGTACTTTGTATGTTATATACTAACGTATATTAACACTGGAAATGGTGGGGAGGATGTGACATGTACTTTACTATTGTCCCTTGTTTTAGCTATCATTCCAATGCAAAACACTATAAGACATGATCCTGTTCTAATGAAGACAAGGGGAACTTTGCCATTTACTTCAATAGAAGCAGGATGGGACCTGCTTCTGGCTTGTCAGTACTGAGCCAACTTTAACATTCAGTTACACCCTCTCCAAGTTCAATGAAGTCATTGTAAACCAGCCATGAACTGCTTGCCCCCATTGCTCTGAGGCCAGGTCTACACCATGGTGGGATTTCAGCGGAAGTCCAAGGAGATATGTAAAGTACTTAAAATACCTTGCGTATCTCCCTACCTAGTGTCTACTTACTGTGGTACCTTCAGTGTGCTGAGTTGAATGGAAATACCCTCACTTCAACTCAGCCCTACTCTTGTTGCTGGGGTGGTCTTCAGTGATCAACTTCCTGATTGGCTGAGTGGGTCTTCACAGACCCGATCAGTTGATTGGGAAGATCGATCTAATGGAGGCGAATTTGCCACTATTGGTGAAGACTAGCCCTGAGTTAATTATAGTAAAGATGTATGCTTGAGCTGAATAAATTAACTGAATCACAGACTGATCATTGGAAAGTCAAGGTCATGGTTTCCAGCAAACATGTTATAATTGGCAGGGCCGACCCAACCATATAGGTGAACTAGGCAGTCGCCTAGGGCATCAGGCTTTAAGGGGCATCAAATGAAAGTGATGTTTTTCTCTATTTTTAAAATATATTAATACATTATCTTCTCTTATAGCATGTGTTGGGGAGGAGGTGCCAAAGTCATAGTTTGCCTAGGGCACCAAAAGCTCTTGGGCTGGCCAGGCTTACAGGTGAACAAAGAGAACATCTAATATTCCTTATTATCCTACCTAACAATTTAGTAGTCTTCACCGATGATGATGGCAATAGGAAAAAAATACTCTGTGAGAGGCTGAAATGGGGAACTTATTCACCCACTCAGAAGCAGGCATATCTTTGTTCCATTATTTGCCAGCTACTCTTATAACCCACTGCTCAATGTGTCGTATGCAGCCTCTGCTATGCTTGGCTGTGTCTACACTGGCAAGATAGGTCGACTTAAGGAGACTTAAGTCGACCTAACTTAAGCCCTGTCCACACTAGGCTTTCATTAGGTCGACTTAAGAAAATCCCTAAGGCTATGTCTACACGTGTGAATTTAAGTCGACTTAGCATGTCTACACTTAAATTTTAAGTCGACCTTGGGGGGACCCTACAAAGTCGACCTAGAGCATCCACACTGGATGCCTAGGTCGACTTGTAGGGGCTAGGTGGACCTGGGACAGGTCCATGGTGGCAGGGGGGCCACCCCTTGCCAAGTGCCAGGGGGCTCAGCCTTTGCCCCATTGTACCTAGGTACAATGGGGCAAAGGGGGACAGGGACACTGGCAGGGCATAGGGGCAGGGTGGGCTGGCTCTGCCCTGCCCTGTGGGGGGGCATGCCAGGCTCTCCCTGTGCCACCCCCCCTGGCAGGGAGGGCAGTGGGGGAGTCCTGGAGAGCCCAAAAGTCGACAAAAGCAGGTTTAGTAAAGTCGACTTAATTTTCCTTAAGTCGACTTAAGCAGCTTGCTTAAGTCGACTTAAGGAAAGTGTAATGTAGACACACCCTAAGTCGACCTAATGAAAGCTTAGGTCGACTTAGTAAGGACCACTCATTAGGTCGAATTAAGCCTCCTTAGGTCGACCTAACACTAGTGTGGACACATAAGTCCACTTTCTTAGGTCGACCTAAGGGAAGTTAGGTCGAATTAATAAGTCCTGGTTAAGGGAAAGCACTTTGTTAAGTCGACCTAATAAGGTCGACTTTAAGTCGACCTAACTTTTCCTAGTGTAGACATAGCCCTTGTGAGTTGCCTGCTCTCCGCAACAAGAGGATTTAGTCTGTTTGCTTCAACTAAAGAGGCTTATTCTCTGCACTTGCTAGGCTGTGGGTTCGATCCCCACTGATAACTAAAATAATCATTTCATTTCCGCTCCCGCAATGGCAAAAGGAAGAAACCGAACAAGTCACCTTTGTTCTCTTTAGTTAGTTTGTCGGCCAGGTCCCAGTGCTCATAGCTCCGCAAGACATTGTTGGTGATATTTACATGGCTGGCAGCCATATGGTGGATGCGCTGGGGGATGGTAACTGTTCCTGCTGATGAAGATCCTGCAGTCCCCGTGCTGCTACCAACAGAACTGACTGGAGATGGGCTGAGAGACATGGGGGATGGAGTCTCTGTGCTCCTGGAAAAAAAGGAGGGCGAATTTTCACTCCCACATCATTTCATTTCTCTCCCCAGCACACATGGCATCTTAAAATCAACTCCGTACCCAGTCCAGTGAAGATGTGCGGAGATGATCTCTTGCTTTCCAAGACGGGATTGGTTTACACACTGGGACTCATTAAAATTTTAAAAAGGGCTTTAATTCTCCCCACAAATGAACCTGCTATTAAAAAAAAAAGCCCAAACCACCTCTCACAAATGAAGCAATCTTCCAGAGAAAGAAGGCTCATACCTGTACTGATTTTTCTACCTGCTGCCAGAAGCTGCTATTGGCTGTTAGAACACACTTGATGTGTAATATTGGCTTATTATCAAAGAATTTTGTGGAAACCAGAATGAGAGTTTGCTACAAATACAGTCACCACAATAAGCAAAGTGCAATTCTTAAAAGCACCCCACGGAACAGAATTAGGCACTCAGGGTACTGTATGGTTATGAATATCTCTATAGGGTTCTTTAAGACTTGCTATGTAGATTTGTTTCTAATTGCCAGCAGTTCATCTGCACACTGCTTTATAAAGAGTGGTGTTTTAAGTTGCCTGCTTACTGCAGCTCTAATGTTCTCATATAGATTTTCTTTTAATTCTAACACCAGCAATTAGGAATCACCTGCTGGCTGCAGGCAGCGTGGAGGTCATCTGCTGCAATCTCACATGTTTAGAAATGTACAGCTCTGAATGCTCACTCGCAGCTATTCTCTCTGGAAATTGATCTTTTAGAGCAAGATTAAGGGCTCCAAAAATCTTCCCTTCCCCGCAAATGCATTGGATTGCCACAAAAATCGCTTTAAATACAAACTCAAAGGCTTCTGGGCCCCTCAGCATGGAGGAAAGGGGCCAGACTCTGTAGAGGGGCGATTCTAGGCCTCGTTCCATGTCAAGCAGCTATTCAAAGACTGCACCGCTGCTGTTCTACCAACAGTCACCTATGGAAAGAATCCTTTGAGCAGGTCTTCACTGAAGGCAGCAAACTCATTGCCGTCAGTTCGAATTTCCTGATCGACTGATCTGGTCTGTGAAGACCCGCTCAGCGGATCAGGAAGTCGATCCTGCAACAGCATCCGGGCAACTAGGAATTGCTAGCTTGAAGGGAGGCCCCAACCTTTAAATCAGCGCAGCGTGTGTGTAGGAAGTAAAGAAGCCGAATGTAGATATGCAAATTATTTTAGGTAACTTGCGTATCTACGTTCGACTGCCACCAAAAAGGACAGGCAGTGTAGATCTGACCATTGACTTTCCTGGGTTTTGGATCAGGACCTATATGTGAAATGGGGAAACACAGCCCCACAGATTTCCCTCACGTCTTACACATGGGGACAAGGATATTGAAGAACATCCTATGTTGCAGATGCTAGCTGGTGCTAGGTAGCTCCTGGACTAGAAGAACGATCTGCCTGAACAGAATGTAGAGAATTGTTGCGCGCGGAGTGCAACAGATACTGCACCTACACATTTCCTAACAAAAAGGGATGAAAACACCCTCCTCCCACTGCAGTGTCATTGGTAACCAGCTGCCCTAGCAGAGCTCTACAGCGCTTACATTGTAAGAGAGCACACTGCATCAGCACTTAGGAGCTATTTGCACAGCCAAGGTGTTACATCAAAGCGCATTCTGCAGGACGAATGTTTTATTTTTGATGTTCCACACATTAATGCCACTACCGCCGCATCTTTAATGTACATTCCACTTGATTAGGTCCGGGAGTAGCTAGCAATCATATAGCATCCAAAAGGGACCAAGAGTATTTTGCAAAAGCCACTTAAACCAAGCTGACACACTTCAGCCAAATAAAGTGCTTTCTTCACCAGATCCACCCTGTTGTGCAGGGGAGGGTGCAGTGCCATTATTACTGTGGCGAGTCTATTAGATCTCTTTATCCTTCTGCTTATTGCAGCTGAGTGAGGAAAATTTCTGAAATGAAACCAGGGAAAAATTCGTTTAGCTGCCAACCTGGAACTCAGGCCAATTTTGCAGTAGTTCACAATCCTTTCAGTAAATGTGGCTCGAACTTCCAGGGAGCCAGGCTGAGGTTTCCCTGGCTTTGGATTCTGAACCAGGCAACACTCTGTGATCAATGGCTATGTCTACACTTGCAAGTTAGGTCGACTTAAGGAGGCTTAAGTCGACCTAACTTAGTCCCTGTCCACATCAGGCTTTCATTAAGTTGGCTTAAGAAATTCCTTAAGTTGACTTAATGAAATCTTAGGTCAACTTAATAAGAACCGCTGGTTAGGTCGACCTAACCCTTAGGTCGACTCCTTAGGTCGACCTAAGCATAGTGTGGACGCTTAAGTCCACTTTATTAGGTCGACCTAAGGGCATTTAGGTTGACTTACTAAGTCCCCATTCAGAGGAAGCACTTTGTTAGGTCGACCTAATAAAGTCGACTTTAAGTCGACTTAACAAAGTCAACCTAACTTTTTTTAGTGTAGACATAGCCAATGAGTTTGGGTTTGTTCCAGACAAAGCTCAGGTGGGCTTCGAACGTACACAAAAGGAAAGTAAAAGAAAAGACTGCAGAGCCTCCGTTGGAGCAAAATGGTCCCAGCTCTGCAAATAGTGCAAGTTATGCCATTTGGCTCCTGGGTATCAACTGGTCACCAATATAGGTTGGAAATTAGAAAGAGATTTCTAACCATCAGAGAAGTGAGGTTCAGAAATAGCCTCCCAGAAGGGGGATGGGTTTATCTGCTGGGGGCTAGACTGATGACGCAGGAGATACCTGCCAATACTATGTTTCTCTGAATTTTTGGTTCCAGCTGGTATGTGTGATTTCTCCTGTCATGGTGACTCCATGCCCTAGAACCACTGTTTTTGCAGTAACACATGTGAAATCGATCCCATTACATTGTTGCAGGGCGGGATGTGATAGTGCTTGTTGTTCAAAGAACCCAATCATGTAATTTCTAGGTGACACAAGGTGGTGTCTAGCACCATGTCTGCATTTCTTTAGTATCTCAGAAGATCACATATACTATTTTAACAGAAGCCTCCTAACATTTAGTTCTTCTTACGTGCTAAAAGCTTCTATCTTTGAGTAAAAGGAAGCAGGTAGTGCAAAGCAGATGTGCTTTTACTCACTCATCTCTAGAGTGAGCTGTAAGACAGTCAGATCAGTTTAGGTGTCAAATAGAAGTGACAGTAAGCAGTAGCCAAACACTTTCACGGGCTGGGCAAGATTTTCTCCTTCACCAGAGTCGTAGATTTAAAAGCCAGAAGGGACCATCACGGTCATCTATTCTGACTCCCTACATAATAGGGAATTTCATCAAATGATCTAGCCTCTAATTTGCAACATCGAGCAGTGCCCAATTTGCGGCATACAGCCTAAGAGGAGTTGCCTTGCTCTGAAACATCAGGCGTTTCTTTCTTAGGGAAAGAGACCACACGTGATAACCAGATGCAGCATGGCAACTCAGATGCTTCCTTACACGCCCCCCCTTCCTCCCCCCTGAGATGTCTAATGGAATCAGTAGGCTAAACTGCGGTAAACACTTGTGCTCTTAGTGGTGTTGTAAGGATGGAAGCTGGTGCAGAGTTTGTCCCATAGACTGCTCACTGGGTAGTGGAGTCCCTTCTGGAATAATGAAATCGTGCCTAGTCACTCCGTATGAACTATTATTATTATTTATTTAAGTAGCGCCTACTATATGCTAAGTGCTTTGCAAGCATTTCAGGATGCTCTCTGCTCTGAGAAACTCACAATCTAAAGAGCTTTAGGACCATCACAAGAGTTTTCCTTTCAGCTGTCTGAGAAGCTCTGGAAGTTCCTTCACATCTGCTCACTCAGGGTCTGCTTATGAAGTGCTCTCTTGGAATGGGCTTAGCCAGGATACAGCCACATATCTGAGCTTCCTCTGTAGCTCCTTAGTGTGCCCATTTATGGAGCATTAGACTTGTCTCCAGGAACCCGCCAGTATTTGGTCCATGCAATAGACACAAGTGCAATCTACTAATTTCTCTTTGTCTGTTCCTGAGGGTTCAATCAAACCCAGTGAAGTCAACAGGACTATTTCCACTGACTTCACCGGACTTGGATCAGACTCTTTGTCATTTCGGCTTTGGAATCACCAGCAGCAGACCAATCAAAAGTGGTTATTTTGATCTGGCTGAAGCCTAAGTTAAAATAAGGATGGAAATAAAGGAAGACCCTTTCCTTGCTTTTATCTGGACATGCACGCACATTCCTGAACAGGGAGCAAGAGGAATTTGTGTCAGAGAGTACGACATATATCATGTGCTAAAGTAAGGCAGCAATGGTAACACACCTTCATTGACCATCAGATCATAATTACATTCCTGTGATTTTTATACTGGAGATGAGGGTGTTTTAGCATTAATATAAAGGTTCAGATAATTGGCTGACTAAGTGCCTTCACATTTTCACCACTATTATGCCGTCAGTTTTATTAAACAGCACTTACCATATATCAATGAAATATTCATTGGTGTTTCATTACTAAATGAATCATTGAAAAAAATCACTGCAATGGAGATTAACTTTCCTTTGGCGTCTTGAAATGGCACGGCACTTGCTACCTAATTAACACGTATTTTTATAGCCCACATTCGGCTCACGGACCAAACTGTCAAAGAATATGGTATCGGCCCACATGAACTTTTCTGTCCTGCTGCATGCTTGGTACATGATTGAAAATCGTGTGAAGTTTTATCAAAATCTATGAGCTGATCTTCAGCTTTGAATGGTTAATGTAACATTTGCGCTTCTCCCTCTTTTACCCACTAATTTCCATGACAAAGTATTAAGCACCAATACTCACTTTCCATTGCCTCCCCAAGGGGAGGGGGCCTGGGAGGATTTTGAAGAGCTCTGTAAGAAACAAAATCAAAAGGTAAAGATGATTCTCTACTAGTTCAGGTGGAGAGACAAATAAGATTATCACGTTAATATCGATTACAGGGCCTGGCTCTTCCTGTTTTAGCTGCAAGAGCTATGGTGCATGCAGAATATCAGCTGAACAAAATAGTTTCATAATAAAAGAGCAGGCTCCAATCAGGAACATGAAAGTCACTGGATGAAAGACTCGATATACCGAAACTCCAGTACAATCAGAGGCAGTTTGTAAAGAAGTGCTTTAATTACCCGTAGCTCAAATTTAGTCTACCAAGTAAGCTCTTCAAAGTGCAACAGCAGGCTTTTCGCCATCAGGGGGATCTCCACGCTTTTCATCAGACAAAAGAAGTTTGGGACTTGATGTTCAAAATTAGGGGCTCCTATATATTGTAGGTGAATGGGATGCAATATAAAATGAAGGAAGGAAGAGTCAGACTATAGGGATGTGAACGAATTCCCTTGCTTTGATAGTGTGTATAACAAACACACACTTGCCCCACCCATTCTCCCTTTTGTGTTTGTACAGCACCTAGCATCCTGTGGGGGCTACCAGAAGCAAACAAATAAGGCCCAGACTTTGCCGTCTTTACTCAGATTGGATAGTCTCTTAGGCTATGTCTACACTTGTTAATTTAAGTCAACTTAGCACGTCCACACTCAAAAATTAAGTTGTCTTAAAGGGGATCCTGCCAAATCGACCTAGAGCATCCACACTGGAGACCTAGGTCGACTTCTAGGGGCTAGGTGGACCTGGGATAGGTCCACGGTGGCGGAGGCGGCACCCCTTGCCAAGTGCCAGGGGGCTCAGGCTTTGCCCCATTGTACCTGGGTACAATGGGGGCTGAGCCTGACAGGGACCCTGGCAGGGCACAGGGGCAGGGTGGGCAGGGCTCTGTCCTGCCCTGTGGGGGGGGGGGATGCCAGGCTGTGACTGTGCCAGCCACCCTGGCAGGGAGGGCAGTGGAGAAGCCCTAAAGCCCCCTAAGTCGACTTAAAGTCGACTTAGGGATACTCCACGTCCACACTGGCGAAGTCGACTTTCTAAAGTTGATTTAGCCAGCAAAGTCGACTTAAAACGAGGTTTAATAAAGTCGACTTAAGGAAAATGCAGTGTGGACGCAGATTAAATTAAGTCGATTTAAGCAAGCTTAAATTGACTTAATTTGTAAGTGTAGACGCACCCTTAATCAGCAACAAATATCCATTATAGGTGGTAGAATGAGGCTGTAGTTATGTAAGGCAAGTAGTAAATTTCTTCTCTATATAGGCTCTATATAGCTACTATATATAGTGGTTTTCTTGCAATGATTTCAAAATGCATTTTGAAAATTCAATTAAACTTTACAACCTCTCTGTAAAATATTGTTATAATTATACCCACTTGATTTCTTTAATACTCATTTTACATGTAAGGTTGAAGGTTACACACAGAGTAAGTGATAGCCAGGAATAAGAACTAGCTCTTCTGACTCCTCAGCCATAGCTCTAACTTTGAGGAAACATTGTCCAAATTAGATAACATCATCCAATAGAAAAACACTGGCTTGTTCTGTGTGGTCTTTGCATTTCCTTAAACAAGTTAACACTGAATGGAATGGCTTGGATTAGATTGTGTGTGTAGGGTCTATCTTCTGTGTGCGTGTCCACACATGTAAGAGAGAGGGATTGTTAAAATAATTTGGAAGGTCTACAAACCAGGAAAAAGCAGCTGTGACATTAGCACCCCTGAATGTCAGGCGTGTGCTTTGGATTAAGGCTGGGGAGAAAATAGTTTTTCCATCCCAGGACAATTAAGATTTTGAAAACTGTTTTTGTCCCAAAGCAGGAGGAAAAAAAAAAATCTCAAAAAACCAGCTGTATTGGGGTCAATGTTTTATTTTGATGTTTTTAAAACATGCTGATGTGATTTTGACTTTTTATTTGTTTAAAGATTTTAGAACACGAATTAATTGACATTTCAGAACCAAAACTCATTTTTTACCTTAAAAATGGAACTTCTTTATAAAATGTAAAAATAAGACATTTTGAGAATTTTGAATTTTTTTTGCATTTTTTAATAGAAAATTTGTCTAAACTAATCCTGTCCTGCAAACAGTTTTGGCTTTGACAAATTTGAATTTTCTGATGGAAAAAAAAGTCTTTTTGAAAAATTCCCCATCTGGTCCATATGCTACCGACCTACTGAATCACCTTCCACATTGAAAAATGAGCAAAATTTCAAGTTTGAACAGCAGCTCTGTTTAAAGACCCAATGCATTTAATAAAAGGCTTTGCAATCCTCCAGTGGCTGTACTGAAAACCTTTGAACCATGGCTTCTTTGTGCTCAAGATAAAAGACAGAGCGCATCACATAACTATTGGAAAGTAATATTTTGTTAACATTTTCCTTTCTTAAATGAAAGTCTCCTAGACCTTGAATACAAAGAGAGACTGAACATGCAATTCACACACAGTTCAAGCTTCTCTCTAGTGCAGGTTTACCCAATTTGACACTAGTGCATGGCATATTTACTAAGTGAAGTCTCTTTTTCACGTCATTCAATCTGAAGCAATAAAAATAAACACATCTGAGATTTTTTTAAACTGCTTCTCAAAATATGGGCCCAATTCCCATTTATTTTAAACTCACTTTATTCCATTCTGGCAGAGTAAAGGGGTCTTACAGTGAGAGTAAATTATATTTACATCCACTGCAAGTTCCCTTTGCACCATTAGAGCGATATAAAGTGGCTTTTGTGTGAAACAGAATCAGGCCCAAAGCCTTTTCTTAGAGAGAAATGTTTAAAAAAAAATATCATCTACTGTGAAATACAAAGCTATTGTAATTTTCTTACTTAGTCAGACTGTTTCTTTTTCAAGAGACAGAAGCCTAAATTCAACCAGGAATAGGTCTGAAATACATGGCTATGTCTACACTTGCTAATATTAGTTCGAATTAGTTAGTTAGTAATTTTAGCTTAATTCGAACTAGAAAAAGTTAGTTTGAACTAAGCAAGTGCCATCCATGGCACTTGCTTAGTTCGAATTAGCGATCCCCAGTCATTTCAATGGCCGATCAGTTCGAACTAAGAAATTAGTTTGAATTAACATGGCCACGTTGGCTAATTCGAACTAGGTAGTTCGAATTAAAGCCTTACTTCTGAAGCTCTATTCGAACTTATTAGTTTGAATTAAGGAAGCCCTTAATTCGAACTAACTAAAGCCTCGTATAGCCATGGCTTTAGTTAGTTCGAATTAAGCCTCCTTAATTCGAACTAATTTGTCAGTGTAGACATAGCCTATGAGAATACATTCCATGGAAGAATCTAGGCCATTCTAAAGCCAATGAAGTTGACAGAAATGCTCCTGATGACTTCACAGGGCTTTGAATGAGGCCCTGAGCGTGCGTCTACACTTACAAATTAAGTCAATTTAAGGAGGCTTAAATCGACTTAATTTACTCCACATCTACACTGGGCTTTCCTTAAGTCAACTTAAGCTGCTCCTTAAGTCGAATTAAGGAAACGTTAGTTCGAATTAATAACACCTCATTTTAATTCGAACTAGCCCTGAAGTCGACTTTATTAAATCAACTTAAACCGGTGGAGATGGGGATTAGCGCCTTGGTGGAGCTTTTAAGTCGACTTAAAACTAAAAGGGGCCACTACTACACTTGAAAAGTTAAGTCGACTTTTGTTAAGTTGACGTAACTTTTCAAGTGTAGACAAAGCCTGAGAGAGGTGTAACACCATTAAAATTGTCGGATTTGTCACAAGTGCCAACACAGTGAAAGTGAGATTAGAATCAAGCCAGATTGGCATACATTGGTCAAAGCACAGCTATAGATTTTAACACAAGACCAGTTCCATTCCCTCCTGGCAGGCATCCTGCCCGCATCTCCCATTGCAGAGGTTACATTGTGCAGTGTGAGTTACGTGAACCCTCTGTGCTGGCATGACAGTCATTCTGTATCTGTATAAATTAAACAGACTAAAGATTACCTTAAAATATTCCATCAGAGATCTGGAGTACTTCATAGCATGGTCTTTCTTTAGTTTAAACATTCTCAAGTAGAGGAGTGATAAGCATCGATAGCTGTGGTATTTAGGAAAGAATTGTATTAATTTCATTGCTTAATGAAACCTATAAACTATAATACAAATGTTGATCTCTATTCTGCAGTCTCGCTTCTGAGGTTAGATTGAGAAACATAAGCAAATGGCCAAAAATGAAAAATTAAAAAAAACTGGACAAAAGCATTCAAATCTCATCTTGATAACAGTATAAATTAGAAGAATAAATGTTTAGTCAGAAATCTCTTTGTTATCCTTTAATAGTTTAATGGAAAACAAGAATAATGATCTCGTGTTAAGTCATTCAGTATTTTTAAAGTCCTCTAAGATTTTTAGCTGCTTCTACACTGTTGCAAAGGAACTCACCATAAAACTGCTAGCTTCTTGTCTCCTTCTGTGGCAGACGAGCCTGTGAAATTCTTGAGTCTCATTGCATACCTTGTAAGAAAGGTGAGGAGGAGAGGAAATTGGGCATTAAGATGCGTGGAGGAAAATTGGCGACATTGAGAAATAACTAGATCTACTTCTCAAACTACAATAAATAAGGACTACAATGCTTCACAGTAATGGGATCAGTGTAACATTCAACAGAAAGCAACACTTAAAATTTGGAGGACTGAAGTAAATCATCAGCCCATTTTCTGGGCCAGTGAGGTGAATTATTTTTGAGTGTTCTAATCCAGCCAAGGTAATGTTAAAGCCAGCACTCTGGGGTGATGAGCGCTGTATTAGTTTGCAATGAGTGCTGGCCAAAAATGTAAGGTCTCAGACTTGTTTGCACTGAAGAGGAAAATAATATACAGCTAGGTTTTACATTTAATAGTGTGGGGTTTGAATAGCACCTTCCAAATCTCACTCATAAATGCCTCTATAAAGTCTTTAAAATATTTATATATGAAGTGGTTTTAAATAAAGGAGAGGTCATGTTAAGAGCTTTTTAAGTTCTTAGCTCCCTTCATTTATGATGCATGTATATTTTGTCTTTCCTTTCTGTTTAATTGCTGCCGTCCAACACTGGGTGATAAAGAGTTGCATACCTCCCCCACTCCCATTTTTAAAAAGTTGCTTTAACGGAGCACACGCCATTCCATGCATTTAGTCTCTTGAAAATCAATTCATCGCATAAAATCATTGTTGTGAGCCTTAATGCAATTTCACAGGTACTTGTGTTAGAATAAGTAATAGGGTTCAGTCTTGCGTAAGGAAGTTTTAAGGTATCCAGGCAGTCTTGATGAGTTCTCATTTACAAGGATGTAATGGAGTGGCAGGCTGCATGCCTTTCTGCTGCTACCCCCATGCATGCTCTTCCAGTACTGCGCCCTTTAGCTCCGTAATTTTCTGTCTTTCATGCTCTTTGTTATGGCTCCAGTCACATTGAATGAACATGGTCAAATACAAAGAGGTGTTTCTGCTCAGGATTTGCAGCATTAAGTGTGGGAATTTAGTGTTACAATTAGTCGAAACACCTTTGAGAGTCAGATCACTGACATTCTGGGTCACCAAGATGCTCCGCTTGTTTTCGTAAATAAACGTCTGCAACAGATACCCTCATCTCAGAGCAATTAAAATGACTGGAGTAGGTAGAAAAAGGGCCTGCTTGTAGACACCATCATGATGGAGACAGTAATATAAACCTCCGCATAGTATCCAATTGTAAACATTTATATTGACGTTACATTAAGGGTCACTTTAAAAAAAAATGCACACATACAGTTTCACACCTAATTTGCAATACCACCATGCCATAGGAAAATCATATATTTGTACACACAAATGGTCATGCTTGCACAGTTAGGGTTACTGCGTGTGCAAATTAGGCTCAATTGCTGCATGCACAATTTGGCACGTGCATTTTTGAAATTCAGGCCCTAAGCAGTTTACTTAAACCTACATTACACTGTTACATCCTCAGTGCTCACTGGTCCAGGATGCCCCAGCATTCCTTAGCCCTCTTATTTTGTGAGGAATCCTACTGCCTGACTCTTACAGAGTTCTG
Source organism: Pelusios castaneus (assembly GCA_007922175.1). Classification (NCBI taxonomy): domain Eukaryota; kingdom Metazoa; phylum Chordata; order Testudines; family Pelomedusidae; genus Pelusios; species Pelusios castaneus. The sequence goes on along the minus strand of ML685771.1, from coordinate 9,857,267 downwards.
GTGACTCACAAGCAAATGAGCAGTTCTTTTACTTGTGGAAGCATCTGTCATTCATAGATTCATATATGTGAAGGCCAAAAGGCATCATCTAAACTGACCTCCCACATAGCAGAGGGAGCAGACACAGAATGCCATCAAATGCTTCCTGATCAAGGGTGGTGTTGCTTTAAAAACATATATAAACACAGCATACACCAGTGGTCTGCAGAGTCTCCTCTTTTATATGGGAGGGGATGCCAAGATAGCTCCCGGAATCTGGAAAGTGAGAAAAGCAAGATTCCTAGTCTATGAAGTCAACCGTAGACCATCAGCACATAGATCTAATTTACTCGCACAGAACACAGGTTCTTAAAGTGACGGGGTCTTTGCCATTTCCTTAAACGTTCACGGAATCAAGCCCTGAGACTCTACTTCTCAACAATTATAACTCTTCTGAGATAGCACGTTTCATCGCCAGGTCTCCAAGGGCTTTACAAAGGAAGTCAGTAACATTAGAGCCATTTTACAGGTGGGGCAACTGACCACATTAGTCCATGGCACCCAGCAGGCTAGGGGTAGAGTCAGGAGTTCAACTCAACTCTCTTGAGTCCCAGGCCAGTGCTCTCTCCAGTAGGCCACACTTCCTCCCCATAATGCCACTCTCATGGCATTTGAAGAAAAGACAACCCTGTTGTTTACCTTCCCATCTTCATTTCGTAGTAATGGACTGCAGCACATAGGCTGTATTAAGCAACCCACTGTTAAAATGCAGGCAAAATTTAGCATGATGAAATGAAGCTGGGGGAGACTGGGATAACCTTAATTCTTAACATCACTGTTCTTGAGGGTTTAACTCAGATACTAAGCATTGTGTGAACATCACTTTTGTGGCATAATCTCTTTTGTTGTTCTTCTTAACAAGTGTAATGTGTAAATAAATATTTAAAAAAATGTAAAAGGCTTATTATTTACCTGAGAGTAACAGCTTCTTTAGATCTGATACATTTTATTATGTAAATACCACCTCATTCAAAATGTAAAACATGCATTTTTTTGATAGGCTCTAATAACTAATCTGACACATTCGAGTCTCTCATATAAACAAGTCCTATCACAACAAACATTTGCCCTGATCCTCCTTTTCTTTTCACTGGTGGAAGTGAGGAGTAATCCTACTGATGTTAATGGTTTTACACCAATGGAAAACCGACGTGAGCAAGAGGAGAATCAGGACAAATGGGCAAAATCCTGATGGCTTTACCCCACTTAAATGTATTCCAATGGATTTCAAGGGGATTATTTGTGTGAGTAAAGTGAGCAAGATTTGTCCCGCTACTTACTCTGTAGAGTGTATTTTATGGCAGTGGTTCCCATCCCTGTGGCCCAGGGGCCAAAAGTGGCTGCAGAAGGAAGCTGCTGCCTAAGGATCCAGGGAGAGCGTGTTGCTGTGGACATAAAAGACCAATGCAGGCTCCTTGCTGTAGTCAAGGGGACTGGAGATCAGCACTCCCTTTTCCCTAGTTGTAGCAGGGAGCACAGCCAAGTGCTCTGCCTAGGTCCCCACGTGGTAGAGTCAGAGGGAGGAGGAACATTGATTTTTCTGTCCCCCTGGCTGTAGAAGGAAGCCAGTGCCTAGGGACCCAAGTAGAATGCATGGGACTACAGAACATGTATGGTTTCCCTGCTGCAAACAGGGAGACAGGAGAGCCTCCTTGGTGATCTCCTTCCATCTGGTTGGCGTGGAGGGTGACTGCTGGCGGAGACTAGTGGCCCTTCAGGGTAGTAAAAATTGTATCTGTGGCCCTCAAGTCAAAAAGATTGGGAACCACTGTTCTATGGAGTCTACCCTTTAGGGTCTCCATATAAAACAGAAGCTGATTTTCAAATAACTCAGACATTTTAATATTATATAAAGACTCATGTTCTGGACTAGGATTCTGAAAAATTACATGTAAAAAAATTAACTCGGTGGATTTCAGTTGCTTTATATTCCTTGAACATTAAAAAAAAAAATTCTCTCTCTTTCTAGATATATACAAGCAAAAAGTTGCTCTCCATATGCGACCTTATATGCCAAGTTACAGACTGGAACAATTTTTTACAGCCAAGTTATAAACCTCTGCAAAAACAGGGTTTATAATAGAAATCTTGATCGACTCATTTTAATGTTTTGAATTATAAAACTACACCTTTTAAAAGACAAGTGTCATTGCCAAATGGTGAAATTACTATACTTTACTTCCACCCACTACATTTCAATTTTAATTTTATGAATATTGCAAATTATAACACTCACATTATAACCTCTAAAGGGGATAATTTATAAAAGCAGTGTCCATCAATTATAAATTTTCCATGACATTAATAAAATGGCAAGAACTAATTATGATGAATTCTGAGATGAAGATGCCTTGGACAAATCATTAATATGTTGAAATGATATTTTTTAAAACAGAGCAGGTTCTAATTACGACTGAAATGAGATTATGAAAATGATCACAGAAAGGACATTAACCTGATGAGTTCCACAGTCTCGGAGTACATGGTGTAGGGAGATTTCGCTTCTAATGGATCTCGCTCCATAGCATTCCCGCACTCAATGAAGGAGAGGGCAGCATCAGCATAATTCACTGCTTTGCCGAACTTTTCCAACTGAAACAGGAAGGTGAAACCATCAAGAGGATGCTTCAGCTTTTATTTCCAGCTACATAGATCACAATGTATACAAAGCAAAAAGCCAGATTATGTTTACAGCAAGCTGCCCCAATAACATTGGACCAAATCCTCCACAAGCTAAAAGAGTGTAGGCATGTTGACTTCAATGGAGCTGTACTAATTTACCCAGGGGCAGATTTCATAAAGTCTTTAAAAAAATCCATGTTGCTCCTTTGATATAAGGACTAAACTGGAGCGCCAGTTTGCAAGAGCTATGTAACAAATCCATGCCATGTGTCCGGAATGTGTGACATTTCACTGGGACTGTTAACCCCTGAACCTCCCCAAGACCTCAACACTTATTGCAAATGACACCCCGAAAAGGTTAGAAAAGGTAAAAATTACAGCGCCACTAAATATTTTATTTTCCTAGAATTTTATTGCAAAAAGGTTTTAGCCCTGATAATGGTTGTGATTAAATGGACTTAGTCACACTGATTTCTTTTTATGTGTAATGAATATTATATATGACACTTTTACAGTAAATATTTTATAACAGTATTTAACATTTTCAATTTCTGATAGCTGGATGTAAGATTTCTATTAATATGGCATTGAATATAACAGAATCAATAAAGGTTAAAATCTTCAAAAATGTCTTTGTACTTCTCTATCAAAATATTTTTGATGCACCTGCATATATTTTCCATTCACAAAATGGCAGCTGCTTATAACAACATATTAAAGTAGAGCTTTATCATGGCATATTTTACTCTGCTGTTATCATTTAGTAGTGCTCCTCACCAGACACAGCCCATACTTTCTGTTTTCATGGCACGTGTTAATGTAGATTTCTACCCAATTGTTCTAAGTCCAGAAAATTCAGCCTGGCAACAAGAGCTTATTTTGTGTGTGCTTATGTGACACAATGGGAAACGAAGCAGACACCTCCAGAGTTAAAAGAATGAACAGATACAGCTTGAGGCTTTGGGGTTGCAGGGTTATATTGATTCATATCCCCTGTTGATTGGCAAAGAGGGGGACACATAACCCCTTAACCAGTGGATTTCAATGGTGCCCACTGGACAGTCAAAAGGGAATGCAGCCTTCACCTCAGTCCTGTCTTTTCCACCAATCACTTCCCTTGATTTAGATGAGGCAAAACCTGGTTCCAGGTGTTCTTTGGAAACTTGGTTTCTGTCTAATACAGAAAATTAGCGTTGTTTTATGCTGAGTTAGCAAAGGCACAACCTGTTAATCAACATGAAAGACAGGCTCTTATCAACCGCCGTATAAATCCAGGGTCATTCCAATGAAGTCAATAACATTTCTCTAGCTTCTTGGCGGTGTACAGAAGAACACAAAGAGGGCCATTATCTCTGGCATATTACACGTTGTAGCTGGCCATTTGTTCTGATTACAGTGTGTCTAATCGGAAATGAGTGGATCCCTTGCCTGTCTTCCAGGCAATGACAGATTTACATCGAGCCAATTCAAAATCCTCCAAGTGCCCATCACTTTTGCCAGAAATCCTAACTCTGTGCAAACACAGCAGCCTGGCTTCCACCTCTCGATAACATTTCCAGGGGTTGTACACGTTATCTTCCCAAAGACACCCCCCCATTGTTCAATTCAGAACGCTTCAGCATAAAGTGACCAGAAGCAATTATTTCCATAGGAAAATTCATGCCAGGGCTGTATGGTAAATGAGTTACTTGGAGAAATATGTGTGTAATGATCTTTGATGACATTTTTTTTTAAAGACCTAAATAATGGAAAGAAAAGGCAGATAGAGAGTTCACGGGCATTCATAGCCGCCATCAAGTTATACCTCATCATTCCAAATAGACCACTGTGGGTGTCAAACTCCCTGTGACATGAAAGGCCTGCTTGCAGGCAATAAGATGATGTGCAATGTCTTGTCATGTTAGTTCTGTTTGAGAAACACCCCTCATTCTGCCAGGCATAGTCAAAGGTAAAAGATGGAAGGCAGGTCAACACTGTGTGGAGTGAATCAGGCAGCGAAGAAAAGTGAATGGACGTGGCATGTTGAGACCATCATGAGTTTGAGCCTGTAAATATTTGCTAGCATAGAGCAGGCAGGTTTATGCCAGAACAATGTGTGTTTTCCTTAAAGGTCAATCAGCCGCAGGAGGTGTTGTCAGTCTGCTTCTGTGAGCCTTTCCTGTGTAGAGATGTCAACGGTTTGACTGAACATGCTCTACTGAGTCAGTCTTAAGTAATCAGCGTGGGCCACCTTCTGTAAACAGGCATGTCAGGAGGTCTGACTTCTGCTTAGTGACAATCAGGGGTTGTTACCGAAAACCCCAGCCTGCAGCTTCATGTCCCTGAATCAGGAAAAGGCACACGGAGGGCTGAATTTGGCAGCTTGATCCTTCCCCTTCCTTCCACACCCCCTAAAGCTGCAACATTGCTAAACGCTCTACTTTTTTATTATTATTATTATTCTTTGCAACCACAGTCATTTGCAGGCATGAATGAGAGATTCCTTATTGTTTTGCAGGAAAAATATTGTTTTCATCCTTAAAATAGAGAATTAGTCACCTCAATCCTATTAGTTGTCTCTGCATATGATTTGTGGAGGGAAAATTTAGAGTCCAGAACCAATTTTATTTTATAGTGCCCTTATTTAAGGAAACAAGAGAGTTATAGACCTCTAAGGCAGCAGACAAGATGAAAATCCCCACTACAATACTATGGATGTGCTACAGACACTGCAGAGCTGGTGGGCTGAACTTTGACGGAATGGTAGCCTATCAAAATATGCAGTTCTAGCTAAATCAAAATGCTTTGCCAGATCAGGTTGATTTTGGAAGAAAACTGACGTTATAAAAATGTCTTGCTTCAACATTTATACAATGACCCATTTCATTTTTTTGTTTTGAAATGATTTGAAAAAAAAATTGTAACAAATTCTACACCATATAATACAGGGGTGTCAAACATGCGGCTCGCGGGATGGATGTGGCCCGTGAACCTCTTCTATCCGGCCTGTGACTGTGCTCTGCAGGACCACACTCTCTCCCTAACAGAGGCTATGTCTACACTGGGGAATTAAGGTCAACTTAAAAAAGTCGACTTTAATAAGTAGACTTTAAGTCGACCTTATTAAGTCGACTTAGAGAGTCCACGCTGAACTCTCTAAGTCGACTTGTTTGGTCCAGGGAGAGCCATCCCCCGACTGGGCTGGCTCTCCCTGAACCAGCAAGCCTCTGTGTGGTCCGGGGGAGAAGGGAGCGAGGAGCTCCCTTCTGCCTCGGACCACTCGGCTCCCTTCTGCTCGGGACTTCTCAGGTCCTGGGCAAAAGGGAACCCTCCTAGCCTGGACCACTTGGGTCCCGGGGAGAACTTCCCCGGGACTCGAGTGGTCTGGGCCAGGAGGAAGAGCCGGAGACCTGCGCTCCAGCTGCCAGCTTCTCAGCAGCCGGCAGCTGGAGCGGGGATCCCGGCAAGAAGGGACTGCGGGGCTTCCTTCTTGCCGGGGCTGTGGGGCTTCCTTCTCGCCGGGACCGCTCAGGTCCTCGCAAGAAGGAAGCCCTGCGGTCCCTTCTCCCTGGGACCCGCGCTCCAGCTGCTCGGCAGCTGGAACATGGGTCTCGGGGAGAAGGGAGCCTCACGCTCCCTCCTAGCCGGGACCCTGCAGTCCTGACCAGGAGGGAGAGTGCGCTCTCCCTCCTGGCTGCGACCTCTCGGTCTGGCTAG
>ML685771.1:9824521-9850510 GCA_007922175.1 Pelusios castaneus | reverse complement strand
CTTAAATAGTCGACTTAAGCCTCTAAGTTGACTATATACGAGGTATTATAAAGTCGACTTTGAATTTCCTTAAGTCGACCTAAGCAGCTGCTTAAGTCGACTTAAGGAAACTGTAGTGTAGACGTGGGGTAATTAAGTCGACTTAAGCATGCTTAAGTCGACTTAATTTTCAAGTGTAGACGCACCCAGAGAGAGAGAGTGTGGTCTCTCATACCCAGTGCTCTGGAATGCCGCAAGAGTGTCAGGTCTCGTGACATTGCAGAGCACTGGGGATACGAGACTGCGCTCTGTGGCTGTCTACACTAGAAAAGTTAAGTTGACTTTATTAAGTTGACTTAATAAGGTCGACGTAAAGTCAACGTAAAGTCGACCTTATTAAGTCAACTTAACTTTTCTGGTGTAGACATAGCCCCTTTTCGACCTTATTAAGTCGACTTAACACTTTAAGTCGACTTAATAAGGTTGATTTAGGGGCTAATCCCTGACCACACTGGCTTAAGTTGACCTAATAAGGTCGATTTTAGCGTTAAGTCAACCTAAAACGAGGTGTTATTAAGTCAACTTAACTTTTCCTTAAGTCAACCTAAGAAAATTCTTAAGTCGACTTAAGGAAAGACCGGTGTGGATGTGGAGTAGTTTAGGTCGACTTAAGCCTCCTTAAGTCGATCAAACTTGTAAGTGTAGATGCACCCTGTGAGACCACATTCTCTCTCTAACAGAGATAGAGAGAGAGAGAGGTATTTGGTATCACAGAGCGCAGTCTTGCATACACAGGACTTTGCGATGCCGTGAGAGTGCCTTAGAATTGTGATTTATGATATGTATAGCCCACTTGAAGTACATTTAAGTCAAATCTGGCCCACCATAGCAAATGAGTTTGATGCCCTGATATAATATAATATAATACAATGATATCATAATGCTCCGGGTGAACCACAGTGAATTTTCTTTTGGGATTTTTCCTTACGGAGAATTCTGAAATTTTCAGTTTTGAAATCCTTCAGAAAAACAAAACGTCTTTTCTCTGCACAGCTCTAGTAGGCAGCTTCATATAGGCCACCTTAATAGGAATACTGGGGTAAGAGTCAGGGTTAGGGTTCAGACTTGAGTTTGTTGTGGTCATCTTCTATGAAGCCTCATCCAAAATCCACTGTGGTCTATAGAAAGACTCCATTTGGTTTTAGTAGTTTTTGTATGAGGCACACAGTTCATGTTTACCCTTGATGATCCCTTCAGAAACATACTATTCAATACTTGAGAAAAAAAAAAGGCAGAAAATGGATGGAAACCTACCAGTGCATCTGCTTTGTGCTTTAACTTCTTAGCCTCTTGCATGTAATAGTCTGCATTGTGAAGCCTAAAGAGATAGAGTGAATTCTTTCAGGGTTATGTTTTCAGACTGTTGGACAAACGCTATCTGAGAAGAACGTTGACCATTTCTAATTGACAAATATGCCCACTTATTTGTTTACATTTATTCTGATGAAGCTGATGAATGTAATGATGTGCTTCGAGATCATGTGACTGGGGAGCACAAATGGCGAGCTGTGTAAAACAGCAGCCCAAAGGGGGCCATTAATGTGTGCCGAAGAGAGGAAAAGGCAAAATAGCTCAAACCGATTAACTATAACTTGTTGCCATTAGAGAAGCTAAAGTAAAAAATTAGAGAAGAATTACCCTGGAATTCAACATTTATAATCTGAAAACATTTGTCAAAAGACTTACTAATAAATGCTAAAACTTCATTTGTCAACAGAAAAGCTCGATATACTATCATGTGATGTCGACACTAAGGACCCAATTCTGCCTTTATATTACAGGCACAGCTTCCATTGTTTGGCCTGTGTGAAGACTGTCAATTGAGGCCTCACGTATCTAACTGATATTGAGCCCAAGAGGATTATTAGATATCTAAATAAAATCTTCCTGCATGTGTTTGGACTGTTAAATATTACATACATGTCATCAAATGTAATTTTAGGTCTTCTTGACTCAGATTTCCCATTGGAGAGTGTAGGCATTGTAGACCAGATGTCTGTTTCTAGATGGTTGCTATCAAGGAGACTGTTGGTTGGTCTATTGTGAGATTCTTCCTCCTAAGGACGAGAATTTTCATTTACTCTTTAGATTTTGACACAAATACTTGTATGTGTTAAAAACACTTGAAACAAAACAAGAATAAACCATCACGGACACAGCTCAAGGTAAAATTTTCAATCCTAGTTCACATTTTAGGAACCTCACAAATAACTCCACTTTCCCTCTTAATACAAACCCACTAGATTAATTAAGCACCATGATAACATATTGCTCACATACCTGACCTCATTAACACATGCTTTCAGAAAGGTGTAAAGTCAGCATTGATACTACAGAACACTATTCACTAGAGACACTTATTAAAAACGAGGGGAGAGGGATTCTGGAGCGTGGGCTGCTTACAACTAGAGATATAACAAAAGCCGTTGGCCTATGCAATTGGAATTCATTTGTAAACTCGTGTTTATAATCAGATGAACTAAATTATAAGTTAACCAATGAACTATGGAAAAGCCCTATAATACATTTTAGCTGGTGGATATTTCAAAATCCTATGCAGTGGATAAATCAAGCATGTATCTGACAAATGTGATGCTGGAATTGAAGGAGGAAATAGCCTGGCTGTTTACATAGCACTGTTTATTTGCTGACATATGCAGTTTGTTTTGGCATTGATTTTGGTGGAAGGCATGCGTACTACTCTCGCAGTTTGAGGTAAAGTGACGTGATGATATCAGAAAGCAATAGAGACGAGTGAATAAAGTGAACTGTCACATTCTAATGCAACTTGAGTGTTTTCATTTTACAGTACAAGGTTGGCAACCTTTCATAACATGGGAGATTGTGAAGAATCGGGCCAAACACACCCATATCTGCAACAATCAAAATCCAGTGGATGCAAACAAGAAACTTTTGCATTATGGAGACTCCATAATTACAGGTGCTTTCTAAAATAATCTTAAAATTAAGCATAAGTTAAAAGCAGTTGTCCAGTGGTTGTGAAATTTCATACAGGGTTAATTATCATGCACCTAGAATTTTCTAAGTAGATTTGCTTTTGTTTCTTTTCCTATAGATGTTTAAGAAGATGCCTTTGAAACTGGTTAAAATTTTTCTTTCAGCTGTACATTTCATTATTGACTGACATCTATTAAAAAATCTCATAGCCTATCTAGACAAAATTAGGCAGAGAAGAGGCCCCTGAGGAGAACTGGTCAAATGGTCAAAAATAATGCTTCATTTTTGCTCATTTTTATCTGTTATTTTCAAAATAAATCAAAGTTTCTGACCTGTGCATGCAAACTATCTTGATTGATAGAGGTCAGGTGTATGCAAGCCTGATAGATGGGAGAGGGTAGGTGCACACAAGTCTGATTGATGGGATGTGGGGCTGATGGACACATACAAACTTCTCTGGTTGATGGGGTCCAGACACACATGTGTGACTGGTTCAGAGGAGGAGGAGAGGGTTGGACATGAGCAAGCATGGTTGGTTGAGGGACTGAGTACACGCAATCCTGACTATTTGATTGAGAAGAGGGGAAGGAAGAGAGAGAGAAAGAGAGAGATGGGTGCACACAAGCCTGACTGGTAGGGCCTTATGCAGTCAAACCTGATTGATGGGAGCTGGGTATGTTCAAACCTCATTGAGCATACATAAAACCTTCTTACTGGGGAGCTATGCTGTTTTGTCAGATATTTTATCCTATGGCAGAGCAGGCCTCATGCGCAGTTGCTGATGGATAAAAATATTCTCCCCTTGCATTTCTAGCATCCCATGTCCACTCTCCCATGTCTCATCCACTGCTCACCTGCAATTAAGCATTACAACAAACCAAGGGAATTCATACTTCGTTGTGAAATGTGAAGCACTGCTATGCATAGATCCTGCCTGACACAAAACCATAAAAGCAAGGAGAGGAAAAGTTAGGCCACCTAGGAACACACAGTATCTTCTTCCCTCACCCCCCCGCTTGTCATGGCCACTGCACACGTAGATTAGAACATGAATGGCAATGGTAACTCTTCCATCACTCCTTTCAACCACCCCCTGCTCGCTCTCCTTTATCTACCAATCTTCTCCTGCCACAGTCAACTCCCGTGCCAAACAGCAGCAACCACTCGTGCTGGGGGGCACAGTAACCGGGCTGTGCCCATACAGGCAACAGCGGGGCAGAGTTCAGATTGTATTGTGTGGTCTGTAGTTTAATGGAAAAGTGTGCGCCTGAGGTTTGGAGGATGAGAGGATGTGGAAAGTTTGGAACTTCACTTGTCATTTCCTTGCTATTGTGGATTTGTATCACACATGGTGTGGATGTAACAATCCCAACTGCTCCACAACAGAGGGTCTGGGCTATGAAGTAGGCACTTTGAGTTGGCAGAAGCCAAATTAAAGCAAATAAAGGTGGACAAGAAACTGGATATGAGACAACAGTGTACCCTTAGTGCCAAAAAGGCGAGGAACATATTGGGCTTCATTAATAGGAGCATTGTCAGCAGATGGAGAGAAGTGATTGTCCCCCTCTATTTCGCACTGGTGAGGCCACCTTAGGAGTGTTGTGGTCAGTTTTGGCCCTCCCCCACTAGAGAAAGGATGCAGAGAAATTGGAAGGAGTCTAGCAGAGGGCAACGAAAATGATAATGGGGGTGGATTATGAGGAGAGGCTAAGGGAATTAGGCTTGTTTCATCTGCAGAAGAGAAGAGCGGGGGGCAGGATTTGATAATAGCCTTTAACTACCTGAAAGGGGGTTCCAGGGAGGATGGAGCTAGGCTGTTCTCAGTGGTGGCAGAGGAGAGAACTAGAAGCAATGGTCTCAAGTTGCAGTGGGGGAGGTCTAGGTTGGATGTTAGGAAAAACTTTTCCCCTAGGAGGGTGGTGAAGCACTGGAATGGGTTACCTAGGGAGGTGGTGGACAATTCATCCTCAGAGGTTTTTAAGGCCCAGCTTGACAAAGCCCTGACTGGGATGATTGAGTTGGGGATGACCCTGCTTTGAGCAGGGGGTTGGACTAGATGATCTCCTGAGGTCCCTCCCAACCCTAACCTTCTATGATTCTAAGATAAGGAGGAAAGCAATTCAGGAGGCAACTCATGATAGAAATACGGGTGCTCAGATATCGGTCCATGAGCGCAATGAAGACAGGTAATTTTTCATTGGATTTTTACTGGCAGTTCAGTTCAATCTGTAATGCTTAGTTTAGCTACAGTGCTTAATTACCAGCTGAGAATTTGGGGATGTCAGTCATATGAAATATGCTAACATTATACATATTCATCAAAGAAAGGCTGTTTTTATTTTTTAAAACATGTATGGTTAAAACTACATAGGCAGTAGGAGTAATTGAAGCGATCCCATTGCTGTAAATCCAGCTCTATAAATCTCAGGGACCACGTGCTCTAGTTAGCTCCCCACAACGTCAAATAGATGCTGAAAGCCGACCTAAAAATGGAACTCACAAGAGTGCTTGTGTATGGCTCTCAAATGCTCCACTCCTTGCTGCTCTTCAGTGGAATTACAGAAGGATTTAAACAATGATGTTTTAAAAAAAGAGAATCAAACAGAACAAAGCTGAGTTACTTTTGTTTTATCTTGTTCACTTTCAGCAGCTCCCATCAGTTACTTACACAGATTCCTTTGGGGTTCGAAGAGGATTTGTTCTCATTCTTTCTGTATTTAGAGGAGGAAGAGCTGCTGGTCTGCAAGGAGTTTGTGACGCTGTTCTCTTGGCTGAAGGAGCTGCTGTCGCCGCTATTCCGTCTGGGCGCTGGCTCATCCAGCAGCGGGGATAAGGGAGGGGGGAACAACTTGTCTTCTCTTTTCTTAGTCAACTTTTTAACTGAACTCCCACCGCTGGGAAACACAAGAAATGATTTGTGTTACAAGCCTTGAGATATTTTTAAATTCTCTATGTTGCTAAACACTTGATATTATCTAACTGAAGGCCAGATCCTGCCCTCATGTGGGCTGGCCATCCTGATGTTCCATGATTCTGAGCAGAGAAGATCAGTGGATGTATAAAAGTAACTTTTTCCTTCTTTGCCTCATCAATGACTGCAAAGGCCTTTTCTTTTGGGGGACTATTTTGTTTGACTGTATCAATATAATTGCTCCCTCTTTAAACACTGAAAGGAGTCAGTCTTCATTAGGGAAAGGTTAGGGGCTCTAATCCCCCAATGCACTTAAGAAACTGCTTAACTTTATGTATGAGAGTAGCCCTTGGATGTCCAAGGGACTACTCTTATGTGGAAAGTTAAATATTTTAAATGCTTTGCTAGATTGGGGCCATATGCCTGTCCTTAGTAAATATCCATCATACAACACAGCATGTGAATGAACTATCAAATAACAACCATAACGATAACATGATAATTATTTCACCTCATGGAATAAAACTGATGCGCACTACTACAGAAAATGATTCAGAGCAGCTGGCAAAAGCTCTTGAGTGAATACCGATTAATGAATGAAACTGGTTTAGAAAATAAATATGGCTTTAACATGAAAGCTGACACAATGCTATGGTCTTTTTCCCTTTTTGTTTAGAAGAATGGTCACTAGTGTATAAACTGCAGCTATGTAAACCCCCTTGAGTGTTTAACATGTAAATTTGGTCATGGATTTTTATTTTACTTACCGTCTGAGTTCAGTCTATGAAGATTACTTGAATTTTAATCTTTTCATGGACAACTAATATTGCACTATAGTCATTTACTTTTCATGATTATTGAGTAAAACTTTCTATAAAAAATTAAGTAAACGAGAATTTATGTATCCTGTTTAGTCAATTTCAGTAAGTGTCAGGAATTATGGATTTACAATACCTCAAAGCAAGCAACAAATCAAAGAGAAACAAGCATTGCAAGCTTCCCAATTCCTCAATACCATCCTCCTTATTCCAGCCTGGCTGTGTTCTTCAATGTTACCCATTGTAATGATAATTGTGTCTATTTCAATCATTTCCTGTTTGTGGCCTTTGTGTTAATTTTAGTAACACAAAAGCATTTTAACATTTTCATGATCTTAATAGGCTACAATCAAACAAAAACCTGATACACTTTATTGTCACTGCCACTCAGAAGGATTTTTAGTACAATTAATATACAGTTAAAATTATGCTGTTGAAAGCTCTTCAGATCAAAGAAGCTTCACCGGCACAGCCTGTCTCCAGCCTTACAGTAGGAACCTTATGCACCTTATTCAGAAAACAGATTAGTCAGCTGAATAAGATCAAGTGAAAACAACAGTGTACCAGGTAGTTGAGGAATTGCTAGGGAAAGTTGGGGGAGATCTGCCAATTTTCAGAAAGTTCTCATCCAAAACCTTCCTTGCATCCCTGATTTCCACAGTGCATTGTGCAGCTCATAAGAATTACATGTTTCTAGGTCATGACAACATCCTGAGTCTTTCTCCAGGAGATAGGTAAATATTGCATAAGGAGGGTATGCATTTAACTCATTGTACAGTTAGTAAACGACACAGGAAGGCCACAGAGTGGCTTCGTCTACACGTGTAAATTAAGTCGACTTAAGCTTGCTTAAGTCGACTTAATTTACCCTGCGTCTACACTACAGTTTTCTTAAGTCGACTTAAGCAACTTGCTTAAGTCGACTTAAGGAAAATTAAGTTGACTTAATGAAAATTAAGCCGACTTTATAAAACCTAGATTTAGTTCGACTTTAGGCTTAATTTGACTTTTAAAAGTCAAATTAAGCCAGTGTAGAAGTCGGGTAGCCCGAAGTTGATTTAGGGCTACCCCAGGACTGCACCAATGCCCTCCCTGCCGGGGGGGGGGCGCGCCCCCCCCCCGGGCCCGCCCCTATGCCCCGCCCGGGGCCCCGTCCCCCTTTGCCCCCTTGTACCTATGTACAATGGGGCAAAGGCTGAGCCCCCTGGCACTGGGCAAGGGGTGCCCCCCCTGCCCCAGTGGACCTACCCTACGTCCCTCTAGCCCCTAGAAGTCAACCTAGGTGTCCAGTGTGGATGCCCTAGGTCGACTTTGTAAGTTCCCCCCAAAGTTGACTTAAAATTTAAGTGTAGACTCACTAAGTTGACTTAGCTAAAGTCAACTTAAATTTCCAAGTGTAGACATAGCCAACGAGACCAAGTCAGAGGTGGAGCTCAGAACGGGACCCTTACATTGCCTGATTCCCTGCCATTAGACTAGCTTTGGCCTAGCCCAAGATCCATCCATCCATGTGTGCCCTCACCAGTGGGGTACTGGGAGGGAGGCGGGAAATGGAGTCCACTTGTGAAAATAAAAATTGATGGTGGGGACTGGGAGCCTGTCAGAATGTCAGAGAGACTCCTCCCTTCCTTCAGAAACATGTTGTTGGGGGAAGAGGGAGTCGGGTCTGATGGGACCACTTCAAAACTTTTGGCAGAAGGATTGAACCTCAGTCACCCCTCTCATCTCAGGGCCTGATCCAGTTGCTGCTTCAGGATGTCAGGGATACTCTGAGCCTCCCTGGATAGTTTTATAAGACCAGCTCATGGAATCCACCGCTCCGCCCTTTGGAAGGCGGCAATCTTAGGCAGCCACCTAACAACCAAACCTGTATCACCCAGTTGCTACTGAGGGAGAAGTAAATATCATCTATAACAGGCTCAGCATTGGTATCTGGGTTGCCTTTTCTTGTGGCGAGCATTGTATTTTTCAGAAAGGGCATGTTTTTAAGAGAGCTGGCCTCCGCTTTTGGGGTACGCCTACAGTTCTGCACCCACACTTCAGTTGTGGGCTCGAACATTAGTAGGGGCACATAGAGTAACAGGTGCAGCTTCTTAGATTTGACACACAAGGTCATTCTGTGGAAGGCTGGGCCTCAACCCAGAAAAAGCTCTATCTCAAAATACTTCTTTCTGCATGCACGTGTCTATATATAGAGAGATGCACATATTACAGACACGCACACACATACATAAAACCCAGCAAAAACCATCTGAGTATTTCAGCCCCAGCTGCAGTTCTGTACTTTCTTAGCTGCCCTCTCAATCAAAATAGGACTTCAGAGAAATTAAATTGAACTTCTGTAGCAATGTTATCTGCTTCAGATTTATGCCAAATCATGGATGTTAACAATAACCTCCATGAAATCAATTGTTACCAGTAGTTCAATGGACTGTCACGGTGCTTTGGGCTGTTAATGGACTAACCAGCTGGTTTTTAATTGCAGTGATCACTAATTTTGAACAAATTCATTGCAATAAATACCTGAACTCAATAGTTTAATTTGTTGACATGATTGTTAGTTAAATTATATTTATAATCAAGTGAGGAACATGGCAAAAATGCATGAAAAAATACAAGCAGAACTGATGGTCTTGTGGCTGCAGGGTTTAATCTTTGTGTCTGAGAAGGCCAATTATCAAGGAATGAGAAGTCTCCACAGTCTGTTTTTTTCAGTCTTGTTTATTGTAGGGTATGAGGCAAGCCACAAGGGAGTCAGCATATGAAGGATGAAGAATTTTCATCTACTCTCAAATTTCAAGCTGCCCTTCTTCACCCTTACTTTATCCACTCATTGTAGAGCACTATAGTATCTCCAGCCCATTAGTGAGACAAAGCCATTGTCTGTGCCAATCATTTGGCTTTACCTTCCTTCCACTCTGTCGCCAGAGAAATGCTTCACACTGATGGTGTCTCTCGTCTTCTGCAGGGGGTTAGCAGGGAAAGGTCACTCTCACATTAGGTTGGAACATGTGGCAGCAATGGAATGAAGCTGAAGTCTTTGTCATAGATATACTAAGGTAGTTTTATTGTGAACAACACTGTAATGAAAGCTGTCGTGACCACCCGAGGGAACACCAAATATATGTTGCCTCATACAGATGCATTTTTAACTAAAGGGCAAACAGACCTGTACTAAAAATCTTGGAAATATTCTAAAATAATTGCTAAAGACAGATTGTTGTCTGTTAGACAGTGGACATATTTCACGGTATGGCCGAATTTGAAAATCAGGCTCCCATTTTCCATCTGCAAATAACATGTATAAATGGTGGTAAGTAGCCATTTAATCACTGGACTGTACCCACAAATGAGGTAGTTAGACATTAATTGTCATCGCCTGCATGGGCAATTAATTACATCTGCAAAATGGCTCTTGTAAGTAAATAACTGTATTAACAAAGATAATAAAATAATAACAGAAATAAAATTGCTAATGCAAAATGGTTGGCCAATCTATTA
This sequence comes from Pelusios castaneus, assembly GCA_007922175.1. Lineage (NCBI taxonomy): Eukaryota > Metazoa > Chordata > Testudines > Pelomedusidae > Pelusios > Pelusios castaneus. The sequence goes on along the minus strand of ML685771.1, from coordinate 9,840,283 downwards.
ACCTAAAAAACCATTCTGTATGCTTAGTGTCCAAAGCAATCCCTAGAAAGCAGATATTTAGGTTCATTTGAGATCTTATATGTTAGGAATATAATATTTATTTCTGGACCACTAAAATACTCTCTCCTTTCTGTTCTTGAAATCCTGTGCACTTCATATAGAAAGATGTTACAAAAAAATGTTATTTGTCTGCCTTAAAATGAAGAACAGTTTTTCAACCAAGAAGGGGTTAATATGATTTTCATCCAGTATATACAAAACGAATGCAGCAGAGCCTCCCTAACCTGCAAACAACAATTCATGGTGAAAATAAAAATGTCTGTCTCATCCCACTTTTCAGAAAGATTTAATAAACTAGGGGATGAATGGAAAGACTTCCATTGACTTCAGGCCCCAAATGTGGGAGTGAGGTTTTATGTTATGAAATATACACTCCCTAGCATATTATTACATATTAGAAATAATTAACCTTGAACTGTAATTATTAAAATATTTATACACAGCAAATTTTGATCCTGATTTGAGAAAAGGCAACCCCCCAGAACATGTATAAGAATATAGAACAGGTGGATGCCTAACTGTTTCTGCAGTTTCTAAGGCTGTGTCAAAGGCTACAGCTGGGGAGCACTGATAAAGGATTTTGCTGTCTCTGCCTCTTTCTCAGCCTTGAGCTCTGGCTGTTTCTAGATTTGTCTTGTTTTTCACATCTTTGTGTCTGGGAATGGTCTCCGTGACCTCGGAATGTTTTTACCAGGGCGGGGTAATATGCATCTGGGAGGAGAGCCTTTCTAACCTATCAGAAACTGTATTTGATTCCTGTAACATGAACTAAAGTCTATAAGAGAAGTTGTTGCTACGTCACAGGTTGGAGATTTCCTTTGTTCTCTCCCCGTGAGCGCTCCCGTATACAGATTTCAGTAAAGGCTTGCTAATCACACTTAAGAGATTTGCGTTTTTCTTTGACAGCTGCATAATGAAAATGGGTATTTGGATGGACAAGTGGTTTTTTGGTGCATAACCGACCATCTAAACATGCCACTACTCAGTTTGCTTGTTTACTTATGGAAATGGTATGTGCAAATTAGGCATTTAATCACTGGCACTCCAACACATGTGGTTTTCTGAAAACCTGTCCTTTGTGATATGATATCCTTGTTTGTTTGGTTGTGTCTGGTCATGGAGGGCCAGGTTTTTAAAGATAATTAGCTGACTAAAGATACGTGTTGATTTGCATTGATTTCAAGAGGACATAGACACCCAAGGGCTTTTGAAAATCCTTCTAGGCACCTATCGTTTTGCTAGGCACCTAAATATATTTAAAAATATGACACCCTGGATCCTGATGTTTCAAGCAGATCGGAGTGGGTGTATCCTTGTGCCCAACGGACGTCAGCATACATGCAAAAATTAATTCACTCAAACATGATTGTAGCATCGGGCTTTACTTGCTATTTCATTATAGTTGTCTCAGTCATTAATACAGATTAGCAAGGCTCTACTGTATTAATATGCTGAACTTTTAGGAATAAAATTTGGGGCTTAAGTAACAAGCCTATCTTAATATTTTACCACCGCAGTGTTATTTTTCCCCAACCTTTTGAATTACTGAATGGTTAGGACTCATTTTTTGTAGTTTATCCCTGATGGAAAATAGAGCTGTTCCTGGATGTTTAATAATAATCTGGGGCTGTTCAGAAATTTGTCATTTCACATTCAATCCTCTAGTTTTGGGATCAAGGTTGATCTACATTCAGCTGCACATCACTGGGAGATGCAGACCTGAATGATGAAACAACATAGGATTTGTTTAAAATGAACTAAGCAAATATTAATAACAAACACGACGTGATGCAGGCCTCAGTCCCATCAGAGGCTAAGGGGTCAAAAATGTTGGTTCACAACTCACGACGGGCAAAAGAAAAAGCTAACATATAGAAATAACTATTGATGGACACAATTATATTTTAACCAAGAATAGCAAAGGGATGAAAGCTCTGAGGACTCAAATTAATGACCTGGAAAACAAGCTCACATTAAGATATATCAAGTTGGGGGGTGGATCCCTAGGGCATGTTTGAGACAGGAAAAGAATTTTGTTTAATGGATAATGGAAGTGTTGGGGCTGGACAATTTTGATTCCTTCTTTAATATATCTCAGTTCATTGTGTTTTCAGGAATGATGCTAACTAAATATGCAACATGTTATGGACCACACCATCACCTGCGTATCATCTGTCTTTTCCAGACTTAACAAAATACAGGAGCAGACTCTGATCTAATTTTCATTGGTGTAAATCTGGACAAAGTGGGATTACTCTGTAATTAAAGCAGTGTAAATAAGATTTCAATCTGGTTTGTGGACTTCATAATGGCTTTAAAAGAGGAAAATTAAATAATTAATTCCAGAACTTCTTTATACATTTAAATAGGACCATTAGGGTGCCATTTTCACAAGATCATGTACCTTCTGGGCCTGATTCTTTGCTTGCACAAGTGTAAATCAGAAGTTACACCTCTAAAACCCATAAAAGTGTAAAACATAGGAAAAGAGAAAGACTTGCTCTGTATTATAGAAAGTTAATCATGAGATTATAATAATATTAAATGTTATTCATGCGGTGCCTGATTGCTCATGTATTAATTATAGCCATCTCAAATAAAATGTAACACTTCAGAGAGACACCAATTATACAGTTTTATGTACCCAGCAAAATAAAGTGATACTTAATGTTAAGTACTTTCTATGAGCTTTGTATTGTATGAGGTTAACATACCAGGACTCCACTTGTTATTTGGCAAGACTGCTCCATATTTCAGATAACATCATAGTTAGAATAAGGACTTTGTACCATAACTAGAGTCAGACAGTATTGTAGAAAACCCACCACTTTATTTTATGTATATCTGTGTGTGTCTATGGATCTATTTGTAAGGGGCAAATCCTGACACCACCGAGGTTAATGGCAAAACCCCCATCAATTTTAGTAAAACCAAGTTTTAGCCCTAAGAAAATGAAATCCATACGTTCCTATGAGGGGTTAAAGTAAGGGGGAACGCACCGGAATGCAGTTCCAGGGCCCACAAATTTGAGGGGCCAGAGTTCCAGGGCCCCTAAAAACAGAAAAATCCAGCGGAACGCATGTTCCGCCCTTCCCTGGCTGTTGGCAGGTCCTACGCCCCACTGTTGTTAATCACAATACTTATTGTGTGATGCAGTGTTTGCTAGTTTGTGACAATATTTGCTATAGACATAAACGCCATATACAATTATAAATATTTTTGTGGAGCGATAACCGATGCATGTGGTACTGAGAAGTGGTTGCAAATGCCTACATGGGCTGGGGCCCGCACATGTATGAAGGGGGCCCAGACAATATGGGAAGGGGACCCAGAGATTAGGAGGGTTCCGGGGCCCGTCAAATTATACTTTAACCACTGGTTCCTATAGATTTCTCTTCCAGTAGAAAACTCTAGGTGTTCAGGGCATAGATAATCAGAGCTGTGTAGAGCTGGCTGAATGGATGCGACATACATATATATCAACACTTGACTGCCTCAGTGATATTACGGTTTCAACAAGCCCAGCGAAAGGATAGCTGACCATTCAGAAAACATGTAAAATCTCCCTACATGAGAGATGGGAGCCACTGGGCAACCCTTGGCTTCACTACATTGTCACTACAAATGCTTTTGAAGAGCATGGCCATTAAATCACAGTTCAAGATTAAGAATTACTTACTCTTTAGTGCTGGTTAATCTGTGATTAGGTATGGGAGAAATACAAGGCGGAAGTAGGCACGATGCCGAGCTGTCCTCCAGGCGTTGTTTCTTGTTTTCAAACGTATCCAAGCTTTCGGACTGCTTGAACAAAACAAGTAGAGCTTAAAATATGCAGCCTTTAAGCACACATTCACCTTACCAATTAAGAGACGCTCAAGAATCTCAGCATATTTCTTGTGTAGTAGCAGCAGCGGTTAAAATAGTGAAAGCAACTAGGAAGCAGGCCTAAAGGTGCTGAGCTGTGTTGCAAACACCTGACAAAGTTATACAAAAATCAACACATAACTGTAAAGCAAATGCTTCGCTTTACTCTCGCTTTCCTCAAGATTGCATTGATAATCAAGATCTAAGGACCTGATCTTGCAAAATCTTATTCACGGGAGTAGCTTTTACTCATTAACTGACTTGAAATCAATGAGACAACTTTCATGAGTAAGGATTACTCAGATGAGTGAGGCTGCAGGACTGAGCCCTAAAATGGTAGTGATTAGCAAGGCGTAGCTGGTTCAAAATTTAGCTTGACAGATTCCCTGTTGCATGACCTCAGGGCCTGAACTAAGAAGATAGAAGCAAAGCCAACGACTGCTCTGCCCCTGGAATCTTCACACCGTCTCTTAAAGCTGCCAGCTTGTGCCTTAAATAAACCTTTTAATAAAATGATTTGGAAACCCAAATTAGCCTCTTCATGACATGTTTTAAACACATGCAGCATGGTTGTACCCTAATTGGCTTGTTTCCTCCGGTGTCACTGCATGTCTGCTGATCATACAGTGGAAGAGAAAAGGCTATTTTAAAACTCAGCTGCACATTTTTATTCCAGTGGAATGCCCAAGCACCCCAAGTCCCAGCTAATGAGGTGAGGCGGTTCCCCCAAACCTTTTATAGATCCCATTATGTTCTATGCGCTACTATTAGTTCTGTAGTTGTCTTCCAGCCAGGATTTTTACTCGGAGAGTAATACCTACTGACTTAGCAATTAAACAAGTTGTTAGCATATTATTTACATAAACCCCAGCACACACGTGCATGCATGTGGGCACATACAACACACATTCCTACAAACCCCTTCTTTCTGCATAATTTTAATTCATAGGCCAAAAGTCAAACCAGGGATTCAGCGCCCACAGACCTTACTCACGGGATTATTCCTACTGAAGCCAATGTGAGCATTCACATGAGTAAGGGCTATGAACCTTTTTCATGTGTTAACTCCCTCCTTTATCTTCAGACTGCTCTAAATCAGCATTTTAATGCCGTTCAGGAGGCCAATAGACCTGATAGCTGAAGTCACATTTCCAATGATTTATAAAATTTGGAATATAAAAATGATGTCTTCTCTCTGAGAGACTAGAGCATAACCATTTCAGCTGGAAAATCCCTCTACAAAAACTAATTTATGATACAAAACCTCCGTTTCTCTTCTAAAACACATTTTAGTTTGAGACATACTGTCATATTCCACAAAATAGGATACTCTTGGGCATAAATAGCATAAAGCACATGATAGAACATAGTCCCTTAAGTCAAAATATCTTGAGTTTCAGGGAGCTGTGAAAAGGGAGCAGCTAGTCAAGCAAATCATAGTTCTGTAAATCACATTTGTTTAGATAACACAATTAATACTTTCAAAAACCGAATTCACCAATGGCATAAGCAAGTACAACTCCGTTGACTTGAATGAAGCAGTGCTTGCAAACCTCAGCGGTGAATTGGCCTGTAACTCTCTAGAGAATAAAACCCTGCCTTCCAAACAGAAGCCACATTTTCTGGGTACATTCAAACCTCAGTAATTTGCACTAGTCTTTGGGAGTTCCGCTTCAGATTACTCAACATTGCCAATTAATGGGTAAGTGAGCAACCACAATGGAAAAGCACTAAAGATGCTTCACCAATTATATACTGTTCATTGATTTTGACAGCTAGAGTTTGATTCTAAATAGTGTATGATGGAAATTCACAGTGCACTAGAAAATGTAGTGCAGAATCTTTTGTAAAAACAATCCAGTTTTAGTAATCTGACACCTCTCAACAGAATTGTGTCTTCGATTAAATCTTTGCTGAGACAGGGACAGGTTTGAACATGGAGGTTCTATTGAATCTGGCACTGACTCAGCTGACACACAGAAACGAGTGGTTTCCATTGGGCTGTGAAAATGATTTACCTTGTGCTTCCTTTTGGATTTTATGGCGGGCTTTTCAGCAGCTGTGGTGGGGGACTCTCGAGATTGCCGCCTGTGTTTGACATTTGCCTCTCGCGGTTCATTTTTCACAGATGCCGTCTCACAGGGCTCTTGTCCGGGTATTCTAGAGAGTAAACTAAGGTCTATTTTCACCCAAAGGGATTTGAGTTCTTCGTATTCCCTTAGTGGGGACAGAAGTTCATTTTGCACAATGGGGATAGGTGAAAAGAGTTGCTCCTCTAAATCATTGCTGGTCTGGTCTATCGATGCATTGCTGCTGTTGCTCGTTAAGCTGCTGACACTCAGGATGTTACTACTGGAGTCTTTTCCTTTGATGCCGTCGGCAGGCCCACCGAAAGCTGGTAACACTTTAGCCTGCAGGCTCTCTTCCTGGTCTGTGTTTGAATCAGAAGTAGACGAATCAGTTTCAATAAATTCACGGGATTTAGGGACAATTTTGCTAGGACCTCTGTACTTTTTCTTCTCAGAAGCAAGCCCTGTGGTAGTCCTTGGTTCTTTTCTTGGAGCTGTCTTTCCAACTGCTGCTTTCGTCCGAACCTTTGGTTGCTCTGTGGGTTCCTGTGTATCTTTTTCTTTGGGAGTGTTGCTGGTATTATTTGGTTTGGGCCAGTTATACTCTTCTACGCTGGAAGTCCTTTCTACCTTTTTGGGTTGCTTTTTCCCGGTAGTCCTTTGTGAAGTTGGCTCATTATGAGCTGGTGACTTCTGCTTAGAACTTTTTGCCTCTGCAGTTTTCTGGGCAACTCGTGGTTTGGCTTTTTCCCGGATGGGATTAAGGATGGCCCTGTCTTTGGAATCAGTCTGGGGCAGGCTGTTATTAAGTTTCCCTTTGTTTTGTCCTTCAGTCTGTTGGCTACTCTGTGATTGAGAACTGTTTTCGCTATGAGTCTCATTTTGGTTGTTGATAATGGTCTTGTTATGGGGATTCACTTTATTTAGCCATTTATCCAGCTGCCACTTATTCGTTGAGGGAGGTTCAGGCTAGAGATTGAGGAATGATAGGAAACAAATCTTAGAGAAGCCATGCATTTTAATTTAAACAACAATTACATTTTTAACACAGCCTTTTATTTCAGTCAACCGGTGGTTATTGCTAGTTTTACTATAGTATTTATGGTTAATTAGGCTTCCTTATCTAGTTTACAATGTGGCCCTGGAGAAATTTAATACAATGAAAAAGTTAAGCGGGTCCCTGAAGATATATTTTTTGTCATGTTGTTTTTTCTTAGTCCCAGATGAACGCTGTGTCAATAAAATCTTCTCTACTATGAGGCAAAAATCTAAATATTTCTCTAAAGTAGCTGAAATGCAGGCTGGAAGGTTTTTCCCAAAGCTAAAATGAGTGTGTGGATCATATATTTGACAGAATAAAGGGAGAAGAAAGCAAATAACAGCGAATAGAATAGGACTTTTATGTTTTTTGAAGGATAGCAAGATTTTGCTTTCTGTGACAATGGGTTTTTTTTTTCCTGAGCATGTGCTGGGAGAAGGGGGTGTAGCTCATAGCTTTACCTCTGGAGTTGCACTGCGTGACTCTTCGTTACACTCACTGTCACTGGAGCTGCTTTCGCTGTCGGAATCAGATTCGGAGCTGCTCTCAGACTCACTGGAGCTCCCGGATCCTCCACTGGAATGTGCTAAGACTGCACTGTGTACCGTCTGCAAAGGGAGGCCACTGAGGGCGGGCAGGAGGAGGAGAGAAAGACATTCAGCTGAATTTGCTATTTCCCCAATTTTTATTTGAAACGTCTAACCTAAGCAAACTGATGGTGATGACTCTGGTCATGCAGTCCTCACTCAGTCACAGCTCCCATTCCCTTCTTTTTGACACAATGAAGTCTCAAATGGGAATTTTGCTCCATAAGGACTGAAAGATCCAGCCATCGTTTATAAATACTTTGGGTTTATGCTTCACAGGACACATTTACGATGCTGTTAATAATAATAATAACAACAATCCAATGAGAAACAGCTTAGTGCCACAAGCCTGAGTTTATTAGTCTGAGGGTTGCAAAAACTAACTTAAACACTTAAATAATTTACAAATGGAAACATGGTCTTTCATTTCTTTGTCAGTTCATTCATAATTTATGTACAAATGAAAGACATCAGGCACCCAATATTGGACGGAACACTTAATTTTAAATGAATGCATTTTGGTTTTTTTATACCATCGGATACAAAAACTATGTATTTATGTCAACCCTCCAGAGAGTCCAGTGATTCTTTATTGCTTATTGGTTCTTCCACACAAGCCTGTGATAGGCCCTACAGACATGGAGTTCCCATTGAAAATGAACAACTTTCTTTTCGTTACTCAGCTCTACCCTGGCCAGTTTATGAAAAGACCCCTCTGATGTCAAGTTTTTCAGCATTTATTTTAACACCACTGGGTACAAACGAACCCAGTTTTTAGTATATGGAAGCTTGAAAATCAGACTCCTTATAAACTCATTTTTAATGCTAAGATTTTTGTCAGGGAAATAATCATGGGATTTTATGTTTGTTCAACTGATCCATAATGCAACTGATGATTGATTTTAAATTTGGGAAGCTGACAATGCAAAGTGTTTGAAAACGGACACCATTTGCTAACACTCCTTTATGGATATTCAATACTTCACCTTAATATAGCAGATGATGTGTGTCCCATACAGAATCATCTCTGCAAGCCTAGGAATTTTCTGTGAATTACAGCCGTTACTTTCCCTCTTTTAGCTTTCTATTCCTCTTTTTGAAAGGACTCCTTCCACATCTGGAAGTGTTCTCCTTCATCTCTGTTAAACCAGCTCAACACAGGTAAGCACACGAAAAACCCCTTCCTCAAATATACAATAACCAAGAAACTTGGATTGGTGAGGGCCATAGAATATCTGATTCCATTCGACTATAATCAGTAGAAATGTTGCCAATGACTTCAATGGCATCAAGCCATGCACCTTAATTCTTCTCTCTTTCTAAGCTATTTTCTCATGAACTTAGTTCATGCCCTCCCATGCTTAAAGAGATTCATCTTCTATCTAAATGTTAATGATAACATCTCAAGTGAACTATGCAGATGAAAAGGGTCCTTCTTGGACAGGGAAAAAAAATTAAAGGACTTTGTAACTTGCAAGTTTCAAGTATGCTAGCAACATTACAGATTTCATGCCGCCTGTACTAAACTAACATGGATGTGTACCACTTGTCTTCTGTTGAATGGAATCAGAATTGTCCAGATTTGCATTATAGTTCCTATTTTAAGAGATACTGCAGCCTCTCCTTTCCCTCTAGAGATGAGATTGATGTCTTTGGAACTGAAGGATCAAATCATCTATCCCTGACATGCTGTTAAAACTCTAGTAGCAATGGTTTGGAGTACAGCAACAACCATCAAATTCTTAAGTGATCAGGAATGTCTCACAGTATTAATTAATTGTTTTTTATTTGTCACTGACCCATGTATGAGTTCCAAACAATACTCACTATGGGTACATCTCCACTGGAGGCTCTGTTAAGTCAACTTAACCAAGGTCGACTTTAAGTCGACTTAAAGTTGACCTTGTTAACTCAACTTAGAGACTCCACAGCCCTGCGTCCACACTGGCAGGTGCTAGGTCAATGGAGGAGTGGCCAGGAACTCTGTGAGGGGGCCTGGAGGCCAATTAGGTCGACTTAAGGGCTATACCCCATCTACACTGGCTTAAGTCGACTAATTAAGGTTGACTTAAGCCTTAGGTCGACCTTAAGAGGTGGTGTTATTAAGTTGACTTAAGGAAGTGCTTAAGTCGACCTAATAAGCGCCCAATGTGGACACAGCAGTCTGTAGGTCAACTTAACTGTCCTTAAGTCGACCTAAGGCTCGAGTGTGGGCGTACCTTATGACCCTTACTCAGGAAACCATCCCTCTTCAGGAAACAAGTTCCAGAAGGGTAGTCATGTTAGTCTGTGCACAGCAAAAACAACGAGAGTCCTGTGGCACCTTAAAGAATAAGCTTTCATGGGCTCCAACCCACTTCATCAGATGCATCTGATGAAGTGGGTTGGAGCCCACAAAAGCTTATGCCTGAAAAAAATTTGTTAGTCTTTAAGGTGCCACAGGACTCTCACATTTTTTGCTCTTCAGGAAATGCACTATTGAAGTCAATGGCACTTACGCCTATGCTTATGGTTATGAACATGCTGGAAGTGCATAGGTACTCTAGTCAGTATATGTGCAAATAAAATATGTAGATGAGATCTGTCACTGTGACAAAGAGCTCAGAAAACAAGAACAAAACCATGGAAATAGATGTCAGACCCAACCTGGCCTTATTTTCTTTTTTGCTGCACATCATTCCCAGGAAGTTCTCATGTGCAAAACATTACTGAATAACACAGCCGAGCAAGCTTGCAGGAGGAACCAGACAGACTCAGAATAATGTTTTCCTTACAAAACACAATGAGGTCATATTTGTCTTTCATCTAGGCTAATAAAATTATGCCTTGGCTATATCAGGCATTTTGATGCTGCAGACATCATGGCCAAACTAGATTTTTTTTAAGTAGACATATTCACTTTCCATCATGTAGTTGGAGTTGAAGAGTAACCCTGTTTGTATGCATTGCCACACAATCAGATAAGACCTGAACTGCCTCTTCTAGCATCTCACAAAGCTAAAGATAAAGAACATCTTGCATATAACTCCATGCACAATCAACTTCTAATAATGCCATTCAGCAGAACAGAAGAATGTATACAGACCTTTCACTCACAAGTGTATGGGGGAAAATTCCTCATTTCTAAGGGGGAGATGAGTTTAATAGAGAGAGATTATAGTCCTTTAAAAAAATTTCTTCCTTTCAGTGAAAAAAATACTGGTTGGTTTGAAATCTCCCCTGAGGCCACTTTTGGCTCCAAGCCTAGAAAGTGGTTTTCTATAAAGGTCATGGGGCTGTTCCTGAAAACATTTACTCATGGGGGTAGTGCTTACTCACATAGGACTGACTCACATGAGTAGGGACTGAACAAATTGAGGTTTGCATCTGTAAGAAAAATGTAAAGCAAGTCTTTCTGCGTTGCTAGGTTCCAGTCTAGGAATGTCAGCCCGCATGAGGTTTGAAACTGATTTAAAGCATTTTATCTTCAGGAAACAAGCCCTTGGAGTGACTAAAGGGGGCAGAAAGCTTTAGTATTTGAGCCCTGAGCTGTTATTTTTCAGCAGAAGTTGAGTATTCCTTCTGTCTGAGAATATTTACAAAATATGCTTCTGTCTCATTTAAACCAAAAATAAAAAATGAGGCTGCTGCACAAATAGCATGCAAAAGACAGACAGTCAGTTGCTTTTTCTTCTGATTGCAGGCCCCTATTGAGATCAGGTCCTGCTATGCAAACACATAAATAGAGACACACCTTGCAATGAGAACAGACAAAGCAAATTCTGGAAATATCATCATGTCTGGTCTTGGAACTGAACTCCACTCTCCAGAGGCCCCGTTAAGTGCCTCAACCAGAAGACCATGCCTCCTCTCAAGTTAGGTGGAAAATCTGATTGGTCCTGTTTTTCAGTTTATTCTTCCTTTACCACATGCTATCATAGAATCGTAGGACTGGAAGGAACCTGGAGAGACTTTCTAGTTCAGTCAAGGCAAGACCAACCATTATCTAGACCATCCCTGACATGTATTTGTCCAACCTGCTCTTAAAAAACTCCTCTAACAAAGATTCCACAACCTCCCTAGGCAATTTATTCCATTGCTTAACTATACTGACAGTTAGGAAGTTTTTCCTGATCTCCAACCTAAACCACCCTTCCTTCAATTTAAGCTGATTGTCTCTTATCCTATCTTCAGAAGTTAACAAGAACAATTTTTCTCCCTCATCCTTGTAACAACCTTTTATGTATTAAAAGCTGTTATTTTATCTTCCCCTCAGGTCTTCTCTTCTCCAGAACAAACAAACCCACATTTTTCAATCTTTCATCATAGGTCATGTTTTGTAGATCTTTAATGATTTTTGTTGATCTTCTCTGGACTTTCTCCAATTTGTCCACATCTTTCCGGAAATGTGGTGCCCAGAACTGGAAACAATACTCCAGCTGAGGCCTAAGCAGCATAGGGTAGAGCAGAAGAATTACTTCTCAATGCATTTTCTCATGAGTGTCTTTCTCATAACACTCCTGCTAATACATCCCAGAATGAGGCTGGCTTTTTTTGCAACAGTGTGACACTGTTGACCCATATTTAGCTCATGATCCTCTCTGACCCCCCAGATCCCTTTCTGCAGTACTCCTTCCTAGGCAGTCATTTCTCCTTTTGTATGTGTTCAGCTGATTGCTCCTTCCCAAATGGAGTACTTTTCACTAGTCCTCAGTAAATTTCATCCTTCTTAGTTCAGATGACTTCTCCAGTTGGTCCAGATCATTTAGGGTGTTAAACTTATCCTCCATAGCACTTGCAACCCTCGCAGCTTGGTATCACTTGCAAACTTGATAAGCGTGCTCTCTACGCTCTTATTTACACCACTGATTAAGGTACTGAACAGATGCAGAACAGAACTGATCCCTGTGGGATCCTGTTCAATGGGCCCTTCTAGCTAGACTCTGTACTCTGCACTCACAGGCTATGTCTACCTTAGAAAAGTTAGGTTGACTTTGTTAAGTCGACTTAATAAGGTTGACTTTAAGTCGACTTAAAGTCGATTTAACAAAGTCGACTTAACTTTTCTAGTGTAGACATAGCCCCTTGTCGATCTTATTAAGTTGACTTAGTAAGGTCGACTTAGGCGCTAATCTCCATCCACACTGGCTTTAAGTCAATTTAAGGAGTCGATTTAAGGTTTAAGTTGACCTAAAATGAGGTGTTATTAAGTCGACTTAAGCTTTCCTTGACTTAAGGAAATGCTTAAGATGACTTAATAAAAGACCAGTGTAGACGTGGCTTTGTTTAGGTCGACTTAAGCCTCCTTAAGTCGACCTAAGTTGCCAGTGTAGACGCACCTCATAGACTCTAAGGTGAGAAGGAGCCAATATGATCATCTAATCTGACCTCCTGAACAATGCAGGCCACAAAATCTCACCCACCTCCTTCTGAAATAAACCTTTAACCTATGACAGCATTATTAAAGTTCTCAAATCATAATGTAAAGACTTTAAGGTACAGAGAATCCACTAGCAATTGAGTCACGCCCCATGCTACAGAAGAAAGTGAAAAACCCCAGAGCCTTTGTCCATCTGCCCTGGGGGAAAATTCATTCCTAAACCCAGATATGGCAATAAGCTAAAACCTGAGCATGTGGGCAAGACTCATCAGTCAGACATCCCACAAAGAATCCTTTGTAATAACTCAGAACCCACCCCATTAATTGTTCCATTGGCATATCTACCACCAAGGGCCAAAGATCAGTCAATTGTCAAACTAGGCTGTCCTATTGATTATATCATCCCCTCCATGAATTTATCAAGCTCAGTTTTGAAACCAGCTAGATTTTCTGTCCCCACTGTTCCCTTTGGAAAGCTATTCCAGAACTTCAAGCCTCTGATGGCTGGAAACCTGTATCTAATTTCAAGTCTAACCTTCCTGATGGACAGTTTATATCCATTAGTTCTTGTGTGCAGTCTAGCTCAGTCCTGAATGGAAGCAAGTTAGGTTGACTTAAGGACGCTTAAGTAGACCGAAACAAAGCCGCGTCCACACTGGGCTTTTCTTAAGTCAACTTAAGCATTTCCTTAAGTCGACATAAGGAAAGCTTAAGTCGACTTAATAACACCTCATTTACGTCAACTTAAGCCTTAAATTGACTCCTTAAATCGACTTAAGGCCAGCGTAGATGGGGATTAACACCTAAGTGGACCTTATTAAGTAGACTTAAACCATTAAGTCGACTTAATAAGCTCGCCTTAAAGCATAGCTGCTTTGTTAAGTCAACTTAATAAGGTTGACTTTAAGTCGACCTTATTAAGTTGACTTAACAAAGTCGCCTTAACTTTTCTAGTGTAGACATAGCCATTGTAAGCAGTGTGCACTGTCAGCAGTGATTTTTAGCAGTGGGTTTAGTGTGAAAGCACAAGCACACAGGGCACAATAGTGATACAGCCTCTTTATGATAGCAGAGGCAGCACTACTGATACACTGAGAATGACATTTAGCTAAATATGCATTTCAGACCTGATTACTACTCACTCATTCCAGTGTAAATGAGAGTAACGCCACTGGAGTTATACTCAAAGGATGCGTCTACACTTACAAATTAAGTCGATTTAAGCTTGCTTAAAACAACTTAATTTAATCTGTGTCTACACTGCATTTTCCTTAAATCGACTTAAGCAGTAGTTTAAGTTGACTTAAGGAAAATTAAAGTTGACTTTATAAAACCTCATTTAAAGTTGACTTTATTGGCTAAGTCAGTTTTTATTAAGTCGATTTAGCCAGTGTAGATGCAGATTAGCCCTAAATTGACTTCAGGTCAACTTAAAGGGCTCCAGGGCTCCCCCTCTGCTCTCCCTGCCAGGGTGGCTGCCACAGGCAGAGCCTGGCATGCCCCACCCCCACAGGGTAGGACAGAGCCCTGCCCACCCCGCTCCTATGCCCTGCCAGTGTCCCTGTCCTGCTCAGCCCTTATTGTACCCAGGTACAATGGGGCAAATGCTGAGCCCCCTGGTACATGGCAAGGGGTGCCCCCCCCCTGCCACTGTGGACCAGTCCCAGGTCCACCTAGCCCCTACAAGTCGACTTAGGCATCCACTGTGGATGCTCTAAGTCGATTTGGCAGGGTCCCCTTTAAGTCGACTTAATTTTTGAGTGTAGACATGCTAAGTCGACTTAACAAATTCGACTTAAAGTTAGCTAAGTCGACTTAAATTAACAAGTGTAGACATAGCCAAAGAGTAATTGACAGAAGAATCAACTGCTTTGACTTCATCCTGTGGCACAGAACATTATGGACACATCTGTGGCTGCCTACCAGAGGAGCTGGCCAGCATGGGGTGTACGTAGGTGGTTAATGGATGAAACAGCCAGAAAGGGAATCAAGTAAGAGGGGAGCTGCTCTTTGCTGGTGGCCTCCTGCAGCTTTCATCCATTTCCTCCCTCCCCAAGTACCTAGTTTTCTCTTTGTTGGTGTGTGAGGGGAAGCTCCCAGCCACGACAATCGCCACACTTTTTAACGATGCATGACACCTTGTGCATACCTTGTTACTCAGCATTGTTGCTGTGGGCCCAAAGCACAAGAGAGAAAAAGACCCTAAGGAGTCAAACAGGTGCCGGCATCTAGAAGTGGGTTACTAGTCTGACTTTTCTCACCGGTCTGAGGCAAAGAGTTGCTGAACTACATTCAATGGGAGATGCAGGTTTTCGAAGACCAGGCCTTAAAATCCACTGCTGAGTTTTCAAGTGAGGTGCTACAGCAAACTTTTATCAAAAACACCGATCTCTCTTTCTGCAATTTGCTAACATGGGTGATCTGCTTAAATTTTTAAACACCCACTTCCACTTCATCTGTCTTTAGAAGTCCCTGATCCATTTTCTAAATACCTATTGAAGCGGCTGTGGCATTATCATTGCATGGCTTACTATTCTGCATGGAAAACGAAGAACTTAATGGGCTATTTAAGAATTCTTTTTTTTCACCAAGACTGTTATTATATTATTTTCAACATATCATTTACGCTAATATTTTAATAAATGGCTTTCAAACCTGGTGGTTATAACAAGATAATGCCTGATTCTAAATCCACAAACCTCTAATATGTTAAATAATCAACTCCATAATCTGTAAATATCTATCTATCTATCTATCTATCTATCTATCTATCTATCTATCTAT
>ML685771.1:9766219-9824511 GCA_007922175.1 Pelusios castaneus | reverse complement strand
TATCTATCTATCTATCTATCTATCTATCTATCTATCTATCTATCTATCTATCTATCTATCTATCTATCTATCTATCTATCTATCAAAAAGCATTTGTGTAACTTCACACTACTGCAGTGAAACTCCTCAAAGGACAAAACACTAATTCACACTTAGGCCTAGTCTACACTGCTGGGTTAAGTCAATGGGAGATACGTAATCTGTGTGCTGCAGAATGCGTGTCTCCTGTCCACTTAATTACTTTGATTTACCACCGGGTCTTCATTGGCAACTGGCAATGCTCCCCTGTCGACACAGCGTTACTACACGTGGAGGATTGGGGTTACTGCGTCTATGGGAGAGAGCTTCCGGGATTGATTGAGCGGGCCTACACTGACCGCTCAATTGATCCTGGTATGTCGATCCATGGGGATTGACGCAGCGATTTTCAGTGAAGACCTGGCCTTAGCTGCATTAACTGCTGTGAGAGAATGACTATAAAGCCAACAATCAGTTTATTCACCAGAAGTCTTTTTTTTGTTTAAAGGAATCCCAGAGAAGTGATGAACTGACCACTTGATCAGTCATAACGTGCAATCAAAATGTAAATACTTGAGAAAACAGATTGCTACTGGAAGTGGGGAAAATGTATAAGGGAATTGACTGAGGAATCAATGGTTCATGAATGCTGGCAATGTATTTTCATATTTTCTCTGTAGAGGTAGAACGCAGGGTGCTTTATTCAAGAGACCTAATGGTTGGCAAAGCTGAACCAAAAGAATTGTGCATAGAAAAGAAGCGTGCAGACCTGACAGAAAGACTGGTCTTATGGTTCAAGGCATTAGACTAGTGGTCAGGAAACCTTGCCGGTGTGACCGTGAGAAGTCTATTTCTCCGTGCCTCACGGCCTCTTCCAAAAATGGGGGTTGTAATACTTCCACGCTTTGTCTGACTTGTCTATTAGACCAAAACCTCTTTTGGGAACGAAAAGCCTCTTTCTATGTTTATGGGTCCCAATCCTGGTTGAGATCTTTGGGCACTACCACAATACAAGAATAACAAGCCAGTTTTTGATATCCTTACTCAGACCAAGGACTGCCATATTCTGTAAGCACTTCCCATTTACTTCAGTTTATTCTAGGGAGAGTGTTTGAATAGTACAGGTTTAGGCAACCACCGGCACGGATGCCTACCGTGGCACGGATGCAGCACCCTCTGTGGTGCCATCAAAATTGCTGCTCCTGTCACCAAAAGCCACTCCATGAGGCTTCTTTCAAGGGCAGATAGGGGGCAGGGGGCCCCCTCCATGCTCATGCCCCAGGCATGCCGTGGAAAGAAGTCGCATGGAGCGGCTCCTCTCCATTGTGTGCCACCACCAAAAGGAGCCATTCTGGGCAGCTTCTTCCTGCAGCATGCCTGGGGACCCCCCCAGCCCCAGGCATGCTGCTAAGAGAAGCCGCTTGGAGACACTGCTTTCTGCAAGCAGCTCCTTTCAGCGGCATACCTGGGAAGCACCTCCCCACCCCACCATTCCAGCCATCACTGCCACTGAATTTGCTGGTGGCTGCCGCTTTTTTTCAGCAGAGCGGGCTGCCATCATCGGCTGAGGATCGGGGAGGAGAAGCCGGCACTGATCAGGGCCTGAGTTTCTGAAGTAAAAAAAAAAATCTCTTTATACTGATCACACAAATCTCAGCAACCTTAACAGCTGATACTTGTGTGGCTGAATTCTGTGCAAATGTTTTAAAAAAAGTTTCCTTGGATGTTCCAGTAGATAATATGCGGGCACCTTGCTGATTAATATTTAGTGTCAGAACTTAATACCATAATTGTTCAATAATGAAGTTTTATTTCATTTCTATTCCTGCACCATTATCAGAAAGTAATACTTTCTCCTAATTTGAAAGAGAGCTGTCACGGGATTTTATAATGGATGCCCATGTCTATATCTCCAAAAATTTATGAAAGGCAGCCATGGGATTTTTTTTTTTTTTAAAGGAAGGATCACTCTGAATGATTTGTTCACTGCCTTCTCATTGGTTAGTATTAAATTATTTATTGCCTGACTGATTGGACTCAAATCTAAACTTTCAAAGATCAGGTTGACACAGGAATTGAAACCTGTTTCAAGCCCTTTTAAAAATATTAATCCATACCCAGCCCCAGTGAAATGAAATAAAATGTGGAAATTGTTGCTTTAGCTAACATTAGTGCATAAGAAGACATCATTTATGATGGCTCTGTCAAGAAGAACATGAAGAAGGAAGGCATCTATAACATGCTATTCAGAATGTGGCAGTTGATCTGCCTGGATCAATGCTAAGCACTGGCATGCAAATATGAGTTCAGATTTATTCTGAGGAGGAGGGTAATTTACAATATGCAGAGAGTAAAAAGTCACATTCTCATTTTATGATGTTCCAAAGCAACTGTTTTAATCAAAGACTGTTTATAACAAGGCTGATAGAGTTACTGAAACAGATTTTTTATATTCATATACATACGGCTCTTTTGTATTTTCAGCTTTTAAGACCATAAAAAAAGGATAGTAAAGATGAAAGAAATAAAAAGAATGACAGAACTAACTCCTGTGTGAGCCACAATCTATGTCAAAGCAGAACTAAAGTGATTGACAGCTTGCATTAGTAATGAATAGAGCAGGGAAAAGCTGCCAAGAATCTGTACCAAGGTCAAAGCCTTCCAATAAAGAATTACATTAGCCACAAATCCGAGGTGGAACTGCGTATATGTGACTTTAACCACAGGACTGCTGCTACTGCTGACTCTTATCTGGACCTTACTGATAGTTTTAAGCTTGGTCTATGATGAGTTCTGGCTTTTAATCATGCCTATATTAACATACAGATGCAACACATCAAATTACCTGGGAAAATACAAACAAACAGCAGAAGGAAGTGAATGTCACATTCCTAAGGGTAAACATAAAAAAGTTTTCCACTATTGGCACCAGAACAGCTTCCCTCCGCTTTGAGAGGGTTCTTACACATAGATGACGTAAATAAGGGAATTCATGGGCCATCCCATATCCTTGATTTGTGCCTGCAACTCTCACTAAGCTCAGGGCTAAGAAGCTATTTTGAAGGCATGTTATGATCACAGAATACAATATGTATAATCTTAATATGCAAACCCCTTGAATTCACATGTGACTGGATATTGTTTGTTAGATGCACTAGAGTGCTACTGTTTTGTTAGTATTCTTGCTTGGCTAAATCCCATCTATTACACGATGACATTCCAAAGGCACTTGATTGATGCAAATGAGACCATTTTATTAAATCAATATTATCCCGTACATTTCCATCAAATCAAACTGGATGTAAATATTGATACACAGGATCTGACTTCTTTTCCTCTGTGTTTGCTGTGGATCTTCTGTGTAAATCAACAGGTACCTATTCTACTTTATGCCTTATAATTCATTATTTAAAGTGTATGTACAGTGTCAGCTGGGGTTTAATGAGGCCCTTATTATAACAAAGAATCCAAGCATGTCTGGAAATACCTTTATTTCCCCTTTTGGGGTGGACGAATGGCAAAGTTTAATTCCACTCTTATCATGTATGGCATAAACATGGGTGCATAACCCAGAAAACCATCTAAATTGTTCATGCATGCATGCACAGTAGCAGCTATAGATTTCTTATAATGCATGTTAATACAATTCAGTATACTTGGGAATAGAATTGAGTTTCTAGGACCCAATGGTAATAGAACTGGGAGTCAAGTCTACATTCTGTCTAAGCTCCAAGGAAATATGATTGGAATAATTTTGCATTGTGGATTATGATTTTCATTCACTTTAAGAAGGCAAAAATCCAAAATGGACAGTGACAACTACGGGTCACATGTAGTGCTGGTCAACATTTTTGACTGAAAAATTTTCCCATTGGAAAATATATTTTTGATAAAATTTTCCTTAGAAAAAGGCTATTTTGATTAAATAAACAATAAAACACTTTTCAAATAAACATTTTGAAACAAACCAAAACATTTCCTTTTCAATCAGACTTAAAATGTTTCATCTCACTTTTCCATTTTCAGTTATTGTTCAGTTATTGAATTTTTAGGTTTTCTCCCCTCTTTGTTCTCTTTTGTTTTCTCAAAGGTGGGCAAAAGTTTTTAAAAAGTGTGCAAAAGTGTGTGTGGGGGGAATACTTAACTCTCTTGTTTCTAAAGGGAAACAGGGAGAAAGTGTGAAGAAGTTGGAAGTTAGGACAGTGAAGAAGTTGGGTGTTAGGACAGTGAATGGTCCCAATATTTAAACCATTTTAAAAATCAGAAATGGTACAAAGCCAGAGTTTAAGGTGCTGATTCTTCATTGCCTTACACCACGTAATGTCAAATACACTTGATAGATCACCTGACCTTCGCAATGGCTGCTTTGTTTTGTTCTGGTGACAGGTAACTCCAGAAACCCATTGAGGATTTCCTCCTCATGGGAGAATCTCTGGGTGGCATAGAACCAGTTCAGCCATTCCTATACCACAAGGGACGTGTCGGTCCCTTGCAGACTGTAGCAGCTGTCACTGTTTAGAAAAGTCTCAAGGCCACATTATTCAGTGGTGATCAAACTGGACCCTGGCTTTTCTGAGGATGCAGAAAGGGGAGAATGTAAACATGGCCACAATTAAGAATTGAGCCCAGTGAGTGCAACGAAGGTATAAAACACTACCGAATCCAGACTCTTCCACAGACGTGGAACAGGGATAGGGTTCTAAACCCACTATGCACAGATGCAAAGGACTGTACAAGGTGAAAAGCCATGCAGGATCAGAGGCACAATATTGCTAGCAGTTGTATATTAAAGCAATTTAGGCATAAATATCTCCCCATATCCCTAACATGACTTTATTTTTATGCTTGTGAGGAAGGGTGGTTTAATGGTTGTGCATTGGCCCAAAACTTAAAATCTGAGGTTCAATTCCCAGCTCGCTTAGGCTATGTCTACACTTGTAAATTTAGGTCAACTTTAGCTAAGTCGACTTAAGAAAGTCAACTTTAAGTTGACTTTGTTAAGTCAACTTAGCATGCCCACACCTAAATTTTAAGTCGACTTAGGGGGGACCCTACAAAGTCGACCTAGAGCGTCCACACTGGACGCCTAGGTCGACTTCTAGGGGTAGGGGGACCTTGGACAGGTTCATGGTGGAAGGGGGGGCACCCCTTGCCAAGTGCCAGGGGGCTCAGCCTTTGCTCCATTGTACCTGGGTACACTTTACAAGTGTAGACGCACCCTTACAGACTTTGTGTGTGACCTTTGGGCAAATTACTTCTACACTTTGTTGTTCAGTTCCCCATCTGTGAAACAGGGAGAACAGGCCTCCCTTTGTCCCCATGACACTTACAGGATGATAATAAATATATTTAGGATTTTCAATCACAAAAATATTGATAACTGGGCTCATAGAAGTACTAAGAAACTAATGAAAACTCAGCTGACCATATTTCATTGGTACTGCTGTTAATGATAAATAAAAAGCCAGCCATAGCAATAATGTGCAATCATTCCAAAATACAAATGATGGATTTGCGGGATACAGCCGGACCCCTTTTCTACACTATATTTCTGGACATGTGAATTAGTCTCTCAACAAGGAGAAATCTGTCTCATGAAATATTAATTTAAGCAAATGTTGAAACAAAGAAGTCCTTCTTACAATTTAATTAAAAATGGAGTGAAAAATTCCAACTGGAGTGAAAAAATAAATTGTCCCTATATTTCATATTAACCTCTAATCAGTCTGAAATCTGTATTTTGCTTAATACGAGCTACTTTTAAGGCTGATAATTTTTTCCAGTTTTGTAATAAATCACTTGATGTATAAAAAAATATTCAAACTATTCTGAATTAAAGATAATCTTGAAGGACATGACACTAAAAACAGAGCCAAATCTTCTGGCTGTATGCATTCCTAATTATGATAGCCATACACATTATGAACAAGAGGGTGTTTCCTCCAATGGTATCCTTCCCAACATTCCCTATAAATCATAAAAGACTATTAATAAACCGTTAGAAAAAAATGACAGTTACAACAAGAATCTGCTCCCATACTTTGCGTAATACTATCAGTGTCATGTTTAAATCTGACATCTTGAATCTTCTACATGAAAACCCTTTAAGTCAAAAGGCTCAGTTATTTTAAACAGAATTTTCTATGCCCGTTATTTTGAATGACAGCAAAGGAAATACAAGATCTTTAATCCTGTAACCTTATCTGACTGAAAATCTTGCCTGCCAGCTAATATATGCCATTCCCATCAACACCGAATTAAAGGCCAGCTCCTCCTAGATAAAGAGTGATCACCAATTGAAAGGGTGTGAACATCCTTAAGTGTCATTCATCCTACTGGGCATTGAGGATGCGCAGTACCGTCTGTGACGGAGACTCGAAGAAAGTCTCGCAAAAGTGATACAAATAAAAGGACAACATTCCCACATACACACTTGGAGCTGTCTTGAACCTAATCCCAAAAACTCACTTTTGATGTAAACCCTAGTCTACACTTGCCGCGCTTTTCGGTGGCAGTCGATGGGAGATACGCAAGGTATGTAAAACACCTTGCGTACCTTCTGCCGACTTCTTAACTACTCCCTACACATTGCACTAAGTTGACCGGAAATGGCGTCCGGTCAGTGTAGTGCTACTCCAGCTATGGAGCTGAGGTTACAGCTCTGGTTCCGTGTTCGATTGAGCGCGTCTTAACAGACTGCTCAATTGAACACGGAAGAGCGCACTGACAGAGGCGACTCTGCTGCCATCAGTATAGACATAGCCTAAGAGCAGGGGTTAAAGTAAGAGGGAACGCACTGGAATGCAGTTCCGGGGCCCCCAAATTTGAGGGGCCAGAGTTCCGGGGCTCCTAAAAATAGAAAAAATTGGGCGGAACACGCCCCACCGTTGTTAATCACAATACTTATTGTGTTATGCAGTGTTTGCTAGTTTGTGACAATAATTGCTATAGACATAAACACCATATAAAATTATAAATATTTTTATGGAGCGATAACCGATGCATGTGGTACTGAGAAGTGGTTGCAAATACCTACCTGGGCTGGGGCCCACACATGCATGAAGGGGGCCCAGACAATGTGGAAAAGGGGCCCGGAGATTAGGAGGGTTCCGTGGCCCATCAAATTATACTTTAACCACTGCCTAAGGCTATGTCTACAGTTACTAAAGTAAGTTAATTCAAACTAACTAATTTGAACTAATTTTAGTTAATTCCAATTAATTTATGGCACTTGCTTAGTTCGAATTAGCGAATTGCATTGAGTTCAATTGGTCAGTTAGTTTGAACTAAGCAATTAGCAATTAACTAGTTCGAATTAACCCTTAGTTCGAATAGCATATTTGAGTTTACTAGTTCGAATTAAGGAAGCCCTTAATTCAAACTAATGAAAGCCTAATGTAGCCATGGCTTAAGTTAAGCTTCCTTAATTTGAACTAACTTGCCAGTGTAGACATAGCCTAAGAGGAAAAGAGTAATTCTGGTTGCCAGGAGTAAAACAGCTTAGCAGAGGAGAACTTCTAAAAGTGTTGCTGCTATACACTACCAATTGCAACCCTGCGTGCATTTTTAATCCAGATTGAATGAAATGGGAATGCCAGTCCTCTGGTGTGAATAAAAGCAGAGCCAGTTAAAATCTGACTTGGAAAGAACAGAAAGTAAACACGCAAATTCCCCAAAGAGCCAAGCAGGAGAGGGAGAAGTTCCGTTGTTCAGTAACCACGAAGATGGAGTGGGTGCAGACAGATTTCAAAAATATACAGCGCCCAATGAGTTTATGTAAAACAAAAACACCCGATCAGCCTGTAGGATTCGCTAAACTATATCTGCATTGACCGTGGTCATTACAACCGTTGGTTAGTCTGTTTTTCTTTTGAATTTGACATTCTTTCCCCACATGCTACCAGAAGGGAATTTATCTAAATCACTCATATGTGTTTATTCCTCAAACTGATGAGTGGTTATTGCCTCAATAATAACATTTCGAATGCCTGGAGATGGGCAAACCCCCCAGAGGCCTCAACCCTCCATGGAGATGGAAGAAAATAAGCAAGGTCCATTCTTCTCTCAAATTTCTTATTGTTTTCAACTTGATAACCATGCCTTTAGTAAGGTGCAAATGTGTTTTTCACACATCTGACCAGGCAGCTTCAATCTCTGATACATCAGTGTAGTATGGTGGCTAATTGCCTGTTATATGAGGCCTGGAATTCTCTTGCTTGCTAATGACAAAAGTCAGAGATGGTGTATGGCTCTGACAGCAGAAGAAATAGGGGAAAAAAGCAAACAATTCTTTATTTCTTTTCTATATTAATTTATCAGTTGCCCTTCACGCAATCTGTACTGTATTGTGGAATGAATGAATGAAACAAAATTAGATCAAGCTTAGGCTACATGCTCAAAACCTGACCAACAAAAACCAAAGCTTCCACAAAAATGGAACGCAAAAGTGGGCTGACCTGAATAGAATACATCTGCACCACCACGCTGCTATGAAAACCAAAGAGGAATTCTGGTGGAAGGAGGTCAAGAGATTGGCTCCCAAAACTTAAAAATCTCTGCCCTGGAATTCAGACATCAGTTGTTTTGCAGGGCGTAAGCACACGCAGATGCATACACACAGAGTAACCTTTTTTGGGAATTACAAGAATTCATTCTTCAGCGCTTTTAAGCTCTGTAACTGTCATTGGGGATCTGAGAAGCACTATATGGTGTTACATAGCATTGGGATAAGTCAACATTACCCCAAACATCCAGTCTCTTATTTCCTTCATTTTTTAAAATGAAACAATCCCCAGATGATATAGCCCATATAAATGAGTCGCTCAAAAAGATGCTGAGAGCAAATGGAAGGTTCCCGGCCTTGGTTCAGTGTAGAGAGAAGAGTGTTAGTGCAAACTGCCATTCATTACATTGTTTGTAGGAATCAGCTGACACAGAAAGTGCTTTCTTGCACCAGTTTGCTGGCAAGGGGAGTTTCTCAGGGTAGTGTTCTCAAGTTGAGAACTGAATATGATCGTTTTGAAGCTGAAAGGGCATTTTTTTTAAACTCAGCGCTGTAAAGCAGGACTTACACAGATTACAGATGAATGTAAGAGCACCCATTTGGATCCAGATGTTGAACAACCCATAGTACAGATCTGCGTTCTGGCCCATCTTGAATATAAATTTAAAATAAATGAAATACATGAAAATACCAAACATATCACAATGTGATGCCAACTGTTTCCCTCCACGTACAGCGCCATTTATAAGAAAGCAATGTGTTTTGAGTACATAGCCAAATACTGCAGTGGTGACAACAAGCTGGACTCTATGGGTGCGTCTACACTTGTAAATTAAGTCGACTTAAGCTTGCTTAAGTCGACTTAAGGAAAATAAAGTCGACAATGAAAATTAAGTCGACTTTATTAAACCTCATTTTAATTCGACTTAAGCCTAAAGTCGACTTTTTAAAGTCGACTTAGGCCAGTGTGGAGTAGCCCTAAGTCGATTTAGGGCTACTCCAGGACTCCACCACTGCCCTCCCTGCTGGGGCGGGGGACACAGGGGGAGCCTGGCATAGGGCTGCCCCTATGCCCTGCCAGGGTCCCTGTCCCCCTTTGCCCCATTGTACCCATGTACAATGGGGCAAAGGCGGAGCCCCCTGGCACTGGGCAAGGGGTGCCCCCCTGCCCCCGTAGACCTGCCCTAGGTCCCCCTAGCCCCTAGAAGTTGACCTAGGTGTCCAGTGTGGACGCTCTAGGTCGACTTTGTAAGTTCCCCCCCAAAGTCAAATTTAAATTTAGGTGTTGACTTAAAATCGACTTAGTTAAGTCGACTTAAATTTACAAGTGTAGACATAGCCTATGAGTTTATGCTCAAACTCTTGTTCCTGAGGGATGTCTGCCAGGCCCTTTTAGACTTTATTCATTATTTCTTTTGGTGATATGGTAAAAGCACACTCCTATCCTTTTTTGGATCTCATTTTTAAAAAATCTCTTCATTCTGCCTACACTGTAAGTGACAACGTGCATCTCATTTTGCCACTACAGGCAGGTCTCCAGGGTGGCAGGATTTCAGCAGTAGTTGAAGGGAGATACGCACAGTACTTAAAATACCTTCCGTATCTCCCTTCGATTGCCTACTGACCGCAGTGTCTTCACTGTGCTGGGTCGAAGGGAAATGCCCTTCATTTGACTCAGTGCTACTTCAATTGCTGGGGTGGTCTTCAGCAATCGACTTCCTGATCGGCTAAATGGGTCTTCACAGACTTGATCAGTCGATTGGGAAGATCGATCTGATGGTGACAAATTTGCTGCCCTTAGTGAAGACTAGCCCTAAATCTATGTCATAAATCCAGATAATGATTCATTTAGAGGCTAGCACATGGAAATCCAGCTAAACATTGGATTCACTGGCAAGTCAGATAGGTCAGAATTTTCAAACTTCAGTGTCTCAGCCAGCACCCTAAATTTATAGCTAGGTACCAATTTTCAGAGATGGTGAGCAAATGCAGCTCAAGTTGAAAGTCTTTAGCACATCTGAAAATCAATTTGCTTTTCCATATGTTTACTTAGGTACTTAACACTAAGCAACTAAGTGTGAAAAAGTTGGCTTTAAACCTCTTTGTGTCTCAGTTTACCCATTTGCAGAATGGATATTATAATATCCTCCTACCTGCTAAGGCTGTTTTTATCACCATTATTGTTGCTGTTTTCTTAGCGCAACATAACCCACTGCCAGCCTTCTCTTTGTAGAACACACAGATGTCTGACTCATATGATTCCTTTGTGTGATTCATTTATGTGGGATACATCTTCTGGGGTTGTTTCATTAAAAAAATGAAGCAAATAAAATACTGGATATCCAGGACAAGAACTTGTTTCTATGGAACGAATAATTACTGAGAGCATAAAACTAAAGTGAACATTCAAAGGGATCTCACTAAGTTGTTTTTCTACCATAAGCATATTTACAAAATGTATCTGAGACTAATCACTCTTGCAGTTCCAATGGATTCAAATGATGAATAACAAATTAACAACGGGATTCTCAATAGGATTTTATTTTTTTTCACTGGATGGGGTTTTAGCATCACTTCATAAAAATAAAATCCATGAAAGGAGAAAGGCAATTACTATAAGGAAGAGTTTTACGACAAGTAATGAATGTTAGGCCACGATGCTATCCAGGAAAATCTCTCACTGTCTTCAGTGTGGCTTTTCCCCTGAACAAGGAATAGTGAATCAAGTTCTTTGTGAATACATCTTTGGGGTGTGTGTCTTTCCTCAAGTACATTGCAGAGGATTTGTAAGAGCTAAAAAAATCAATTTCTGTATTGTGATTTGATTATTTTTTAATACTAGAGTTTATTCATTTTGGTTTATTAATTTGTTGGTCTGATGGTTTTATGAGCTGCTATTCAGCATAGGTCTCTCTTTAGTATCACGTTTCATATAGATATGGGAAATGAAATGCAAGCCTGATACAATTATGGTTGTATGCCATGCAAGAGAATACTGTAAATACGAGAATAGCTTGAGAAGCTGCTTAGCAAAATGATCTTAATACACAAGGCAGTGTGAAAATGTAAAAAGAATCTATAATGACAACAAAGATTAGCCATTTGCTCTCTAACCTTATTTACAGAAGCAATCAGAGGTATTCAGGTCGAGTTAATGACCCTGTCTCCAATTAATTCAATTGTCTACAAAAAACACTGATGCAGTGGCGGTCTCAGAGTCTGCCACACAGTCTCTGAGGGAATACATAAGACTCCATTAAAAGTGACAATAATAATGCATTTATTACTGAAACACTATTGTATTATAAATAAATTCCTGATGTTAAATTATGCTCCTTGCTTTAACAGAAATTCAATTACTGAAATAATAAAAAAGACGGTGTATTTGCCAAGTGCTTGGACTATAATTTGGCTGCTTAGTTACCAGCAGTTGGCTGTTTTGCAATTTCTTCTTCATCGAGTATTTCTTTTGAATAAACGCCAGGCTTTTTCATACAAATTTTATGAACAAGTTGCAAAATGAAATTTTGAGCTTTTGAATCCAATTATGAAAGACATAACTAAATCTATTATTGAAAAAAAATTCGTGAAAGCTCTTCTTGCTGTTGTTTGGCTCTCCACAGTAATTGAGGTAAGCACAGGTGCTGTTCATTATAGGCCATTGTGCACCATCTGAATTCTGGGAACTGTGGAATTCAGATGGTTTAAACTCTGTTTGTGTGAATAACAAACAGGCGTGATTCTGAGGTTGTTTGTACAAGCTTGCACACAACTCATCTGGGACTCCTAAGACACCTGCTTACCCTTTTCAAGCCAAAACAGTATCGTTTATGTTCTGGCTATTCTTCCTATGACAGTTTTGCAGAAGCAACACATTTTCACCGCTTTCCTCCCTCTGGCTGCTATAAATGGTAGAAATACCAACAAAAATATAGATGCATATAACAATTACCCAATTATCTGCAACAGAGTCTTCAGAAGCTTTACAGCAGCCTTTTTGCTTTGTGGGACTCAGGCAGGGAATACCTCGTAAGAATATAAAAGCTGATTCTGAATCAGTTTCCTGAGGTAGAATGTCTAATGTAAAATAGAGTTTAATTTTTTTCCTTACTGCTTAACAGCAGTTGGGTTTTTTCTCTGGGGTCTGGCCATTTATTTTTCTTGCTAATGTCTTACCTATTGTCTTTAGATATTTTGCATGTAAAATATGAAGAGATGCGTGTACCATGCATCCTGCTATTAGAGTGCAATGAAAAACAGCTGAGGGTCTTCCCATTAGATCCCACAGGTGTATATGACCACATGGCAGCATCAGAGGTGGCCTTTGGCTATTGGTGCCCTAGGCAAAGGCCCATTGCAGGGCCCCCAGAGACCCGCAGGGGCCCCCCTCTGTGGCCCTGGTTCCCTGCCCCCCCCCAGCCCCAACTTCTCACTACCCCAGCTCCCCCTCCCTCCGGTTCCCTGCTGCTGGCCCCGGCCCCAGGGGCCAGCTCCTTCTCCTGCTGCCGACCAAGGCAGATGCAGATTTGGGGGTAGGCAAAGCAGGCAATGGGTCCCTAGGCGTGCGCCTGCTTCGCCTACCCCAAAAGCCGCCTCTGGGCAGCATATACGTTGGTCTTGATTCTCTAAGGAAGTGTGGACTCTCACCTATGCCTATTTCAAAAGGTGCTGTCTCTAGTGTACATTACCACAGATTTCAATTATTTACTTTGTGCTTTTATTTGTTGATGTACTGCAAGCACTTATCAGCAAAGATATTATTAAAAATACCTAGGAATGAAGAGAGAGAGTGTATGGGGTGGGGGAAATTAAAGCCAGGCAGCCCACAGAAAGGAAATATGGGAGAAGAGCTCCTGCCATTTCAATATTGAACTCCTAAGCCACTTTTTCAGACACTGCATGTCGTGCAATTATGGATGCAACGGTACAAGCCACCTTTGGAACTTAACAAGTTGGAGTGCGGATAGCATGATGGGCCCCAGTATAGGAGCTGGCATGCAAGAGAACGCTGTGAAAAGGATACAGGCCCGCAAAACAGCCTGCATTCTGCAACATGGACCGATTCATTCCAACCTGAGATTGTGGCCATTGCTGCCAAAGCAGATAGCTTATTCCCTGGATTTACCACTCTTGAAAGTCGCTTTCTTGGAGCAAGTGTGCTAGAGCAGGTTGAAGCCAGGCTGAAGGAGCAGGGAAGGGAAATAACTCAACTTAATGCAATACAGTCAGCGGCAATAAAAGAAAACAAAGCCCTTACCTCAACAACTGAACTTTAGGTAGAATAAGCATGTGTGGAGACAGGGGTCCCAATGGGTGAGGATTTAATTATATTTCTTAATTAACTATCATCTAAGGCTCTCAGGATAAACACCAAAGATGACCCAATTTACATAGGAAGAGCCTTCTAAAAAGGCCTGAGTTAGCAGTGAAGGACAAAGAAAAGAATCATATTCACGTTTGACTTTCGTGATGAATGGCAGATCGTCATTATAGCAAGGAAATTAGAAGGAATCAAGTGTAACAAGGAGCAGGTTTGTTTCTTTGGGGCTAATTAGCCAGGCAAAAGAAGGAGGGTCCATTCACCAGTCCAAAAAAACACTCCAGGAGCTGACTGATGAGGCAACTTTTTTAGATTCTGCTAAATGGAGGAAACAGAAGGACAAAAGCGACATATACTGGAATGTGAAACAAGCAGATGCTTTGTTGGGAAAGGTGCAGATGGATATTATGCAGACACTCTTCAGCTGCGACTCTAACACAAAGCTGAAAGACGAAGGCGCAACTAAGAGACCACAGAATTTTTCTCTGCCTCCCTCTTAACTCCTGGGCCGTGCTTTGTGTTACGAGGTTGGTTTCAGTTAAGGTGGTCTGAATGATGATCACAAATTAGGTTTTGAATTTACAACCTGTAAGCAAACAGAAAAGTAAATGCCTGAAACAGCTCTGAGAGATCAGAGTCACTGGGTTGCTCAATCTTAGAGACAATTTGGAATTTTTCTGTATTCTGTTCGTATTACAGTCATGCATTTAGCATGGCAGTCACCCTAACCACGATGCCACTGTGCAGCAAGGGGACAGAATGAGGATCAGGAGCTTTCCACCAATCTTGCATGGCTTGTTCCTGTTCAGGAGTTGACAGGGGGTAATTCCTAACTAACCTCTACCCCTGCAGGGTCCACAGGACTTTAAATGGGCAAGGTAGGGAAATGTTGCTCCCCTGCCCCTTCCCATCGCACTGTGCTGTCAGGGAGCTGCTGTATGTGGGGCAGTGTCATGAACACTCCCCGGAACTTAGGGTAGCTTCAGAGACATAATGCTCCATGCTGCCCCGATGTATGGCTGTTGCTCAATATCACAGTCCTAACAGTGTCAGAGAGACAAGACAAAACTTAGGCTGGAAGACGGAGAGAGAGTGTGGAAATCATTGGAAAAAGATGGGGGCGTGCAGTTGCTGTGATGGGTTTAAGAGAAGATTTGAAGGAGGAGAAAGAAAGAGTGAAGTTGAGCTCTGGAAGATGGCACTTGGTGTTGAGTACGGGATGACAGAAAGTATGCTGTAGTGAGGCAAGAGGATTAGGAAGGGTATGTGGGGTTGGGGAATATGAAAACAGAGAAGCAGGAGGAGGCAAGGTGAGACAGCAACTTGTCAGTTGCCTTGGAAAATTACAAGACACGCCTTCCCCCATTGACTCATGGTGACATACCTCATTCTGCAGGAGCTCCTCTGATTGAGCTACTACTCAGTGTGACTAAGGGGAGCAGACTGGAAACCTTAAGGACATTTAGCTCAGTGTCTTCTAGTACTCCACTTAAGGAATATAAACAGTGAGATAAAGTTACAGAAATAACTTAGACAAAGTTACAGTAGGAAGATGAGGCGTTTGACTTCGGTGTAGTTAAAAGACAGGAAGTCAGTGGGTGGACACAAAATAGGGAGCAAAAATCCTAGTTGGCTTCAAGACTAATCTTGATAAGTTTCTGGAGGGGGTGGTATGATGGGACAGTCTAATTTGGCAATCAACTGATCTAGCCTGTGATGGGATGTTAGACTGGGTGGGTTCTGAGTTATTACAGAGAATTCTTTTTGAGTGTTTGACTGGTGACTCTTGCCCACATGCTCAGGGTTTAGCTAATTGCCATATTTGAGGTCAGGAGGGAATTTTCCCCCATGGCAGATTGGCAGAGGCTATGGGATTTTTTTTCCTTCCTCCGCAGTGTGCGGTATGGGTCACTTGTTTGAGAATCTCTGGTGGATTCTCTGTACTCAAAGTCTTTAAACCATTTTTTGAGGACTTCAGTAACTCAGTCATAGGTTAGGGATCTATTAAAGGAGTGGGTGGGTGAGCTTCTGTGGTCTGCAGTGTGTGGGAGGTTTAACTAGATGATCATAATGGTCCTTTATGACCTTAAAGTCTATAGCTATGTCTACACTTAGTTCGAATTAGTTAGTTCGAACTAACCAATCCGAACTAATTTTAGTTTGTTTGAATTAACTTAATTTGAACTAGAAAAAATTAGTTCGAACTAAGCAAGTGCCATTTATGGCATTTGCTTAGTTTGAATTAGCGATCTCCATTGATTTCAATGGGCCGGTTAGTTCGAACTAAGAAATTAGTTCGAAGTAACATGGCCACATTGGTTAATTTAAACTAACTAGTTCGAATTAACCCTTACTTCTAATACCCTATTCGAAGTTATTAGTTCAAATTAAGGAAGCCCTTAATTCGAACTAATTAAAGCCTAGTGTAGCCATGGCTTTAGTTAGTTCGAATTAAGCCTCCTTAATTTGAACTAACTTGCCGGTGTGGACATAGCCTATGAGTATATGATGTAATCAGAGATAAAGGGGTAGAAAGTGATTTTAACAGCACCAGTACAGGTAAATTGGCAACTGAAATTACATGGGGAAACTTAGGCAAGAAGAATGTAATTACCCAAACTGAAGTTTGGCCAGGACAATGGGGTTACCACAGTTAACTCTAAATCTCACAAGAGTGCAATGAAATCTTTAATAAGTGCAAATGGCCAGGACCTCAGTTTTAGATGTTGTCTAAAATCTGACACTTCTAGCAGCACAGCACCCCCTAGTGCAGTGGTTCAGTACTGACTCAGGGAGGACAGCCACCTATTGAGTTGCCATGATCACTACCATGGTGATCCATAGAACAGACCTATCAAGTCCTGATGTGGCCCAACGCTACTTAATTTATGATGGTTACAGGAGACTAGCATAAGGTGATATGGCTGTAGGACAATATAGTGTTTAAATACACTTAACTTTCAATATTCCTAGAGCAGCTTCATGTGTACGACAAAGAAAGCTGAATGGAGTATTGAAGACGTTGGCAAAGATATAATTGGGTATTGCACTGAACAATCATAACCCTAGCAATTTGTAACACTTCTATTTACCATGGGTATCATACAAAAGTACAGCCATGCCAACAACTAATCAATCCAACACAAATGGAGCTCATCCAAAGGAAGTTCCTGTATCAGATATTAAATATGACTAATGTTTGACAGAGCTCCCTAGAAGGTGTACTGGAGCCTCACTTTTTCTTTATCATTATCACAGAAAGAGAAAGGTAAAGGCACTGCAGGAATATAAATAATTTGGAAAGCCTCATAGACAATATTCTACTGTGTGCCTCATTTGCACTAAAAAAAAAAAGCTGCCCTACAGACCTTATGTACTTTTAAGATTCATCTGAAAGATGAAGAAATCTTCCAGTCAAAAAATGTACATATTTAATGGAATTAGATCTCCAGGCAAGAAAATGTCAGAAGAAAAGGAAAAATATTAAAGTGAATGCAGGGTGCTTCTTTCTAGTGCTTTTCTGCTTTGATAAATATCTTCTGGGATGTCATTTACTAGAAAGTCATGATTTAACAAAAAGAAAAACTGCAGTGTAAAATATACTCCCTTTATTGCTGAAGTAAGTTGCTATTTTCATATTTTCCCTCTATATTCTGCTTTTGTCAGCCAGAGGCCTTGATATTTGCCTTTACATCATTCCTATGGAAAAGGCAGCAATTATTGTGAATTATGCCCATTGCAAGCCATTGCTGATTACATGCCAGAAGGAGATCACTGGGCTCTGCATTGCTAGAGCCCTTTCTCTCCCTTCCAACCTCAAACAAGGAGCAATTGAACTTTAAAATATAAGATCCTGATGATCATAGTGGGTCGGATTCTTTCGGACCCTTTGATCTGTGTGCAGCGGCAGGGGTTTAAGGAGACTCCTCCCCTATCTTGTATAAAGACCAGGAAAAATTGCTGCTCTTGCACTTGGGAATTCACAGGAGCTGTTCTATAGACTGATGCTGCTAGATGTCCCGAAGGAGATAGGGCATGTTGCACCATGTGTTTGCCTCCTTATACAGTGTCTAAGTACAGGGACTCCAATTTTGACTGCTCTTACGTGGGACACCCAACTATATCTGGTCAGGACTTTCTATCAGAATGATTTTCTAACATCAAATGCTGTTTCAGCAAAATCATATTTTTCTGTGGGGAAAATTTCAAATTTTGCTGAAAATTTTTGAGTCTCCATCAGGAAAATCAAAATTAATTTTTTGCTTGGCTCCATTTGATTTTCATTGGAATACTTCATTTTACTGAGCTGACCTGAAATGTTTAGTTTTGAATCAGTTAAAAAAAACCATTAAACTGTATTTCCCTAGTGCATTGTCTTCTGGGAGTTGTCATTCGGCTGAATGCAGCCTGGTCACAGCTGGCTCTTCACTGTACTGTAGAAGATGTAGTCCTCTAAGAAGTATGGCTCAGAAGAAATCGCGAAGGCCCGATCTACAACTCTCATATGGCAATAAAGTAGGGTTTTGTAGTTCAATGTTCATCTGCCTCAGAAGGAAGCCTCTTGGGTCAATTCAGCATAACAAAATGAAACATTCCGATTTCAAGAATGTCAAAATGTTTCAATTTTGATGGCGACGATGAAACACAGGGCATGTGTCCACTCATATCATATTATTTCCACATAGGACTCTCCTTGAAATTGTTACATGCTTTGCAGTCTCAGCCTTTAACAACTATTCACTGAGTGCTAGCACCAACTCCCAGTGACTCTAATCGTAAACCATACTCAAAAGGTCTTCTCCATAATCTATGAAAAAGGGCCATAGTAACATGGAACTTTCATAACATCAATAGGCAAATACCCCATTACTCTTCCTTTATGTCGGGTTTTGTTGAAACTATTCACAGTGTTATAATTGGGTCCCTGAAAATGACTTCGGAGGCTACAAAATGGCGGAACTTGACTTTGGTTCTAAACATTGACAATAGCCTCATGTCATGATATGATGCCAAAAGTCCATTATTCATTCATTACATTGTCTCTTTAAAGCAAATGCTGGTACTGTAACAAGGAGAAAAGAGTCTTGTTCTAATACAAGAGTTATTACCTCAATTTCAGTAGAATCTCTCTGGATTATCACCAGTGCAGCTCAGAACAGAACCTGGCCCTATACAGACAGTCTTATACTCTGATATTTTATCTACCTAGGATAGGCTATCTTTTACTTACAATCTGTTGAACAAGCAAGATTAGTAAAATCTTACTTCTTGGAGAATTAGTTTGCTTCCTCCCCCAAAGCAGCAAACTGTCTGTCTTCCTCTCTCTCTGTGTCTCATACCTCTTGGCTTACTCTGTCAGCCTAACTGTGGTACCTGTAATGTGCCATTGAGCCAAATGTGTTGCTGGTATAATTCAACTGGACTATTACCAGCTGAGAATTTGACTCATAGGCTAGATCCTCAACTTGCTGTTGACTGATACCACTCTGATGAAGTCAATGGAACTATCTGATTTACACAGGATGAGTATTTGGCCCTAATTGTCTCATGGCTCTCGGTCCATTCTTGGCTTGCGTCCCTTTGCTTATAGTTTTGAGATCATTCTAACTTGTCGAATATGTTTTATTTTCCAAAGCATTAATAATTACTGAAGGGCACAAAGTACTCCTGCATTCTGGTATGTCTAAATAACACACCATTCGTGGCAATACATTCCTATCAGTTTGTGACGTGGTTTAGTAAGCGAACGTGGAGCTGGCCTGGGGTGTTGTGCGAAGACAGTGTTTTGGTTATTGACCATTCAAGACACAGGATTTCCTAATGCATTTTATAATTAAAGCTTTTTTCAGCTCACCAGAAGAGATGCTCTACAGAATGGGGAGAGATGCTATTCTGCCTCCACCTCATTAACACTCACTTGGGGAAAAGAGATCATTTGCCTTTGTCTTTCTGAGCCATGTTAAGAAATTTATTTCAACAGCATCAGTCATTCTAGAAGATAAAAATGGTGCAAATCATGCAAATTAAGAGAAGCTGGCTTAGCGTGATTTGTGTTTATATAATGAATAAGGGTACTAATTAATTGGTGAAATACTATTTGTAGTTGTCCCTTTCTGATAAATGGATGCGAATGCTTGCTGAAGTTTGGATTCTTTCCTCATTGTCTCACTCTCGTAAATACACGTATAACGGAGAAAATGCAGCAATACAGAAAACAGGTGCTGTCAGATAATTCAGGGTTATAAAAAGAAAAACGAGTACCGTTCTTGCCTCCCAAAAGAGAAATTGTATAAGCAGGACAGTAACTTTCCCAAGCTTGTAAATGACTAAATGAATGAAACACACGATTCAGAAATGTACATCAATAACTAATAATGTCAAACACCCCACAGCACTTCACAGGCCAGATTCTCAGCTGCTGGGCTTTGTACCCGCACAAATCAGGAGTGAGGAACGCACCACTTTATGCCCACCACCTAATCCAGGGACTACTGTTTGCCTGGTCAGTCCCCCAGGGTAGATTAGACTGAGAATGGCTGTAATTTATGACTGCTGCTAGTGGCCCCAATCTGAGGGCCCAAGGATCACAAGGGTGAAGGGAAGCCTTTGCCATGCTACAAGAGAGGAGGAATAAGAGCATTTTTGCTGTCCATATGCCACTACACCATTCCCTTATGATGGGGGGAATCCTCCCATGGCAGGCTATGCTGTCTTTAGGACTGCTTTATACTGAGGGACCATCTCAAAGTGCCTAGAAAGCAGGTGAAAACTGGAGTCTATATATGCTCACAGCACTGTACAAACATGAACTGCTTTAATGCTGCCACCAGACTAAGATTGTGGAATTAAGCCACAATTCTGCAGTCGAGGCCTTGTGGGAATGCTAGGTTCAGGGAAAGTGATTATGTTGCATATCCTACCATAGCGATTCTGGGTTGTAATACAGCCCATAGGCATCCCTGTGGTGAGTGCCGTAAATCAGAGCAGCTCCTAGGGCTGTTCTAATTTATACCAGGAATCACCCTGGCCCCTAGCAGACCCAGAATCCAGAGAGCAAAATGATGGTATAAAATAACCAACCCTGCCCCTAGCCTGTGCAGTCTGTGCTGAGCCGCTGAGGCGGTGCGACACACCATTATAATCTGGATCTATCATCTTATATTTTATGGTACCCTCAGACTACAAAAAGTTACCTCCCGCAATAACACTTCCCAGTGGATCATAGCGTATTAGCCCTCTACCTTCTCCGTTGGTAATAGGCTGTGGTAATGTTTCCATAGTGGCAGAAGCACGCAAGTGTTACAGAAGGGTAAACGACCCCGGAATTCTAACTCTCGCTACATTGTGACCTAAAAAGAATTGTGCAATATCAGTTCTGTTAATGGTATTAAAGGAGGCAGGATGACTTTTCATTTGTCCGAAGTAATCTGACTGAGCGTAACATGGCTAGAATTTCCTTTCCTATATCTTTATTAAAGCAGTTCTGCTCTTTAAAGAGAAGTCTTAGCAGAAGAGCAACCAGAAACTATTTTGATTGACTACAATTAAAAACAAAAAAAGCATAAAGGACAAGAGAAGATAGACTGGCTCCATATTAGCTTGTAATCAACCATGAATCACAGATATTCTTTTTAAAGGACTTGCAAAAAAATCCAATTAGGTTTCCAATCGTTGGAGATTCATTTAAATTTGGCTCAAGACATTGTAACTGGCCAGGAAATCTGTCAGTTTTCACTGAAAAATAAAGATTACATATTAATTTTCAGAGTGTATACGAGAAATTTCTTGGGCTGAATATCATGTAGGACAAAATGAATGGGGTTATCTATGACATTTTTCATTTTATGAAATACTGGTTCAGTAGGAATTTTCTAATCTTACCATCTAGGGCTCTGTGTATTGAAAAAAGTGATCATTAAAAATGGGTGGCTGAGGATTACAAAGGGTTTGAAAGATGATGGCATGCTAAATATCAAAAAAAGCCATGACTAATTCTTTTGCTATTTCTTTCATCAGGCACAACTGGAAAATATTAAAACTTCATTCATAAAAATATTCTGAGAAATATACCTAAACAATCCTTCGATGAATCCTAGATTGTCACTGATAAATGCTATTGTATGTCACCTCCTTGTTCAGTAGTAAATGAACACATGGAGCACTAATTGCTTTGAAGTTAATAAAGACTTTATTGGCTTCCAATAATTGGTATTTGTTTAGCTTCTATGAGTGTAGTTATCATTTTCTAGTTGAGCTATGTAAGATGGCAGTAGTTTCTACCTTTTACAAGTTTTAAATCCCAGTAGAATTGACAGAAAAAAACCATAACCACAAATTGGTTTGCAATTTTCCTCTTTCTTCCCAGCAAGCTCTGTATGGTTATATTCTGAACCTTGCTTCAAACAAAATGCTTCTGACTTTTATGATCCTTCTGTGATCTAAATGGCTATCTCATAAGATATTCTACTGCAGCTTCTTTTTCAATTGCTTTTACTGTGAAATAGCATTCTGGAGATTTCTGGGGACCATTTCACACTCTTATGGTATTGATTTGCTAAACCTGATGATGGGCTTATATTTAAGATACAGCCTACTATATAGGAACAAAGTATAAAGCTTATGAAGAACAGATCCAACACTTTCAATAAGCCCATCTTCTTGATGGTGTTTACCTCTCTCTGAAGTGGGTTAATGTTGTATACTATGCATTTTAGTACAGATGCTATATGTGCTGCATTTCTAATTGCCCTCAAATGTGTACATTAAATTGAGTTATGGTGTCAAAAAAAGTGAAAGCACTGCCTTTAGGCCACTCAGTTACTCCTCCTGCAACACAAACTCAGATGAAGAATACGTAGATACGGACGTGCCCGAGTTAATGAGACATCCCTATTCAGGCTCTACAATCATC
Source organism: Pelusios castaneus (assembly GCA_007922175.1). NCBI lineage: Eukaryota > Metazoa > Chordata > Testudines > Pelomedusidae > Pelusios > Pelusios castaneus. The sequence continues at coordinate 9,801,759 of ML685771.1, read as the reverse complement.
ATTTGCATGATGTGGTAGGTAGCTAGATGATGGTATGAGAATCCAAGGGCCAAATTGGACGTCTTAACACAGCTGTCCAGGCTAGAAACACAGACCCGTCAGGGCCAAATTTTTAAAGGAGGAGGACCAAAGCTGGTGTACAAAAATCCTTGCCTATTTTGAGTCCCTACAGGTGTATGAACAATTGGCTCCCCCCTCTGACCTGCCTGGTAGGAGAAGAGGGATATAGTCCCCGGAGCCGAGACTAGACATTTGGGCTTGATGCTAGACACTTGGAGTTATCCCTAAAAGGCTCTGATCATCACACAAGGCTTATAATCTGGACCCAAGCTGTGTTTATCTTCCATCCAGATATACGGTCAAATTCACTATAAATCTTCCTAAGTGGTAAAAAGTGTGCTGAAGATTAGACTATTAGTTTAAAGAGGCCATATCACACGGTCCTCACTTAGCTTGGGCTATCCTGACTCTGGTATACTTTCACTGAAGTTAATGGATGGAAAGAGATAACTGAGCAAAAGAGGAGGGGAAAAAAAAGAGTAAAAATAGATGACTTAATTTTTTTTAAAAGAATTATTCTGCACACAGGGTAGAGCTGGATGTCTCCCTGAAAGATGCTGAGAGATCATCTTGGGGGCAGTTTGCTTTGTGGTAGAGGGAGGCTGAGGAAAAGAAATATTGAAAAAGTGAGGAGCAGTGTACATCCACACAGTAGAATGCACAATCTCATCAGGCAACATTTAACCAAAATGAGCAGCCACGAAAACGTCGTGTGAATTTAAAACGATTAACTGTAAAATAAATAACTAAATATTGAGAATCCTGTGGCACCTTATAGACTAACAGATTTTCTTCGGCATAAGCTTTCGTGGACTATAACGCACTGCATCTGACGAAGTGGGTTATAGTCCACGAAAGCTTATGCCGAAGAAAATCTGTTAGTCTATAAGGTGCCACAAGACTCTCGCTGTTTTGCTGTATAACAGACTAACACGGCTACCGCTCTGTAAATAAATATTGTTGACATCTACCAAGCAAGGAATATAAATAAAGGTGCTATAGGACAAGAACCACCATATTTTATCTGTATACGTTACCATATACATGGCTTCATTTTTTACATGTGTTGAAAAATATGCATGAATGATGATATAATTGCATATGACCATTGAGTGAAGTCTAGATGAATTGCTTGTTGATATTAAACAAATGAAGAAATTCCTCTAGCGATATCTGGGATAAGTGTGGAGCGTGCAAGTTAGAGCTTACCACCATTACTTTTCACTTACACAACAAAACTGTTGTTGTGTGTTCATTTTTTGGTCTAGCAGACAATGTCTGCCTTATTGGCTTTGGGCGCTTCCATCTGTTTTTTGCACAGTCCCTGCCAGTTTTCTGGGAGCTGCACCACTCATGTAAATGTCAGGTAGAGTTGGGAGAAAGTTTTTAATTGTCCTCTGCACAGTTTTCATGGCAAAATGGGAATATTGAGAACAAAAGAATTGTGAGTGCTGCATGAACATTTGCTATAGGCAATATTTCATGAAATTCATGGGCAATAAGTTAGAAAACAGGCAATCAAAGCTGCCGGGGGACTCTGAAATGTGCTATACTGATTTTTGTAAATTTTTGTGGTTTGCTACTGAAAACATCACATTTGCACAAAATTATTGAAAAGTTCTCATTTCCCAAGTATCTTTACACTCCACTGGCAAGCTCTGAGAGATGTGTAGCCATTTTAACAGGTGATGCCATTTTTTTTTTTGGCATAAAATTCACTGCAGATCATGTAACTTGCTGAAATCAGGATCATTATTATTTCTCATTTTTATTATAGAACCAGAAAGGAACAGGAATCCAGAACAGAGTCTTGCTATGTCACGTGCACAACTTGCCCGTAGGAAGAGATGGGCTAGGCCCTGCTGTGATCTCAATAAACAAGACAGACAAAGAATGCATTTTTTACCAATATTTTACCGACAGAGACCTCAGGCTCAGAGAGATTCAGTGACTTGTCCAAGTACCCAGGAAGTCTTTGGCACAACCATGAATTAAACCTCTATATTGGACTTCCAAATTCAATGCCTTACCCACTAGACCAGTGGTCTCCAACCAGGAGATCGCAATTGACTTCTGAAGGGCAGTTGCCTTTGAAACCTATGAGCATTGCACCATCTGTAGGTGAAAGGTTGGAGACCGTTGCACTGACTAGACCAATCCTTTTCTCATGTGAAAAATCAGCTAAGTGCAGAATCTGCAGGGACCAGCACTTAAAGCAACAGCTTGTTCCAAAGGATCCAAAAATATTTTGAGACTAATTCTTTACCTTTGTTAGAAAATGCCTCCATTAAGCAGCTAGTGTTCTAAGGTCCTTTGATTGCTTCCTTAGGTAAAGCTGTACTGTACTGCTAAATGTTGGCAGATCTGATTCTCTAAAATGACCCACATGGGTGTATGTTTACAATCTACAAGTCCCCTGGGCATCCATGACACTTCATGTGGATTCCAGGGTATATTCACATGGATACTTTCACAAGATTCCCCTCACCGTGCACAACCAGGTTTTCAGTGAAATCTCCCAGATTTCTTTTTATGGGAACAAGATTAAAAGTTTTCATTATGATTTATCAGACAGCTGAGTCAAGCTTTGTTATTCCGTCTATTGATTTTAATGATTTTTAATAACAGGGACCTGGGATGTTTGTACAAAATTTTCTTCTCCTATAAATGGCTTGGGCTATGTCTACACTTGGAAATTTAAATCGACTTTAGCTAAGTCGACTTAGTTAAGTTGACTTAGTGAGTCTACACTTAAATTTTAAGTCAACTTTGGGGGGAACTTACAAAGTCGACCTAGAGCATCCACACTGGACGCCTAGGTTGACTTCTAGGGGCTAGAGGGACCTAGGGAAGGTCCATGGGGGCAGAGAGGGCACCCCTTGCCCACTGCCAGGGGGCTCAGCCTTTGCCCCATTGTACATAGGTACAATGGAGCAAAGGGGGCCAGGGACTTAAGTCCACTTAATTTACAAGTGTAGGTGCAGCCTTGGACTGTACAGTGTTACAATACTTCCCTTGAGAAGTTTTAGAATATTTCCATGAAGGGAAAAATGGCTACAAAACTGTATCCATGGCTGCTGGAGGAATTTGGAGTCAAGTTCTCAAAATTTATACTGTGATTTCCTACCCAGACTGTTTCGATTCAGTCCTATGAGACACAGCAAAATATTCTCTGTACTCATAGACAGATGGCACAAGAGGACACCCTTTTTATCTTCTTCCCCTGTTCCCAAGAGTGGAGAGGCAGCTTAGGCTGGGTTTTCAACTTCAATGCAGCTATGATGAGTTGCACAGGCTGAGGATCTGACCCTACATTTTTGTACTAGATATCGTGAAGAGACATGTCCCCCACAGCCTATCAAAGGGTTAATCCTCACTTAGGTCCTGCAGATTGTGTATTGGGAGGAAGGGCAATAAATCACACAGATTAAAATCTTTAAAGATAGAAACTTCAAATTGACTAACAATCTACAAAACAAACAAGGAGTCCTGTGGCACTTTTAAAGACTAAAGTTGTTCGTTTGGCTGATCTAGACTAACACGGCTATCCCTTTGGAACCTGTTAATACTCTACAGTCATCGTTCAACAATCCAAATGATTAACTATGTAGGAGGGCCTTTTTTCTTTTCCTCTTTGTCTGGATATGTGGTCTCAGTCCTGCCTTTTATACTGGTGCCTCACACTCTTATTATGCTTCTTGGAACAAGCAAAGGTAGAGAGGCGTTGAAGTTTGCATTTAAGAGTAAAAACTTAATGCAAATGTACTGTGAGGGGATCGAACAATCCCAAACATACAAGATTATTTTTCTATAGATGTTATAGATTAAACACTAGGAATACTAGGACGATTTTTAATGTTGGTATCAACATCAAAAGACTGGAAAATCTTAAAAGACTGCTCTGTGTTTGCAAGTGACTGCCAATTGCTCAGCTGTGGTTCCTCCTTCCCTTCACATTCTACGTTTTCTTGATAGATTAATGGGCACTATTTTTCCAGAATAAACAAATGTAGAAGGCTGACTCCCCTATCCTCCACCCCATCATTTTACTGATTTCCACCAGGCAACTGAGCACAATAATGCAAACAAGCTGGTCTTGGAGTTCAGTAATGCTTACAGTTGGCGAGGGGGGAAGGCTTGACTTTACCAGTTTCTTTACACACTAAAATCCCTTTAAGTTTAAACAAAGTATTGTAGAGTGCAAACAATAAATACATTTTAAAAACTAAAGGGCATTTCTTCACTTTCCCTCATCTATATTTTCCCTGCCTGAAGAAATGCATATAAATATTTTACACACACAACCCATACAAAAGAACATCAGAGTTACGAACACAAGAGTTATAAAATGACTGGCCAACCCCTTATCACATTTTGAACCTGAAGAATGCAATCAGGCAACTGCAGAGACGGAAAAAACCCCCCAAAACCAAAAGCAAATTCAGTACAGTACCATGTTAAATGTAAACTACTACAAAAATAAAGGGAAAGCAGCATTTTTCTTCTGAATAGTAAAGTTTCAAAGCTGTTTTAAGTCAATGTTCACTTATCAACCTTTTAAAGAACCTCCATATGTTTTTTTCAAAGTTATGAACATTGCAGAGTTACAAACTATCTCTGTAACCAAAGTGTTCACAACTCTGAGGTTCTACTGTATTTCATTATGTCTGTTTGTCTTATGATTTCCTTTGAGAGGCATTTTATACATATATATTAGACGACCTTTATATTAACCTCGTTTTGTCTGTCTGTGTCTGTCTGTCTGTCTCTATTCTCTGTGCTTTCCTACCTTTCTCTAGCAGATGGCGTAATGTTTCTGGGTTTTAATGGCAACCTGTCCCAGCACAAAATCTGCCAGGTATCTGGCTCTGTGATACAGGGGTTAGAGCAGAAGCCTAAAAACCCACCTATCACTGGTTTGAATCTCACCTGGGGTTGAAAAGCTGCTGTTCATAGGTATTGATTTGATCTACTTTAATCTTGATTGAAAAATAATATAAAAAACCAAGTTTTTTAGAACAGATGACCTTAAAACCCACGCACTAAAAGGGACAAAACAAGTACAGAAGTAATTCAGATTGGTCAGACTTCTTGTACCAGGAATTTTGAGCACTGTGAATGCATTTGTTTGCAAAAGGTCGGCACTTGGACTGGGATTTTGTAAGGAGCCTGGAGTTAGGTGCCCAAATTCCTATGTATTTTGGACATTTCACTCCCTCAGCCTCCTCTGAGAATCCCAGCTGCCACTGAGAATCCCAGACTTGGTTGTTTTAATCCATTGCTTGAAACACAGGGGACACAGCTTTTCCTTCCCTTTTGTGCCAGTATAATTCAATTGTCTTTAATGCAGTTCTTCCTTAGATACCCCAGCACCAGGAGCAGAATCAGGCCCAACTGATTCTAAGCTTCTGAGCAGGGGTGCTGTTGCTCCCAAAATAGGTTCGGGGCCCAGGCCCTGATCCATCATCTGGGGAGGTGAGGAGGGGCAATCTGTTCCCCAGATCCCCGGCTGGGGCCGGGATCCGGATCCTGCTGCTGCTGGTCTGTGACCCAGCCGCAGTGGGGGCTGCACTGGGCTGCCATTGGTGGCCAGCCCTGCATCCCTGACCCTGGCAGGGGCAGCAGGCAGCCGGGCCCTGGGTCCCTGCCAGACTCAGGGCACATGCCCCATGTGTCCAGCACCACTGGGGCCACTGCTTCTGAGTCCATCAGATGGGTCCTGACTGAAAATCACAAACAAATGCTTACCTTTGAATTCAATGAGATATAAGCATATGCTTAAAAGTGCCTTTCCTGCACAAAGATACCTGCGCAAAGGAAGTCTGTGGCTTTTCCAAACCTGACTGGGTCTAAACTGCCTTGCATTGAAATATCTAAAGCTGAAGACATTGAAGAAATAAAATACTGTCTTAGGAAGATGTTGACTGCACCTGCTTATTCATGCAAAGAGTAGCAATGTCATCAGTTTAAAAAGAATCACTTATTCAACCTCCAGGGCAAAAGAAATATATCAAGGGATATGGTAAAATAAACCAAACCAAAACATAAACCAAATTCCATACAGAAACCAGTTCAAAAAAATTCAAATACGTAAAAAATAACCCATATGGAGGTCCCCAGCTACAGCTCTTCCAACATTTTATGAGGAAAAAAACTTGACTCCTTTGAGCCAACACTGTTTATAGTTGCTGCAATGAAAATTCTAATTTTGTGCTCTAATGAACACAAAACGATCCATAGTCAACCTTGGCAAAACTTATAATGACTCTGTAATTGAAGTGACTTTGTCACATTAAAAAATATTTCACAAAATTGCAGGAACCTGCCAAGAAATAAAACCAGGGGATGGGCAGCTTGCGTATCTGCCCCAGAAAGCTGCACTGCCCTTCCCCATTTAGTTAAGTGTGATGCTTGTAAAGCTGAAAAACATTTTTGTGCGATCCCTCTTCTTCCAGTATGTCAGGCTAATTGCAGAATTACACATAGTATCGAGTCATGAGGACTGCAAATTAAGACTTCATTTTTAATGCAATAGTTGCAATATAATTTGATCTGCTACAAAATATGTGCGTCTGTGCACACACATGGAGAAGTATTGGCTTATATATGGTACATGTATATGAATGAAAATGCATGTGCTTCATGAGAAAGAGTGTATTTTAGCAGGGTTCCCCTACCTTGGAAATTTCAAGGCCGAGGTGTGCAGAAGTGCTCTCCTGTGGGAATGTTTTGGATAGAGCCTCAAACCACAGATAGACTGCACTGATGTTATCAGTGGAAAAGGTAGGGTTTTTTTAGGAAATGAAAAAGAAGAAAAAGCCACCTGACCTCTGTTTCTAAAGAGAGTCCAATTGGGACACGTGGCTTGCTCAGGTAATAAGGCAACCTGGAGAACACTAAGTCCACGTTACCCAGTAGGTCAAACAGGAATTTGTGTGGTGTGGACATCAACAAGACTGGGTTCTGTTTTCCGTCTTGATGGTTTATCTCTATTCCTACTGTGGCTCCTCTTCTACTCCTAGAGTGTGTCTACACTGCCGCCTTAGGTTGACCTAAGGATGCTTAAGTCAGCCTACAGAACTCTGCATCCACACTACGCATTTGTTAAGTCGATTTAAGAGCTTCCTTAAGTTGACCTAATAACACCACCTCTGAAGATCGACTTCAGGCTTAAGTTGACCTTATTAAGTCGACTTAAAGCCAGTGTAGACTGGTATGTCTACACTACAGGCTCTGTTAAGTTGACTTAACAAGGTTGACCTAAGTCGACTTTAAGTGTAGATGCTCCGTTAAGTCGATTTAACAAGGTCGACTTTAAGTCGACCTTGTTAAGTTGACTTAACAGAGCCAACTTAACTTAACAAGAGTAGACATAGCCTTAGTGCTCTCCTATCAGATACTTCCCTTTCCTGCCACCTCCTCCTCAACGTCTTCCCTAAAGATTCCCTGACAACTCCTGGTGATCTTCCTTCTCTCTCTGTGATTTCCATGGGGAGTGTATCCCTTCTGGCTTGCCCCCTCTGTAGCTTTCCTCAGTAAATTCAGGCACAATCTCTGCTGCTCATTCTGAAGCTTCTTTCCCTTCTTCTCTTCTCTGTCAACTTACATTAAGAGGACTTGAGCATCTCCCCGCCACTATGGACACAAATCTGATGGTGTAGCTGGGCCAGTCCTGTTTTCAAAACCTGCCCTAGGAACTGGCTTCTTGACCAACATCTAGGAATCTGTGGCAGTGTAGGAGGCAGCTTTTCTATGCTGAGGAACATCCCTCCCAGCAGTGAATGGCCACCAAATCTTCCCATAGACTCTGACTACTGCTTTTCCCTTAAAAGTGGATCTCAAACCTTCCCTTTTCAGTTCTCGCTTAGCAGCAAAGGCTGATCCAGAGCTGGCTGCTGCTGAGATAGAGAGACAGCTAGTAGGGAATGTACAAGAAGCCTGCATGAGACAGGAATGAGGGATAGAACAAGGGAAAGCAGTGACGGGAGGAGGAAAGAAGGGGCACAAGCAACTATGAAGGTCTAGGAGTGGGGATGAAAGGGTAAGACAAAGCAGCCGAGACATGGGATCAGTGAAGTTGCACGGTGTAAAACAGGAGTAAGGGAGCGATGAAGAAAGCCTGCAGGCTTTTTTTTTAATCTCGCTGCGTTTGTACGGTGCAACTGAAGCACAATAATATTTAACACACTGTGACACAAGGGGTAAATTGAAAACCCAGGATCAAATTCTCCTGTGATGTCACTCTATTGACATAGAATTTAGATCTAAATTTCAACCAGGGGTTTCTGTTTCAACTGTGAATGCACAAATATTTTACATTTATTACTTACCACAGCAATGACTTCAGTAAGCAGAATGTTAAGTCCTGGAAAGAATGAGAACAGCCTCTCCGAATGGAACACTAAATCTTTCTGCTGTGATTTTGCTTTGGCACTTCTGCGTCCTTAAAATAAAAATTCTCCCCATTTTGACTAGGGTGAGAATTTTTCCAGGGATCAGTATTTCAGAGGACTTTTCACAATGCTCTTTCACATGAAAGACAAATCTGATTCGACATGAAGTTCCATTATGAAGAAACTGTTACATGTGATGACATTGGTTATAGAAAATTGAAATGAAGTGAGAGGAAGCTAAAACCAAGTGGTATGAAATTCTGCTGTCTTGGAATGACACAAGGAACTCAATATATCTAGTCATCAAAGTGATGCCCATTGGGAACTGCACTACAGTTGCACGGCAGAAGGTTGCTACTTGATTGTTAGACCCGAAAGTGCAATGCCATATGCCACTTATTTCTGTGTCTAAATAGCTTACTAGGATTGATACTGGGGATGGCTCCACTTCTCACAATGAAACAACGATCACGTCAACAGGAATTAGCAAACAGAGTGTATGCATTATCTTTTGCACTACTAAATTTTATCCCTCTTGTTGCTTAGACTTTAAATTAATTGGGGGAAGGAGGGGATTTCCCATCATGCTTTGTTAGTGCTCTTTATTTTATTTATTTATTTATTTATTTATTTACTGAGGAATATGCAGAGATTTCACATAAAAAGTTCCTTCTCATGTTTCTGCTGGTGTGTTGCCACAGCAGCTTGATTGTGAGGGCTTGGTGCTGGCCCTGAGCATGTAAGAATTCTCACCGATCTCTTTATTAAGTCTTCCCCCCTCCTTTTGCCTAGACAATCCCTTTGATTTTCTTCCCAGCTCACCTGTCTGTATGAATCAGTCTTTTTATAACTTTCCTTCAGCCCCTACACTGATGAAGCCATTGGAAGGTCAGCAGAGGGCCCCAGTACATGGGCTCTCCATGTGTCCCTCCTCTCAGCTGGAGGCTAAATGTTCTCTGTTTACAACATGCTCAGTTTCCATCTGACAGGGCCTGGAAGCCAGTGTATATCTCTGAATTTAGGTCCCTTAGTTAGCACACAATGCTGTCAAGACATAGCCCGCTTCCATAATTAAAAAGCCAGCAAGCTGGCAGGGTCTGAAGGATGAGCCAATACTTGAATAAACATTATGTCCGAAATGTGAGTTACGTGACTCGATAAGACGTTGACTTACAACAGAAAATAAAAACCATCCAGACATCATAAGCACTCCACTCCCAATATGCTAATCCCATCTTTCATCTATGAGTTTTGCTAGTCGTATAATATGATGGAAAAGTGTTTTACACAAATCACCCTTAGAGTAATATTTACAGCCTCCCTGCCACAAGTAATAAAAATATGTAATGCTCTTGTAAGGAGGCACAATTTGATTACGGAACTGTTATCCAACAAGTCCTGAAAACAATTCAAAGTAAATTTCTCTAATAAGTCTATTTTTCTATCCTGCCAGAAGGGTTGCTAATGAATTTGCTGCTTGAATGCACAGACAGATTGGGAACTATAACGGGGCTGGCGTGGGCAACATGGCCCTGGCACCAAAAACCTATTTGTACCCATACTAACTTTCCTCTAGAGTATGTCTCTCATCCAGAGGTGATTTTCCAATAAAATCAGCCTCAATTATTGCAAGCGCAGGAGCAATCCCTGAGGGAGTATATGAGGCAATTCAATACTAGGAAATGTTATACGAGGCAAAATTAACCTTGTAGCAGTGTTATTTCCTGAAACATTATCTAGTTTTTGCCTTTCTTTTGTATTCATTGATCTTAAAAGACTGGGAATTTTTCTTCCCCTCCTTCTTTCACTTAGAATCAAAAGATTCTTTTTATTTGTATTCAGCAATAGGTGCATGAAATGGACCTGTTTTTCTTTGAATTCATTTAAATGACTGCCAACATACCAGGCTTTGTTTGCTGCATGACACCGCCTGGCTCTTGAACATATAAATAGGGTGACCAGCTGTACCAATTTTATAGGGACAATACTGATATTCAGGGCTATCTCTTATATAGGCACCTATTACCCTCACCCTCTGTTCTGATTTTTCACACTTGCTACCTGGCCTTCCTAATCATATACAACACGATGATTATGTCTACACTTACAAAAGCTAGTTCGAATTAATTCGAACTAACTAATTCGAACTAATTTTAACTTAATTCGAACAAGCATGGCCCCACTAGAATGCTAGTTTGAACTAAGCAAGTGCCATGCATGGCACTTGCTTAGGTCAAATTAGTCAGTTGCATTAAGCTAAATGTGCCAGTTAGTTCGAACTACGCAGTTAGTTCGAACTAATATGGCCACATTGACTTAATTCGAACTAACTATTTCGAATTAAGGGTTAGTTCAAACTAAGCAATCGAATTTATTAGTTTGAATTAAGGAAGCCCTTAATTCAAACTAATGAAAGCCGAGTGTGGCCAAGGCTTAAGTGAGTTCGAATTAAGCTTCCTTAATTTGAACTAACTTGCAAGTGTAGACATAGCCTATAATAGCAAAGGTCACATTCTGAACCACTTCAGTGCATTCAAAGGAATAAAAAACCATATGAATGTTGTGTCACAACCCAGCAAAAGCCATGATTGTCAATTCTTCACTCTCTTACTCTGGTGTAAATCAGGAATAACTCTGCTGAAAGCAGTGGAGTTACACTGTGTAAGCAAGAGGGCCTGTGGGTTTCAAAGTTCAGGTTAACATCCTGGGCCAAGATCCAGTACCTTGTATCCCTTCACTATTCAGGGCACAAATTCCTCAGTGTTGGGGCTTTTCCCTAAAAAGAGACCAATCCTAATAATTAGAGTTGCACATGTTCACGTGAGCACAACCGTACTATTTCCATGAGGAACATGAAGAAAGATTTAGCCCTAATTCCTTAACTTGCAATGTTTTGAAGGGGAAGAAATTGCACAACAGAGAACATAAGGAAGCAGAGAGAGCTACACAGGCCACATCCTCAGCTAGCGATAGCCAGCGTCACTCACCCGAAGCCATTGGAGCTACACCCACTTACATGAGCTGAGACTCTGGCCTCCTCTGTAAACAGCTTGGCATTTGTTGTTTGGTTTTAGTATTTTAATTGTATACCAAAACAAAGGGTTTTTTAAGCATTAGCTTAAAAAAAATTTCACAGGTAGCTGGAAAGCATCTGTAATTTACTGAAACACCAAGAAATACGTTTCAAAGGGTGTTTAAATAAATGTAAAGCTATTTAAAAATAATATTGACCAGAGATCCAAATCTTCAAAATGTACATCAGCTGAGGGTCTATCTGTTCATACCTCTATCCCTCCTTCCCTGAAAGGTTTACAAAAAGGAACAGCCCTTACAGAACAGACCTTACAGCCCTTACAGAACAGGTACCTAACAGCCCTTACAGAACAGGTACCTTAGGTTTACAAAAAGGAACAGCCCTTACAGAACAGACCTTACAGCCCTTACTGAACAGGTACGTTACAGCCCTTACAGAACAGGTACCTAACAGCCCTTACAGAACAGGTACCTAACAGCCCTTACAGAACAGGTACCTTAGGTCCTCCTTGTTACCCTGAGGAGTGCTGCTGAAGTCAGCAATGTTCAAGGTAGTACAACACTTAGGAAACATTTTCAAGATTTGGCCCTCAATCATAGGGAATTGTGGACGCTCCATACTTCATGGGACTGATTCCTAGTTTATTACCCTGTCACCAGGACAAATCCTGCTTGCCTAATTCAGTAAAGTAGCTGCAATGTGATCAATGAGGCTATATAGGGGAGTCAGGAGATCAAAATCTGGCCCATGAACGTCCTTGGCCCAGGAGTGGCAAGGATATTTGCAGCTCCTATTGGCCAACAGATCTCTGTAACTGTGGTGTGAGATCAGATTTGAAAGAGATGAGATGAGTGAGCTCACAGTGTCTGTTCAGCTCATTGTCTTGTAAGCAATACTGTGCTCTACACAGGATGGGCAATAATTTAACCATACACCATAAATTAGACCATCATGCTGGAACCATTTCACTATAAAAATGTGTTGCCATCATTTGAAAAATGCACACTCTTCTCCAGGTACCCATTGTGGGGTAGCTGAAATCCTTGATAAAGTAGAAACTACTTTATATGTTGGGTTCTGGCCAATGAGACTCATTTGTACAGTTCTAAGTCCAAGTAAACTGATAGTCAACTATATTATAACTTATTACCACAGACTACAGCCCTTTAATACATTCTGTGGCTGGAACAGGATGATTTACTGTGTGGGTCTTGCTGGCAGTTATCATGCATCATTTCCCTAGAAATAAAAATAGCCTTGCTGTGGTTATCTTCTGGACTGATAAAAATATATCTAACAAGATGTGTCAGAGGAACAAATTCAGAAAATAAAGGTAAAGATTAAATAGAGAGTTATTATTTTATGTCTAAAGTAGTACATCCTGCAGCAGCCTTTGGACTAAAGCAAAAAGGTATTGCAAGAAGGAAAAAAAGATCTAAGGGAAGCATCAAGCTCAACTAAAACCACATGGGGGTAGCCGACATGTAGGAGCTTTGCAGGAGTCAAAATTTACATAAAAATCAGTATTTAGGGTTTAGCGCAATATAATCAAAAAGGATTTAATATGTGCGTTTCTTTGCAAACCATTGGAAAGCGGTGTTCTATAATCCATTCCAACACTAACCTTTAACTTGTACGAGTAAAATAATCCTTTGCAATCTTTTTGGAATTCACAGTCCGCCAATGAAAAGGATTGCCACCCCTGACCACAAGCCACTGGAAGCCAACAGTAGAACACGCAGATTGGCTTTCATGAAGTAGTGATTTAGGCTTCAATCCTGCAATGAGCTTTATGTGGGCACACGGATTCATCCTCATATTGCTGTTGATTTGTATCGCAAGGGTGCCTACAAACCACTGTCATAGAGAAAAACCCCACTGAGCGAGGCACTGTACAAACACAGAACAAACTACATTCTCTGCCCCAAAGAGCTAACTGCAGTTTTCAGAGTCAGCATGTGACTTACTTATATCTGGCTCAGTTTAACTGCTTTTAATTTTCTTCCGTATTACTCTCTAGTTTAATCAACTGGTTAACATCTTAATATATGCTGGAATATATAAGACTGAGGTCCCAATCCTGCAAGTTGGCCCCATTGATAAGACTTCACAGGTGCAGGTATCTAAGCGGACTGGATTGCAGAGTCAGGACCTAAGGATCTCTTCCTTTAAATGCGAATAAGTGGGGTTTGTCTGGAGTTTTACTGGGGATTTGAGCACTTTTGCATGCTAGACTTAAGGTATTAAAACATAAATATGAACGGGTTTCTTTGAGCAATGAATGTGGACAGACACTTCAGGGAATGTGGCATTATGGATGGATTTTTAGAACTGATTTAATTGGTGCTAACTCATTTGGTAGTTAGCTGGGAATAGAGTCTAAAGAGTAACAGGAGGGGAGCTTTAGGAAATAAAGAGATTAAATAGATGGGTTTGTGTAAATTGCTCAGCACTTTAATGCATGGGAAAGCTATGTTGTTGTTTCTTTAAAAAGAACTGATTGTAACATTCCTAGTGATGTTTTTAAGGGACAGGTTTCCATTAGATACTGCATAACAATAGAATTTGGCCAATTTCCCAATCCATTGCCAAAAAATAGAACATTTTATTCTGAACACTGTCTTTTCGTTTTCAAAAAATAAAGAATAAGAACTTTGTGCCATAGCTCAGCAGCGTATAAATGGGGACTCTACTACACTTGTATTCCTATTGGTTGCTACGTGTCTGACTTGACAGATTTAAAAGACAACATAGCCCGTCAACTTGCGTTGGTGCCAGTTGAGGCAGAGAGGGCTGTTTATGGTTACCAAGAAAATCTAACCACAGTGTGCATCAACTGAACTGGTGAGCCTGATCTTGGTGAGTCAACAGAAAATCTACTAGCTCTGCTTGACTCACTAAGACATCACATTCATGATGTATGGGTGGAAAGGGGGAAAGAGGTGCTGCTTCAGCTGATAAATTATAGATATTTTTACAATGTAGTCAACAGAATCAATCACTCCTATTCTGTACAGAAAGGGCCAGAAGATATACCATTGAACTGGCAAATAAGAGAACAACTATGTAGTAGATTTTAAGGGTTTGTGATTCAGATATTGGATGGGAAAGACAACTCTAGGACGTAAAGTTGGATGCCTTTCAGCTTGAGAAGGGCTTGGGACCAGTAGATGGAGTTTCATGGACAAGGAAGAACAAAAACTACCACGAGCATTTCCGGTTAAATAGGCTCATGCTGGTCTTGTTAGCAAAAGAAAACAAATGAAATTGAAAATATATGAAACTTTTGAAAGCAGTGAGATGTTAGCACCATCTGTATCCTAGGTCTTGGTATCTGGATACCATTAAGGCCAGAGGGAAATTTAACTTATGCAGGTGTTTAGAGAACGTTTTATTGCTATCTTTCCATTAAAGATCTTTAAAAGGGACATAAAAGATTAGGGAGAAAGGATATAGAAGGAAATCAAAGCCAAATGCAATGTACCCGGGGCAAGTATTCCCTTCAAATGTTCTCATCACAACTGAGTAATTAAGATAATACGTGGATTTTCATAGTAAGCATATTTTTCATTTTCAAAAATGTAATTAGCCTCTTCAAAACTCTACTCTGAAGCCGTGGGTGATAATAGGTCTTAGCCAGGCGACTCTCTTACCTGCCTATATTTCCCCAGAAATCTCTTAGCCAAATTCTAGGGTCAGATCATGGTCATTCTGGGTGCTGAAGGGACTCTTCACATGCAGAACTCACTCCTGGGAAGCGGGTGCAGAGAACGGTGTTCTTGGCACAATTCCACACCTCCTAAAGCTTTGGGGACTGAGGTCATGGGGCAGACTTGCCCACAACAGTGTGTGGGAATGCACATCTTTGCCTTTCTAGTCTCTCAGGCTATGTCTACACTTATCAAAGTTAGTTCGAATTAGTTAATTCAAACTAACTAATTCAAACTAATTATAGTTAGTTTGAACTAACATGGCCACATTGACTTAATTCGAACTAACTAATTCAAATTAAGGGTTAGTTCGAGGTTTTACTAATTCGAACCAACTTTTCCGTAATTCGACTTAAGGAACTGCTTAAGTCGAATTAAGGAAACTCAAGTGTAGACACAGTAAATTAAGTCGACTTAAGCCTGCTTAAGTCAACTTAATTTACAAGTATAGACTCACCCTCAGAGATTAGGCCCGAGTCTGCATTACCCGATCTGTGGAGTCTTCTGCAAAAGAGGAGATCCTGCCTGGATTTTGACGAGGGAGAGTCACTGCCAGGCTATGCAGGAAAGAGATGGAGGCCTTTACATAGACAGCCCTGCCTTTACATGAATCTCTGGGAATCGTACAGGTTTGGATGCTGCACATTCTCCCTCATTTCAAGTGGATAATAAAATCTCCCTTGTGTCAAGCCAGGTGATTAGATCTGAGGCAAAATCACCACGATTCCTCCAGAATTTGCGATTTCTCCCTAAGATGGAGTTGGCTAATACAGGCTCCTAGTTCTATGGATTGTCCTGGCCACACACTCTCCCAGTGGAGTCCTCATCCCAGTCACTGGACTGGAAGGATTGGGTGTCCAAAGAAACCCTGCAATTTAATTCTCTGAGATCTTCCTTCTCCACGCTAACACCACACATGAGCCAGAAGTTTACTGTCTTCAGCTATGTCCTGATTTCAACTATTTCTTGCCTAACTGCCTCTTTACCACTGGAAATCTACTATGTGACTTGATCAAAACTCTTAAAGTCCATAGGCTTGAGTTTCCTCAGCTGTACAAGTAGGACAGTAATTCTTACCTATCTCAAAGTGATGGGATGAGGTTTAATTCATGAATATTTGTAAAGTGCTTTGGGATTCATAAAGGAAAGGTGCTACAGAGCAGAAACATGAGCCAGTGGGCATGGCATGAGCTTGGGATGTGGGAGACCCGAGTTTAATGCACTACTTTGCCACACATGTCCTGTCTAAACTCGAGCAACTGTGCAATGGGACAACCGTACTTCAGAGAGGTCTTTTGATGATAAACACATTCAAGATGATAAGGTGCTAGGATATTGCAGGAATAGGATCCAGACAGATGTGTTACATTTAGTGTTTGGGGGGTTTAAAATAATAGCTACACTATTTCCACTGAAAGATCAGTTCTGTGGAAATCATGACTTTAAAAAAAAAAAAAATCTTTTCAGTGTGCTTATTTATAGTAATATTGTGCTGGATGATACTACAAATACATAAAGATGAGTTCCCCTTGATCGGCTGTGTTTCCACAACTTTCCTTGCTGTGTGCAATATGGCTGACTGAACGCTTTTGTAGGCTGGCCAAAAGAGAGCACATATTCCAAAGGATTGAATCTGAATGCCACCTGCACATACTTGGCTGATGAAAGAGCGCACTGCAGTTTGTCTAAACAACTCTCTAGACAAGCAGAAACAAGAGCCTTGATGCGCCTGTATAACTTTTAGTAGGTCAGTTGCTTCTCTTTTCAAAAAAGAGCAAGGATATGAAAAGGATTTTACAGAATAAATCATCTTCAATGATCCATCTTCAATGATCTGCCCTATGTAAACTTGATGTTGCATCAGATAAACTGTAGCTATGTTACTGAGTAAAAAACTGCAACATTAATAACCCTAGGTGACGAAAACAGGTAGACCATTTCCATGCAAATCTTAGTCGTGACTCCTTTACGAAAACATCACAGGTACAAGGGCCTTGTGCTCAGACACTGAACTAAAGTGTAATTTTTAACACTCAGTGAATTCTGAGTCTTGTTTTGGGAGACAGCAACTATGACAGGAAAGTATAAAAGCAAGGAAAAATTTTACACTAATAACAACTGAAAATATATATATATATTGTAACAGATGTCAACTGCAGTTAGATTCAACTCAATTTATTAGTGCATGGCTTTTAGCCAAAAGCAATTCACATTTGCAGAAGTGTACTATCACATATGTCTTAATAACAGAAATGTGTTTTTAAAAATGTATGTGATAAGTCACATATGGTAGAAGAAATCTGTACAGCTTTCAGCCCTTGTGACAATGGAACCTACTAACTTTATTTTGTGAAGCTGAAGAACATTAAAATTCAAGTGAAATTCTCTTTGACATTTGAAAGAGCTATAGCACTGATGGCATTAAAAACTAGACAAGACTGTGCGGTGCTGAATGTAAGTTTCCATGCTTATACAAATACAATCTGTATCTATTACAGGTATCTTGAAGATACCTTTTTACTCTCGCTCTTGGAGACAATGTTTTTGGGTAAAACCATACAGGTACATTAAGTGCTTACAATTCATTAAAAAATACTAGGCAGATATTTTATGCAGAATGTAATTAATATGTATAATGGACTCCCTAGGGTACTAACTGAAGGTGCAACCATTAACATATTCAAAGGCAACTTAAAACAAGCAGTTGGGGAAAACATGACAGGGTGAAATATACATGTGGAGGTGGAGAGAGCTGCACTGGGCATACAGCCTTCTTCCATCTCAGAATGATACTACATTCCTCAGGGTCCCAGGAAGCAATGATTTAACTTAAAATAAAGAAATGAACATTTTAGATGGCGTAACTGCACATTGTTATAAAGCACAAATTACTTAAAGTGCAGGTTATGGGCAGCAAACCGGTGCAGCTCCATCGATTGCCATGAAGTGGTCCCAGCTTACGTCAACAGAGCGTTTTAAAAAATTAACGAATGAAAAATATTATTTTGAAGCCCCCCACTGCATTCTCTTGTCCCCTAGAAGCTGAAGAGAACCAGCCAATTCCCTTCAAATAACCACCACCAGATAGATTTTTAATTCAGCTTGGCTTGGCTTGGAACTAGCTACCTAGAAATGAATGATCCCCTGTTTCATTACAAGTTCCTTAAGCTTTCACATCCCCCCATTGGTTTCCATTTCTAACTCTTCTCAGAGAAAATGAAACAGAAAGAGTCTGATTTACAACAGGCTTGCACCTTGTGTGGCTGTTCTGATGCGTGTTTTACACTCATTTTGCCCCTGTTTTGTAAATGACTATCCAAGGTGGTAGACAATGTAGAATGAGGCCTGTAGTCTTTCTGTTATGCCTCCCAAAACACAGCCACTCATCAGCCCTTCCAGAGTTTATCTCTAGGAAACTAAAATATCTATAAAAAGCCATCATGATCAGTAAAGCACAATGAAAATACTGGCTATAATAGGAAGATATAGTTCCTGCGGACTTAGTTAAAATGCTTACTGATCATCCACCAAAGCTGGAAGTATGTGTTTTATTGGCACTTAATAGAACCTTAAAAACTAGAGGGTATGTTGTTTTAAGTGGAAAAAGTAGCCACTGATTGCTATTATCCTTAACTGAAAATCTTTCTCCTCAAAGAACCAGTGCATCTATACAACAATTTTCTTAATTCAATGATATACAGTAAAGAGTAGCTGTTAGTGCTCTAAGATTTAAGAACTTCTCATAAAGGTCCCTGGTAGCTTGCTCATCTTTCATAGACCCCAGTCTAAAATCCAGCAACATACATGTATATGTGTGAGCTCTTAATCAACAGGATGGCAAAGCTCTGATATATTGATGCAAAATATTCCCATGAATCTAGAGATCATTTGGCACACTCACAGTTATTTCCCCCTCTGTCAGACCTTCCCAAGGATTGCAATTAAAAACCATAATCTTTTTAGCATGTGCAACCCCCCCCAGGCTAGAAGAACTATGTGTGGAATATGATTATGATATTATTTGGCAGGTATTCATAGACCACACATATTAATTTATGTAAACTGGACACAAATCAGGGCATGCAGTCATTAGGAACACATGAAAAATCCAAATCTGTCCTTGATGATCAGGGGATTTTTTTATGTCTCTGATTATGGATTAACTTGAGTTCCAATGTCTATTTTATTGCCCTGTTGTGGGCTTTTTCTTGTGGTTGTTTGCATGAACTTCATTAAAGTTAAATTTTTCAATGGATATAAAATTAACTTACTTTACAGGAATGTTTCTAGGTTTCGTCTTTTCAGCAGCCTATAAATAGAAAGGGGGGTGGGGGGAAAGAAGCAGTTAAGCAACATTATTAAGCACAATCTTTCCTGGAACCAAAATAATAAAAAAAGAAAATACCGAATGATGTTCACAAATTGAATAAGCACACCAAAGCAGGCTGCAATAATTCTGTAGTTAACAGAGTAAAGATAGCAATTGCTGAATTCTTTCCCCACAATTACAGTAAGATTTTAACACAGTCCTTCCCCAGTTTGAAATATCTGCATACTTTGTTTTTAATGGCTGTAAGTGTATAGGAACTGTTCATTCAGAATGATTACTGCCTTTCCCAGTTTGAGATCTGGTCATGTCTGTCTTAGCCTTACGACCTAAATCTAGAACATGGACAGCAACAGGAAAAAATAAAAGCAAATACAGATTCTATTTCCAAAACAATTTTTATTAGCCAACAACAGAAAAGGGCAATGGATGGCCAAATGTTCAGATCAATTTCCTCTTCTGAAACCTTTGAGAAAACACACTCCAAATCATCTAAATGAGTAAATCTCTGGGCCCCTCAGCCTGCACCGCCTCAGACATGGAGCCTGGTTCCAGTTTATTGCTGAACCCATTGATCTGTGTACAGTCCATTTATCATTCATGAAAAGAGCCAGTGATCTTCACAGTATATTAGAAGAAACAACTCAGATCATCTGTCAACGGTCCTCTTATTTCTGTTTCCCTCTCCACGGGGATTTCATCTCCTTCGATTCTTCTTGAATTAAAATGTTGCTAAGCAACACAGCTGGGGGGCACTGACGGGAGAATGGCTATAGTCTATCAAACTGTTTAAGCTGTTGGAGATTTTAGTGGTGATTTTTTTTATGCTTCCATGGCATAATTATGTAATCGGAACCAAATTTTTATTCCCCCAGAATTTCATAGACTACATAAATAACACTTGCAACACAGAGAAGGTTGAAATATTACCATAAGACAAAATTAGAGCTGTCAAATCATTTTCGAGCATTCTTTTTGGTATTTGCAGTACTAGACTGTCCTGCTTTAAATGTGAAAAGGAGTCAAACTGTTAGTCAGACTACATGCACTGAAATGCAGATCAAAAGGTGACTGATCCATAAATCCATTACTCTATAGAAAGCTTTAGCGCTTACTTGCATTTTAGGATAGCTCAGGATACAAAATAAAACCAGAAAAATCGGTGATGGTGCACAAAGATTAAGTGGGGGTGGATGAAATATCGTAACCTTTGCTTCATTCAGGAACAGAGACGAATATATTCCTTTGAAAATATTCCTTGTAATGGTGATCTTCAAAATGTCCAGATAAGCACCAAAGGATTAGCCCTTTTCTCTAAACTGGCCTAGTCTGAAGTGAATTCCTTGAACCTGCAATATTGGGCCACAAATCTTGTGAGAATGGGCTGTCCTAAAACACTGTCAGTGGGACCAGAAATTTTGCAAAAAATTTTTACCCCCCTTCAAGGAAGATCACATTTAAATCTATTGCCATCCCAAACCATTGATTTTTTTACTTGAGAAAAGGAATTAAGGTTTGTGAGATCTTTGAGATGGGGAAATATTAGTTTTATGGACTGGTTCCTTTTGTGCAGAGAAAGACTTGATGATTTTCTTTTTTTTTTTTTTTTTTGGTTGTAGTTTACATTTTACAATATTATTTAGGGTATGTAGAGCCTTCAGTTTACATTTCAGCATAAACAAATAAATAAGCCTGTAAACAAGTAAATGACTATTATACAAATCAAAGTAGGTTAAATGAATGGCAAGGTTGCTCAGAGATGCACTCAGCATTCAAGAAATGCTAAAGTTAACCTTAATTCTGCCCCTATGTGCAAACACATTATGATGATTTTGAGGTCCCTTCTAGCCCTACATTTCTGAGATTCTATGACCATGTCCCCTCTTCATGAAGTGGTCAGTTGGATGATGTGGGTCCTGCATCACTATATAAGTACCCTCCAAAATCTCAATCAATGTATTTGAAGCATGTGTGTTCAGGGCCCAAAAAACCCCACTATTTAAAAAAAATATATTAATAAAAGAAAAATGTACAAACCATTTATTTAAAATCTTATAATTGAGCCTGTCATATGGATTTTCAGTGGACCACTGACTTCATGATTATTTCCTCACTATATTTCAAGTTTCTATCCCTTCTTACTGCAGTACTAAAATTGTTAAAAAGGTTACAAATACTCTTTTATCATGGAAAAAGTCTACATTTTGTCTGAAATCTAACAATTCTTGTGATCAGTCTAGCTAACCAATAGCTGGGATGTAACACTACAGAGTTTAGTACTGTGTAATGTTAAACAATCTCAGATAAAGGCTCTTTTTTTTTCTTTAAATTCTTCAAAATTATCCTGGATAAACTTGATTTCAAATATACAGATAAGAATTAACAATAGAACTAGTGGGAAGTGTTTTGAACAGAAAATAAATATGTAATACATACAAAGAATTATGAGGTTAACTAAACAGAATAAAGATGATGAAGATATTTTAGAAACAGAGAGAGAATTAGGAAATGTCAAAATCATAGAATAATAAAGATCAGAATCAAAGCTGTGCATTTGATTTTTAGGCTATGTCTGCACTTGAAAAATTAGGTCAACTTTATGAAGTCGACTTAATAAGGTCGACTTAAAGTGGACCTTATTAAGTCGACTTAACAAAAGTCGATTTAATTTTTCAAGTGTAGACCTGGCCCCTTTTTGGTCTTATTAAGTCGATTTAACGTTTTAAGTTGATTTAAAAAGGTCCACGTAGGCACTAATCCCTGTCTCCACTGGCTTAAATTGACTTAATAAAGTCGACTTAAGCGCTAGTTCGAATTAAAATGAGGTGTTATTAATTCGAACTAACTTTTCCTTAATTATACTTAAGGAGCAGCTTAAGTCGAATTAAGGAAAGCCCAGTGTAGACGCGGAGTAAATTTAGTCGACTTAAGCCTCCTTAAATCGACTTAATTTCTAAGTGTAGACGCACCCTTTGTAACTGGAGAAGTGGATTGGAACTGTTTATATTGGAGGGGAAAATGCGTACAATGGGAATCTGACAACATATTATTCTCTGTGCCTCTGAAGAGTGGTAGCATGCCATTGTTTTCTTAGGGCTGGTCTACAATGCTGCATGATTTCGATGGCAACCGAAGGGAGATGCACAAGGTACTTAAAATTCCTTGTGTATCTCCCTCTGATTGCCTACTTTCTATTTACCGTGCTATCTTCAGTAGCCTGAACTGGAGGGAAACCCTTTCCCTCTGACTCAGCGCGACTCCTTCTGCAGAGGTGGTCTTCCAGCATCGGCTTCCTGATCGGCTGAGCAGGTCTTCACAGACACGATCAGTCAATCATGGAGATTGATCTGACAGCGGCGAATTCGCCGCTGTCAGCAAAGACAAGACTGTAACTAGTGATTTCCAGATCACTTGTGATTGTGTTGGTGGGAAAGGCACTTTACTAACTCAATGTTTGGTAGGCTAAACTTTTTTATGGGGGAAAGTATGTACACGCATATCTACACACATGCATGCACACTCATGAGTGTTAACCAAAACTTTCAAATGACCATGGCTTCATTTTGCATTTTGGATGAAGGAGCTGCTCAGTTATTATAGTAAGTGAACCTACTCACCACTTAATGGGAGTTGAGGATGAGTGTGGAATATGCAGAATTAGACAAAATGAATTATATCTGAGTAGATACTACAAGACCTGGTCCCAAGCTTTCATTTTTTGTGTGTGTTACTCACTTTTTTCATACTATGTTTGTTGCATATCATTAGCCTGTTCAGTGGCAGAAGACACAGAATAGAGAAATCAAAGTGGCACTGAGTAACTATACATATTAAGCTTTGATGCAGAAACATATTGTTTGAAAATATTCTGTGTGCAGCAGGTCTGTCAATTAGAGCTAATTATTTTTCTCTGATCAGGAAGAATGCTATCTTGTTTTAGGCAGGTTTCTTTGAAATGTACATCTTTTATACAACTTCATTATAGGAAAATACTTCCTCCAAACTACTTTTTTTTTCTGGGTTGCTTAGCTATTGACTCAAATGATCTTATGTTGAGTAGTTCTCTCTGCTTTGATAATTAACTTTTGATCATTACTGAATTTAACAGCTCTAGTCAGATGTGTTCATAGTCATCCTCTTCAATTACTTTAGTGCTCATCACCTTTAATCTTTGAACAAAATGATCTCACTGAGCTTCCATCAGGCTTTCTATAGAGTTAATAATTTTTGCTTCTCATCTTCATGACAAAATTTGATTTGTTTTAGACATGAGGTGAGCTTTTGATTATTAATTTAAGCTATTTCAAAGACAAAACAATTTTTAAGAGTGAGTTATTTCGTGCAATTTATATCCCTGGGCTTTTACAAATAAGAAAATGTTTCTGAAACCCAGACTATTTCCTGAATTTTATCCATTAAAACAACTATAAATAGAGTAGGTGGGAAGTTCCCAGATCATGATACATGCGGGTGATCATACTGCAAAAGCCAGGAATGAAAATGAAATAGTATAATGGGATTCAGTGGGCATTAGGAGGGTTACATCATAGGATTGCTGCTAATTTTGAGTTTGAAAATGTACATTAAAATAATTTAAGATGATTAGAAAATGGAGACTAGACTGAACTAGACACTTATATTCTTTAATTTGTAATTTCCTTCTGATTTTTTACAATTATGGTCCTAGTTATATATCGTATCTCTCTAAAATTATCGTCTCTGCACAGCTACCCCTTTAGGCAGACACAGGATGAGAAGAAGATAAATTGGAGGAACAGATGAAGGGCAGCAGCAGCATGTACATCCATAGAAATTTTTGGGGGTGGGGTTGGGGCTGGTTTTCCATAGCATTCAAGGAACTCAAAGCTAGTTATCTGACCTCCAGATATGAGCACACAACAGTAATGGAGACGTGAAAGAAATGTGTCCCTATGGGCTGGATAAAAAGACAAGTTTCAGCAACTGTCACACAAAAGAAAGCATTGGCAAATATCCATCACCCTCTTCTAGCCTATGTCATGGACTCCCTCTGAGAACTGCACTGTGGGCCAAAATAGTGTCTTTTATGGTTATCAATCAAGGCACTAATCTTTTTGACAGACCAACTCTGTGTTTTGGTCTGTACAATGGCCCTGGAGCATGAAAAAATATGCACATAGTAAACTCTGAAGAAGGGCTAATCAAAAAATGTTGGTCAACATTGTCTTTTGATGGAAAACTGGGTTTTTGAATAAATGAAATTTTCTGCTGAAAGCCTGTCCTTTCCATTGGTAATGTAGACTTTTCAATGAAAACCCAAAATCTCTCAAGTTTTCAGCCAATAATATTTGGGCTTAACAATGAAAATTTGAAATGTTCTCAAATTCCAAAGGGGTAGCCATGTTAGTCTATTGTAGAAAGACAACAGAGTCTTGTGGCACTTTTAAAGACTAACAGATTTATTAATTGCATGAGCTTTCGTGGGAGAAAATCCCACTTCGTCGGACGCTTTGAAGATAGGAAAGTCACAGAGTGGGAGGAAATTAAATGCAGGGGAGTGTATGACATAGCATCAGGTCAGACTGTAACAGCAAATCAAAGTAGGTGTCAGGATTCAAAACACGGGGGAACAGCACATAGAGGAGGGGGGAGGTCAATTCACTTGATGTAATGCGAGAAAAATCCATAGTCCCTGTTTAACCCCAAGGCAACTGAGTCAAATTTGCATATAAGTTCGAGTTCTGCAGACTCTCTTTGAAGCTGTGATTTGTTATTCATCTGTGTCAACACAGCTATTAACAAGTCGTTAAGGGAGTGAGCAGGGAGGTTGAAGTGTTCCCCTACATTACATCAAGTGAATTGACCTCCCCCCTCCTCTATGTGCTATTCCCCAGTGTTTTGAATCCTGACACCTACTTTGATTTGCTGTTACAGCCTGACCTGATGCTATGTCATACACTCCCCTGCATTTAATTTCCTCCCACTCTGTAACTTTCCTATCTTCAAAGTGTCTGACAAAGTGGGATTTTCTCCCACGAAAGCTCATGCAATTAATAAATCTGTTAGTCTTTAAAAGTGCCACAAGACTCTGTTGTCTTGAAATGTTCTGTTAGGGGAACAGAGGATCACCATTTTAGACCCAATTCAGCACCTGGACAATAACAAAATCTTTCCATTGACTTGAATTGGGGTTAAATCAGGCCCGCTGCAAATTAACTCCACTCTTAGAGGTAAAGAACACAGTGTGCATGAAGGAAGCTGTGCAAAGAAGTCAGGAAAATTGTGCTGGAGGTCATAACCTCAAGCCTTGAGGGATTTCTGGGTTTTTTTAATGCTACAGCTACACTCTCCTCTACCTGTCCCCTAATGTCAGCTGAGGAGATTTTATTCCTTTCTTGCTAATCATCTCTGACATGACATTGGAAACCTTGTCTGAGATGCTGTGTGTGGTGTTCAAGGTCAACCTCATCCTGAGGATGAAAAGCTCGGTGTCGTTGAATCTAGGACCAAAAAAATGGAGCAAGGATACAGTCTCCTCATCCCAGAATATTCTTGCACCTCACCCATATTGTGTTTCAGAAGGCAAATAAGAGGAGTTGAAATCAGTTTCAGAGTGGATCAAACCACCACATAAAGGGGGGCTGGAAGTCTGAATAGTATATTCACTTTTCAGAGGACTCCCCATGGGTATGTATTAGACACAGAGCTTCTCAGCACCTTTCTAAACATCTGAGCAGTACAGTGCCTTTCAAGACTTTCCATAAATTCTTCGGGAATATTTAGGATGGAATTCCACTAGGTTGGAAACTCCTGTGTTAGCTGATGTAGCACAGATGGTGTAAAATTTGCATCCTCTTTGTAATACCCACAGTGTAAAGAAATGGCACATGCATCCAAAGATGGTGGAACACCTTTCAGCAAATGCCACTGTTGTTAAACTGAATAACTCTAGGATTGATTTTGGGCCACTGTGTGCAATGGCCAGCATTTCCGCCAAATTTCTACGTTTACTTAGGGAACCAGTGGCCACCAAACTGAAGCAGGGGCACTGGAACAATTTTCCATAGTGGAGATGGAGAAAGTCATTGAACAAATTGTATATGAAGGAATCCACTTCAAGCCAGGAAGTGCAATTCTAGAATCTATAAAAAAAAAAAAAAGAAATATGAATCGCAAAAAATGACCCCAGTTCCTATTCTTCATGGCATGTCCCAAATGAAAAGAAGCTGCTGAGGCAAGAGGGTCAGAGGGAGTGCCTTTAGCAACACTTCTCAGTGTACTGTGGAAAGTTTTGAAGCTGCTCATGGATGCTAGCTGTAGTAAGAAATCTGGTTCCTTCTTACTCCAGGCGATAAGGTGGAGTGGGATAGAGGAAGTGTAAATAATGATTTGTCCTTCTACAACACCTTCTTTTGGGAAGGTCTCAAGATGTTTTCCAAGTGATAATTAAATTTCACTATGCCCTTGTCAGGTGTAGAAGGTATTATTTATATCCATAAAACTGATGGGGAACTAAAGTGCTGCAAGATTAAGGGATTTGACCAAGGTCATGTGGGAATGCTGTGGCAGAGCTGAGACTGGAACTGCTGACTCCTTGTGTTAACTACAAAAAAAAAAAAAATCCTCAAAGGACAAAGGAAATATAAGGAGACAAGAAAATTACAGAAGATAAAACAAAACTATCCCTCAATGTTGCTCCAAGAAAAGAAAGATAAACCTAAAGGTGAAAGCTAAGGGTTGAGAGCCAAAATAACTGCATTTCTGCCATTCCTTCACTGTGTGACTAGGCCACTCACATAACCTATGTGTGCCTCAATCCCCCAGCTATAAATATATGGAGAATAATATCCTGTATTTACCTTATAAATTACCTTACAGGGAGCGGTAGCTTATTAATATTCACGAAGTTCTTTGATATCCTTGGATCAATTTTTTTTAAGTGCTATTAATTAGTCTCACTCCTACAAAGCTCGCACGGGTTAAAATGTCTTTTTGTTACAGCGAGAGGAAAAATACAGACAGCCATATCAGAAGCAGCCTCTTTACCCCAATTTGCTTGCCGTTTATGCTGTTAAATTCCCCTTTTGTAGTGAATGTCTTTATCTCATTCCTCAGGGAGTCCAACCTGTCCCTCAACTCTTTCCTCCTCTAAATCAATGAATAGTTGCCCACACTTGAGACGCAAAAGGGCAGAGCAAAGAGCAATACCAGTGACAGTGCTGGGAAAGATGGGAGGCGATATTGGTATTGTTCACATTGTTCATTTATTGCCTGTGCAGGATTTAAGGTCTATCATATGCACTTAATACATAATCCAAGACAAACAGGCACCGGAGAGATGGACATAACAATACACCTTAGTTTTGTGTGTTGCTCAGATTGCTGGTTCACTTAACTGTTCACTAAATAATGAGGCTCCAGAAATTAGGCACAATAATGGAGCTGGGATTTTTTTCGACAGTTTTGTAACAAACCAATTCTCTTTCTGTGAAAACCAAATTCACGGTATGTGCAAAATAGACTATGTTCCTAAAAGTTTGCAGGGGATGGTGGAGGGGGGAGATATTCAGTCTGTTTACAGGGCAGATCTCCTCCCTCTTGGTTCAGAAAACTGCACCTCCCTTCACCAATTGTCTCTGTTGGGACAGGGGGATTGACCCCAATGGCAATCAGGTCTCACCACCATTTTCCCACAGGTGATCTTCAGGGGAGAGTAGCTTTAATTTCCACTGGGGACTACAAGGCTATCCCTACACTTGTAAATTTAAGTCGACTTAGCATGTTTACACTCAAAAATTAAGTCGACTTAAAGGGGACCCTGCCAAATCGACTTAGAGCGACCACAGTGGACACCTAAGTCGACTTGTAGGGGCTAGGTGGACCTGGGATTGGTCCATGGTGGCAGGGGGGCACCCCTTGCCAAGTGCCAGGGGGCTCAGCATTTGCTCCATTGTACCAGGGTACAATGGGGGCTGAGCAGGACAGGGACACTGGCAGGGCATAGGAGCAGGGTGGGCAGGGCTGTGTCCTGCCCTGTGGGGGGGAGGGACATGCCAGGGTCTGCCTGTGCCACCCACCCTGGCAGGGAGGGCAGTGGGGGAGCCCTGGGGGCCCTTTAAATCTACTTAAAGTTGACTTAGAGCTAATCTGTGTCTACAATGACCAAGTCGACTTAATAAAGTCGACTTAGCCAGTAAAGTTGACTTTAAATGAGGTTTTATAAAGTTGACTTTAATTTTCCTTAAATCGACTTAAGCAGCAGCTTAAGTCGACTTAAGGAAAGTGTAGTGTATTCACAGATTAAATTAAGTCGACTTAAGCAAGCTTAAATCGACTTAATTTGTAAGTGTAGACACACTCCAAGTTTCCTGCTTGCAGAGGCAGATAGCTGGATATGCTGCCTCAGTTCCTTCTGCTCCTTTTCCAGCCAGCATCACCCACCGTGGGACTGAACTGGCCACCTGTAGGCCCATCCACCCTGAACTTCTGCATCTCCTCATCTCTTGTGTTAGCATCTGCACAGACCCCTAATGTAAGCTGTGGAATGGCTGCTCTCACTTTTGCTAGCAATTGCTTAAGGCCTGGAATTAAGCAGAAGACCTAGCAGAGCTCTTTCCTGCCTCTGTTGCAGGAGATGAGGGCTGCGCTGTGATCGACATTACCTGGTCATTTCATGTGGACAGAATGAAAAAACCAACCAGGGTGAAGTGCCTAGTTAAGAGCATGTTAAGCGCATGCTTCTTGGTGGGTAAGCGAGGAGAGGACATCTCTGTAACATCATTTATCAGTCCTTTAAAACAGCACGTCTTATTCCCTCTTTGCAAAAGCTTCTGTCTTCTGCTCTGTCTTCCCTACTTTTTTTCTACATCTAGTGAAGCTGAGGGCTGTTTCACGTATTAAACTACTGTCAGATACCAGCCAAGGTGGACAAGGAAAAAATAATCCAGTGTCCGCTGAGTGAAATGGCTGTTCCATCCCCTGCTTTGCTGATATGTGCTGTATGTATTTCACTGCCCTGTTCAGGGCCACCGCTGTAACATTCATGGGCCAACTTTTGTTTGGTTAATTTCAAGCAGAGTTCTACAGCTCCATACAGTGCAACCATATGTTCTGAGGGTCATTTATCTCTCCTTCTCACTGATAGATTCAGTCCCGTTTGATGACGTGCTGAAAAGATTAAATAAAATTACATAGACCTGACAGAGTTAAAAGCTTTAGAAACGTGTGGCATTTTAGTGATTTGAAATTGCGTATACACTTTATCTGACACGTTCATTAAAAAATCTCATGGGCATTACTGATCGCAATGGCCACAAGTGTTTATTTGGACTAGAAATACTATGAAATGAATCCCCATGACTATTGTAAGCATTGTTAGCAGCCACACAATCTCTAATTGCCAAAAATTAGTCTTGTGAGTTTGGAGCATCCTGGGGTGAAGTATGCCCTGTGTACAAAAAATAAGGCTGTTTCACTAGTGTTGCACAGAATAGAATATTTTGAGTACTAAGTAAAAATGGAATGGGGTATCAAGAAGAGACATTTTTCCATGAGAGGATCTTTCTTAGCCCATAGAATGAAAAAAGTTGGACAATTACTTTACTATTCTAATGGCCTCTGTTTTCACTAATGGCTGAATGAAAACATTTCCCTACAGCTATAAAACATGACTCTATATCTTAAAACACTGTGACACGGGCTCTTCATCAAAACAAATTCTGCTGTAGCAACCACCAATGTGGCATTGCTTTGTCTGGGATTTCAATGCAAGTCAGTGACAGATAAACTGTTTACATTCAAAGACTCTATCAAAGTTATTTTGCACCTAGCTTCATCCTAATCCATCTGATTTTTCTATAGCTTTGACAAGACGACCTCTCTCGCCGTGTGTGCAGTATTGATGTCATTACTGGAGAGGTGTTCCTCAGCCTTTCAGCTGATAACAAAGTAAATGGAAATATAGAGAAACCTTGGGGAGTCGAACAACTTGTTCATGATCTAGCTTAAAAAATATAAGAAAGATTACAACAGGAAAGGATATCTATTATTGTAACTAGCATGGTCACTATATCACCTGAAAACAGTGCTGTTTACATGATGAAAATGTACTATATCTTTTATATTCACAAACCGTAAGCCAAAAAGCCTGTTTTAATTTAACTTGAATAAATGCTGTGAAAGTTCAATGTGCATTACAGGACTCCGAGGCTCTCCCTACGGCTGACAGCATTTTTAGACTCTCAGCTACAAAGTAATTCATTTTGCATGCAATTATCTAACCCTAACCTAGCCAAGAAAGAGTGTTTGGATAAACTATAAAACCTAGATCAGGGACATGGATTATATAGGAGATGTCTCATGCATGCATGATTATCAGAGTCACACACTTCCGCAAAAGGTAATCATTAAGTGAAGGACAACAAACCAAACAGCAAAGATAAAAACGTTTCATGGATTTGTTCTGCCAAAAATATGGTATATGTAAAAAATTCAAAATAATGGAGCAGGTCTGTAAATGGCATCAAAGTTTGGTTCAAAAATACACAGCTCTTCAGCAATGTGCTTTAAATTAAGTGCACATTTCAAAGGTTATGAACACTGTTCCTTAGGAAGAACAAAGAAGAGTTGATTAAAGAAAACTGGGTGCACCACAGCTACTTAAAATACTGTGTCGGTGCACAACTTTTTGGAATGCCTTTGACTTCAAAGCTAATTTGAATAATACAGAACTCCTTTAAAGAACAAAATATACTAACCTGTGTTTTATCTAAGCTCTTTTTGCTGAACCTAGTTACTAATTAAAAATCACCACTATTCTTCCCTAGTTTCTGATTTTTTGTTTATCGAATTAATAGGCCAGCTAAAGGTGTTATTCTTCCCTTACAGCACACTATTAACATTCGCATCCCTGAAATGCCTTTTCAGCATATGGGTTTACTAGTACACATCTGTCATTTTCTTTACATTTATAATCCCTACTGCCAGTCTAAAATTATTTGGTAATAGGCAGAACAGGATCTTAGTGATGCACGCACCAAAATTCTGTTAAATGACAGTACTATAACAATTTAAAATCCAGGCAACTGCTTAAATTAAATGTAATATCACTCAATAAATACGTTAAGCAGCTGTTTACCTGGTGTTATGAATTTGTGCCACAAATATTTATTGGGCTGGTCAGCATGCTTATTAAAAACCACTGAAATAGGTCAAATTGTAGATAACGTAAAACTTTAAAGACAGCAATTTTAATAAAACTGTCAATACAATTTTCTTTGTGAAAACATTTGAGACTGATTATGCTGCTGATATTGAAAGAGAAACACAAGGTCTATATCCTCAGATCTTTTATTGAACTGTGAGCACCGCATCAATAACTGCTTCTCAGCTGTAAATGAAAATTGATTCCAGATCTAACCCCTCATCTTCTGTGTTCCTTCACTCCCAAGTCACCCGCAATGAAAAGCAAAACAATCAGCATTATGCTTAAGTGACACACAAAGCATGTATCCCATACACTGTTCTAAAGTGTCTGCATGGGGCGGCTGCTTCCAAAAAAATGTTAGCAGAAGATTTAGGAGGTAGCAGTAGCCTCTGAGATAGTGGCTCATAAAGCAACGTGAGGAATTCTGCACCTGGTTTGGAGCAACTTGTTCCTGCTTCATCACCATGATCAATATGGTTCATAAGACTCATAGGATATTTAGGTCAGAAGGGATTGTTAAGGTCATCTAGTTTGACCTCAGGCATAACACAAGCCAAAGAACTTCATTCAATACTTTCTGTATCGAGACCACTTCTCTTTGAGCTGTAACTTGTTTTTTAGAAAGATAACCTCTTTTGACCTAGAGACTGCAAATGATAGAAAACCATCTCAAGAGTTAATTGTCCTCACTGTTAAAAATTTGCATCTTATTTCTAGAGCTTTGTTTCGAGTGTGAATTTTTCTAGCTTCAGCTTCCAACCATGAGTTCTCATCATGCCTTTTTTTTTGCTAAATTAACTACTGTCAAAAATCAATTCCCCATGCAGGCACTTGTTGGTAATGAGTAAGTTACCTCTTAACCTTCTCTTGGATGAACTAAATAGATTAAGCTTCTTAAGTTTCTCACTGTTTTTTAGATTTCAAATCCTTTTTGTATCTCTTTTGTGGACCCCTTCCAAATTTTCAACATTCTTTTCTGAGTCCGGATGACAGAAGGGGGCACAGAATTCTATTAATGGTCTCTCTGATGCTTGATACAAAGGAAATATCTCTCTGCTTATACATACAAGAATTTTGTTCATTCCCTTAGGCTATGTCTACACTTACCAAAGTTAGTTCGAATTAGTTAATTCGAACTAACTAATTCGAACTAATTTTAGTTAGTTCGAATTAACTTAATTAGAACTAGCATGGCCCCACTAAAATGCTAGAATTAGTCAGTTGCATTAAGGTCAATGTGCCAGTTAGTTTGAACTAATATGGCCACATTGACTTAATTCGAACTAACTAGCTTGAATTAAGGGTTAGTTCGAAGTAAAATGAGGTTTTACTAATTCGAACTAACTTTTCCTTAATTCAACTTTAGGAACTGCTTAAGTCGAATTAAGGAAACTCAAGTGTAGACACAGAGTAAATTAAGTCGACTTAACCCAGCTTAAGTCAACTTAATTTACAAGTGTAGACGCACCCTTAGTGACAGTACTGCACTAGTAATGCATGAACAGTTGATTCTTCCCTAAAAGAGTGAAGACAAGAGGAAGAACCTGACTGGCAGTTGGAAAAAGCAGGAAGGAAGTTCAGACTTTTGGCTTGGACCTTATCTAGTTCTAAACACAGGTTAGAAATATTTCTGCTGCCCCATGGGACTGAGAGCACTAGATAACTCAGCAAATCATAGTCAAAATTTATTTACTTTCATTTGAGAAATATCAGTCTGGTACATTTTTGTAGTATTAAACCTTTGCTTGGCCTATATTACAAGCTTTATAAAGTACAAAAATGGTGATTTTGAAGGACAAGGTAAATCTAAAAAAGAGGAGACTACAGAGATACTGGAAAAACTGTTAATGTGCTTTCAAGCTAAGATATTCATCTTTACTCTCCAAGTTATAGAATGCACATATGTAAAATTTAAATTTCAACGGTCATTTGATTTTAAACTCTAGAGTTGACCATATAGCAAGTGCGAAAAATCGAGATGGAGGAAGGGGGTAGTAGGCACCTATATAAGAAAAAGTCCTGAATATCAGGACCATCCCTATAAAACTGGGACATCTGGTCCCCCTAATAAACTTTTATATTAAAAAAAAAGTATTTGTTTAACTCTGTGTCCCACACATGAATGTTTTGTAGCTTATAATTTGTATATTGTGATAATCTCATTCCAGCTTTCATGAATTATCATTTTATATATTCCAGAGAACAGCATTTTGCATTTAAACACATCATTATTGTTTTGTTGGTATGTAAGTGTCTGACTAGTACGCCTGATCAACATCTCTGTTTCTTTCTTTTTCTTAAAGAGACATGATTGAAAGTTTTAAAGTGTGAAGAACTGCAAGCAAAACACTTGATTGCCGCACTAGAACTCTACTTCTTAGCTGGCCTTGGCCCCATGTGGGATGTAATCTGTGACAAAGTTCCAAAATGAAGTACACACACAAGTTATTAAGGCAGGAAACTGAACATGTGATTCCTCCCTTTAATGTATTTAAAGTGTATTATACCCTCCAATTCATGATCTTCTATTTCTGATGTTACTAAATGGGAGGGTGGAATGATGCAATGACCCTTGAAATGAAGGACAATTGAGAGATCTTTTCTTTTCCAGGTAGTTAATTTATTTTTGAAACCTGATTGAAGAGTCTTGGAATAGCTAAATATGCAGCAAAGCATCTGTTTCTTAACAGATACTTGGGATTGCTCAGTCTCCTGTTTAGTGTTAAAAGAGTGCTAAAAGGAAAATCTCTTGAATAACACTTAAAGAAATTGGATGTGCATAAGTCCATGGGGTCGGATGAATTGCATTTGAGGGTGCTGAGGGAGTTGGGGGAAGTGATTGCAGAGCCACTGGCCATTAACTCTGAGAACTTGTGGCGAACGGGGGTGCTCCCGGAGGATTGGAAAAAGGCAAATATAGAACCTATCTTTAAGAAAGGGGAAAAGGAGGATCCGGGGAACTACAGACCAGTCAGCCTCACCTCAATCCCTGGGAAAATCATGGAGCAGGTCCTCAAGGAATCCATCCTGAAACACTTGGAGGAAAATAGAGTGATCAGGAACAGTCAACATGGATTCACCAAGGGCAAATCGTGCCTGACCAACCTGATTTCCTTCTATGATGAGATGACTGGATTTGTGGATCCGGGAAGAGCCATTGACGTGGTATACCTTGACTTTAGCAAGGCTTTTGATACGGTTTTCCACAGCATTCTCGTAGGCAAGTTAAGGAAGTATGGGTTGGACGAGTGGACCGCAAGGTGGATCAAAAACTGGTTAGATCAACGGGCTCAGCGGGTAGGAATCAATGGCTCGATGTCTGGTTGGCAACCGGTAACGAGTGGAGTGCCGCAGGGGTCGGTCCTGGGGCCGGTTCTATTCAACATCTTCATTAATGATCTTGATGATGGAATAGACTGCGTGCTTAGTAAGTTCGCGGATGACACCAAGTTGGGGGGAATGGTAGATACTCTGGAGTGCAGGGACAGGATCCAGGGAGACTTGGACAAATTGGAACACTGGGCCGAAAGAAACCTCATGAGGTTCAACAAAGACAAGTGCAAAGTTCTGCACTTAGGACGGAAAAATCCCATGCACTGCTAAAGACTGGGGACCGATCGGCTAAGTAGCAGCGCTGTAGAAAAGGACCTGGGGGTTATGGTGGATGGGAAGATGAATATGAGCCAACAGTGTGCCCTTGTTGCCAAAAAGGCCAATGGCATATTAGGCTGCATCAGTAGGAGTATTGCCAGCAGATTGAGGGATGTGATAATTCCCCTCTATTCGACACTGGTCAGGCCGCATCTGGAATACTGTGTCCAGTTTTGGGCTC
>ML685771.1:9708990-9765819 GCA_007922175.1 Pelusios castaneus | reverse complement strand
ATGACATAGTTCCTATGGATTATAGCATTTATGAGATATCCATAGAAAATAATATCATAAATGCTTCCCTAAATCCAGACAGCATCACACACAGGGCTCTGCCCTGCCAGGGTCCCTGTCCCCCTTATCCCCATTGCACACAGGGGGTGCCCCCCCGCCACCATGGACCTGCCCAAGGTCCCCCTAGCCCCACAAAGTCGACCTAGAGCATCCAGTGTGGACGCTCTAGGTCGACTTTCTAAGTTCCCCTTTAAGTCGACTTTAATTTTAAGTGTAGACACACTAAGTTGACTTAACTAAGTCGACTTTAAGTCGACTTAGTTAAGTCAACTTAGTTAAAGTCGACTTAAAAGTGCAAGTGTAGACATAGCCTTTGAGTGCCATTTTCAATAGAGCAGTAAATATGTTAGACAAGCTTCCTAGGAGAATATAACTCTGCATTGCATTCAGGTAGGTTTGTAATTCTGTGACTTGTGTGTACTTGACATCGATATCCTGTCCGGGTTTCTCATACAGTCTAGGAGCCAACCGATACTACAAAATATATATTTTTTGGAATGCCTGTAAAGAGGAAGTTGGAGGGACAGTGGCAAAATTCAGGCACTATGAAGAATAAATGAGAACACTCAGTTAAAAGCAACATTTCTGAAGCTAAAACAATGAGTGTCCTATGGCACCTTAAAGACTAATACATTTCTTTGGGCATAAACTTTCATGGGCTCCAACCCTCTTCGTCAGATGCTTGAAGATGGAGAACTTCCTTATTTGGTTTGCTGAACTAGACTAACATGGCTACCCCTTTGGAACTTGTAATAAAACAGACATTTTGAAGGTTTGCATCATTCCCTTTTCAAACTCTTAAGTACCAGCTGTATACTGTGAGCATGACTTTGAAAGAAAGAAAGAAAGAAAGAAAGAAAGAAAGAAAGAAAGAAAGAGCACCCAATATAACATTTCACATCATAATTATCATGGCAATAAAATAGAAAATTTACTGTCATTAGTGCTTTGTTTTGTTGTTTTATGAAGACCTAAAAAGATTATGAGGCCAAGTTCATCCTTGGTTTAACTCCGCTGTCTTCACTGAAGTTATGCCAGAGACAAAAATATGGCCCAAGAAGTCTAGACTTTCTTATTAAAAATGCTGAAAATATGCATTTCCCTCATTTTATTTCACAGCAGTAACTGTAAATATTTATAATGCAGAATGGAAGTAAGGACAATGGGATCAGCAAGTTTTCTGTAAATGCTTTTTCACTAATGTCCCCTGTAGGCTGAAAGACGTCTGCTATTGATTCACAGTTAGGTCCTGATGCTGTAACTCTGGGAAATGGGAGTAAATCACTAATATTTACAGTAGGATTAATGATTGTGAGCTCTAAACACTTTGCTCAATAGCCGGAACAAAAGTTTCACTGATTTCTCATTGCCTTCGAACCTACTGTAGTCATTTATATATGTGCAAGGAGAATGTAAAGTGAGTGTAAGCCATTACGCCAATAGGAGAGAGAGGACAACTCTGGTTTGTGAGCATTTTGCAGCCCTTTACACAGATATAAACAGCTCCAGAAACTTGGTATAAGGAAGTAGAGTTAGGACAATTAACTGATGAACCAGAACAATGGCTAACTGGGCTTGAAAGTTTTTTCAGATTAAGGTAGGGTATCAACTGAAAGCAGAACAGTTATTTCTGAATAACTTCATGTGTAGACACTCTTAGGCCCGGTCTTCACCAGAGGGTTAGGGTGAAGTAAGTTACCTTGCACCAATGTAGCTGTGGAAGTGTTTCCAATTAAATTTGGCTCCTGCCCATGTAAGTTTCCGGCCATGCTAATTTATAACTCTGCCTCCCCTAACTGTGTAGAGCCAGGATCTATGTAAGTAGGTCAACACAGTATTGGTGTAGACACTGGGTTGGTTACATCAACTATTTCTGCCATTCAGGAGCTGTCCCACAATACCCAGCACCAATAATACAATTGATACAAGCATTCCAGGTGAGAACATGAACCATCAACACAAGGAGCCAAGCATTCATTTGCACAAGCGATTTAATAACTGTGGCTGCATGCTGATATAAGTTAGTTTGCTGTAGACTCATAGACTCTAAGGTCAGAAGGGACCAATATGATCATCTAGTCTGACCTCCTGCACAATGCAGGTCACAACACCTCACCCACCCACTCCTGTAATAAACCTCTAACCTATGACTGAACTGTTAAAGTTCTCAAATCATGATGTAAAGACTTCAAGGTACAGAGAATCCACTAGCAAGTGAGCCATGCCCCATGTTACAGAGAAAGGCGAACCCCCCCCCCCCCCCCCCCCCCGAGCCCTAGCTAATAATTTTATAGTGCAGAACATGGCCTTATTCTGGAATAAGGGTATCTTGTTCCTGTTATAAAGCAATATGCAAACACATTCAACTGATGAAAATGCTGTGAGATATGTATGTCACATGCACACATGAGAATTTTACCTGTTCATTGTCATCTTCATCACTGCTGAGTTTTAGATCATCTTCAAGCATTCTAAAAATAGAAAGAAAGAAAATCCAGAATTACATTTAATGAACTCATTTTATAAATTACAGGCCAAATCTAGCCATCAATGAGGTCAGTGACAAAACTTCTAGTGAGTTCAACTGGAGCTGAATCAGGATCAACAAAAGTGAGAACACTGTGAATTAAATAGTGTAAAAAGTATTCCCTTTCATGTGAAAAAAGAGAAGGATGGACTACTTTGAAAATGACAATCACAAATGCTTACAATTAGACTCTCTTTCATGTCTTCTTTTACCTACTGACTTCCCCCATAGTGTTTAGCTTATCACAAGTGGATATTTCTAAATTGGGAGAATGAGATTACAGTAAGAGAAAGCACAGCTCCCCTCCTCTGTTAGAAACAGGGAAAAGACTCCCCTTCCTTTCTCCCGCATCTTGACTTGGGCAATTGCTGCCCCCTCTTTCTTGGCTGGTGATTTGAGGACCCAGCAGGTAGGGGATTCTGAACTGGGAAAAGCAGGATGAGCTAGTGACTGAAAAATTTCCGGGCCTTCCAGCTATCTTGCGAGTAGGTACAGTAGTATCTGAGGGGAAAGACAAGAGCTTTCCGTGGTAAGAATCTACTCTGTACTGTCTCTTTTCTACAGGAAAATCCACTAGTTCTCTGGCTCCTTGCCCCTCAACAACAAGGGGAAGGAGACGACCAAGTTTCTTCCAGCTTTCTCTTCACTTTGGGAGGGGAAATGATGAATAAAGTATAATACTACATTATTACCTATTTTATACAACATCTCTTTTGATAAATCTGTACATTTTAAAAGTGCAGGAATAAGATATTTCAAAATGTTTGGGAGAAGAAACCATTTTTTATTTTTCACATCAGTCTGGATTCTCCATTTCCTGAGATCTAGATGATCACAGAGCAAGAGAGGTGAGCCAGCAGGTTTATGCTCTCAACCAGCTACTCATTATCTGGTAGGCAACTGGCCCTCTTGAAGCCACAAATTCCCTTAAGCTACATTTCTTCTCTCACCTCAGTCTCTTTTCTACACTAAAGTCCTTTAACACTTGATAATGAAACAAGATATTGGCACGAGTCATCAAGACTTCTCATGATGGCCACTGAAATTGGTGAGCTTCCTCTCTCCTGTTTCACTCTCCTTCAACCTCTGAAGGAGCCTTGTAAATTGCAATTACAGATTCCTTTTCATTTTGATGGAGAGTGGAGTCTATTAATTTTTTACCATTAGTCTGTAAATAACCATCCAATCAATGAGTGTTTTGTTTGGATGTTCTTTTGTTTGACATCTCTCAGTAAATCATGGCAGTCTCCTGGCAGTCTACAAGGGGACAGGATTCCAACTCATCAGATATTAGCCCTCCCCAAACGCTGTTGGTGCTTTTAAGAAGAGAACATGTAAGAAAAACTTTAACTGGTTAGTAAGTCACTCTCTTTTAGTGACCTCTACTGTTGGACAGCTCAGTGATTGCAAAGTATCTGGACATGAAACTGCTAGTCATTAACCTCTTGATAAATGGCAGATGCTTCCTTGTAAAATGTGAACCCATAGATGTAAGTCTGAGGTATGGATGAGGAATCTTTTTTCTTCAAAACTAAGAAATCTACAGGAAATATTAATCTTTACAGGGCTAGATTTCAGTGATGAATGGGAACTTTTTATGTTGTTTATCTAGCAGACACATTCATTCATTTCTACGGTGGCACTGCTTGCTGCATCGTTCTCAACAATAGATCACTGTGGTTTGATCTGTCCATAGTCCTTAACTGCATCATCAGAGTTTATTATAGACTATGAGGAGAATGCACCCAGAAAATTCAACTATAAACCACCCTAACAGGAGGATATATCTTTGTGACTCTAATTCAATCTTAAATTTCTCTTCTAAAATGTACATCTCACTTAAATATGTAAAACAGTCTTTCTCTTTAAAATAGTGTTGATAATGTACTCTGTATTATTTAAAACATACAGAGCTACGAAAAATAAGGCAAGAGACTTTTTCATGAAATGAAGCCTAAAGTGTTTTTTTCTTTCTTTCTGTACATTGCACTTTTTTTTTTTCATTTTGTTACATGTTAAATTCCTTCTTGAAAGAGAGTGTTGAATTAAACCAAAAGGATGAGGGGAATTCTATATTAGACAAATGGAAAGAACAAAGAAGCAGACATAGAAAGATAAATGATTACACTTACTAGCCTACCAAACAGTCTTGTAAAATGGCTGATTAATAACTGTTCTCATAAAGCAAATGCTGCAGACATTTTCTAACAGTACAGTAAACCGTAGGTATGTTTATATTGAATATTGAAAAATATAAATATGATATAAAATATGATTAGTAGGAAGGACAACTGTAAGAATTGGTTTTAGATAAACTAAATCTGCTGGATTTATGAGTTCCCGTCAAGAGACTAATGGAGATTTAGAAGACTAGAGAGAGGAAAAAAATTGGATTTGGGTATTTGTTTAGCAGTTCCAAGCTTATCGCTTGGAGTATATAATTCTTCTTAGCCAGGTCTGCTACACGAGGAATATGTCATCGCATTCAGTTACACAACTTAGAGGTTAAACAACAAAACCACACTGTCACAAAAATGCATCATCCTTTAGTGGCAGATGGAATAATTAGAGAGAAACTGAATATGGTACCAACAGTAAATATATGGCAAGGCAAAAAGTGAGGGAACAAATTTAAAAATATACAGTATGCATAAATGAAAGTGGAATGTTCAAGAGTTCAGATAACCTCCTCCCAGAGGATATTAGTTAGAAAGAAGTAATATTTTACAGAAAGTGGAGGACTTAGATGTGCTTCAACCATTTGAAAATGTGCTTTATATTCTGGAGATGTGGGTCATGGTGACTTGAACGTCTAATGTTCCTATTAACTCCCATTTATAAGCAAGTGGCATCTGATCAAACTCAAGACCCAATAAGGGCTTTTAAAGATTACCAACAACCTTAATCCAAGGTGACTGTTTCATAACAATCACACCTAAGAAAATAACACATTTCAACCTCAAAGCAATGAGTCAGAAGAACTCAGTATCTGCAGTACTTTCCAACACTGACTGTATGATCTGAACATGAAATCGAGCCCTCTTGAGAGAGAAATACCTGTAAAAACACACATATGATCTACATGGCACTGTGTAACTGTTACATTTAAGAATACCATG
This sequence comes from Pelusios castaneus, assembly GCA_007922175.1. NCBI lineage: Eukaryota > Metazoa > Chordata > Testudines > Pelomedusidae > Pelusios > Pelusios castaneus. The sequence continues at coordinate 9,760,113 of ML685771.1, read as the reverse complement.
GCCTGGAGATTAGAGAATGAATTCCTTGGTAATACCATCCCAGCTGTTATTAAAAGGCAGTTCAGTGGATATATTAAGTTATAATGAACACAGTCTATGAAGGTAAATTGAAAGGAAAACTGTCTGTATTGGAAAGCTATCTTCTGAGGTGTTACGAATTCATTTAATTCTTCTATTCTTTTCTTCTATTTAATTTTCCTCTTCTTCTCTGACCTAATCAACATTATTGTTGAGTGTACATGTACTTGTTTGTCTTTCCATCCATAGCTAATGCATACCACCACTTTAGGGAACGTACACGATTATGAAGGGTGTTTGACCTCATTATTAGAATAGTGCCATTTACAGAGCAACAGTTAAGTCTGTGTCAGCATATTATTATAATTTACTATTTTCAGCGATTTGTAATTTGGGATGCAAATTTGCTGCATCTTGAAATCTGGTGCACGTTTATCCCTGGGGGCAAACTGGTGTAATTCTCCAGACTGACTACTATGCTTGCTTATTCTGCGGATGAATCTGCTGTTTATGCCTTAGAAACTTAGATACAAAATGGGTGGAATGAAAGTTTTATTGGTATGAGTTTGGGAGGGCCACACCACTGATGAATGACAAAACGGTTGTTATTTTGAGAATCCATCAAGCTGAGTTAGACCTTAGTGTACTCTTTGAAAAATGGTATGGATTTAAAATGAGCTGTCCTAAAGCAATTGTGGAGGGGATATGATTTTGGGTATAGTGAGTTAAATCATTACAATTTCTTTGCTGCTCCTTGCGCTTTTCCCAAGGATCTAACAGCCAGAATGAGAAACACATGTTCACTGAAAATATACCATTTTAGTCATGAACAAAGAACGCCACTTCTGGTCAGTACTTTTAATGACTTTTAGATACTGTCAGAAAATTCTGTGGGTCCCTCTAGGCTCCCAATTGTTCCAAAAGAAGATTTTGTTCCCAACACTACCATGTCCCCCATTCAGCACTGCATCACTTGGGGATGGCTTATGGAGTTACATCACCAAATCCCAGTAATTTTTGTATGCTGAGTTAAAAAGGAACAAACAGGCTTAACTATTCACTCATGCAATAAGCGAGCAAAAAATGTTAATCAAGGTCACATGAAGGAAAAATCAATGACCCTGGCCTGCAAATCATTGCACTGTCACCAAAACCAAGGGAATGCGGGAGCCAATCTTGCAGTTATCACTATCATAAACGATGAGTTCAGGAAATGTCTCGTGCACATCAAACCTGGAGGTTTGGGCCCTTGCAAATAAGGTGACCAGATGTCTTGATGTTAGTGGGACTCTCCCGATATTAGGAACTTCATTTTAAATAGGCAACTATTACACCACCCATTCCAATTTTTCACATTTTTTCACTTGCTAACTGGTCTACCTACATGCAAATGAACAAGTGAAAGTTTGATTTAGGAAAGGTGAGATTATCCATAAAAAGTACAATCACCAGATACCACATTTTCAATACATTCACATACCATTTCAATAGAAGCTTTAGAATTTCCTAAAGGGATATTGTCATAGCTGGCAGGCCAAAAATATTATTTATCCATCTAATCTGTGGGCTTGATCAAAAGCCCAATGAGTCAATGGGAGTCTTTTCATTTACTTCAAAGTGCTTTGGATCAGGACTTAAATCTATTTTTCGATTGTGTATAGCTCTTATCACTGAAATATCTAAGTGTTTTATGGGTAAATGAGCTCCAGAGCCCAGATCCTCAAAGGTACTTAGGCATCTAAATCACATTGATCTCTCTGGGAGGTTAGGCACCTAGATACTTTTGAGTATCTGAGCCACAGTCCCTAGTGGATATCATGGAGCATTTTTTCTCTCGTCTCTGGTTTTATGAGGGTAAATTTAAAACAAAACAAAACAAAACAAAAAAAAAAAACCCAAACCATTTTAATTATGGAGAGAAAGCTTGATCCAAGAGGATGCTGCTCCAATACATTTTCAACACGCCAAATTCTGCCACTCCTACTCAGTCTGGGCTCAATTCTCCAGTATGTCTGAGATCCACTTGAATGTTGGGAGACCAGAGTGCCCATTTCAACTGCCTGATCCTGGGCTACCCAGAAAATTAGCTCGCACTTACGCCATACTGGTATGAATAAAATATATACTCATTTGGATCATATAACTGCATACAAGTATGCAATTTTTTTCTGTGCAATGGCAGCACACACATGCATAAATCAAACACACACAGGTCTGATGTTCTTTTCTCCATGATTGGCTCTGGTTGGCACACTGGCAAACCAGGTGCCAATGCGTGCCAAATCCCCAGGCCTCACTGAACACAGGACTCCTTGTTTGTTTTGCTGAACTAGACTAACACGGCTCCCCCTTTGGAATGTATAACAGCTGTAGCCCATGGTATTAAGGTACATGGAATGTTTGCACTGCAAATCCCAAACAGGAAAGAAGCCTTAATTCGTGTAAAGTGCTGGTCTTGCACACAAAGGGCCATCAAAACCAAATTAGCCATTACGAAACATCAAAGGACGAAGACTTGGTTGATTGTCTCCCTTCACCCTCCCTCAACCTCCATGAAGAAGAAGCAGGCACTGATACTTGTTAGATCTGTTTGAATTTTGAGGGAAGGGAGTAAAAATGCATAACCAGAAGGAACTGTATCACTATACCGCTTGGAATTCAGAGAGGTAAATATTTCTAAGCATAGGCAAGGGATCCCCAAGCTACTTAGGGTGGGCTAGCCCTGAAGGAAATACAGTGCTTGCATATTATAGAAGCTTCTATTGTCTTTTGAAACCTTCTGTTATCTTTTGTAACTCATTTGTGTATCTATGTTTACCTGCTTTAACCTTGTAAATAACTCATTTCTTTTTCATAGTTAATAAATCTTTAGCTAGTTTATTATAGGATTGGCTACAAGCATTGTCTGGTGAAAGATCTATGGTACAATTGACTTGGGATAAGTGACTGGTCTCTTGAGACTAGGAGTAACCCGAATATTGTTTGATTTTTGGTATAAGTGACCATCTATCACAAAGACAGGCTTATCTGGATGGCAAGATAGACCGGAATTCCCAAGGGAACTATCTGTGACTTTGCTGTAAAGCATTTATGGTGCTTGAAAAATTCACACTTGACACTTGGGTTGGTGAAATCTAAGTATAGAACACATAACTAGAGAACACACAATCAGTTTGGGGATTGTGCCCCATTTCTGAACACATTGACATTCATGGTCAAGAGCCACTTCAGATGACTTGAGATGGGTATCTGGGGAGTAAAATTGAAATGTACAGGATTTTTGCTCTCTGAAATGCACACAAAATTGGATTGTTGTAAATGGACTTCTCCTCTGAGTGACTGTTACTGCAAAAAGAACAGGGAGACTAGATTTTTGACCACCAACCTTGGGATTGTCATTTTAAGGGGGTTGTGTTTTATAGCTAAAATAAGGCAGAATGAAAGATACAGATGGGATTGTACATAGACACACAAAAAGCAGGGTGGAGTCGATAAAAAAAAGTGGTGGCAGGCAGAGGAAGTGTATAAATGGGTTAGGTGCCTTTAAAAGAACAGTTCCCTCTTGCTTTCTCTTTACACTGATATAAATGGACCTGTTTAAGATTCGAAAACATATGCTAGCACACTGCAACTGTTTATCCTCTTTAGTATTAGAGAGCGAGCTTGGAAAGCCATACCAAATTTCACTTGTGATGTTTAATAAGACTTAAATCCAGAACAGGCAGGAATCAAATCCATGCCTTTCAGGTGACAAAAAGTAGCTCATTACCATCCGGCACCATGAAGCCCTTGTTGACGCTACAGACGAATGTTTTCTGGAATACCTAGTTGTGGAGAACACATGAATGCTGACTAGCACCAAAATGTTACCTCTGAACTTTCACAGAATTGCTGGCATCAGTTCAACATAATCTAAACTGCTTTTATCCTGTGGACATTACATTGAATTTGTTTCTCATTTTCCTGATGCATTTCTCTGTATTATATTAGACTTTTCGGAGAGTGGCAAGTGAAGTTATCATGCAAATGACAAACTGAATAATGGAATTCAGATGTATTTCAAGAATGTGTTGCACACACTACAGCACAATTTGATCATTTATAAGGGACGGGGGGAGGTTGGGTTGGATGTATGTATGTGAGAGAAAACATCTAACAATATATTTCCCCAGAGAAGTTCAAGACAGTGGACAAAAAGGCTAGGAAAATGAAAACAAATGGTAGTGTAATTCCAAAGGAAAAAGAGGATCTTTTGTTTGAAAACATCCCATCAATAAATATTGAGATTTGATATTCATCCTCCTGCTGAAGTGTCTAAGTCATCATTAAAATATTTCCTCTGAGATAATCCAAAAGTTATGGTAGCTCCCTTCTTCCTTAAAATAAAATAAAAATTCCCAAACCTTTAAAAGATTAAATAGACTTTACAAGCACCATTTAATCTGATATTCATGGCCACTTGCACAACAATTGCATATGTATCTCAATGTATTTTATTAATTTTCCTCTCTCTTTCTCTGCCATTTTCCCCCCAGTCCTCACTGAGGACCCTGGGCATGCAACTGCCAACTATTATACTCTTGAGTAGCCTTTACTCATGTGAGTAGTCTCATTGGCCTGAATGGGATAGCTTACAAGACAAAAGGCTGGTTGCTAGAGTAATGGACCAAGCTTTCATTCTCCAGCTTGGAGGTTTAGTAAAGTACCTCCAGTGAAGTTTCATGTGGTAGCCAAAAGAAAATGCTATGAACAATAAGCCTAGCTGGCCTCTTCACTCTCCCAGAAGATTGAATACATTAGCCTCATAACACGGTCAGCCTCCCCCAAATCAACTGATGAAGAAAGACATCTTGCTAAAAACACTCCATTTTGTGTTGTCACACTCAGTCTGCCTTAGTGTTTCTGGCACTATATCAGTAATTAGTGTAATTACAGCTGGTGAGAGAGAAGTAACCCCTGTGGTTATCTATTAGATACCTCACAATCAGAAAGTGCACTTCATTACTCATCTCTCTATATCATCTCCTAATTCCAAAAGGATTAAGCAAAATAAATTCTTTCAGTAGAAGAATTTCTTTATCTAGCCATCCATTAATCTCCATGTATAAAAAGCTCTTCAAGGCAACTAAAATATTAAGTTGCTACTAAGTGCACTCTGTTGACAGGCATTTTGTTTTGCATTAAAGTAGAGAGAGAGAGAACTCAGAAAAAGGGGGAGGGAGAAGGAAGGACCTATTCCAGGTTTTTACCTAGCTGTTGTCTCGAATAATATTATAGCATATCCAATAACTTCCAGGCTCTTCAAATAAAAAGCCCAATCCTGTTCTCAATGTCAATTCCCATTGGAATGGAAACACATCTGGGCCCAGAAATTTAAATAACAAACTACACAGTTTGTCCACATTAAAGAAAACAATTTCATTTTTACAAGTACAATTGTTTTAATAATAATTAATGGACTCCTTGCTGGAAATGTAAGTTCTTGGTTCTTCCGCACAATCCATAAGTCAAGCTACCCTGTGAGCTTTTCCCTTGTGGTTCAGTCGGTGATTGCAACCCTACCCTTTGACTCTGGCCAACCCAAAGATGAGACAGCAAAGGTTAAAAACGAAGGATTCAAAAAAAGAGAACAGAGCAGGAAGGTTATGAGGTGAGATTAATATTGTTTTTTTAAACCTCTAGTTTTATGACTTGGCATTCTGATGTTAACAGTTTACAGCAGTAAAAGCAAGAACACAATGTCTGTTTGAGGCCTGGGGAACAGAATGATGAGGAACAACCTAGAAGCCTGCCCTGGAATGTTGCTCATCTATGAATAAAAGAGGATCACATTTTGGTCTCAGTCTTATACTAACTTGGCTAACCATGCCAAATTTTTCCATGGTGCACCAAGTTTCTACATCCCTGCTCCTTGGCCCCTTCACTCTCCCCCCTAGAAACTTCCTCGGTGATGGGGTTTTCTTCTCCACTTCCCCACAAAATGCCAGTTGCCTCCAGGCATGATCCAATTCAGAAGAGACAGCAGATCCTCTCCCTTCCACCCACACACATCCAAAAACAGAGAGTCCACAGTGAGAGCTATTCCAAAATAGCTATTGCAGAATAGCTTACTTCTACAGTAGTTATGCTCATCAATTTCTACACACAGACAAGTGCTAAAAGATCACAGAGGAAAATTCAGTTGCTACAGGAAGGGTCCACTGATATCAGTTTGGATTTTGCTACTTATCAAGGGCAGTATATAGCCCACAATGTATTTTGAGAAACAAACTCATCTCCATTACACTGTGAATAAAAAACACCTCCTAACTTTGGCCATATTTGATTAAAATTGTGCCTCAGCCAAAGCACTAGTATTTTCTCTGGCAAACTAGTTTTGACATGGCATATTTATAGACAAAGGCTTTGGGAACCTAGCTAAATAATGATTGATAATTCCAGAGCAACTTGCAAAGGTGATACTAAAAAAGTTCACATCAGATAAGATATTTAAAAGATTTTTCTCTACAGAAAATAAATAGTGTAAGGGTGGCTCATCTATCGAATATTATATAATGTACATGGAAGCGCATTCATTTTACTCATTGACTATACACTTTTATCTTCTTTTTTATTCCATTTTTATTCTGCAGGTTGAAGAGAGCCCTTCAAGGAGATGTTTGATAAGCTGTCAGTGACAGCATGACATTCACAAATCTTTTGCTGTTCTGCTCTTAGATAGACTAATCTCATATCTGAAGAACTCAGCTCTTTTGTTTCTGTATATTGGAAATGAGTTGTCTCTGCTAAATCGTTAACTTCAATAATTTGGTCTGGAGAAACAGCTTTTGAGTGTTCATTAGTTTCCTTTTACATCAACACATTTCTTGTAAGATTGAACAAAACATTTTCTGCTGTTCGAATTATTTGTCACTAATTTTAAAACACTCCCTACTGACATTTAGACATGCTAAATGTTGTAAAGAAATACTATGCATCAGTAACAGCTGTAGCAATGATATGTACCTCTCATTTAGCACTTTTTATTAGTTAGATCTCAAAGGGTATGTCTACACTAGAAAAAGTTAAGTCGACTTTGTTAAGTCGACTTAATAAGGTCGACTTTAAGTTGACTTAAAGTTGGACTGATTAAGTCGACTTAACAAAGTGGCTCCTTTTAAGTTGACTTGATTAAGTCGACTTAACATTGGACATTGGTGACCGCATTGACATTAAATTGACTTAATAAAGTTGAATTAAGGGCTACTTCCCGTCCACACTGTCCTTAAGCTTTCATTAAGTCGACTTAAGGAATTTCTTAAGTCAACTTAATGAAAGCCCAGTGTGGACATGGAGTAATTTAGGCTGACTTAAGGGTCCTTAAGTCAACCTAAATTGCTAGTGTAGACATACCCAAAGTGCTTTGAAAAGGAGGTACAGAGTGAACTGCATTCTACTCAGCCGGAGTTATGGAACTCCAGGAAGGGGAAATGGTTAAATCCACCCACCAGTGTGGGACAAGGCTAACGGGAGCACACACTCAGTCCGTTAGCTGCTATTTCAGTTTCTGGGCTGGAATAGACACCCCAGCCCTTCCAAGCAGTTGTGTGGGATGTTGGGGCTAGCATGGATCCTCTGGCTGTCCACTCTAGCTCACTTGGGGCTAGCAAGGAGATTCCATCTTTGATGCACAGTACGATGCACTTGTGGGCAGCTTTCCACCTGTGGCTCCCCAGCATAGTACCTATGTAGGGATTAAGTGAGGAAGAAAGACTGGTACTGGCACATCCCACTGGCAATCATGCATTGAGGGAGTAAATTTCACTATCAATACATAGTTATAAATAAGGATGAATTTTATGAGTGAGAGGAAGTCACAGAGTAAATTGTGAAGAAGCAAATCACAGCAGCCACCTGGACCTTGGTGATCAAGGTCTGAACATCAAATAAAGAAATGGTTAAATGATAACTTATCCTGAACAATTCACACAAAGCTTACTTGTGTTCTGTTCCCGAATCTGGTTTTTCTCCTTAAAGGGGTGATCAACCCTAACTACAATTATCACAATATTTTCTATTTTCCTTTGCAAGTGCTTTGAACTGCATTTGTGGCCAATTCACAGCAGGACAACCAAGCAACTCCCTAAAAGGACAGTGTCAGCTTTTGTTCTTTAATACAAAGAAAATCATCCGACTCAAGTTCACAGCACTGAAGTATGTCTTTTGGCAGGATATCAACTTGTGCCAGCTTAACTTCGGGGAAAGGGAATTTAACTTTTTCTCCTTCATGGAGCTCCATGGTGGTTTGTCTTCTACTCCTGATATAAAGCAAAGTCTTCCCTTTGACTAGAAAAAAAGGTTTATATCTTAACTGAATCTTGAAAAATAGTGTATTTCAAATTATAGGCTTTGCCAACCTGACAATTTTTTTCAAACTCTGAAAGAACATTCAAGAGGGTCTCCAAACATCAGGCCCTGTAAGGTTCCCACAAGTCCTTTGCAGAAAAGATCAAATCCAAGGAGAATCTCTAGACTTTAGCCCAATATGCTTATATTTTAAATAATTAACTGTGATTGTACCCTAACAAATTAATGTTGAATAAGGAAATGTAATTACTGTGTGACAACAATGTCAAGCTACTGGGTTTCTGAATGACTATGGACAATTTGTCCTCCAGAATAAATTGTTGGGGGCAAGGTGTTCTGTAACCCAATAAAGAGGTTTGGGTGGTTAATTTCAGTGATAATAGGCAATCATTGCATAAAGCTGCATAAAACTACTCTATTTTTGTCCAGAGGGAAGGCTAAAAGTGTTTACCACAGGCTGATAGGGCCAAGTCTTTTTCAGTCACAGATATTTAACAAGGAATATCACTAAACCTTACTTTGATCCTGAAACAAATGTAGGGTTGGGGAAGAATGGAGGTTCTAGCTTTAGAGTTGATGATTGTTTATGTAGAGTACAGTGATATCCATCTCCTACAACAGGTTTTAAAACAATGTTACATTGAACATGTTCAAAAGGAAAATTAAAATGAGCTCTGTAGTTCCAAACTTGACCGCTGGGAGGAGCTGTTCATCGAGACACCCAACGAGAAGAGTAGCAGTGCCACTCTGGAGGCAGGAAAGTGGAGGGGGCAAGAAAAAGAAAGGAGTGAGAGGCAGGGACTGATAAGAACGTGTGAGAGATGAGTGGAGCTTTCACCATGACTGGGGGACTTTAAACCTTTATTGGATCAACTGCTGGACAGTGAATGAACTCTGTTGCAAAGGGGTTGGGAAATTGAAGACTTGAAAACAACCTGTGTAGAAAGGAGCGTTCTGCCCTCGCCCACCCAGGAGTTAAGGAAGCATCAGGAGAAAGAATTTTAAGGGGTTGTTTCTATATTATTGCAATAAAGTCTGTGTTCTGGGGTTGCAATGTGCCCCTTCCATCCAGATCTGATATGAACGCCCCTGGATCATCGTGTGCCATCTTTATAAAGATAAAAGGATCTTTAATAAGAAAAAGAAAACTATTTAAAAATAATAATACTTGTTTTGGATCCTTTTTTCAACAGAAAGCCCAGAGAATTTATCCAGGCACAGAAAATAAAATAAAATAAAATGAATAAAGGAATAAACCATTGCAATTATTTGCAAATCTGGATTATTTATAATGCTTTGTGTAGCATGATGGAGAACAACCAACCGCCCTGATTCTGCAAGCACTTACTCACACGAGCAGTCCCTGCTCACACAAGCAATCTTTCTCAAGCTTGGGTCCAAACACAATGACACAACACCACTGGCGCGTATAATTACTCTAAGATAAACAGATATGAATAATTGCACATAATTTCCAAGCATTTCCTTTCACTTATAATGTAAAAAGAAAAATTAGAAGATAAAATGAAAATGTATCTGTTTCCACTTCCAGGTTTCATACATCATTAATTCTGTAAAAATGTATCAGCCTTCAGATTGATACTTCACTTTGTTTTGCAAGGTCTATAGAAGGCAATATGCCTGATAACCTGCTTGAAAATTTGATCCCATTGTTTAACAAAATGAGAATTGTTTCATAAGGGGCTCCACCATGTCTGGGCACATTTCCCCCTAAGTAACAGTAGGAGGCTTCTATTTCCCCAGACAGAACAACATTTATGTTGATGTGCTTGGCTGCCAAGCCAATCTTGCACTAGCTGTAATGCAGGAGAATTTTCCTCAGCATTTTGAATTATGACACTGAAATAATTTAACAATGCCTTCTGTGCATGTTAAACTAGTTTCCGGATGTAGTTAGCTCTTGTAGAAGGCTTGTCTATCCTATAAATCATAGGACATGGTAAAACCACCTTTTGGCCTGATTTACAACGGTGAATTATTTCCGATATCACTTCAAATGGGGGCAAATTTTCAAAACGTCAATTTTCTCTTACGTGCACAATCGCACACACAAATACGCTCTCTTCTAAATATTCCCTGGTAAACCTTGGATTACTCTAGGGTTAAAAAGCTTGATTGTATTAATGGAACCCTCGCTGACAGGATACTATGACTCAGATCCTCAAGGGTGTTTAGGCACCTATTTCTAAACTGCTGCTGAGCTGCTGCCTAACTCCACAGGCATTTAATCACTTTAATGTCTCAATGTCCACCTACAACCTGACACTGCCATGCAGCTAACGCACTGTTCAGAACCCTAGCTAAACTTGTGGTCCTGAAAACCTCAGTACAGGAGTCGTAAACTAAGCAGGGGAATGCCTCTCTCACCAGCAGAGCACAATCCTGTGCACACCTCAGACACCTGTTATACTCTGGAGCAGACAGGACAGATTGAGGCCACCGATGGGTGACCTGGCAGCACAACAGCCACACCAACGATAGCTAGAGGAATGGAGAAATGTAGGGCAAGTGTGAAGGAGGTGGCTGACCAGACTTAGGGGCCTAACTTCAGGAGACAGTGTGTGGCTGAGGATTTTGAATTCACGGAACTGCCTGTCAGTCTGATGGATAAGCCCTAAGAGCCTCTCCTCTCCCCAGCCCTCTTCTCGGCAGTTCAATCCTGGCTAATTTAGGCAGCTCCTCAATCAGCTTGTGGGTTTCTGAGGTTTCTTTTCATAATTGCCTAACCCACCTCATGTATCATCTGAGGAGACTGAGAGCATCAGCTGAGGCAGAGGGTTCCAGGAGCCAGGCATCGAAAAGCTGAGCAGACGACTCCTAAGCACCTTTGGGAATCTGGACCCGATGGCAAGAGAAAGAAAACCATGAAAGGAATCTTCGGCTCTTAGTTTTAAAGGTTACAATAAAGATATCCGTGGCTATTGGTTTGCCTAATTGGTCATAGAAAACCCTGCAACACACGGGTTCTGATCCCCATGGACCATGATCTAGCACGTCATTTCTGAAAACTGCACAAAGGAGCTGCCTTCTTCAGCAACTTCCTGTCTTAAAAGACAACCCCCTCCCACCCCAAAATACAGTTCTGTTCCTCATTAGAAAGCCACTTAAAAAGAAAAAAAATTGTTGGTCCTGTCAAGGTAGATTCCAACTCTGAAATCCATTTAATTATCTGATCAAATGCATGACACCTGAAAAAGGGCAAATAACGAGACAGAATTCTATCTGGTGATACAGGAATTTTGATAAAAGAATATAGGTACACAAAGAATAAAGGTACATAAAACTATTAAATGAATACTAAACCCTACTAATGTCAGGATGTAGGTGAACTGCAGAACAAACCTAATGCCAACCATTATGAACAAAAATCTGAAATCACACAGCTAGTTGATGGAAAATATTTAGGAACCCGGGTTCTGCCATACTGGATCATATATGTGCTCCACTTAATTTAGAATCTTGTTTCTGGGGAAGGCATTAGAAACCTTGCAGTGGGCAGTTATGGAATAATTTGCTAAAGAGGAATGATGCTTCCTGACTGACACAGGCTGGCTTATGTCCTAAAGCAGGGGTCGGCAACCCAAAAAATAAGAAGAGCTATTTTAAAAAATTCCTTCAATAACCAAGTGTTTTGAGAGCCACAATGGGTGTAGCCTCTTGGTGGGGGGAATTGGGAGCTGGGCCAGAGTGCCTGCCATAGGGTCCCCTGGTGGTAGGGAGGGAACGGGCCCCCTGAAGGTCCCCCCGTGGTGGGAGAAGCCCAGACCCCACCGCAGGCTGCAGACTTGCAGACCCCTGTCCAAAAGCATGACGGTTTATATCCCTTCTGAAACTCTTGTGTTGTTTGAATCCTTACTATTATAACTCAGCGTCTCCTCATTATCTAGGTAAACGTCCAAGCTTTTCCTGAATCCTATTAAACTCTTGACCACCATAATATCTTGGAAGTAGGATCAGTCTTATTAAAGGTAAACTGCGTGATCCACACAGCATTTAGTGTATGGGCTGCTAATCTAGAGACTAATCCAGTTGAAACGTATGGTTAGATACTTGGGTAACTATCAGGGCACAACACACATTTCATCTCCTAAGGTAATGCAAATGTTATATCTCAAATCCAATTTAAATTGGTGTTCCCTTGAGCTCAGACGTAATTTCTCTCTAATCCTTTTCCAGTTGTCTATAGTGCAACCTTCAAAATCTCAGCTACGACACTGTAAAAGTGATCATTTTATTTTATTTTATTTTAAGAGCAAAACCCAGGTATTTCTCTTGGTGGCATTCTGTTCCCAGCTGCTATCGGAATCAAGAATTCTCCAATTGCCTTGAACTCTGCATTCACTTTATTCTTCCAGATTTTTGCCAATGAAAATACCTCAGTTCTGCTCCAAGGGAGAATAATCTTGTCACTTTTATTGTGCTGTATCTGAGATTAGGAAGGTCGAACTAATGACAAGCATGTTCAAACTGCTGTGGGGCTGGGTGTTGGTTTGTTTTTTGATTTTTTGTTTTTTGGTTTTCCCCTTGCTCCTGCCACAAAGTAAAAGGAATTTTTCCCCTTTCATTCCTCTTGTCTTTTGTTGTTTTTAATCGACCACCCATCAGTGCCGAATTGCCTTGTAACTGTCTGCTGGGCTTTCATTTGACAGAGATAGCTGCTATTGTTAACACGAGCCTTCACTTCAGCCCATTTAACTTTTCTCAGTTTGACAGCTTCACAATAGCCACCTTCCATCTAAAGAAAACTGTGATTTAGTAGAAAAGGAATGTGGGACAACAGCCCGATCTGTCACTCAGTCTCCAGTGAGTTCTCTTGGCATAAAGTTCCCCCACAGAGCCAGAGGATGAAATACTACATGAAAACAAGATGGTCATAAGACATGTTCAGTTATATATTCTGGGGAAATCTAAACAGCAAAGGTGTTTAAAAATACAGCCCCTTCTTGTCAGTAATATTTTCGATTCAGTAGCGAAATACATATTTTGATTGATTTTCTATTTCCCTTTTTACTTATTCTAAAGCAATGTTTGATTTTTCTCTCCCTTTTATTCACCTAGTAATTGTTCTCAAATTGATCGACATCAACTCCTAGTGGAAACAATAAGTCACAAGTAAATTAAAGCTTTAATCGGACTACTCATTGCTCCTTCTCCGTACAAGTCTACATGAAAAGATATTGATGAATTAAGAGCCTGCATGTCTTCCCTTGTGGACAATTAAAAATTCCCAAATTACAACTGCCCAGGCATGGAATCACGGCTCTACAAGCTCAGCTCTCCAGGCAAAAACAGTTTGAAATATTCAAGATTTAGATGGGATTTTTCTAAGGAGCACCTGTGTGGCTCTTCAGGATTTTGTGCTTGTAATTTTGTGAGTGTGCAAATACTAAAATGACACTTCATCCCTCTATTGTCTGGCACACATATTGTTTGTATCCACAGTTTGTGTAATTAGATGCCTGAATGATATGATTTGTTCACACAAATATCGGATGCAGATTTAGAAACCATTTTTGAACATCCAGGCCTGAAACAGAGCTATTTTAAGAATCGCAAAGCAGAATTTATTTTCAAGTTACCTACATTTCTGCCCTCAGTTATGCATGCTCTATCTAATCCCACTGACTTCAGTGGAGCTGTATGTGAAGGAAGAGCTGGGACCACAGAGAACTTCTTAAAAACTAAATGCACAACCACTTTCACTGGGCATAGTCTGTCCCCTTCTCCCAGTTTTCTCGTGCTGAATGTAACTTTGGTGATAGCTACCACCACTCAGAAAACAGGTTTAGTTTTCGTCTTGTAGCAACAGTGTGTGCACAAGAAAAAATACGTGGTCTCTTTCAAAGAGGCATTTCTGTGCTTTCCCCCGTGGCCTGCGGATCTGATTTGCCCACCCTGTGGCTGGAGGAGCTGGCTCTCCCTCCATGACTCCCTCTCCCCATCCTGACCCCAAAGTAATTCTGTGATCAGCCAATTGATGGGCTCCATGCCCTGCTAGCCCTGCCCTTGCGCACAGCCTTGGGCAGTAGCCAGATAACACAACGATAACACAGTCTAAGTATCTAGCTACAGCTGTAAGTAAAAATGGAAAGTTAGACAGATAGTTAAATTTTATTTTTCCATACTTTTGACTGATAATATTGATGTTTATTTGTAAAGGTTTTTTAAAATCAATTTTTATCAATTTACATTTTCAGCTGCATGAAATTTTGGGTTTCAAGCTTTTTTTTTCATTGTTTATTGATTTAAATTTTCACAGCTGCAGGAAATTATGGAGGTGGCAGACAATTATTTAATGACAATCTCAAGCAAGTACGCAGGCAGCATTTTTCTTACTGCCTACCTGTGACTTTTGATGATGATTATTTTTGTCAGCTTTTGTTTGCATGATGGAATCGATGTTTACCGACATTTACAGATAAAAATCTAGTTCATCCATGTCTACCGATAGCTAAACTTCAGCAAAGAAGAGGGTAAAGGCTATTGGAAAATCATCTGTGGTCATTGTTTACGTGTTCAGAGATTACCCTGATTCTATAATCAGGGAAAACACCGTAATTCTCTACCATTTCTCATCAGGAGAAGCATTTTCTCCACTTCGGGACCTGATGAAGTGAGACTTCACCCACGTGAAAAATAAATGTGTTAGTCTTTAAAAGTACCACAGGCCTCCTTGTCTGTTTTGCTGAACTAGACTAACACGGCTATCTTTTTTGAATCTTTGGTTGAGCACTCTTGTGATATGATTTGGCAAAGAACTCCTCTCTTTAAGCTTTCCGTAAACAAAATTAACATTCATTCCATCTAGGAGCTTCAGCAATATACACTATGATTGTTAAAGTTACTCAGTCCTAATTCTGCTCTGGGCAAACAACTTACTTTGTGAACCCAAGTTTTTATTTTTAGGATACACTTTTTCTCTTTGCATTAGCATAGAGCACATCTCCCTTAGAAGGAAATATCTGTGGGACCCCAAATCTGCAATATGGTTTTGCTTATCCATTCATCAATATTTAAGAACAGTCTTTTTCTGTACATACTGTTTCTCCTCTGATTTTGTCTTATAGGTTTAGTAAAACCTTCTCTGCTTCTTTAACTCACAAGAGACATCAAAATTTCAGAGCTCAATTGATAGTGCTATCAACTACTGTATGCTTTAAATGAAAACAAGTCAAGTTAGGGCTTTGGAGAGGTGCTAGATCGTACAATATCTTTGGAGATTAAAGTTCTCTCTATCCACAGAATGTATATTACATGTGAAATGGCTCAATAAGCTTCACTATGCTCTCAGCCAGCATGGCTCACCTCTGCGTGAAGAGGTCCATTTAGGAACATAAGGGTTGTTCAGTCTCCACACACATTCAATCCTTGGTCTTTATACTGTCATTCTAAACAAAGTTGCTGATTAAGATTATGCTTTTTGAGATTTGGACACATGTCAACTAGACTCTTATAGGCTATGTCTACACTTCTCAAAATAAGTCGACTTTGCTAAGTCGACTTAAAAAGTTGACTTAGCATGTCCACACTATAAAATTAGGTCGACTTAAAGGGGACCTTGCCAAATCAACTTAGAGCATCCACAGTAGATGCCTAAATCGACTTCTAGGGGCTAGGTGGACCTGGGACTGGTCCACGGTGGCAGGGGGGGGCATCCCTTGCCAAGTGCCGGGAGCTCAGCATTTGTCCCATTGTACCTAGGTACAATGGGGGCTGAGCAGGACAGGGACATTGGCAGGGCATAGGATTGGGGTGAGCAGGGCTGTGTCCTGCCCTGTGGGGGAGGGCAGGCTCTGGCTGTGCCAGCCACCCTGGCAGGGAGGGCAGTGGGGGAGCCCTGGAGCCCTTTAAGTTGACTTTAAGTCGATTTAGGGCTAATCTGCATCCACAGTGGCTAAGTCGACTTTATACTAGGTTTTATAAAGTCGACTTTAAATTTCCTTAAGTTGACTTAAGCAGCATCTTAAATCGACTTAAGGAAATTGTAGTGTAGATGCAGATTAAATTAAGTTGACTTAAACAAGCTTAAATCAACTTAATTTTCTAAGTGTAGACGCACCCATTGAGACCTTCAATTCGTAGTCCACTGAACAGTGCTGAGATAGTAATGACTTTTGGTCGTTACTCATCTGCATTGAATTTGAACTGCTAACCTGAAGGTGAAAAGTTCTGCCACCCCATTGTTAATATATCGGACCCTTCTAGGATTCCATTACCAATTATACTGAGAATTCACCATCACTTCATTACTGCAAGTCAGTATATAGACAGAGAGAAGAGCATCACATTTTTACTCTGTGATGTCCTCCGTTTCAGGGGGTACAAAATCAGACCCACAAATAATTACATCTAGCATTGTTGCCAGCAGTGAATTGTGGGTATAAATACTAAGAATTAGATGTCTAACTACCTGTTTGCCCTTGCACTTGCACACCATGGCTAATATTTGCAGATACTATTCATTAAAGTTACAATTGTGTGGTTGCAAAATTGTATCTGCAAAAACAGAAGCCAGATTGAAAATCACGATTTCTAAAAGAAGAAATATCTTGTGTAATACCAATGTCATTGCTGGGGAAAAACTTTTAAAAAAAAAGTATTTATATTATTTTGTTTTGTTCCATTTCTTTCAAATCTCCCAAAGGCTGGATGCATAGGCATCTTAACAAATTATTGTACTAACATATTTTAAAACTCGCTGGTCCATTTTCATATCCTTTTAAAAGCTCCCCTGCTTACTCTTTTCTGGAATAATGAAATGACTTCATTAGCTCAACCCTGACTTGCATGTTTAGTTTGATCCAAACAAGTCTTGGAAGCACATGATAATTCCATAATGACATCAGCAGGATGTCACTTTCTAACAACTAAATTATGTGCTCATTCACGGAACTGACAAAAATCAGTTGCTTAGCGGTGAAGGTTTTCTTTTTTGTTTCTCTGTTTGGGTTTCCCTCCTTTCTTTGGTAAACATTTTTGTGGCTGTTTTTTATACAGATGCATATGAGAAATAATGAGTAAGCAAAACATTACCACACCACATTAAATGAAAAGGGTATCAGAATGTACCCTGTGGTACAGATCAAATACATTCAACCATCGACCAGAAAAGTAGTGATTTCTTAATTATCAGGAAGGATTTTGTTCAGAAAAAATTTTGGGACATGTCCTAAAGAAATAAAGGGAGATATCCTGCATAGACTTCATTGTATTTTAAATCAGAACCTCATTAGAAGGGCATTGATGGTTGCACTACATGTTATCATGGACTATCCCAAGCATATTTTTCTTGTTTCCTTCATGAACTGTTTCTCTACTGGCTTCAAAGCAAGCCAACATATTCATTGCTGTTTAAAGGGCCATCCATTTTTCCTGTAAAAGCATGTTATTTTCTTCAGTGCGCTAATAAAGTTATTTCAGATTATCCAATTTGCCAGAGCCCCTGTATAGTGAAATGTCATGCATCTTCTAAAGTCAGTTAAATCTCTGTGAGAAGTTGAAAAAAATAAATATATTTAAAATCAGATTAAGCTCTAGCTGCTAAAGAATAATAAATTGCTCTATTTTAACTGACTGAACTGTGTACATTTAGAATACAAGGGCATATTCCATTTGAGTTTATGCAATTGTTCAGTCTACTTTTCTGCCATTTAACCCATCATCAGATGAGAGAACTAGTCAGGCAAAATTATAGTTAATGGTGTTTAATGGCGGCTAAGCCCAATAGACTTGTTTTTCTTTTTTTTTGCATTACTCACACTAGAAATAATGAAAATTTTACATGAACAACTTTGACGTTATTTTCTGGAAAAGGTTCCATTACCAATTGTAGGTAACATAAAGCTTTATCTGATTTATACAGCAATCTATATAAATCTACTTTTATTTGATTCCAGTCATTAGCCTGTGCCAGGATGCTAGTCTAAAATATATATCATAGTGGCAATTCATTGTACTATACCAAATTAATCTACATAAATCTATACCTGTTTGCAAGGAACTTGCATGGCAACATTGCCAACATGGGAGAGAAACAGATTCCAGTAATTTCACTTGTGGGCTTTCGAGAAAATTCAAGTTTATCCTAAATCACTGGCAGGAATACAAATGTCCTCAGCTGAAAAATTCTGATGACTAAAATAACTGCAACATCATTAACATGGCTTTTAATTTTTAAATTTCAGAATACAAAAATGCATAGTAGGAGAGCTATGTACTCTTTATGACCGGTCAGAGACTTGGAACATGAAGAAGCCACTGGGAACAGAATATCCTTTTAAAAATGGTATTCTTCACAGAGTTAGAGTTCCTCACTAGCTAAAACCAGTGCGTATTGCGCCTCTGAATGAGGCCAGATGGCAAAGTAGGGGCGGGGCGTAGGGGTATTCCAACCACTTTTCTTTTGCTTGAATGTTACCTCATTGGCCATATACCAAGCAGCGGGAACTTGATGGGCTTGATCACCACCTCAGCTAAACTAAACAATATGAAGTTGGCACATCTGTAGTTTCAGGCTTGTTATATTTCAGTTTATTTCTCTCCTAATTTATACTGAGGTGATTCAAATAAAAAAGGCCCTTCTGCATTTAGGACAAATTGGCAGGCTTCGTCTGCCTCTTCACACTGCACTTGGTGGTTCCTTGACTTATGATAAACTGATTTCAAAATGTTTGTGCAGAAAAAAATGCTTTACACATCCGCTCCTTCTCAGATAGCCTACAGGGATTTCTGGCACTGCTTTTTTCCCCTAGGTTTTCTCCCTATAGACGTATCAAGACACAATAACAGCAGGAGTAGGCTCAACTCACAGCGAGAAGCATCCATACATATTATTGCTATTGACTATCCAAGGTAAGCTGGACATCTGTCTTTACTTTTAGTGAGTTCCACATATTCCACCTGAACCTAGACTGCTTATTGACAATTTACTGGTGCTCTTTTAGAGCAAAGCCCGTCGTCATTTTTGTCTGGGCTCTATTTCAACATCAGATCACAAGAGTGCAAAGAACAATCAATGAATCAAATTGTTTCTATGAACATAAATGCAGTTTGATAGCTGTTTCCATTCAATACAACCAATATAATGAAAGAAGACGGTTATGTTGTGGCTAGCTAGGATAGGCATATAGCTTAAGCCAGCAATTCTTCATTAGCCACCATCTAATAGGAGTGTTTTACCTGTAGTTGTTTTTTTAAGATGTGGAAAATTCAAAACCAACACAATTAAAGCCTGATCCTACTCGCAATGAAGTTGACTGGAGTTTTGCCATTGACTTCAACATGAGCCAGGAGAAAGTCTGTAAATAATTCAATAAAATTAACACCACAGTAAAACACAGTGTCTGAGACACAAATTTTCTCTTAAAGTGAGCCTAAGTTGTATTGAAATGAGGCGAGGGTATAAATGTATAGGGCTAAATTATCGCTGTCAAAAGAAGGGGAGCTCAAAATGAGCCTTAAAATGAGGCAAGGACAACTAATGGGTCCCAGAATCAAAGAAGGAGGAGCAACACTATAAGAGCATTATGTCTGTAATATCATCATAACCCGTGGAGTCTATACTCCCATCAGTTTATCCTTCACTGATGCCAGCTGGCTAGCAGGGAATGGCCATATTCACAGATCTCCCCGGCATGAGATATGACCCTTCAGATGATGTGCAGAGACAGCTTACTACTGATCCAAGCACTCTTTAGGCAGTCTTGGGAACTCCTTTCCTCTGTCCTTCCTTCTAAAAAAGGAGAGCTGGGATACATGGCAAACAGTATTTAACTTGGCAAATGGTCCCACTGGACTCACTGGGTGCATCTACACTTACAAATTAAGTTGATTTAAGCTTGCTTAAATCGACTTAATTTAATCTGCGTCTACATTACACTTTTCTTAAGTCGACTTTATAAAACCTAGTATAAAGTCGACTTTACTGGCTAAGTCGACTTTATAAAGTCGACTTAGCCAATGTGGATGCAGATTAGCCCTAAGTCAACTTAAAGTCGACTTAAAGGGCTCCAGGGCTCCCCCACTGCCCTCCCTGCAATTAAAGGCTGTGCATGTGCACAAGAGGAACTGAGATTATACAGACAGGTCTAGACTTGTCTCTTCTGCATTCTAGTCAAGCAGCTTCCATCCCCATGCTATATGGACCCAGCAGGGGGCTGTGTTTGTGTGGTGGAGGAGTGCGAGGGGGAACAGGGACGGATGTCACTGATAGCACTGACAAAGACAGTTTCCCTTTTCTCTTAGCAAGTGCCCAGACTCAAACCCACCACAACCTGCAGCAGCTGAGATCTGCAGTTGCTGGGAAAGTCCTGCTCAGCACTTCGTGCATTGTGGGTAGAATCTTCAGAGAGTTTGGCTGCTCAAATCTATGACTGCACATGTGTTGCCTGAGATTTTCAAAGGCTTGTAACTTGATCAAATTTGGGCAGATTTTCATAGAAAAGGTGCAAGGTCATCCATCTACCAAATTTCAAGTCCCTGTTCCAAAGCAGAGAGGCAGTAGACCTTTAAACAAAAAATAGATTATGGGTGAAACAACGTATTTTTCTCTAGCCAGCTGAATGAACTTGGTAAAAATTTTCCAAAAGCAGATACCCAGAATGGAAAATTTCAGCCCAAGTGGTTTAAGATGGTAAAGCTAAAAGCAACTGAAAACAAGCTTGATGGGATATGTTTGGGAAACCTAAATCCTAGGAATGTGTCTTCTGTTAACAATCTTAGCAGTTTTTAATAAAAAGCTCTTAAACATATACTGTGCTTAGTTTATATACTACATAACAGTAAGTTATCTACCCAGAATCCTGTGCAAGGGTTGGGTCTTCAATATTTCTTTATTGATTCAAGTATGATTTTCTACCCCACTACTGTGCAAACTTTGCAGTGGAGGCACATGATTTAAGTCAACCACCCAAGATACAATTCATCAGTCACTGCAGGACCAAGGAAGAGAACACAAACCTACTCTAGGAAGCTTTGTGGGCACTAAGTTTACAAATTTTCAGAGCATTCTTCATCATATCAATACCGAACTAAACATGTCATTTGTTTCCATTGAAACCATTGGCAACCCCATAAAGCTGCCGAAAAGAAACTCGTTTTATTTACGGGATGGCCGTTATACTGCTGGGGTGCGGTAGGACTAAAGGGGAAAGTATCTAAATCAACAAAATAGATTTTAGCTGCCAGATAAATGCTAAGGAAAAACATTCAGAGGAGGAATGACATGTTCAAGTTAAAATGAAGGGGGAAAAATAATCAGAGGATCATTGTAATTTTGGGAGTGGGTCTGGGGAGACACAAGAAGAAAGCTAATAAAACAATAATCTTGGGTGCAGTTCCAGGATGACTGAAAACCTGCAGTGGTCTCTAGGGATTTTAAAGAGCACATTTAGAAAATTTGTTAGGAATTAGGAGAGCAGGGTCAACAAAGTTAAATTCTGTCAATAATCACCCCGTAATATGTACAAGACTCTTTGGTGCCTGAGGGCTACAGCTGAACTTAGAACTGAACTTTTCTTTTCAAATTTAAAAAGGCCCATGTATTGTAGTAAGTCATCTGAGAAAAAACATATTATGGAAAAAGCCTTAAAGAGAAAGCTGCTTTTTTTTTTTTTTAAACACATTGACTCAGGCTTGACCCCCCTGGAGAGCATCTATGAACCGAACTTTGCCAAAAGGAATATTTAATGAGCAGTTTTAAAGTTTTCAGCCTCATTATAGCAGAACCTCAGGGACTATATTAATTTGAAAGCTCTGTGTGGCCAAATGTGACGGCACCGCATTCTCAAAACAAAAGCCCCGTTTTGCACTTCCGAACCAGTGAAGTCAACAGCGATTTGGACAGTGTAAGGAGTGCAGGATAAGGGCCACACAGCAAACGAACAAAATATTGGTCAACTAGCACATAAAAATGTGTACCACATAAACTTAGGGTCTTGATCCTCAAGCAAGCCGCCTCTAGGGTGACCAGATAGATAGCAAGTGTGAAAAATTGGACAGGGAGTGGGAGCAGTAAGAGCTTATCTAAGAAAAAGCCTTGAATATTGGGACATTTGGCACCCCTGATCCGTGAGACCACTTGGGGCTGGACTGGTTCCCAGAGCAACTGAGGATATGTCTACACTTAGATAAAAGACCAATAGTCTGGCTGTGGCTGACTCTGGTCAGCTGGCTCAGGCTATGGAACTATAAAATTGCAGTGTAGACATTCAGGTTCAGACTCTGTACAAAGAGAAGGACTCAAAGCCCAGGCTCCAGCCTGTCTAAACTGCAATTTCATAGTCCAAGCCCTGTGAACCCCAGTCAGATGTCCTGGGCTCTGAGACTCGGTACCGCGGGTTTCTGATCGCAGTGCAGTCCTTATCATTACTCTGGTGGAAGATCACCAAAAAAACATGAGCATTCTAGCTATACTACTTAATCCTGGCATGCTCCCTACATCACTTACCAGAGAAAGCCACAGTTGCCCTGTTAGACAAGATCTGCAGCTCTTCTGTGCTGCTGGCATCACACAAGGGGCTGATAAGTGGGCCAGGATGTGGCTTTCTTAATGTCTTGGATGACTCTGAAACCTTCTTGCACATCAAAGGCAATATTACAAATCCTATTGTTTATTGATCGAAAGCAGAAGCAAGGACTGGGGTTTTCAAAGGTGCCTATGGCCTGTATCCACCAAGGGACACAGGTGTTGCGATGTTGAGGGTCACAGGGCCTAACTTTGAAGCGCCTAGAAAATCATGGGAAAAACACTGAGTTAGGTGCCTAATAAATGCCTGGGGAGAGATGGGCACCTGAAAATGTGATCTACAGACCAGCACGCTAGGTAGAGAGCTGCCGAAGCTAGTCAATGGAAGATGCTGACTACCAGGATGTCCCCAAGTCCTGCCCCTCACACAGAGATAAGTGTCTAAGTCTGGTCTGCAGAGACTCACCTATATCTGCTTATTGATCCAGGAACTTTGCGCCTTAGTCATTTCTAGCAGGACAAGGTGAGGTGCCTGTCTTGTTCCAAACAAAATGGCTGAAGGAGGTAGCGCAGTCATGCCTCTTACACTTTATAGCCCAGTGGTTACATTTGTCTGGGACTTGAGAGTCTCAGGTTCAATTCCCCATCACTGCACCAGAAGGAGAGAATAGATTTGAAAAGGGGTCACCCACCAGTTAGGTTCCTGCTCTAGCTCCAAGCTATGGAACAGGCTGATGGGGGGCCCTCCGTCTCTCCTTCTGAACCATTTCACAGTGCATAAATAATTAAAGCATGCTTGGAGCAGGTGCACCGTCCCACAACTGCCCATGCAGGTGCTCTAACCACCAGGCTATAGAGCCATTCTCCCCCCTACCCCTGCATGGCTCGATGACGAAGTATTTATCCACTATGAATAAATACCTAAATACAAACAGTTTTGTGGATCCAAAACTAGGAGTTAGGCTTCTAAAGCTGAGATCGAAACATCTGTGTTTCCCAGCCTTAGAGAGTTAGGCGCACTAAGCCTCATAGCCCGTTTTGAACATCCCGACCTAGAACTTTAAAGGCAGTAATTATAAATGTTTTGACATATGTCCTGGAGGAGGAGGAGAAATATACATAGCAAGGATATCCTGGTGTTGGCATATTTAAATAAACCACATATTCTTCTCTGAAAACCTGATTCTCTTTAGTCAAAATAGCATGCACCTAGGTCCTCTATTGACATACGTATTGAGTGTCTGCTACTTTAGTGGTGTACGTATGTAACTCCCACTGAAGTCAATGGGAGTTTTGTGTCATGAAAGGAGCCCTTGGTAACAGGGTAATGTACATTTGATTTTTAAAGAGGGGTATCTAGTTCCTAAAACCAGATTTTTCTAGTGCTTGTTATTTCTGGTCTCAAATGACAACCCAGCAGTCCTGTCCGCTGAACAATACCCCTCCTGTGCTAACTCGAACGGTATTTTTATAGAAAATAGGAAGTGCTGGTGACACTGTTGAAATAGGATCCTTACATACAGCCTAACTCTCATCCTTTCCACATGTGGTCTTAGTGAATTCAGTGGGGCTCCTTATTTGAGTAAGGGTTGCGGGATCATGCCCCAAATCAATAGTTCTTCTAGGTGACGTGTCATTCTGACTAACCCAGCTACGTTGTCGTACAAAGGATGTTAGTATAGTTCCATACTTATAGGAGGTTTTGGTTTTGGTGTTGCCTGAATTAAAACATTCCACTCAAGTTCAAATAATTTAGCTATAAATAAGATGCTAATTTCCAGTCAGCTTTACCCCTAGCTCACCAGTGCATATTATCTGAATGCATGTCAGTCTAGAAGGAGGGGAGACACATCCATTTTGCTTTGGTATGAATGCATATTGAATTAATATTCAATACTAATTGTATTATATTGGGTCCAATCTTGGTGCCACTGAGGCCAAATGGAGTTTTGCTATTGCCCTGTGAATGGCTCAGTCATACAAAGAGCTCTGCATTGCGGTCCCAATCCAATGCAGCACTTAACCATGTGAACATGGATGGTGGAGCAGTTTTCAATGGAAATGCTCCCATGTTTGAAGTTACCAGTGTTCTTTGCTGGACGGGAGCTGTGAACCTGAGCACTGCACGATAAAGTCCTAGGGCTCTGATTCTGCTTGCCTCCTGGACTCAAAACTCTAACTGGAATCAAACAGAGTTTGGAGGTGTGCCAGGAATGCATCTTGAGTTCTCTCAGCAAAGGCTATGTTGCTGCAAATGATTAATATTAACGATGGGAAAATCTGTCACGTACGAACAACATAAACAAACAGCAACAGCCATTTAAATTTGTTAATCGGAAAATCCGTTTTTCTGATTCCCTTTCATAAACAAAATATTTTTTTCAGCAGACAGTACCCATTATGAACATCTTTAGTGTAGTTACAAGGCAAAAAATATGTGGATTATTGATGAAATAGATCATAATGGCTCTTTCTGAGCCATTATCATCGATCATTTAAATGTGTACTCAATGAGCTTTAATCTGCAAATCTGTCATGGCTAGGAGCCATTATGATTTAACAGATTTATTGTTTTTGTTTTATTCTTTTTTTAAAATATGATGCATGATCTGTGTTCTGTCAGCTGCATATGCAATAATTTTACCTACCAGAAAGTCCTATAAAAATAGTTGCTACACATGAACAACAGCTGCTTGTTAAAGTTCGGTCTTTACTCCGCTTATGTATTTTTTAAACATCCACATGTGCCATTCCATTACACCATCGGGCCAATCCTTCAAACACTACTGGGCATTGTGTTTATGCCTTTGAAGAGTTCAGTTTTTAGCCCAGTTGTAACTATTTGGAGAACGAGGCTTCGGAAATCACAGAATATTTCATGCTCTAAAATAGAGTTTAAGTCAAAACTATTTTTCAAGATTCTAACAGTGCAAATATCCCCCCAAATCCTAAATAGCTTCTTTCTTTTGCTGTTGCCCTGCTAAATACTTATCTAAGTTTCACTGGGAGTCAGGGCAAGATTAAGGCAGGAGATTTAGGGGCTGCAGCCCTGGGCCCCAGACTAAAAGGAGGCCCTGCAGCCCCACCAAAATCTGGCCCCAGCTGAGCCACTATAGGCATGCCTGCTCCATCCTTGCCTGGGAGTAGGGTGCCCCCGTTGGTTGGCAGGGTCCTGGACCCTGCCCCCCCCGACAGCAGCACAGGGTCATAGGCCCCCCCTTGCAGCATCATAGGGTCCCCTCAGTCCCGGACCTCATCCCTCAGCACCTGCTGGGCCACGCCACCTCCAAAATGGCTGCCATGGTGGATGGGGTGGGGCCACAGGCCTGGGAGGGTGGGCCATGAAGGTGGGCATCCCAGGGCCCCTTAATTTGGCTCTGCTGGGAGTCTGTCTAGGTGGGGTCCATGGCTGACAGTCACACATAACATTTCAGCCCAGAGCATTCTTTTACAGAAAGTTATGCGTCTCTGAAAAATGGGGATTGTACTGGGACTCACGGTGGAGTCTTAACTACAAATGTGCACATTGACGCCATTAACAATTAAAGCAGTTAACAAAGCAGGAGGTTCCATTTGGTCCCGGTTGCGGCAGAATGATTCAATGTTTTGAATATGCTTCATTTAAGAAAAGACACCTTCTTTACCCAAATTCTGCAATTTCTTGAGTAAAATTGCTTAGAGTGTGAAATATCTGGTATCAGAACCGAAACCCTCCAGAGTCGCTAGCAATTCCTCCACTGACTTTATGAAGGACTGACTCATCCAGTTTCTCATTACAGAAGCCCATTTATCCATTTCAAATTAAGACCACTCTCTTGTTAGGGTCCCTCTCCCCTTCAACATATCTTAATCTCGGGGCAGGAATTCCACCAAGCATGAAGGCCTTTATCAGGCCCTCCTTATTCCTTCAGACACATTGTACTTTTGTGGGTTACATCTGCACCCCATGTACTTTGAAGAAGGCTGTTACAAACTGGCCTCCTACGGGGCAGAGTGATGGGGACAGTTTGGAGACAAGGAGGGTTTCCAGAAGCTACTCTATTCCATTGACTGGAATGACAGCCGTGGGAGGCTGTGCATTTGTACGTGTACGTGTAAACTCCATGCACACCAGCATCAGTGGATTACTTCAGCCTTCTGCAGGAAAGGTGAATTTTGCTCTAAACACAAACATTTCCGACTGTAAAGAAATAAAAGGGATTAGTCCACCGGGTGTACGATGAAATAATCTCCCAAAAAGCAAGTATTTTTAACAGCACATATCTACTTTATGGCGCTAGTCTCTTAATTCAGTGCGTCGGAGTTACAGAAACGGCACCTCAGTGGATTATTTTTCATAGTTCGCTCAGTAATGTGTTTACAAACCCATTGTTACAACTACGTGATTATATGTTTTGATGTATAGCACTCACCACAATACACATCTTCGGAGATTTCATTCTTATTTTAAAAACCTATTTAAATGTTTCTTTACATTCCCTCCTGGCAAAGAAAAGGTTTATTGCTATATATTCCAGGCCTACACAGTCCAGTCTGACAATATTTAAAGACAGAATTACGGATGCCTTTCCAGGTAAAGATAACGGAAGAGGGTACAAAACATTATGGGCCAAATTCATCCTTGATTATAATGCCACTGAAATAATGAAATTATACCAGGAATGAATCACACTGTGAAATTTCAAATAGTTGGCCTCTATTTTTAACTGCTCAAAAGTTTGTCTCTCTCACCAACAGAAATTGGCCCAATAAAAGATATTACCTCACTAACATTGTCTCCCTGCTATCACAAATGTATATACCTTGAAAGATGAGAAAATGTTAAGTAGTTCTTATTTTGCTTTGACAGAACATTATCCATACAACTTTATGTTCTGATGTGTATCAAATCAACATTAAAATATAGACCTAAGTAGTTAAACGTGTTAACTTACTGCGATTGTCAATGTTAAGTTTTGCAAAACTCTTTCTTCTGTAATTTAATACTATTTATCTACTGGTTTTACATCCTCAGCTAGCTATATCAAGTATCTATAATCTAATCTGTTTCTACAGTACTTTTGTACTGTTGTCGTAACTGTGTTGATCCTAGGTTATATGAGAGATAAGGTGGATGAGGTGCTATCTTTTACTGGACTTCTGTTGGTGAAAGAGACAAGCTTTCAAGCTACACAGAGTTCTTCCTGAGACCTGAAAGGCTGTTCTTTCCCAGACTTGAAGAAGAGCTCTTTGTAGATCGAATGCTTGTCTCTCACCAACAAACATTGGTTCAATAAAAGATGTTACCTCATCTACCTTGTCTCTTTACAGTATCTGTCTATTAAGAAGCCTAATCTACCTGCTTGGTAATATCTACGCTTTTAGTTTAGGTTGGACAAGGCAAATATCAAATTAATCCTTGTCTTAAGAAAATATTGTTACCTTTTAGAAATCCCTCTGTTTTGAGTATTTCACTAAGTACCCTCTTTACTTCCTGGTTGCAGGTAGATAGCCCCACACCTAGTTGGTGACATCATAATAATAATGCTTAGCATGTGCACAGGCTTTTCATCTCCAGAGGTCAAAGTGCTTTATAAAAGGCTTGGGTAAGCAGGGCTTTTTTTGAGCCGGTATACATCGGTATGGCACACCGGCACCTATTTTTCCCTGGCCGGCCCCGCTGCTCAGCTGGGGCCTGCAGTCAGCAGGGGAAAGGAGCAGGGCCGCCAGGGGCCAAAATCGGGCCTGCCAGGGGCTGGAATCTGGCCTGTGGACACCTGGATGCTGCTCCAGGCTGCAGCTTTTTCAAATCTCCTGCCCTGAGCATGCTCAGAATGAGTGGCTCAGGGCAGGAGCAGCCTGCCCAGGGAGCGACTCTGGCAGCCCCTGTAGCTCCAGCCAGGTAAGGGGGAGGAGGATGGGGGAAGTGGGGAAGGGGTCTGGGGGGGTCAGGGAACTGGCAGGCAGGGAAGGGGACAGGGGGCTGCGAGTAGCATGGAGGGGATGGGGGGCGAGAGGAGCGTGGAGAGGGTCATGGGGGCTGAGAGGAGTGGGGAAGGGGTCGACAGGGGGAGCAGGGGGGTTGGAGAGGCCCTGGGGGGCAGTGGTGGTGGAGGATCCTGACATCCCCCCTCCACCTGCTCCCCACTCCTGCTGGTGTATCAGCACCTTTTTTTTAAAAAAAAAAAGAAAAAAAGGGCTGTGGGTAAGTATCATTATCCCTGATTTTTTTCAGATGGGGAAACTGAGTCGCATTCTGTGACTGAGTGGAAGAGCTGGAAATCTATGACTTCTAATCTTTTAGTGCTAAACCCTAGCCCCAGGAATATGCTTCTCCTGCTACGGTAGCTGTACAGTGATGCCATCTCATTCCTAGAGGGCGGGATTCTATTCCGAGAGGCATGCCTACAGAGTAATGAATACCTTTAATAGGGTGCGTCTACACTGGCAACTTAGGTCGACTTAAGGAGGCTTAAGTCGACCTAAACAAAGCCACGTCTACACTGGGCTTTTATTACGTCATCTTAAGCATTTCCTTAAGTCGACTTAAGGAAAGCTTAAGTCAACTTAATAACACCTCGTTTTAGGTTGACTTAAGCCTTAAGTCGACTCCTTAAGTCGACTTAAAGCCAGCATGGAGGGGGATCAGCGCCTAAGTCAATCTTATTAAGTCAACTTAAAGCATCAAGTCGACTTAATAAGTTCGACATCAGGCTACGTCTACATTAGAAAACTTAAGTTGACTTAATAAGGTCGACTTTAAGTTGACTTAAAGTTGACCTTATTAAGTCGACTTAACAAAGTTGACTTAACTTTTCTAGTGTAGACAGAGCCATAGAGACTACACTTAAAAATGACATAAAAAGATCATTATTGAGCCTGCAAAGTCAAAAACTAGGAAATTCCTGTCCACCCTTAATTTTGCTTCCTTGTGCATGTAGATTATGATTCAGTCTTTTAATACATGGTGCATAGGATTTTTTCCATGGAACCCCTTTTTCATTCAGTTCATAGGAAGGATGACATTCACTTAATGAGCAGCTGTTCAATGTTTTCTTTTCTTTTCCTTGTTGAGTGTGTGTTCCCAGCTATTACTGGACACTATTCAACCCCTGCCCTCCTTGTTCACTGTGTGGTCCCAGCACTTATTTACTTCATACTATTCAAACCTTGCCCTGAAAACAGAATTATTATCATCTGTGGTGCTCATCCCTATACAATTTGGAGTCCTCACAAATATTAATGAATTTATCTTCACAATAATACCCCTGTGAGTTGAGGGGGTACCACCCCCATTTTACAGATGGGGAATTTAGGCACCGAGAGTTTCAGTTCTAACGTATCCACTAAATTTGGGGCCCAAGGTGAGGTGACTAAGACCTGATTTTTCAGAAAACTTAGCATCATATAGCCCTTTATTTTTTCATTGCACAGCTCCCGTTGACTTCAGTTGCAGCTCTGAGTGTCTAGCATCTCAGCCTATCAGACACCAGGGTCTCAAGCCAGACACCCAGAAAATGAGGAACACGCAATTAGTGACCAGCCATGAAAAATGTGGTTTAAGTGATTTGCCCAGCATCTGTGGCAAAGGCTGAGACAGAATCTCATTTTCTAGGCTATTATTCATCTCCCTTAACCATGAGGCTATCCTTTCACTTCTGCAGCTCTCTGCCTCACTCACTGCCCATCTCCCAAGTCCTGCCATAAATGAGCCAGAGACCAACAGACAACTGCATTCTTTATTACGCTGCATGGCATCAGTCCTACAAGAGGTCCATCTCCTGCACTGAACCAGGCAGTGGTCAAACCAAAAAAGGTGTGTGATTATGTAATTACATAATCAAAGACAGGTTTATACTGAATATGAATGAGGGTGGCTGAATTAATAGTATACGGGCAACCTAACTTCAGTCATCTCCTAACTTTTGAGGACTGGCCTTTGTAACTTTAGAAATGTTCTTCTATGGTAGCTCTTTTGTATAGTTTCCTAAGTTATTAAAAAGCAACCTGAAAAAACAAATTCCTTCATGTGGCGCATTGACACTCACATGGGCCATCAGCAAGGTGGATCCTTCAGATTCACCACTCAGACCTTTGTCACTTGAGCTAATGGAGTAGGACAGCAGCAGGAGATTGTCATCCTTTATGTGGACCAGAACTAGAGGATGATGGGACACGTTGCCCATGGACATCACAGATTTTTGCTGACAACAGAGGAGAGGTGAGATTCAGGAATCTTGGGTTCCATTCCGATTATGGAGGGAAGCATTCTCTAGTGCCCATTACACCCCAGATATGACCGCTTTTCCCCTGCCTACTTTGACCTGCCTCTGTCTTTTCCTATCTCTTCCCCACCCACGGCTGCTTCTCATTCAGTTCTAGTCATTTACCCCGTCCCAGTCTGCACTTCTCAGGCTTTTCATGACAGTTCCAATTTCCTTGCTCAAAGCAAATCCTAGTCTCACCCCTCCAGACTCTCCATCCCAGTTTCCCGCCATTCCTAGTTCCCCATCCTCGTGACCCCTAACATTTTTACCCCAGTTGTCTTGCCTAGCCAATCCTCCCCCTTCTATCTCTTATTCAATCTGTGTCTGCCTCCTTCCAGACACTACTTGTCCCCACCCACATTTCTTGTCTCCACTGGCTCCCAGTCATAATCTCCCTGCCTGGGCTCCTCATCTGACCTTAGTGTCCATGCCCAACACGGGGCTCTTTGTTCGACTCTTTGCCCAGTCTGTCACAATTCTTCCCCGGCTCTCTAGCTCCCTGCCAGATCTGTCTCCTTTCTCTCTACCTCTTCCCCCTGCACACAGACACATTTCATGATTCTGAGTCCCAGACTCCTTGCTTGGCCGGTCCCCGTTTCCTCCCAGCTTCCCACCTGACCTCAGTTTTCCCACCCCCCATCTACTGGCTCCTAGTCCTCCCTGCCCCCTTTCCCTCCCAGGTCCCAGTCCCAGTCTTCTTGACCAGTCAGTGTCAGTCTTTCTCTGTGTTTCCTAGTTCCAGTCTCTCCAGTGCTATCTCAACTCCCAATTTCCCTTCTTTCCTCACCAGTCCCAGTGTCAGCCTCTCTTTTCCTAATTTACTCCTCCCTGCCCATGCTCCCTCCACCACCCATGTTTAGTTCTTCTCTCCTCTGGATTCAAATCATGCAGCTTCTTTTCTCTCATTGCTTGAGACCAGCAGAGAAATCATGGAGAATGCAGAATAGATAGGATCACCAGCAGCTTGGAATTGCAAATGCAAGAAAAGCTGGGCTGGAGTACAGCCAGTAGAGTTGAAATCTTTAAACTCTTTAGCTCTTAAAATCTAAGGAGTCTGCCCTGGTCAGGTGAGAGTGCGGTTTTTCAAAGGCTCATATCCTGACCAAATATCGGCAGATTTTCATGAAGATGGCAAAAGGCACAACCCTGTCAAAAAGGGCCATCTCCTGTGCGGAGATTTCTTAGAATATTCTAAGAAGACATCGTCAGATTTTTTATTTTTTTTTAACATAGGTGAGCCTGTATAAGTTCCCCTAGCCTCATTCTCGAAAACCCTGAATTGTTTAAGCTGAAATAACAGCAAGTAGTAATAGTAATTCAGCTTCAGGCATGGAAAATTGAAGCTCAGATGGTTAATGTTTGGCGAAGTGAGCAACAGAAAGCAAGGTTTTATAATGGGAAGTGTTGGGAATTTTAGTAAAAGGTAGTGCAGGTGGCCTTGCCCATAATTAAAGGTGGAGAGAGATCTGTTATATTATTATTAATGTTTACTGTTTACAGAATGTCACTGGTATGCATAGTGCCTTATAAAGAATTAAAACGATCTCCCTATTTTACAAATATGTGTTTGTAAATGTCAGTACAAAGTGTCTTAACCGTAAGCATGCATTCTTTTACCATGCTTGCATGATGATCCTAAAATTAACTTTCTAAATGATACGCATGAGATTGGATTTGTAATTGCTATAACTGACAGTGCAAGTTGTAGATCTATTTCCATCCGCCTGTCTTGCAATCCCTTCAGGTCTACACATTGAAACCCTCTCAGCCATACACTAGAATAAGGTAAATGTATTTATGTTATTGTAGCTCCAGATTCCCTTTGAATTTGACATTTCTTTTGGACTCATTATTAATGTATGACACTTAGGTTTTTTACCTGGGTGAAGTGGAGATGAGCCGGCCAGGAGGTCCTTTATGCGACTCATAGTGCTTTTCCCCTTCATGTGCAACCCTGTTGTTCTTTTCCCTTATAAGAAAAAAAAACAACTTAACCTCCCTTAGCAGTGAAGTACTTATAACATTATGGTTGGCTGACTGTTGCATTGATTAGATTGGAAAATGAGTAACTTCTATCCCACTTGATCTGAAATAGTGCTATCTGGCTTACAGGTATCCCTTTACAGTTATGACACAGATAACTGCATGAATCCTGGGACTCAGATGCAGCGTTTGTGATGTCTCTTTTGATTCCCTGGCAGGGTTAAAGGAGGAAAAAAAAGAGTTAACCTGTGATTTAATGCTGGCCACTGTCTGGCCCCTGGTGCCAGCCTGGTTTTGTGGTTTAGACCTTTACAACTGCATATTTGAGGCTGTCTTTATCATGTTGCTTAACACGCTGCCACCTCTAATACCGTACTCCCTTTTGAATCCTATAAATTGGGCTGAAACGGATTTGAATTTCATCCTGTAGAGTATGCTTTAGTTTATATCACAGCAGATTTTTTCACTTAAAAAAAAATCTATTGAGATATAATCTTTTTGTTCTTTCATTTCATTTCTTTCAGAAAGGCAGATTATTTCAATTAAGAGCCTGTCACTGACAATTGTGAGAAACATTTCTTGAGAATTCAGTGCAGCCGTAGCAGTTTTAAGTTTCTTAGCGCTTCTGTCAGGATCTGATTTTCAAGGTACTGTTGCCATGGTAGCAACTTGGAATTTTAATCCAGTACCAAAGATCAAAACAGGTCACCAGTTTCAGTTCCTCTTCAGTCTCAGAATAAAGAGCCACAAAAAGGAGCTGAGATAAAGGTTTCACCTATCAAAAAATTCCATTCTGGAATACCGCCAGACTTGAAAATATATGATTTTGGATAAGCTTTCAAATTTGTCTGGAACTACATAAATTCATGCTAAATCAAATATGCTGAATACTCATTCGCATTCTTTACCATCCTTTGAGAGGCAAAGATACTGCTTGAAAACTCTTGCACTTAACTTGTCAGGAATAGCACACAAGGAAGAAATGATCTATATAGCCTACAAAAGGCAGACAGTTGTGAAAGTAATGCCTTCATCGCTGGAGATATATTTACTGCCTCACACAAACCTAGATGAGCTAGAGAGTTGCATTTTAGCCTCTCTCTTGTCAATATAATCAGATATATATGGTAAACTGGTCAATATCTTTCTTTCGAGACCTGTCTGGATATTTTGTTCAGCAAGATTTTTTTTTTTAAAACTAAATAAGACCTTTCTTTTATATATAAATGATATGCAGGTCATTTGGCAATAGTTTCAATGCGTCCACTTTGCCTGCTGCAAGTCACAATTATTTTCATACTTTATATCCATTTTTAGGGGAGAAAAAAGCTAGTATACAAATTAGGAAACAGCATCATATTCACCAGCCTCTTAGAAACCCTTTTGTGACTTATCTCAGATGGGTGCTTCTTAACAAGATCAGTGTTTGTCCATTGTAATAAAGGTATTGACCCCTCCTCCACATCCAATGATATCTTACTTTCATGGGACAGTGTATTGGGATAATCTTTAATTGTATTTTCTTTGACATGTAAGGGAGTAAAGTCTTCCCCCTTGAATATGGGACAATGTGAACTAACCTGACCTGTCAGTGGGGAAATCTGTAATGAGTCTGAGAGAACCTATTTATAGTCAAAAGACACTTCCAGTCTCTTTCATCATGGGCCATCAGAGGCTGAGAGTACCACAGGATTCGTGCCCCTTAGCCCAGGAGGTGATGGGAGACCTTTGTTTCACCTTAAAAATAAGCCCTCTGGCCAGTCAGGCTTCAACCCTGATGGGCTCCGGAGTCTGGCTGAGTTCTTAAACTAAGGATAATCACAGCAGTACGAGTTCCTCAAGTTGGAGGGTATAGGGCTGAGGAAAATGTGGAGGATTACAGGGGCTGTCACAGGGTTTCAGAAGTAGGACATAGAGAATTAAATTGTGCAGCAAGGACTAGCGGCTGTTAGTTTCACGTAGAGATGTTCAGGACAGAAATAACCCACCCCATGCTATGAATGCAAAATTCCGAGCAAAATCGATTATTCTTTCAGGCTTCTGGCTCATTTTATATTGTGCCTATAGTACTTCCTAGAGGCTGTAAATTTGGGTGACAATTCATTCACCTCAAATATTACACAGCTGGACACTGGCTGCTGCTGGAGGAAAGTGGACGACATATGGGCCGTTTAAGCTTAAAAGACTAGTAAGGTGCTGTAAAAGAGACAGGACCTGAAGCAGAAGAACACTAGACATATTTGGGCTATGCCCCACAGGTTTAAGAAGAGAGATGGGAAGTGAGAGGGAGGAGATGGAAAGAGATCCAAGTTATGGAGAGCAGAAAGGGAAGTCAATCGGCAGGAAGTGAAGTAGAGGATGGAGATCCAAAGAGCAAGAAATGGGAAGCAGTTTGGAACAGAGGTTGTGGGAGAGAAGTTCTGGGTGCAGCTGCTTCCCCTGTCCTAAATATGACATACATTTGCAGATTTAGAGAGGACATATGGTTTTTAAACTATAGGTTTGAAGCTAGGCTGAAAAGTTGACGAGATTCTATCACATGGAAATGTAAAACAAAGTGACTTGAACTATTAAAAGGTGCAACACATTCTGCTGGATTAGTGGCTGTTGGCAGAATGCTTTAAACCTAAGGGAACTTGTGACAAATCTACAGTGGAATGAACACCAAAACGGGCATTGATACAGAGAGCATAAGGAAAGACACTCCTATTGGCTTCATATATACTTTTATCATTTTACTGTTCACATATAGGGCGATGGCCATTAAACAGTCAGCATTTATCAGGTTACCAAGCAATGGTATGTCCTATTTTTAGCATAAAGAATTACTCTGATAGTGGCATTGCAGATACCATTACTTATTAACACTGAATAAATGGTGACTAATACAGCATCAGAGGATATTTTTAAATTTTAATCCTTGGTGTTTATTAAAGTTCCAAACATGGGCTAGCAGGCATGCACCTGCTCAGTTTGTTGCAGACAGTTTTACGGCAGTCACAATATGTGTCTGCGAGAGTCAACAAAAAATATTCCACACTGATCAGTGAATTACGAGCAAATTAATTTCCCCTGCTCACATGATCCTTTAAACAGATTTATAAACATGTCAGGAGGAGATCATTGAAAAGAGTGCATTAGCAGATATTTTATTTTGACAGGGAGGTTAAATTGCATGAGATCTATTTGAATAATGAAAACAAATTAAAAGTCTAATTTAGAAATTATTTTGAATAATGGGCTTATCTTCCTGGACACAGAGTTTTTAATTATGACACTGAGTTCTTCTATATTTAATAGACACTGAAATCTTTTGCAAGTTGGCTTCTATCTCCAATGGACCATAAGAAATATTTTCCACAGCTATATAAACATTGTTTAAGGACTACTTTGTTCAGAAGGAGCTCCAGCAGTAAGGAACATAAAGATACAACGTTGACTGATCATTATCTTTGCCCGGGGTTATAGAAGGTAACATTCAAGAACCTATTCTAGCAAAAGGACGCAAAGCAAACTCCTAATTAACAAAATGAGATGGCAAATATGAAAGATGAACAACAGCTAATCAAAATAGGCTGTTTTTTTATTTTTGCTTTCTACTCGACCCTTTAATATATTGCACTGGACCGCTCTAGAGATTATGGTATTCCAATTACATGCCACTGTTGTTTCACTTTCATAATTTGTATGGGGTTCTGCAAGACCCTTGAATTCATGGCTTTGCCATCTTACCTAGAGGGAACGTTTTTGGAACTTCCTAAGATTAACAAATGAGCAGTCAGTAGTCGGTTAATGATTAAAGCACCATCCACTTCGAAAGTGAAACTGAATATACACTGTAAATGAATTAGGCTCTCAACACTGAGGGATCATTTGACAATAAGGGGTCTCAAACACGTGGCCCATGGGCTGTATGCGGCCCGTGGAGTTACTTGAGGTGGTCCGCAACAAGACCTGGAATTCAGGGGTTGGTCCGTGGGACATTTCAAGCGGTCCACGTCTGCGGCTGTCTGCCTCCCACCCAGGGTCCTGCTGCCGATCGAGCTGAGCTCGGCACCGTCAATGGTGCTTCTGGGCTGCGCTGCGCCCCCTGTTCCCCCCTACCCCCAGAGGGGCCTCAGCAGCCACTGCGTGGAGGAGCCAACTGTCACGTGGGAGCTGCGCCACTCACTACAGCCCTGCCTGCAGCGGTGGGGGAGCGCGACGGGCCAGGCAGCTGGAGCAGGCAGACTCAGCGTGCGAGGGCTCTAAGGGCTCTAAGGGTCTGGGGGTATGGGGAGGGTTCCCAGGGGGCCTCTTTCTTTCTTTCTTTCTTTCTTTCTTTCTTTCTTTCTTTCTTTCCAAAAACTTTTAAAATTTTAATTGTAATTAAAAACCTTTCTAAAATTAAATTTCAATTAAAATTAATTTAAATCCAATTAATTAAATTTTTTTAAAACCAATTCATTTTCATTCAACTCATTCATTTTTAATTTCATTTTAATTAAATAAAGTGGTGACCCTGCGGGGTTTTAAAAACTGTATTTTGGGCCCTCAACCAAAAACGTTGGGAACCACTGATTTATAATGTAAAATTTTAAGTGTGGGTATTTGCTTACTCTTTGTCTTTCTGATGATACCGCCATCTTGAATGGAAGGAATTCCAAAAGTAACATGTGTGTTTTGTTCAGGCCCTTAGAAAGCCATCATAAGGCTATCCAGCAGCGTTGTCTGTAGTTCTAATAATGACGCATTGTATGAAAAGGTTTCAGTGACACAGCCCTTGGGCCAATATCCTAGTCCTCATATGGCCCTTGGAGTGATTTGAGTTTGAGACCCCTGCTCTAGAACAAGAGCATTAGGATTTATCTACAAATGCAGTGGAACATCCACAGCTGGCCTGCATCAGTGGGCTTGGGCTACAGTGTTGTAAAACTGCAGTGTCGACATTCAGGCTCGGGATAGAGCCTGGGCTCTGGGTCCCTCTCCTCTCGCAGGTTCCTGGAGCAAGTGCTCCAGCCAGAGCCTGAATGCCTACACCATAATTTCACTGCCCCACGGCACGAGCCCCATCAGCCCAAGTCATCTGCAGGTGTTTAACTAGAGTGTAGGCACACCCTTGATGACAAATGCTAGAATTTCAGAAATTATGTGCAATTAAACTGAAAAGCATATACCAGCCCTGAATGAGTCCCAGTTTTTAATAGTGATTCCTTCCAAATTTAAGAATGCATCAGTTCTTCTTGATTTGAATGCTCTGAATACCAATATTTCCTGTTGTCACATTACCCAATATATAGCCCTTGGTGTAAAATCTCCTTGATGTCTGATGACTCTTCATAAGCCTCTCATGCTCATTTGTTTCAAACCCTGAATTACCTTTAATTCATAGCTTGAGCATGCTGCCAAATTTTGTTTTCTGTGCTCCCAGGTGGCTGTCCCTGACATGATGGAGAACTTCCAGAAAGCCATTAGACACTTAAGAAACAGTTAAACATCAAGCAGCATATTTCCATTTTAAAACCGGCTTTTACCAACCTTTTCCATAATCTTTGGGATTAGGAAATGACTCATGTTTGCCGCAATTTGTGTATAGTCATGGGGGGGAATTCTTGCCCTACTGAAGTCAATGGGAAAACTCTTATTACTTCATGGGGAGTCACAATTTCACCTGTGGTGAATCCCAGCTTTATGAGTGGGACTCTCCATGGCTTTAAACAATGGTGACTGACTCATTTCCAGATTTTTAAAGAAATTCTTCTGATTTTTTAGTGTAATTTCTTTTTTCCATATCAAACAGGAGAAGCATGCAAAAATCGGTGGGGGAATGTCTGCTGAAATGTCATGTGAAATTTTTCACCAATTCGATTTGTGAGTTTTTGAGTACTTTGAATTTAGCTTTTTGCTAGCTACAGCACAAGTTTTAGACTATAAGATGTAGGTTCCCAAAAATCCTATAAAGATAAAACAAGTTTTTGTTTTTGTCTGAGCCATTACATTTTGCTATGCCAAGTTCTTAATGGTTTCCGGTAGTCTATGAGCAGGACCTTTTAATACTGTGTTAATACAGAAAGTATAGGAAGTCATTTTATGACAAAGAAAGAATACCGCTATGATTTTACTCTTCTTTTTAGCTGGGCTTTTATGGAAACTACCCAAGAGTACTCTGCAGTATGACTTCGAACACAGGATGTGCTTGATTAAAAAGGTTCTGGGTGGTTTCCAACTGGACACAGGCCAAGTGCTAACAACCGCACAGAAAAAAAACCCCAAACAAAAAAACCTTGGATGTTTGAGGATGACATACTCTCAATGGTAATTATAAAACACAAAGCTAAGTTAAGGGCTGACTGTGCACCCTTGAATTCATGAATGTTGACAGATGATCCTTCTCTGTGAAACTGATTGCACCTTATCTGTTTCTTCTTACTATGCTTCATAACAAATTAAGAAGAGTTTGGTTGCAAAGAGTTTGGTTACTGTACTATATAAAATCAATGGAATATTATAGCAGATTGACAAAAAAAAAAAAAAAAAAGAATTAGAAGAAGGGAAGCCAAGTCCCTCAGTTTTTTCACAATCCTTGACCACCCTTTGGAGATGGCATTTGCCTAAGACTTGGGAAATCACGATCCAATTCCCTTCCTCACTGAACTTCCTGTGTGATCTTGGGCAAATCACCTGGTGCCACAATATCTCAGTTCTCTGTCTGTAAAATGGGGATAATAGTAATTCCCTACCTCTCAGGGGATGGAAAAAACATTAAAGATTGTGAAGTGCTTTCAGATCTACTGAAGAAAAGCACTACATAAGAGCTAGGTATAATTATTATTGGTTTCAGCTACAATACCTCTTTGATATACCTCTATACACATTTAATATATAACGGTATTGCTAGAAATCAAAATACTTTAGTGGGACGTCTTGCGAGTCAAGTTATTTGGATATGTTTGCATAAGATGACCAGATAGTAAGTGTGAAAAATCGGGAGGGGGGGGGGGAAGTAATGGGCACCTATGTAAGAAAAAGCACCAAATATTGGGACTGTCTCTATAAAACCAGGACATCTGGTCACACTATGTTTGCAGAATCAGGTCCATAGGCCCTTGTGGGGCCCACCCTAGACACAACTCCACATATCCTTATCTGCACTGCTTTGGGGTCTCTCATGACCCCCCCACATTTGAGTTTGACAACATACATTTAACCACTAAAAAAAGAAAGAATAATCCATACACAAAAAACGTTGCTGTGAAACAATTCAGGCGACCATATTGACATGCCTGACCCAAACTCATAAAAGTGTAATAGTAGACCACAAGCTAAATATGAGTCAGCAGTGTAATACTGCTGCAAAAAAAAGCAAACACCTTTCTGGGGTGTACCAACAGGAGTATTGTGAGTAAGACACGAGAAGTGAATCTTCCACTCTACTCTGCACTGATTAGGCCTCAACTCAAGTACTGTGTCCAGTTTTGGATGCCTCATTTAAAAAAGGATGTGGAAAAATTTGAGAAAGTCCAAAGAAGGGCAACAAAAATGATTAGAGGTCTGGAACATTTGACCTATGAGGGAAGATTGAAAGAGCTGGGTTTGTTTAGTTTAGAAAAAAGGAAACTGAGAGAGGATATGATAACAGTCTTCAAATACCTAAAAGGTTGTTACGAAGAAGGAGAAAAATTGTTCTCCTTAATCACAGATGCTAAGACAAGAAGCAATGGGCTTAAATTACAACAAGGAAGGTTCAGCCTAGACATTAGGAAAAAATTCCTAACTCTTAGGGTGATTAAACACTAGAATAAGTTATCTAGGCAGGTTGTGGAATCTCCTACATTGGAGGTTTTTAAGAGCAGGTTAGACAAACACTTGTCAGGGATGGTTTAATGGGGGTACTTGGTCCGGCCATGTGTGCAGGGAACTGGGCTCGAGGACCTCTCATGGTCCCTTCCAGTTTCTTTGATTCTATGATTCTAAGGCGGGGAAATGAAAAGTGAAGTCACCTGTTCTCCTGCCTTTCGGCACACACTATACATGACCATGGTCACAGACCATACATGAAAACCTTAACTTTGACCCTGTAAGGACGTCAGCCTCTATGTCTGAACTTCGCAATAAGTGTAAGATGCAGAGGGTCTCTATTGGAACAGAGAAAAGCAACATGTATGTACTCAGATCTCAACATGACAAAGGCGGATTAGCAACAACACATAAATAGCAGAATCTTGGCAACTACATATAAATAGCACCTGATCCCTATCTTTGCTCCAATTTCTGATAAAAAAAAATCACAAGCAGATTTCTGGCAGAGCTGATGGGGTCATACAATTGCCAGCAAAAGCGATATTGGGGGAGGTGTATTCTCCGATTCCATAAGCTTTGCGTGGAGGACAATGGATGGAAACAGATTCACACACCTGTGCTACATTTGATTAGCAGCAGAAGCTCAAGATTAAATAGTGAAAACAGGGCCAATTAACAGCACTATAAATGAGGTAAGAGGAGGGGACAGAGCTAAGACTGTGATGTGTGCTCTGTGGTACAGCTGAACAATGCTGGTATATGCAGGGACCATAATTTTATCAGTATATCCCCACTGTCCCACCCATATCCCAGGAATTATGGAACCACAGAATCCTAAATATCTTGTGGTTCAAATAGATAATGATAGCAGGATCAATAAATCTGGTAGGTTTTATTTTGACATCGCCACCTACCCATGATTATTTGATAGTATTATCATTGGTTTCACCCACAACCTGCTTTGCTTTCATTGTTCTGTTTCTGTCCTCAGGCACATGCAGCCAACTCCAGCTGAAGTTAGTGGAAGCTGTACGTGCACATCTAAGAGCAGAGTCTTGCCTAGCATACTTTAAGTCGCACAGTGGATTGCCTCCTAACCAATATAACCCTTCCAAAGCCCTATGGAAATTCTTGGAAGCTGCCTTAACAATTTTTCTGTCGTAAAAGGGAAAAAGGGATAGTAATGGGTTAGTTGATCTTCATTTGGAAGGTAAAAATAAAAGTAACTTTATTGTAGCTCTGATCTGTCATGTGTAAAATCCATCACCTACCATAAGAAGGTAGTTCATTCCGGCAGAAATCTGATTGATAGTGCTGGAACTTTAGATCAAGAAGCAGAATAGAGAGCAACTGGTTCATAAAATGTACTCAGTGTCTTCGAGTTTTATATCAGGCTTCCTATAGAGAGCTTTGGTTCCATTAAATGCACTATATACCACTGAGCTATGAAGCGCTGCTCTTTTGAAATTCAGCTTATAACTATAAACTATGATTGACAAGTCTATTACTGTTGGATACAAACTATTGAAATATTGTATTTTATAGTAGGCTCCCCAAAACATTTTTTCATGGTAGAATCCAAATACA
This sequence comes from Pelusios castaneus, assembly GCA_007922175.1. Taxonomy (NCBI): domain Eukaryota; kingdom Metazoa; phylum Chordata; order Testudines; family Pelomedusidae; genus Pelusios; species Pelusios castaneus. Next base: position 9,717,669 of record ML685771.1, on the reverse strand, counting down.
CTTGCTTTAAGAGAAAAATCATTTTAAGATGTAGTAATATATTTTATGTTTTACTAGAGATGTAAGCATTGCATCACTTAGAGGTTCTGGAAAATATGAATTTATCTTTTGGTTTTCAGAATCAGAGTATTGGTGGGTGAGATATATTTTTTAAAAATCTGAAATCATTTCCAGAAATAACAATAGCAAAAGGGAAGGACTAATTTGATGGTGATTTTGGAAAAAATAAATACTGCTCACATACATCAATTTAACATTGGCAAGATTTCATGTTTCATTAAAAGGTAAATGTGGACTTACAATTTTTGCAACCAATCAGAAGAATTAAATAACTGAATTGAGAAGGTTGGTGTTAGAGATTCAGTTTGAAATCCTTACTCAGGCAAATAGCTTTACTCATATAAGGAAAATTGCATGACTTTATTCCATGAGTCAAGGACGCCAAAGGTTAAAATAATGGAACGGAATACCTGGATGCTTCTGACTTGCCATATGACTTGGGTAAGTTACCTGACTTCACTAAGACTTCATCTGTGCACAAAGTTGTACTAATTGTAGTTTAAAATCAATTTAATTAAATCAATTAAAAATGTAGTGTAGACACATTTGAATTGATTCAACTTGGCTAATGTTGATTTAGCGTAAATTGCATCATCAACAATTAAACAGAATTAAACTAAATTGCTACAAGCCACTTTTAAATCCATTTGTTTCCACACGGGGTTTAAAAAGATTTTAATTAAACCAGTCAAAATTGGTGTATACTGGTTTAACCAAAACAGTTTAAAAACCCTCCAGTAATTAAACAGCTCTGAATTTAGGCCAGACTGAAACCTCAGGTTGCTTCCATGTAAAATGGCAACTGTGATAGTAACCTGTTTAACAAAGTTGCTAGTTCATTCATCACAAACAATGAGAGTCCTGTGGCACCTTAAGGACTAATAAACTTCTTGGGGCATAAGCTTTCATGGGCTGCAACCCACTTCGTCAGATGCATGAAGTGGAAACTACAGGAGGTATATATACACATGCAAGGATGGGTGAGAAACATTACAATGGAGAGGGCAAATGCTAATGAATTCAATTCAGTTAGGGTAGATGAGGTCCATTTACAACAGCTGATCAGAAGGTGAGAATGTGTGAAGAGGGATAATTTCTTTATGTAAAGAACTAGCCATTCCAAGTTCCTATTCAGACCCAATCAGATTGTCAAGTTTGCATATGCGTTCCAGTTCTGCAGTGTTGCATTGAAGTCTGTTTTTGAAGTTTTTTGTTGAAGTATGCCAAGTAATTGTCCCTCTACACACATTCTCACCTTCTAATCAACTGAAGTAAATGGGCCTCATCTACCCTACCAGAAATGACTTCGTTAGCACTTGCCCTCCCCACTGTACTGTTTCTCACCCATCCTGGCATGTGCCCAGAGAAGTTTATGCCTGAAGAAATTTATTAGTCCTTAAGGTGCTACAGGACTCTCATTGTTTTTGCTGTACACAGACTAACACAACCACCCCTCTGTAATTAATTCATGCTGATCTAGCAGTTTGAGACCCTGGGTTAAGATGCAAAGTATTGTGGGCTCAATTCACTGCTGCATTACTCCAGATTTAGACCCGCACAATATAATGGAAAAGGGAACTCAGTGAATAATCAGCTGTTACATATTTTTAGGTCATCCATGAATTTCTTTAAATGTCTGATTGTCAACTGTTCCAATGCATATAAAAGTCAGGACATCTTTTTTCAACGCCAGCTTGCAGAAGCCTATCATCTAATGTATTTTACACTCCTTCACTAAATAAAAGCTAAAAACTTGTACCAGCTATTCATCAGGTTGCATTTTCTGTTGTAAGAAGCTTAGTGTCTGCTGACAGAAACGTAAAAGTGATTTAATTTTGGCAAGCTGTACAAATAAAATTGGCATTATTTTTACTTAATAAACTCATCCTTTATACATAGCTCTGTTAGTTAATGCTTAGAAGAAGAAATAGTAATAAGCGCAGAAGACATAAAACTCATTTATGGCTAATTTTTAAGCACTGTTAAGAATACTACAATGCCAGAATGAGATTGCATGTGAGCCAAGTTCAATTACTTTTGGAGGACTAAGCCCATTCCTGAAACACAATTTAAAGCTGCAAGTAATACAACTTACGACTTTTGTGGCACTGACTTGGTTGCAACTTTCCCTGCTGGATCACTCCACTCTGTAAACAAAGGAAACATTTCCAAACGTCAAAAGATTACCTTTGAATGAAAATGTTCCCACAGCTGTCCGTCCATTAATTATACTTGGTTTTGCGACATGCTCATCTGCTTTAGCACTATAGAAATTAATGTTTCATCCCTTGTTTTAATGATGTTAAACAGGTAACACAACAACCACCACCAACCCTGATTGCTTGGATTAAGGACAATAAAGACCTACTTTGTGCATTATATCCTGAGGTCAGGTGCTGAGAATCCTACAATGAAGAACACAAAATGTCAGCATTAGTTCAAGTTAAAGTGAGGACATTAGTATAACAACCAGAGAAGGAAAATATGCAGGAGCATATGCCTGAGAAAAGAGCACCACTAAACATTTAAAACAATATTCTGTAGATAAGAATGCTATTGAAGTGTACTTGCACAGCTGAGTACCAAGTCTATTTCAGGGCCAAATAGCCAGATTCTCAGCTGGTGCACACTGACTTAGTTCCAATGTGGAATCAACACGTAAGTTTGCACAAACTGATGATCTGGTTCTTTAAAGCTTGGCCCACAGATGTGTGCATGTGGTTCCCATTGAAGATAATGGGAAACATTTGCATGTGCAGAATTTATTTTAAAACTAAACACCTATGCAGTAAGTCAGGAGCACAATTCTTCTTCTTTGACCGCACTTGCCTAAAAAGTTATTACCTAAAACTGAAATTCAAGAAGTTTTTGAGTTCTCTCTTATGCACACTTGACAAATATGAAAGAGCCAAATCTTCTGCTGGTGTGAATCAGTCAAGCCAATGGAAATGAACGAACTCTTCATGACCTGGCCCAAAGTATACACGACATCCTACGAAAAATGTGCTTCTCACTGACTCACAACAACGTATTGCTGCATCCTTAATTTCACATTCCTCTCTTGCTTAATTTTTCCCTTGGTTTTACAATCATCAGTGACGTGATTCCAAATCATTCATCCCTAGTAGGCCCTAGCAGAATTTGATGATTTTAAATTAAGCTTTAATTACTAAGGCATTATTTACTATCCAGTCCTATAGACAGGCACTACTTCGTTAAAAGTGTTAGATCTGTAGGACATTAAAGTCATCACAGCCCTTGCTACACTTTCTCTTAGGGCATTATTAGTTCCTAATATTCTGCTACACTGTTAGTCAGTCTCTTGTGAGGTAAATCGTCCCTCCAAGACTAAACAAAGCACTTTATATTTGAGTGTCAAAGGGATGAATACATTGTTGTGCTAAGTTCTGCCTTTCCTATTGCATACATGGGGGGACTTAATTTTTTTTTTTAATGTAAGGTAAGTTCCTATAATACAGCCTGCTTTAGTTTTATATGGTTCATTCTTATCTAATTTATATGGTTACTTTATCTCTAAAACCTATCAATTTGGCTATCTTTAATTGACTGAGCGGGATGTTCCGAGGAGATGTTCTTATGCTGCATTTTTTTCACAGTAAAGCTAATTAACAAGAAATATGCATATTCCTGCCTATTTCCTAAAGTGAGTTGTTTTTGTAAAACAAACAAACAAACAAACAAACAAACAAACAAAACCCCAAACCCAACAACTTAATTTGTATTTCACATTACAGTGATATGGCCAAGAATTTTAAGCCCAACATTGACCTTTCCTAAAAATGATTAGATTTGATGTAGACTTTAATCTCTTTAAGAAAAACCAATCATAATCTCAGATTTTTTTTAAATGGGCCTCAGAGTATAAAATTTACTCATGCCAAACTCTCCTTGAATGTAGTGAAGGAATCTAGTACCTGGATGCATTTTGTAGGGCCCAGAAAAAAAATCCAGCATTGAATTTAGTCCTGCTCTAATTCAAGAAGATACATCTTGCAATGCGCCAGTCTCCAGGCTTACTCATGTAGGTAGGAAACCACTTTGACCTAAATGGATTCAGCGGAGTTTAAACAGACAAATGAGTACTGTGTTCATCTTAGTTAATACTTGCATCCACCTATGAATCTGGTCTGTGATGTTTAATGCAGCAACACTTAAGTGTATTGCCATTGTCAATGCTGGAGCAGAACAGAGATGCTTTGATGGAATGTGGCATGATAGGAGTTGGCTTTGTTTTGTTAAATTACAACAGCTACATTAAATTCACACTAACTTCCGTCAACACATGGGGGCAGGGCTTGAGGCGGGACAATCTCTGGCAAATAATGACAACTGGACAAAATTGGTGAGGGGAAAAACTGATTTTAAATGTCTGAAATAGTATATGATTACAAAAATCTCTATAGCTTCAGCAAGAGAACTAGCTTTCTATTGGCTTCAAGGCTATAGCAGCTTCAGAAACCTCCTGACATGATCCATCCCATGATGAGAAGAACAGAGCTCCATACTGTGGGGTAACACTTCCAGCTCCCCTGGGGAATTATGACTGCAAGTGCCAGAGGTCCTTGGCAGATGAAATCTCAGTATAAGTCATCACTTGCAATAATGCCAGTGGTTGGGTCATCTACAGGGATCTACTCGGACTTTGGGATCTAAAAGCATGAGCCTCAATTTCTGGAGTTAAAGTACAAGGTCTTTTTTCCTGAGGGCCAGGAACAGCTCCATATACTACTTTATTTGTTTCAGCCACAAATGGGGGACAAAGATACACTTGACCCGTGAGTTACACAAACAATGGGGAAACCAAAATAAATAAATAAAAACACATTGTAACTACTGTATGTAAAAGATGACTCTTACGAAAGCTTAGCTAAGATACATCTTCCTTTTATCTTTTTACTGTAACTTCTGAAGCTGTGAACCAGAAGGCCTATCAATAGCAATTGACTGATTTGGAATTCATAGTAAGAGAATTTTCTTCTTAAGAGAATTCTGAAAATGAAACCAAATCATAGAAGGAAAGTCCCAGGTCCTCAAATCAGGCTTAATTAGGCTCCTAAAACTGATTTCAATGGAAGACAGGATTCTAAATATTTTTGAGGATCTGGGCCAAAGTGTCTAGTGAAGATCACACATAGTGGAATGAAAATCAGGTTGTGATTAATAACCTACCTGCACCTTGCTTGGGATGGAAAACTTGGGCTGCTCAGCCTTTCCAGGGGTATGAATAGCAGTAAGAGGTGGAGGCCAGGAATGGGTCATCTCCTAGTGAGGAAAAATATGCTGTTGAGAAGTCATTCATTCAATTATAAATAAAAATTAAAGAGAATTATTCCACAATTGGCCATTAAACCCAGGATTGATCAACAAGGCCAACATCTCGCATCTGCTTCTAGAGAAATGGTTTTCAAACTTAGGGTTGGGACCCAGTACTGTGACGCAGACCCTCAGGCACTGGGTCGCGGCACCCTTTGCTGCTGCTGTCAAAAGACTGGAATGCATTGCTCAGAGATCTAATTTTTGGGTCGCGGGCATACATGATTTTTTTTCAACTGGGTCCTGAGAAATAAAGTTTGAAAACCACTGTTTTAGAGGGTGAAGGCCAAGTTTGCTCAGAAGGCCTCATGAATCCTTATCGGGTAGATGATCTCACTAAAATTTTAGTAGGTTGCATACTCCCAGGAAGCATAATGAAAAATGCTTTAATGCTACTAACCTCACTTGTGAAAAATTTAGCTGTGTCCAACACTGAGCTGAGATGGCCACCAGCAGGTTAGCTTTTGCTCTTCTCTCATAGTCAGGATACCTAATTTTCTTAGGTACTTGTAATGCACCCTTGGGCATAATATCTGAGCAACTCCAAGTCTTTAATGTATTGAGCCTCATGGCTCTTGTGAGGTAGGAAAGTTTTATCATCTCCATTTTATAGAGGGGGAACTGAAGGAAACAGAAATTGAGTTGCCCAAGGTCACCCAGGAAGCTGATCAGGACTTAAACCCAGGTCTTCTAAGTCAATACTCTATTCACAGCCTCTCTAACCAACAGAATCAATCCTTCCTTGCTAACCACTAACTTGTATTTTTAGCAATGTGTTTAAATGTTGTCCTGGAAATCTCTCAGGTACACAGTGGCACAGACCATAACACATATAAGTGAGTGTGTCTTTGATCAAGCTAAACGTCCAATCATTCTCCTGCTAAAGTCAATGATAGTTTTCCGATTGACTTCAGTGGGAAGTCTTAGCCCATACTCAGAAAAGAAAAATCAGTAAAAACACAGAAACTGCAGGAAGTGTGGTTTTAGGGAAAGCTTGGAAATGCCCTTGCAACAGTCATATTCCATGTTAGATGTTGCTCCAACCTTTCTCATCTTTGTTTGTAATTTGATGAATATTCAGGCAGGTAATAATACATGTCCCTAATGATCCGTTACATCTTTGTTTCTTTACTTTCAAAGCTCCGAAGAGATTCTTTGATGACACAAGCCTAACAAAAGTAAAAGAGTGGCTGATCTACAAAGTGCTGCATGTGACTGGCTGTGTCACTTTACTGCAGGTGGCTGCAGCTTTACCTTCCTCTAAAAACCTAAGAATGATCACAACAAATCTTGCAAACTACTGCTGCTTTGTTTCTGCCACAGCCCTCACTGACATTCTGCGAGTAAAAGAGAAAGAAGACCTTGTTAAAGGTTAATGTTGTGAACCATCAATCACAACCAGCCCCACCTGAGGGAGCTTGGCCCAGCCAGCTAAAACATGATGAGGATGGCTGCATTCAGCTGCAAAGATATTTTCATTGCAGAAGCAGCCAGTAAATACTTTCACTTTTCTAATTATCTTTCCACAGATCACGTGTCATGCAATACTGACTGAGCTAAGGAAAAAGTACATTAAACCACTCACTGTGGCACAGGAGAGATCTGTTCTCTTTGTGCCATTCAAGCAGGAGTGGGAAAGAACCCCAAATCCCTAGAGGATCCCTATGGCTAGTTTTGGAAAATGGACATGGAATAAGTGAAGCTCCTGTAGGATGTGAGGAGGAACGCGTGAAGGGGGAGAAAACATCCTTAGGGGACGACTAGCAGCTGGCAGATTTAAAAGTAACCCCCATGCTGTCCCAACCTATGTTGAGGTCAGTGATTAAGCAGACAATCAGGGAGCATTGAGGGGCTGGAGGAGTCACTTTTTGGGGTGCAACCTTTCAATAGCAAGAAGATGATCAAAGGGAGAATACATTACATAGAACAGTGGTTCCCAATGTTTTCACTGCCATGGCACTCCCTGACACCTTTAATTATTTTGAGGCACACCACCATCTAGTCTCCAAATGAACTCATGAATATTCATGAGCCAACCCAGAACCCTTCAAATAGTTTTTCAAAAAATTCCATGGCACACCTGCTCAGGCCTGATGACACACCCATGTGCCGTGGTGCACTGGTTGGGAAAAACTGACATAGAAGATGGAGAATGAGCGTGATTTTATTTTGGAAGACCAATATATAATGGGTGAAAGCCTAACCCCTCTGATGTTACAAGCAAAAGTACCATTGACTTCAGTGTGGCCAGTATTTCACCCAATGTATTTATCTAATTCAGTGGCTAAAACTAAAAAACAACCCCCCCTCCCCCGCACATTGACACAAAGTTCAAGTTCTTCGGTGGTATGCCCTTCCCCCGCAGAATGTTGAGTTGAGCAAAATTCCACATTCCGAAAAGCAGGAGAAGCACAATTAAAGCAGGCTATGCAACCTGAATCTTGCTCTCTTCCAGCTGTGTCCCAACACAGCCCGTAAACACCCAGATAATTATCTGCCAACCCAAGAGTTGCTGAAATGTACAAGATCTTCACGTCCTTTTACAATCCATTCACTTTCACCTGCAGAATTCCAGCCAACACTGAAGAGCTGGTGTGTGCAGGATCTGCGTGCCCTGGCAGAGCTCGGGTTATAGGAAGTTTGGCGTGCCGGGGGGTGGGATGCAATTGCTGAAGTAGGGTGGCACTGGAAGAGCTGGGGAGTGCTATGCCTACCTCACCCAATCCCCTACAACTTCTCTATCCTTCTGTACCACCTATCCTCAATTAATCCTCCTCCTCATCACCCCAGCCCCTCACTGCAGCGCACTCTCTCCTTATTGCTCCACTCCTCTACCTCTTAATGCTCCTTCTTTCCCAGGAAGCATTCACATGCCGAATTCCAACCCCACCCCACCCCAAAATAAAATAAAATAAAATCCTGCCAAAATGAATGCATATTTTAAACTATACTCAAGAGTAGCCCCATTAAAGTCAATGGCTATGTCTACATTTGTTAATTTAAGTTGACTTAGTAAGTTGACTTAGCATGTCCACACTTAAATTTTAAGTCGACTTTGAGGGGATCCTACAAAATTGACCTAGAGCGTCCAGACTGGACACCTAGGTCGACTTGTAGAGGCTAGGTGGACCTGGGACAGGTCCATGGTGGCAGGGGGGGCACCCTTTGCCAAGTGCCAGGGGGCTCAGCCTTTGCCCCATTGTACCTGGGTAGAATGGGGCAAAGGGGGACAGGGACCCTGGCAGGGCATAGGGCTTGGGGGGGGGGGCTTGCCAGGCTGTGGCT
>ML685771.1:9517312-9703990 GCA_007922175.1 Pelusios castaneus | reverse complement strand
GGGGAGCCGCCGAACCTGGCAGCTCCCATAATAGTCAATTTCACTGAGCCAGAGCAGTGAAATTGACATATTTGACAGCTCCAATGTCCCAGAGTGCCCTCGATTGGCACTCTGGGACATTTCCGGAGGCTGTCTACCACGGAAAAAGCATACACATGAGCATTACTGAGGACCAGTTGTTCCGCAGTAATGCTTACCACTCTCGTTTGAGTGGTTTTACTTTTGCGCAGCAAGATGGTGTTGCCGCGCAACAAAAATGAACGTGTGTACACAGTCAGCTTGATTGCGCGATAAGAGCCTTATCGCGCAATAAAGTGATCGTGTGTACATAGCCTGAGACTGTACAGACAAAGTGGTTGAGGTGAAAATTTTTACTTCCCTTGGGAAAACTGACAAGTTTTCAAGCCTCACACAGCTGTTCCTCATACCTGGGGAAAGTATTTGGAGTCTCACTGCTAAATATATGACAACAGAGTCCTGTGGCACTTTTAAAGACTAACAGATTTATTTATCGCATGACCTTTCATGGGATTTTCTCCCACAGGACTCTGTTGTCTTTCTACAATAGACTAACATGGTTACCCCTTTGGAATTTGGCTAAATATATGGTTGAACAGGTAATTTAGCATAAGTAGTTAGCACCTATTCAGGGATCATTCAAGAAGTGGCTGGAAAACACCCCTGTAGCCACAGGGCAAAAAGAAGGCCAAGTGGGTTACAGATTGTTGTAATTACCTGTAAATCGGATGTCTGAGACTGTAAACTCTTTGGAGACTGTCTCAGTTTTAGTCTGGTACAGTTGCTGGAACTTAATAAATCAATAACTAAAAAATAAGTCTCAGCCTCACGTAAAACTCGGAAAACCTGGATAGGTAACAGTGCAATGTGCACTATACTGACGACTCAGCAGCTCCTGCAATTGGTGTCATTGATTCTTAGTTTCATCGATTCCAAGGCCAGAAAGGATCATTTTGACCACCTGGTCTGACTTCTTGTATAACACAGGACACAGAACTTCCCCAGAATAATTCCTAGAATCTATCTTTTAGAAAAACCTCCAGTCTTGATTTAGAAATTGTCAGAGATGAAGCATCCATCGTGGCCCTTGGTAAATTGTTGCAATGGTGAATTACTCTCGCTGTTGAAAAAATATTCCTTATATCCAGTCTCAATTTGCCTAGCTTTGACTTCAAGTCACTGGATTGCATTGCGTCTTTCACTGCTAAATTGAAAGACTTATTAAGTACTCACTCCATATGTAGGTACATGTAGACAGTAATCAAGTCACCCCTTAACTTTCTTTTTGTGTAACTAAATAGATTGAGGTCCTTGAATCTAACACTATAAGGCATCTTTTCAATCATTCTCGTGACTCTTCTGTGAACCCTCTCTAATATATAAGCATCCTTCCTGAATTCTGGGACTTAGAACTGGACAGCATATTCCATCAGGGGTTGCAACAGTGCCAAATAAGGAGGTAAAATAACTTCTCTATTCCTTCTCAAGTTTCCCCTGTTTATGTATCCCGAGATTGCATTAGCTCTTTTGGCCCCAGCTTTGCACTGGGAGCTCATGTTCAGCTTATTTTCCACTCTGACCCCAAAATCGTCTTCAGAGTCACTGCTTCCCAGGATAGAACCCCATCCTGTAAGCACAGCCTATATTCTTTGTTCCTAGATCTATATGTTTACATTGAGTCATATTTTAAAAGCATATTGCTTACTTGTGCCCAATTTAACCGGGGATCCAGATTGATCTGAATCAGTGACCTGTCTTCCTCATTATTTAAGGCACCCCCAATTTGAGTGTCATCTGCAAACCTTATCAGTGGTGATTTTATGTCCTCTTGCAGGTCATTAATAAAAATGTTAAATAGCAAGGACCAAGCTGATCCTTGTGGGACTTCAATACAAACAGTCCATTCAGTGATGATTCCCTCTTTACAGTTACATTTTGAGACCTAGCAGTTAGCCAGGTTTTAATCCATTTAATGTGGCCATGTTAATTATATATTGCTGTAGTTTTTTAATCAAAATGCTGTTCAATATCAAGCCAAACACCTAACAGAAATCTAGTACATCAATATTATAATCTTTATCAGCCAAACCTGTAATCTCACCAAATAATATCAAGTTATGTAAGAGGAACGGAAAATTTTGTGACGGTGGAGCATTAGTGGGCATTGGAGGCCCCCCAGACACATTTCCTCTCTGCAGAGCTCTGTAGTAAACAAAGTAATCAAATAATAGTTCTAGTGTTAAGTAGTTTGAAGTTTTTGACAGTAGCAATTAACGCCCATCAGCAGCAGTATACGTTACCAGGAGTAAGGCTTGATCACCCCTCCCTGAGAGTGATGGGCTATAACAATAGCTCACTCCTAGGCCCAAACTGGACTTCTCCGCAGGATCTTGGGAAAAGAGGCCTCAGACAACACACTCCCCTGCTGAAGCCCGCGTCGCCTGGGGTCCCCAACTGCAGAAGGGGCGTAAGCTGTTTATCTTGCATCTTTAATTCTGACTCCAGTAATCATACTGGTATGGGTGATAGGTGATCCACTAAATAGTTTATTAGTTAATAAATCCACTTTATTCTGTCATTTGTATCTCGGTGTTTGTTGCTGCTGAATCCTCGAACCTTGTCCCCCTAGAGAGGGGAATATTACAAGTTAGTTTGACAAGATCCATGTTTCATGTTGGTTTACATTAATTACATTACCTTCTTTAAGTTCTTTATTAACTGATTCCCATACTGACCTCTTCATTATCTTGCTCTGGATCGATATCAGGCTACAGGCCTATAATGACACAGTTCATCCCCTTCACCATTTTAAAAAATTGATACAACATTAGATTCTTCCTACCCTTCTACTCTATCTTTCCACAAGGTTTACTGAAAATCAACATTAAAAGTCCAGCATTCTCCTCAGCCAGCTCTTTTAATATTCTTGGATGCAAGTCTTGGGGACTTGCTGATTTAAAAATAGCTACTTTAGCAGATTCTGTTCAATATCCTCCAGAGATACTAGTGGAATGGAAAAAGCATTATTTTCACCATATGATGAGACTATATCATCCTATGACTGGTCTAGAAATCCTGTGAATCCTAGGTGTTGGGCTGGATGACCTTTACATAAGGGAAATTTTCAAGGATTTCCTTTTATAGTCATAGCAGTGTATGTCCCAGGATATTAGAGACACAAGGGAGGTGGAACAATATCTTTTTTTGGACTAACTTCTGTTGGTGAGAGAGACCTGAAGAAGAGCTCTGTGTGGCTCAGATGCTTGTTCTCTCACACCACCAGGAGTTGGTCCAAAAAAACCAATAAAGCTCACCCCCCTTGCCTTTCGAAGGACTTTCCACATTCTTTACTTAAGATAAATTAAAAGGCCTTTTCCTGGTAGGTGTTGAGCACCTTTAATACCCATTATTTGCAAAAAGAATTGAAGGTGTTCATCTCCTCTCAGGATCAAGTCCTTAATTCTGTTCTCCTCTAGCGAGACTAAATACTTACCTAAAGCCCTTCCATATATACCATGCTTCAGGTACTATTTTAAACCTTGAAAAAGTAGTTTTTTGAGTTTTCTACTCTCATCCATGCCATGAGGTGGGTCTGTTGTTCCCTCCTTCTGTTGCTCTGTACCTTGTAAGTCATGCCAATGTTAGGATTTCCCCGACTGCTGCTAAATTAATAGGTGGTAATGAATTCATGTCCCAGAAGATTTGTAAAGCAGCAAAAACTTTTCTTTGGCACATCAGCCCTGGCAGAATAAGCCAATATAAAGAGCAAAGAAAACCAAACCAAACTAGACGACTTGGTACTGAGGTCTGGTGTGATCGCACTTTAGGCATCTACGGATCGGGAGGTTTTCTGGTGGGGAGTTTTACATTGCCTCAAGTATATGCTTTTGCTATTCTACTTGCCAGATTAATATCTCTTTCAAAGTGAACCAGTCTGATCCTGGAAGATGCTGAGTACTTTGAACTTTTATTAAACTCACTTTGAATTGAGGATACATAACCTCCCGTTAGGCTGCCCTTTAAACTGGAAGCCAATGCCTTCAGATTGACATCGTGTGGAGCGACTTCTCCCTTTTAAATGGATTCCACTCCATTGCCACCTTTCCAGCCTATTCCCTACTTCTCTGACCACTAGCTAATATTTAACTGTCAAACTTCTAACAAGGAGGTGAGATAAACTGGTAAATCCTTTGCAATTCTGTCTCCAAATGTTACTTTTATTTTTAGAGTCAAGCCATGTGAACAGGGCACAAAATGCCGCAAGACTGAAATGTAAGAGGAATGGAGCACTATCGCTTCAAAAATGTATCTAAATTACCAGACTATGACATGAATTGTCTTTGTTGCCTCCAGCTGGCTAGACCGTTCATTAGCAATGTTTCATCAGGGGTCATACAAGCAAGCTGGATAGATGCCCAACTAGAGACCAGCCAGCAGAACCATGATTACTCTGCTAGTTAGCTCTAAGGAGCTAGTGTTATTCATAACTCCAGCAAGTGTCAAGCAGTGACAATTGCCAGTTATCAGACAAAGTGGAACTGGAATAAACCTGCCAAAGAGTATTTTTTAGTACAACATGCAATTTATTATCATGTTCCAGCAATTACCAAAGGGAGTTGTTGATCTCACTTTGCTGGAGAGATACAAAGGCTAGATGCAGCAAGGCGGCATTCTTTTTGAAGGATAACTTGTGTTGTAAGTGAAAGACACTCTAAAATGGCAAAGCACTCTAAAACGGCAAAGCTGCAGCAGAAGGAGACAGAATGATACATTTAGTGAAATCCCTAAGCCTTTTCAGAGAAGAGCACAAGGAGTTAGTGTAACATTTCTAATGGTTGCCGCCTCCTTTCAAACATGATCGCTTTTCTCGTAGTTCATACTTAACACATTAAGAAAAACGGCAATGAGGAGATCATGAAAACGTCTTTTAAAGGTAACAAAAGCTCAGTGGCTGAGAGAAAAGAGTGACAACTGTTTGACATGGGACTAGGCCACCAGTGAAAACTCTGCTGACATTCTGTTCTCTTACTATTTCAGAGCTCAGGAAAAAAGAGGGAGTGCTTCATGACTAAATCTGAGCCTCAATCTGTTTTTAAGTAAGGTGGTGTAGAGAATCTCCTTTTCCAGGCAAACTGCAGCTCAAGTCTTTTTGTTGACTAGATACTTAGGTCTGCAGGTTAGAAAGACCAAATACAGGTGGACTAGACATGGATACAGTTAAAACAAAATGATTCACTGCCCAGAACTTTCACCCATTCCTCAAGCCAAACTCAGATCTTTTTTGAGGTTCAGAATTCAAACTCCTCTCATCTTAAGAGGGAGCAAGGGATGCCAATAACTATTTGTTTAATAAAAGATGCTGTTTTCCATTGTACTCACAGATTCTACTGCCAGAAAGGGCCATTATAATAATAATACCTAATTTTATATAGCCTTTTACATCACAAAATATAAAATGCTTTGAGAAAAGGGACCAATATCATTATCATCATTTTACAGATGGAAAAACTGTGGCACTGAGAGGGGAAATTGCCCAAGATCACCCAGCAGGCCAGAGGCAGACCTAGGAATTAAACCCAGTTTTTCTGGGCCCCACTTTAGCACTCTATTCAACAGACCACACTGATGATCTGGGCTGACCATTCAAGCTTTCTGGGACAGTAAACATCCATATGAATTTGTTTCTTTCCTCTTCAGGACTGGAAGGATAACTTTTTTGTCTCCAAGTAACAACCTATTTACTCTTAGGTGGAGTCTTCATATGGAAGTTTTGGCCCAATGGCAAATTTTCACAGAGGAGATGTAAATGGCAGAAAAGAGAGGTTTCTACTGACAAATATGACCGTGCCGTAACTACAGTGGTGCTAACAGGCACAGCAGTAGCACTAGAATCAGGCAAAATAAAAAGCAGATGGAGAATGTTGAAAAAATACATAAAACTGCATCACCAAAGTCTGGGCTTCTGAATTGTGTTTGTAAACAATTTTTATCTCATTGCTGAAGAATTGTCACCAATGGTTTAATGCTCCAGAGTAAGAGAATCCTCTTTTTTTTAATGCTACAGACCAACATTTCTTCTATCTTGCTCCTGCTAGCTCAGGCATCGGTACGCCTGCTCTTAAAATAAAAATAAATAGGAGAAATCCCTTGAGCGAAAAAAAAAATTGTTCTAGGCAGGGATTTGTCAACTATCCACAGCTGACATAAATCAGTGTGGCAGGATCTACCAGTTAATTAAACAATTGTGACAATTTTAATAGGACAGTCTGAAAAGTTCTAAAATCTCTCTCCATCTATGGAGCGTGCCTTCTTCTCAAATGCGTATTAAGAAATATGTCCTGTATTAAGAAATTGAAAGGACCTTACATGCTCAATAACCTCCCCCCGCACACAACTATAAGTACAATTTGAAATCTATGGCTGAAATAAATGGGAAGTCCATAAGAGCACTCAGAATGTTAGATTCAATGCCATGCTTTCTTTACGGAAATGTTAGCTACCATCCACAGAGATGGATAACTCGTACTGTGCAATGGAATTTAAATGTCTGACTGAGTCTTCTTGCCTTTGGGTCGCTATTATAGAACAGCAGAAGACTGGTCCAGCGCCTTCCAGTTGAGGGTCTGCACCAATTAATTTAGCCTCAGTGTACCCCTATGCTCTATTTCCCCATTTTGAGAGACAGGGAAACTCAGGGCTAAGTGGTAGCTCTATGTCGCACAGGGAAACTAAGGCAGGGATGGGCACAGGAACTTTTTAATTCATGCTTACCAAAATTTTTGAGATGTCTACACGTCCATTATAAGATGTGTTCAGCTCATTTGGGGGCCGAAGCAAATCTGTCCATTCCTGGTAGGAAAGGAATGGCCTATTCTAAAGAGCCCAGACAAGCTTGATTAGGAAGTATAACACCACCTCCTGAAAGGGCTGAAACAGATGCGTTGTGAGCACAGTGATCTCAGGACTGTGTTCTGCGGACACACTGATCGGAGTCACAGGGCAAACACAGGTGCACCCAAACCAATGGCTGTGTCCAGAAAGATTTTTTAACAGAAGTCCCAAAGACTTTGGAATGTCTTGGTTTTGACACAGACGACATCTGCTAGAGTGCCTGTTCAAGGCTCTCAAGCTGGATGATGTCACCTTTATATCTTCTAAGTGAAGAATCTACTCTTCTGTCCACGATGTCGCTTGGAGGCAATCCCCCTTGGTTGGATCTGTGTGTTCTTGGCCAGAGAAGAGAAGATGTGTCTTGCCTTTGGGTCGCTATTATAGAACAGCAGAAGACTGGTCCAGCGCCTTCCAGTTGAGGGTCTGCACCAATTAATTTAGCCTCAGTGTACCCCTATTTAAACACTTTAAATATGTCTTGGTGCACATTGAGAACACAGGCATAAAATTTCTTGAGATTATTGGCTGTAGCCAGATACTCCCATCCCGCTCTGATATCATTCTCTGTGTGGCATGAAGTGGATTACACAGCCGTAGCTTCAGATCTAAAAAAACCCGTTGTGGTGGCTTTGGCCCTTTTCCCATCTTGTTCTTCCTTTTTTCTTCTTCCTTTCCTTCTTGGCAGGTTTGGGTAGTAGAATATTTGGGGCTGCAACAGCCTTCCTGATGGGAGTTTCAAAGCACTCTGATTGGAAGAATCTCATTCGTACCTTCCCTTCTTGCCTTCTGTTTCTGATTCCCCTCATTCTTGGTCTATGGTTTTTCCTTTTCCTTTTCAATTCAATTTACCACATCTGGACTGGTTATGGCTGCATGTAATCTCTGAGGTTAATGAGGTTGAAGATAGGCTCTTGTAATTTGTGGCGGTCTCTAGATCCCATCTTTCACCCTTCTGGCCAGAATCTCTGTGACACAACAAACTGAGGAGGAAATATTCAGCTCTTTCTAGTTTTGGAAAGCCTGAGGACACACCCTTTCTTTTCATCTGTTTACCTTGCTGTTCAAAATCCAATGGGATTGTGTGACCGGACAGCCCCGCCCCGCACTGCAGGAACCCAGCAGACCCTGTGGGTAGATAAGGCCTCACCCCTTAAGCCCTGTTGGGCATGCTCAGCCTGCTGTTCCCCTGTAAAAGAAAGTGGCTCAGTTCAGTCTGGGCTGATTGGTGAGGAGGAAGGACCTCTGCAGGCAGCTCCCGCACCAGAGGGTCACCCACTGCAGGCAGCGAGAGAGGAAACCCTGGAAAGGAGCCACCCAGAGCAGACACCCTGTGTCGGCCACCAGGAGCCTGACCTGCAGGCACCGAATCCAGCCTTTGGACCCCAGGATCCTTCTGAGCAGCAGCTGGCAGCCACCGTGGGAGTCGAGAAGGCCTGGGATGAGGACATGCTGAGGGATGGTTACCTACTTGGGTAGGAAGTAGCCCAGGGGCCCGGGTTGTGAAGCCAGGGGGGGTTTCGCTGCAGGTCAGCATGTTGCGGTCTGGATCCCCACTGACTTGGTGCTGGACCCTTGGCACCAATAGGGCCCTGGACTGGGACACGGTGGAGTGGGTGGGCCCGAATCCCCCTACCCGGGGTGACCCATCCCTGGGGCAGTCGCCTCTATGTTGCCCTGCTTCCTCAGGGCTTGTGCGAGACTGGATATTGACTCTGTGGCCACTAGGCCAGACTGCCCTGCACCCAAGAGGGGCACACTATGCTTGTAAGGTTGCGGAGGCACCCTCCCTGTTTGCACCCTGCAGGCTTTCCCCATTTGGGGGCATGAAGGAGGGTGTGGCCCCCGACAGGTTGACTATAGGATTTGGGACTCCCATCAAGGATCTCCCAGGGAAATGAAGTCCCCATACTCCTTGCAAATCACAGGTTTTTGTTTCCCTTCTCAACTGAGGCCTTCTTCTGAGTCTCTTGTACATTATCTAGGCAGTCACACAGGGTGTCCCCAGAAACCAGATGTAGTGGGGCCACTCTTGCCCAGAGAAGGAGGTCCCAATGCTGTATTCTCCTCTCATGGGATTGCAGGAGACAACTGCATTGAATTTACCCCTGCAAGCACCAATCTCCATTCTTAGACAGTCACGGGGCTCTACCACAGCAGGGACATCAGGGAAGGAGATGAAAACACACTGCCCTTCTGGTACTGTTCTCTATGGGTAAGGATCACACTCCTATTGCATGGCAGTGAGCCCTGGGGTGCATCACACACAAGGCTTCCTGAAGTCCTCACTGGGGCTGTGTAGCATAAAAGGAACTTTGTCTATATGGCACAATTGGGGCTAAACTTTTTTAAGAGGCATCTGATCACATGCTCCCTGCTAGTCCTACTCTTTCCTTGATGATTGCTGGCCTGCTTAGCCCTAAATATCAAGAAAGAAAAGGAGAAAACAGCCCACAGAGGGCCAAGCTATCCTTCAGTGGACCTACTAATTCCTTTGGCCCAGCGAATTTATCATGGGCTTTCCCACAAGGTGTACATCATATATTGTAGGCCATTTAAACCTCCGATATTAGCCTGAAGGCTGACAGAGTGCTACCCTCCACTTCTAGAAGATAAAGATGGTAGAAAATGCTATTGGTTCTGTCATTTCAAACTACAACTGTTTTTAAAACAAATACTCATTTCACAAACCTTAATGACTCAATTAGAATGTTTTCTGTGTTGTATTTCTGCGCCTGAGGCAATTTGTTATGTAAACTAAGCATTATTAATCTACTTAACGGAAAGGTACCTTTGCCAGCAGTTTAAACACTCATGCCCATATTTACCAAGTTTCGCTCTGCGAGGGTAAGATGAAATGCGGAAATGATTCATCTGAGAACAGAGAAATATTTAACGGCATTTGTTTCAAAACAGGACTGTTTATAGATTGATTTATTTTAGTAGTGCATGAAGTGTAGCGTGTGAGCCTCTAATGGCTCTTAGGCTGAATAGAAGCTTATTCCATGGGTCACAATTTATCAGTTTGGAAGCTGGTACTTCAAAATGGCCAGGTAGAGTACATTCAGAGCTGGTTTTCACATGATGTTTATGCATTCCTTGAGACACTCAAGAGAGGAGGCTTGGTACAGCTCTGGTGAAGGGCCATAACACTATAATTCATCATCATGGGAAATCCTGAAGGGATGTAGACTTCCTGCAGCTTGAGCACCCCCTGGATTGACCTTCTTTTTCTTCTCTCTTTCACTGAAGTTGTTGTTGAATTCAGTGGAGATTCTTCTTATTTAGATTGACATAATGGAGGTGGAGACTCATTTCCCTTGGGCCTGCAAATCGGGCCTGCAGATCTTGTGAGAAAAGGCTGCTGTAGTAGTTTTATGACATTTCAAGTTTCCAGTCAACTGTAAGAAGCCTCATGGACAGCCTGTCCCACAGTATTTTGGTTTTTGGTTTCCAGTTCTTCCTGGAACTCAACGTTCAGAGGCATTTGAAAGTATTGTATAAAATTATTCAAACTTAATTGAACGCCACAAATGAGTTCATGTAGAGATTTGAGCAATGTTGCAGGTTGGCTCTATTTCACCTGAGCCAATTTTCCCCTAGTTAATGGCAATATTGCATCTTCATTCCTATTCTGGATTCCTTTTGTGCAGTTTTCCATTTTTCTTACACTCTTTGCCATGACAGGGAGTGTATTTAATGGGAGCAAGGATATATATCATGTGAGCCATTAAAATCTATGTTAACTCACTCCTGAGGTGATTATAAAGAGAAAAAAAGACTACAAAGTGGCTCCTTTTGTATAACAGGGAGGGTGAAGAGCATGGGAAATGGGATCAAATGAGTACGTTTTCATTCGACAGATGAGAATCACCTTGTTCTCTTCTGTTGCATTAACACATTGCCAAACTCTGGTCAATGCTGTGTTCGTTGTGATGGTGCCAATTTACTTTATAGTAATTTTAGCAATAATATTAAATCTGGCAACAAGAGTGGAATTAAGTAATGTGACTGAAACTGGCAACATTTCAATTTGGCACTATAAAATATGTGTTAAAATATTACATTCGAGGAGATAAGAAAACTGAGCTGAATATTGTGTTGGAAGTAGGGCCAGGATAATCTCCTTCTATCTGTGTGCATTTCGTAATCTGTCTCTTGTTGCAGTACAGATAGGCTGGAATAGACTTGTGTAATTACCAGTCTTTGCATTTCAAAGAGCATTGCCACCTAATTAGCTTAATATTTAAAACACACAAACTAAGATCATTGTAGGCAAATTACTTGGGGCCCGAATCTGTTCTCACTTACACTTGTCCATACGTCTGGGGTTCTTGTCTGTCACTGTCTTAACCCTTACGTAGTCATTTACACCTGTGCCAAGCAGGTGCAAATACTACTGTTCTTATCTGAAAGCATTTTACACCACCTATTCACTCCCAGGGTCATATTCTGCCCCATCCCCATGAAGTCTTCTTGGCTCTCATCTGGCAGCAGACTTAAAGTTGGCCTAGTGGGCCACATGATGACACCCCTTGTGTAGAAGAGTTCTCTACTAGCATACAATGAGTACAGGCATCCTTCCACCGGGAGCCAATAAGAAGCACTGCTTCTCTAAAGGGATATAGGTGGAATACTGCACAGCTCCCATGATCCTCAGCTTCCAGAATGACCCAGATGTAACTTAGAGCAACCCAAAGCTCATCTACATTGCAGTGGGGTTCGGTCCTAGAACTGGGGACACAGAGCGGTCCTAGAACTGGGGACACAGAGATACAGTCATCTTTGCCCTCCCTTAGATCCTGGGCAAACCTGAATTCAACTGAAGGCTGGGCCTACTGTGTCACTGGTATAAACACTATAGAAGGTGTGCTACACCAGAATAACAAATTCATGTATTTCTATTCATTTTGCTGGCATTACCTCTACTAGTTTTAACATCAGACTCCGACCCTTCAGCTGTGAACAAACCACACCGCATTCTCATCTTTCTAGAGTGATGGCTACATAATAGGTCCATAGGGCTGAATTCCAGGCTTAGAGGCTCACATAAGGGCTAAATTCTGCTCCCATTTACCCCAGAATAATTCAGAAGTAAATCAGCTTAGAACAGCACCAACAAGAAGTGGAGCTACTTGTGATTTACATAGTTGTAAATGACAGAAGAATTCAGGGGTCGGTGAAACTACCCTTTGATTTGCACTCGTGGGAAGGCAAAAACAGATCCTGCGACTATGGTGAAAAGAATATTTTAAAGCTAGCAGTGTTATATTTTGGAAAAAATCATTATTTTATGGTATATTTATTTTAATAATTTTCACCCATCAAAATATTTGTGTTCCAAAAGAAGGTCAAAGGGCTGGAGGGTGGAGGGGGGGGGGAGGGGAAGTAGGTGCAACACACTGATCTTCAAAGCAGGTGACTGCCTGTTCAGCGAATGGTTCCTGAGACTTCCTTCCAGCCAAGGTACAGAGGGCATGGATACACACTTACACCTGGGATAGCTTTTCAATCTCTCTTTTCATTTCCATAGAAATAATAAATCACATGATCCAGGAGAAAGAAGGAGCTTGACACAAAACATAGAGTGCAGGGCTATTTTTATAGCACACCTAAGAGATATAGGGATTCATTTATTTACTCAGCTATTTAAAAGTAGCTACTGTAACTCATTCTCTGGACAGCTAAATGCTAGGTTGCTAAGTTACTGATATTTGACATCATCTCCTCCCTAACGTATTCCCACATTTGACAGGTTCACATGATTCACTAAGCCAGTCAGCTCGTTATTCACTTGTCCAATGACGTCTGTAGAATCGTTTTAAATTCACATCATGTCCCTCTCAGCAAACCCCAAGATTTCACATGAAAATATTTAAACTGCTTGTCAGCTACTAAGTGCATTTGTAACCACGCTGGACAGTCTACTAGTATTTTTCAAATTACAATGATTATAATTAGGTTTAGCATCGTTCTTCAGCATTGTTTTGTATTTTAGAAGAGAAAACAATTACTGAGGGGCAAATAATGGGCTATATCTGTTACAGGCTAATTTTGCTCAGTGAACAGCTCACCTCCACTATGGGTAATACATATTAAATCCATTAGTGCTTTCAAATGGCATGAGAAAGGTAATACTACACATAATTTACCCAGTCAAGGGCATTTTCACCTGCTGATCAATTTACATATTCTCCAATGTCATTAGATATGAGCTAGTCATCAGAAGAATAGAAGACAGTATAAATTATAGACTTTGCTCATTTAACTCCAGTCATTTTTATACTAATTACAATCTAAATTATATTTAGGATTTGTTTTGCTTCTAGACTAGAAAGCTTTTAATTAATATCACAGCTGTCTGTGTAATATCAGAAATCTATCTAGCTACTTGACACTGTACGATAATGAAATAGAATTCTTTTGCCTGGCTAGGCAGAGACAGCTTTTTACTTATTTATAAAAAGAGCAATTTAGCAACACAAAAATGATCATTTCTTATACACAGGGCTAGATCCCGATTTCAATAGGGCTATGTTCAGTTGCACCAGCTGAAGATCTGGCCCTAGATCTCTAAGTGAGTGATTATATTCAGCCTTCCTAAAATTCCTTAGGGGATTTCAAAAGAATGAACTATCCTTGTTTTCCTGTTCTAAGACTCTAGGTATGGTTTTGTATCGTGACCTGCTTCATTCCAGAGGTGGCTGCATTTCACTGGTTGGAGGAGTGATTCTTGCAATGAGAGCAGATTTAAATTGGCTCTAATTCCCTGCACAGTCAGCAAGATTTTCCAGGGCAGAGCTAATACATTCTAAAGAAGGTTCCTGCCGTTTTCTGCAGAAACTCATTGGCAGTAGAACACCACAGCTAGCTGGCAATCACTGGCACAAATTTTGCCACCCCCTCAGTGGAATGCACAGGAGCTGAAAATGGTTCTGAGAGCAGTATCCGTCTCCTCCACACACTCACACTCACACACACACAGATACAGGTGTGCATGGGACGGCTATAATTTCAGTCGCTGTGTTCCAGTCTGCAAGTACTGGAGGTATCTAATGGCAGCAGATACAACAAAGGTAACTGGAAGAGGCACTGAAGTCCAAAGTGTTACTTCAGATTTACACTTGAATAAATGAAAGCAGACGCTGGCCTCTGGTCACCAAACTCGGTATTGTCTCTAAAAGCATATTGGACACAACTTTGAAAGTCAAAGTGATGTAAATTAATGCTCAGCGGGACTGACTCTCCACTCCTATACAATGATGTGAATAACTCTTTTAATTTAGATAATAAACTCTTTGGATAGGGGCTGTTTTTTCGTTATAGGTCCATAACGGGTCTAGCACAATGGCCCCTGGCTTCTACGTGTTATTGCAGTGCAAAAAAGACCTAACAACATTTGAGTCCACTGGTGTAAATAAAAGAGGCATCAGAGCCCAAACCTTGGTTTAAAATGTCCATGCTTTTTTTTCTAGTTTGCACCACAGTTTTCTAATGCATTCTTTTTTATGTACCTAAGCAACTGACAAGTTAATTTTAATTGATAGTATTAATAACATTTGAATAAAGAAAAATATTTTCTTCGGTTTTCTTTTTTCATTTTAATTGCTCTTCAACAGATATACCATTGTCTTTAATTAGTAAGAAATGTTTTGAAGCAGAGGGAGGCCTATTCAACTCCATCTATCCATCTTCATTTATCTGTCTAGTGCTGGTAACCTGTAATCAATGCAAATGTGCCATGTTACTTTTGCCATTTGGCTTTAGTTTGAAGGCAATTTTTTTTTTTAAACAAAGCTTCTCAGCCATGCGGGTTAGGAAAGCAAAATCAACAGGAGACTGGTCTATCATTAACCTTTAGTTATGGTATCATGAGCTGTTCTCCAGGCACTTTCACAAGATGACATAAGTGGCTAAGTGTTTCAGGAAATCGGAAACGCTGAATTTTTGTCTCAGAAGACTCAGGGGTCTGAATGGACACAGAACCTTTCCCCTCCTTGCCTGGTAAGTTTTAACAATAAACTCGTTTAAACTCCATTTTTAATTGTTAGATCTGTTAGGATGCTACAAAAACATGACTCAAGATCAGCCTGAAAAAAACCTGTAAACTCGGAGGGCATAGGTCTCAGCTAATGCTCTGCAATGTACAAAGCCTTGAGACAAACAAAATGCAAGAGTTATTGAAACTTTCTTAGGTGTGAAACTTAGTTAAGTTGCCAAGTTTCCTTACTTTTCTTAAATACTCAAAGGAGTGAAATGCACTCACGGGAGATTGATAGAGCAGGCTTCAGCCAGGCATATTATCAGTATTCTCGGAGCAAGTTCACTATACAGCTTTACAAATGCACCTCAATAAAATTTTAGTCATGATTCTTTCATGACCAGAGATTGACAATATTTACAAACTGTTTGGTAAGCAGCTAAAATGTTTGGCTAGAATGGAGTCACTCTGAATTCACACTTACGTATCTGAGCAGAACATGGCTAGATTTAGTCAGCCCTATTAGAATAAAGCCAGATTCTGGCATTTTGTTCACACTGAGTGTAGTCCCATTGATTATAATAGGCTTATGCTACTCAACATCAGCAAGGGTGGCTCCTGGGGTGCATCTACACATACAAGTTAGGTCAACTTAAAGAGGCTTAAGTCAACTTAAACTACTCCGCGTCCACACTGGGCTTTCCTTAAGTTGACTTAAGGAAAAGTTAAGTCGACTTTTGTTAAGTCGACTTAATAAGGTCAACGTTAAGTCGACTTAATAAAGTGGACTTAACTTTTCAAGTGTAGACATAGCCCTAGGAAGTATGTACCTGATCCAAAGCCAATTGAAATAGATCAAGATACTCACACTGACTTTAACAAGCATTAGTACCGGGCCTGAGAAATTAACCTCGGTCATTGCCAATGCAGATCAGTACCAGTAGGTCACCAGGATAGGAATAATACATATGAGGGTCTAATTATGCAGCCACTAACGATGGTGGGAGATTTGCCATCAACTTCAATGGGAACAGAATCAGATCTCCATAAGACATTCTTTCATTCTGTAAGTATATCTGTTATTCACGCATTAATATTGTCATGTGAATGACCCCTGGAAATAATAATTTACATTATACTTTTATCTGACACTGTTTTTCTGAAAATAACTGCCTTCCCAGCAACAGTTAATTCCTTCCAATATTAAAAAGCATAATTTAAAGACATAACACAGATGGAGAAATATATTTAAAAACACAAAGTATTTTTCATAGTTTTTCAAATTTCTTTTTCCCTCCATCACTATTCTTTATATAATAACACTTTGGAAGCTTGACACCAGTTCCCTCCCCCACCTTCCTTGGACATACTACTCCATGTGATATGCAATTTCAGGTTTGTTGTCAGATTTCACACAAGTGCTAGCTTTCCAAATTGATTTACAAATATGGAAGCATAGGGTTAGAAGGGACTGCAAGTTATAGAGGAACATTAGAAACATATGAAGAACAACATTAACTTTAAAAATAATACATAAAAAAGGGCAATTCCTCAAATCTGAATATTCTTATTAATTTCTGTGGGACTGTGGAGAACATGGGAAATAAAGCTGGGCAGAAAATGTTTTTTCCATCTGCAACTATTTTCAGGATTTCAGAATATTTCCTCTATCAGGATGAGAAGTCAAAATCTCAAAATTATGTGTGAACCAAAATCCCCAAATGTTTCATTTTTAAAAACATCAAAAAGTTTGAGTATGGCAATTTCAAAACCTTTCTCCTCAATATTTTTTGAGTCAGAAAATTCATTTAACTGAGTCCTGTTTCATTAGAAGCTTTGGCAAATCTGTACTTTTTGATGAAAAAAGGATTAGTTGAAAAATTCCCAACCAGCTCAAGTGAGAAATGCCAAGATTACTTTACAAATATTATAGCCATCTATTTGATTGATTGTTATTGTGGTATTTGCTATATGATTATTAGGGGTTAATTGAGGCATGGGTTAATTTGTATGAAGGTAGGAAAGTAGACAAACATTTCTGGTAGCTCTCCATTCACAGAGGCTTAAAAGGACAGTGCAAGCGTCGATCCTTTTTGCTGTTATACCCTGAGAACAGCATTGTGGCCAGTGACCCCAATATGGAGGGCCCTGAGGCATGGAAGTAAAGGACTTTGTGTTTCAGGGATCCAGGTTTTTTCCACACCAAAGATGGATAGGTACAGGACCCACTCTGGTGCAGGCTGATCTTCTCCCACTCTCAATTCCCCCAGACTTGGGTTTCTGGGATAAACTAGGCATACCTAAGTTTTATTCATGGATGTAGATTGTTCATTGTGTTAAAAACTTTATTTCTTGTTCTGTTTTGTTCCTGCTGTTAAGATTAAACAATACTTTATTTCCAAGAGGCTGTTTTGAAATCCTGTAATCCCCTGTTAGTCACACTTTCTGAAGGGCAGATTTGCAAGGCTTGAACCCTGTTGGGCCAACTGAGCAATGGTACATAGGGTAATTGCAGCCCAGTCCCTGGTCTGTGAAGGGGAAAAAAATAATCCTAGGATGTCATCCCAGGACAGGAACACTAGAAGCCTGTCTCTTGAAGGGACTCCACTCAGAGACACTGAAAATGATCAACAGTGCAGCTAGTAATCGGGTTTGATGTACCCTTAAATTGTGGAAAAGACCACACCGCCGCTAGAGACATGCCAACGAAACCCTCCATGTAGATGAAGTTACTGATGTTGATGTTAAGCTATGCCCATTCAAAACTGCTTTAAGCAGCATAGCTAACATTTTTTGGGAGATCCAAAGGGGTAGCTGTGTTAGTCTGGTTCAGCCAAACCAACAAGGAGTCCTGTAGCCCTTTTAAAGACTCACTAATTTATTTATTGCATGAGCTTTCGTGGAAGAAAATTCCACTTTGTCAGATGCCTTGAAGCATCTTTGTTAGTCTTTGAAAGTGCCACAGAACTCCTTGTTTTTTGTTTGGGGAGGTAGTGTTCTTATCCTGACAAAAAAAATTCCTTCCTCTGGTATACACAGCAGGTATGCTAAGGGGCTATGCCAGCATAGTTAAACTGACATAGGCTCAGTAATGTAGACGTAGCTTAGGAAATGGAGAAATGAGAATATGTAGAACTGACCCCAACATAGGTAATATTTTGGGCTTAGAAAATCTTGATAGTGTGTCTTTAATTTGGTTCTCACCATTATAATGTTACTTAAATGTAATATTATAAACTCAGTTTAGTTTACTGAACAAAGATGGGACAATAATACTATAATTATAAGATGATATAGGAACAAAAAGTATTAAACTCACCCGTAATATTTCTTCCACGCAGCTGGAGTCATTGGAAAGGCTAACCTGAGTTTAAAAAAAAAGTCAGTCAGTCACAAAATGCAAAGTTTACTGATTAAAAGTAACTAGGAAGGTAAATAGCTCTGTTAAATCACAGTTCAGAAGGAAATGCTCCATTATTTGAAATACACTTCATCCTATGAACATTACCAACAGAATTTTCCAATTTGCTAGAAAGATGCATCTCTGTAATATCTTCTAGATCTTTTTGTAAGTTTTTTGTTACAAACAGTAGTTTAGAAAGAATATAGCACCCTGATTTCCTCACAGTTAAAAATGGGCACTAAAGTTGCTGGAAACTTTTATAAATGATGACGATATCACCATTACTCCAACATACAGAAGTCAGTGAGAATACATGTTACGTTTTAACTTACAACATGCCACAGTGTAGGGCAGAGGTGATGATAGTTAAGAATAAACTGTTATCAAGCATCTTATTCTACAGCTTACGAAGCTAACAGCCAAGACAACTCAAACTTTAAGCATGTACTACAGTAAAACGCTAGTTAAATTCTAAAGGTGATTGCTGATTCCTCCGTCTCTCACTTCACTGGCCTGTTACAGGGATCAGTATCTTCTAACGCCTGAAAAGCATACAGGATCCATCTTTAGAGTTTGAGAAATCTTCCATGTATCTTAAAAATATGCACTACTTCGCATACAGATTTTAAGAGCACTTGCCATGTATACATTTAGCTGCAGTTAAGCTGTATGTATGTACAATACTTTTTTTTAGTATAGCTGTCAAGCCTGGGTGCAAGCTCCCCTGAATCAGGTGTGCAATGAACCATTCTCCACGCACACTGGAGCCACAATTTGGGGCGATGTTTTCAAAGGTACCCTGCGAGCCTTTGAAAATTCTAATCCTTGATTACTAGAACTTGCTTAGTGGAAGTACCCCTGGCTACCCTTCTTTCCCTTCATCACCACACATAGCAGCACATGCAGTAGACGTTTGGGGCAGCTACCAACTGTGTTCCTCCTTAGTCTTGAATCTAGATGCAGGCATCAAGTTTAAATTAATAGAATTTTAGAAACTAGAGACAGAAACGGCTTATTAGGTCACATAGTACATCACCCCACCCATGCAGGACTCTTTCCCTATCACAAATCATCTAGTGCTTTGGACAGTCTAGTTCTAACCATCTCAAGCAGTGAGGGTTCCACGTGTCCTTTGAAAGATAATTCCATTCTTTATTGATCTCATTGTCAGGACATTTTCTCCAACAAACAGCCTACATTTTCCATTTCTCATTTCATCTCATCCAATCTATGTATAACCTCCTCCATCACTCTAAATAATTCATGTCCTTCTGCGGTATTTACATCATTCATATGTACACACTTATGCTCTCTGTTACTCCTCATGTATATTGTACGTTTAATTCTTGTAATCTTTCCTAGGAAGCCATTCCTTCCACACGCTCTCATTATTTTGTTGCTCTCTTCTAAACTACCTCTGATTTGTCAGTATCCAGGTAATGAAGTGCCAAGAAGTGAACATGATGAATTTGGCTCTTAGTTACACTGTTTAAAACAGGAGTAATTCTATTGACTTTACCCACTTCAACAGCCATCTATGTTGGATCTATATGTCAGAACATTAGGATTAAGAAAAATATACCTTTCTCCTTATATTCTACATAACTAATAAAGTCTAGCTCACAATTCCCTATTCCTTGAGTGAAATCTATACCCCACTGCAGCCAATGGAAGTTTTGCAATTGACTTCAGTATTTCTTGGTTTCCAACCCAGGTTTATCTGAATGCTTCACATGCATTATCTATAACTTCTTTTTCACAAACCTCTGTCCTAATCTACTCCTAACTCTCTTTCTTTCATTTTGTTCATGTTTTTTCCTCTTGATGGCTTCTAACTTCTTTGCTCACCTCCTCTTCCCACCACTTTTTTGGGGGGAGGGGGGAGGTCTTTTTTCCTATACCATGATCAGCTTGCCAGTTAACAGATCCTAGGACTTTTCCCTATTCAAATTTACCTCCTCAATTATATGTTCCAGTGACCATGTACCACTAAATTTTGTATTCCAGTGCCCGGTAATTTCCCATTTGCATCCTTGGTACTGTCTTTGGGACAAAGAACCTCTTACTTATTTTACATCGTTCTCCTAATGCACAGTACTATGTAAGCTTACATTGCTTAACAAATAATAATACAAATACACAATTTTAGTTTAGTAAAAGGCACTATATATGCCGTAATCACAATCTGCTTCTGCTGGCAACACTCATTAATAGCTCTAAACGCTCATGCATCAATTTTGTTAATGGCAAAGGACATTTCTTTTAATGACTTGACAGAACTTTTGTTCCCTTTGTTTTGAAACATGGGTATTAATGTAGTACATGATGTCAAAGTGCTGTGATTGCCATTCGGGGAGACCTAAGCAGGAGCAGGCACAAAGTGGAAAACATTTAGATTAATGCAAAACATTAAAAGAATAATTATTACAACATGCATATCATAGAGAAGATGAATGTAAGTCTTTCAGCATGTTCTTAAAAGATTTTTTTTTTAAAATGAGACGCTCTTTCTAAATTTATGCTGTTGCTCCACATGCTCAGTGACTAGAAGCATAGCACTACCAGCAACTTAGTCTATCCTGAAAAAATTTTTCCAAGTGTGAATCAGAAATTGCAAATTAATTGCCCATAAGCCCTTGCATTCAGCAAACATGTGCAAGTGGCACTTCGTAGCACACTACAGGATCCATGCAGAGACTCATCAGGCCAGACTTAATACAATATTTGTTGCCAACACCAGTGTTAATGCTGTAAGACATTATTATTAGAATATATATGAAAATTTCTTTAAGACTGGACATCCCATATGAAATACTATTATTCCCTTAATCTACAGAAAAAGCAAGAGAGTTTGAGTGCCATCAGGTGATTTTTTAAATGCTTTCATCAGGAGTCACATTTTAAAAAGAAACAGCAACGCTTTGAGGTTTGATTTGTACATTCTTTTTGGACCTATCTATCTCTGCAAATAACAAGATCTAACTTAACAGCTAGGATAGATTCTAGGAATTATACTTCTGTAAAACGGAGTGCTTGATGCGCACATCATGAGCTCTTTCCTCATTCTGTAATGTATTAATGAACTTGATTGAAGAGCAGTTAATATTACATAAGCTACAGACATAAGTCTTGAGGTAATGTAACTTCAATCAAATTGAAAAGATTTCACAACAGTTACGTGGTACACTGAATTCCTCTTCCAATTTCATTTACTCCAGTGAAACTCTTTTGCATGAGAAGATTGTGTGTTTACTTTAAAATATTGCTTCCAGGGGAAAAGAAGAGGTCAGATGGTCAAAATACTCCACCTTAAAAAGCAGTCTCACAAGTGAAAAAGCAGAACTTGAAAGGCGTGGAACCTAAGGGTTTAATGTATGACTAGGTTGCCTGCATGTTAAACTCTTGGAAGGAATAAAAGAATGAGGGGAAAATAGTTTTAATGTAATGCAAATCAAATGACTATTATAATACATGATGAGTAACAATGATCTAAAATAACAGTCCATGTATTCATTCAGCAATTCCTTGGCCACAGTCTAGTCTTGAACTATTTATAGTTTCAACAAGCTCAGATTTTGTTCATTCTACAAGGGAAAATTGGGTAATATGCCTTTCTCGTGCAATTCACATCTGATTGGTGTTTACCAGTATGAAAGTTTCAAAGGAGAAGATACTTTTTTGAAATGTCATGTTGGGAAAGGAGTGGAACTGGCATAAAGAACTCTGTAAAGAATTACAAATTTCCAACAAACTTCTGGGAAGTAGACAGGCAGCACATATTAGCCAAGTCCTGAAAATTCAGATTCAATTTTGGTAGACATCATCACACTCTGGATAATCTCTTTGGGTGCATCTACACTTGTAAATTAAGTCGACTTAAGCAGTTCCTTAAGTCGAATTAAGGAAAAGTTAGTTCGAATTAGTAAAACCTCATTTTACTTCGAACTAATCCTTAATTCGAACTAGTTAGTTCGAAATAAGTCAATGTGGCCATGTTAGTTCAAACTAACCGGTACATTGACCTTAATGCAACTGACTAATTTGACCTAAGCAAGTGCCATGCATGGCACTTGCTTAGTTCGAACTAGCATTCTAGTGGGGCCATGCTAGTTTGAATTAAGTTAATTTGAACTAACTAAAATTAGTTTGAATTAGTTAGTTCGAATTAACTAATTCAAACTAACTTTGGTAAGTGTGGACATAACCTTTGGAAGGACTAAAGGACTGTATTTACATGAGGATAAACTGTTCTCGAACAATTCCTTTGACTTTACTCATGTACAATTGGCATCAAACAAGTAATGCGCCTTTCTTATCAATACCATATAGGAAACATAAATGTTTTACGTTAGATGCAAACTCTTCACTTGTGTTTGAGCCCCAATAAACACAGAACAGATCTACTTCCAATGTTATACCCTTTATCTAGGACTCCATTGTGAACTCTAGAGAGATTAACCTAATGCTATTGTTTACTTTTGTGGACACACATTGATTTTTCACTTACTGGCTTGAAAAGATCCTGTGCATGAGCCTTGATCGATTATTTTGATTGTGCACTACAGGGTGATAAGAGAAAATCTCTTATACAGCCAGGAATGGCAACAGCAGGACCCTTAATTCCTGTCTAATTCTATGAATGCTTTCAATTCCTTCAGTGTGTCCTGTGGAGATGAATACTATGTGCAAAGTGGACCAGTCTGCACTAAGAATTGAAAAATTCCCATCTATGGTGGAAAGAAGAGGCTTCCTTCTAATAAAATTTAGAATCCAATGGTTAGCACACTTTCAGCCAGATCCTTCCAGGTTGCCAGTATAATGGATTTGTTAACAAACAGCCTTCAGCCAAAACACCCGTCTGGATGTGTAACATGAAGATTACATAACAGTGAAGACAGACCAGTGGAAGAGGGGGGTTAATACTGATGAATTGCGCACTTCAGATGTCATGTCCTCCAGTCATTGTAGCATTTTTATTGCTCATCTCTCTACTTTCTCCCATTTTGCTATATCCTTACCGCACTGTGAGTACCAAACATAATACGTCAGTGACGAATGCATGAGGGCTATTTCTGCCTTCTATTTACAGCCAAGATTAGTTTTGCCTGTTTCTGCCATGGTGCTAACACTGCAAGCTCACAGTTACTTTTCCAAGTACATTCAACCCTAAGTCTTTTTCTGATTCATTCTTTTCTAGATGGCAGTCTCTTCCTCTGTTGGTATCTGGGCTATTTATCTCCTTTCCTCAGGTGGATGGCTTTATATTTATGTGTAATGAATTGCATGGAATTGCATACACCCCCACTGTCTAATCTCCCCTGGTGGCTTTGCAATTCAGTCCTCCTGTGTGTTTCCTATTTCACTAACATTTGGTCCCACAAGGGACATTCATGTCAAAGATGGACGAAATAATCATTGGGCTAATCTCAATAGCTGGGAGTTTCTTGGATTTTTCCTTATTACTTTTAGGGATAGCAGGTTAAAATAGGTGCAGGAACTAAAAATTACTGGTTGGTGCTATTTCCTTCCTGTGTGTGTAATATTCATGAGCTTGTCACCAATATGTATTAGGATTGTGTATTTGGGGTCTTCGGGAACCTGAATGGAGCCAAAAGTGATAATCAAATAAATCCAAATAAAGCAGACTTTCCTGGGCTTGGATATGTGTTAATTATGGAGTTATTAATTTCTCAGAGAGTGATTTATGGGTCCCAATTTATACACATATGCTGTTTTTCTCAGAGTACCTCCATCATGCAGGAACCAAAACACACGCAAAGACTAGATTTCTCTAACAGCTCCCTGGGGCATTCAGAAATCTGTGAGAAATACATGTAACTACAATATAAAAACCTAGTAAAAACAGTGATTTCGGAAACACAAATAAAGCAGCAGCCTATGCTCACCCTTCACATACACATGCTGCACTATGGAGAGAAGTTATGCCAAAGCTACTAAAGAATTTGAAGAAGCTGCAATTGCTGACCCAAATTCGAATGTCAGTTCACAGGTGCACCCACACCTGAAGGCAGTGTACTTCTGCCACTGTAAGTTTGAGAAGAATTTAGCCCCTTCTCAGGCATAAAGTGAGTTAAGTAGGAAAATAATTCTGCCTGAGACCCATTTAAGTCAATAGAACGGCTTCCACTAACTTCAACGAGCTCTTGAAAAGGCCTTTAATTCAGAAGTCTAAGCTGTCAATGTCAGGTAACTTTAATTTCCTACACAGAGCTAATGAACCTAAATATGCTCATTCCAGCCATTTCTTCTAGCAGCTAGATAAAATGACACGGTCAGTGCATATATATAAAAGAGCAGAATACATTACAGACCTCCCTGTGGCACTTTTAAAGACTAACACATTTAATTTATCGCATGAGCTTTCGTGGGAGAAAATCCCACTTCGTCAGACGCTTTGAAGATGGGAAACTTAAAGAATAGGAGGAAATTAAATGCAGGGAAGTGTATGACATAGCATCAGGTCAGGCTGTAACAGCAAATGAAAATAGATGTTAGGATTCAAACACTGGGGAACAGCACATAGAGGAAGGTGAGGTCAAATCTCCTGTTGTAATGAGAGAAAAATCCATAGTTCTTGTTTAACCCCAAGGCAACTGAGTCGAATATGCATATAAATCCGAGTTCTGCCGTTTCTCTTTGAAGCTGTGATTTGTTATTCATCTGTTTCAATACAGCTATTAGCTAGTTGTCAATGGAGTGTGCAGAGAGATTGAAGTGTTCCCCTATTGGCTTTTGAGTGTGCAATTGAGTGCAATTTCTGATGTTAGATTTGTGTCCATTTATTCTTTGGCACAGAAACTGTCCTGTTTGTCCAATATATAAGGCAGAGGGGCATTTCTGGCATATGATGGCATAAAGCACATTGGTGGATGAGCAGGTGAATGAGCCCTTGATGGAGTAACTGGCTTGATTTGGTCCTGTGATGGTGTCTTTAGTGTAGATATGAGGGCAAAGTTGGCAGCGTGGTCTGTTGCAGGGATATGTTCCTGCTTTAACGTTTCTGTTGTTTGATCTGTAGTTGCTGGTGAGTATCCTTTTAAGGTTGGGGGGCTGTCTGTAAGTGAGGAGAGGTCTGTCTCTCAAGGCTTGAGAGAATGAGGGATCGTCTTGTAGACTAGGCTGTAGATCTTTGATGATGGGATGAAGAGGTCTGACTTGGGGGTTGTAGGTGGTGACCAATGGCGTTCTGTTGTTTTTTTTCTTGGACTTCTCCGGTAGTTGTTGACTTCTGGGTACCAGTCTGGCTCTGTCAATCCATTTCTTCACTTCTGCAAGTGGGTACTGTAGTTTTAAGAATGCTTGATAGAGATCCTGAAGGCGTCTGTCTCTGTCTGAAGGATCGGAGCAAATGTGGTTATATCTTAGGGCTTGACTGTAGACAATGGATCGTGTGGTATGTCTTGGATGAAAGCTCAAGGGATGTAGGTAACTATAGTGATCAGTAGGTTTTCGATTATTTGTTGATACTCAATGAAATAGTTTTGGAAGTTCGGTGGCATGATAATACCAGATCAATCAGAGATATCATCCCACTGCCCATCCTTAATCAAGTAGGTATTTGTAAAACTCACAGCCATTCTACTTGTGACCAGAATATTCTGTTTGTTTCTATACAAGCTATTGTTTGATGCTCCATTACTAGTGGGAAAAAGCAAACAATGGCAGAAATTAGCATTGATTATTATATACATCATATACACACATATCAAACCATGCCTTTTTATTTTTATCTTGTCCTCAGAAGACACCAAGGTGATACCGTAGGCCCCTCCATTAAATTGACAGTAAAAGTTCAATGGCTGACCTAAAATCCACACGGCACTCACTACGGTGTAGTTTGCATTTGGCATGGCACAGATGGACAGTCAGACTGTGCAACCCACAGCTGCTAAAATACATGATGTACCAAAAATAAAGATTAAGGGTCTGTCTGTCCTTTCTATAACACTGGTGTAAGTCAAATGTAGCTCCTTTGAAGCCAATGAACCAACATCAATATAAAACCAATCTAAATGAGAGGAAAATTTGGCTTTTTGAGTCTAATTCTGCTCTCAATTCATCCTTGTAGTAACTTTTCTGAGGACCTTGGAGTTTCTATCAAAAGCCCTTGCTATATAAAAGTAAAATAACTAAATATGACACAACCTTGAATCTGATCTTATTTACACCCATTTTACATGGGCGTAAATTCAATTACTACAATTGTCTTTACTACAGTATATAGCAATAGAAGTGAGATCAGAATCAGGCTCTATTTGTGTAAGGGTTTACTGAAATAAAAGGGAAGTTTTAATGTAAATAAAGTTGCATTAATTTAACTGAAAGCACCCCTGTATTCAGATTGGAAACCTAGAGAATTTTAAATCAGAACATCTCTAAAAAAATCTTTTTATGTCTGAAAATATTTTTCATAAACTTACATGAATACAAGAGGGGTTGTTCTGCTGATTTTTTGAGCTCCTATGAATCCACTCATTAAAAAGAAAAATTCAATATGAATTTTTACATTAGTTTGCAAAGACACAGATGCAGGGTTAATGCAAGGACCTGAATTAATTGCTCAAATCCTGTTTGTAAATTAGTCATTTTCAGAGATCTCTTCACGAAAGATAATGATTCATAAACCGCATTCCTAGAAAGTCTTTTCAAAATATAGGCCACAATTCCAAGGGCATGAAAAGCAGAATTGCACTCTGAGGAAACAGAATCATCCTTCGAAACATCAGAAAGGTTAAATATCAATGGCTGTGTCCATGTTGATACAATTAACTTGCAAATATTTTTTTGGTTAACTCTGGTGCCGCACCGCCCCTGAGCAAAGAAAGAAAGAAAGAAACAAACAAACAAAAACAAAACCACCAAAAAAATAATGACAAAGAAAATAAGTTGCTCCTGCACAGAACATGAAAACAATGGGTACATCTACACTGCCAAGTTAGGTTGACTTAAGGACGCTTAAGTCGACCTAAACAAAGCCATGCCCACACTGGGCTTTTATTAAGTTGACTTAAGGAAAGCTTAAATTGATTTAATAACACCACCTCTTTAGGTCGACTTAAGGCCAGGGATTAGCGCTAAATCGACCTTATTAAGTCGACTTAAAACCAGTATAATGGCTATCTCTGCTGTTAAGTCAACTTAACAAGGTCGACTTAAAGTGTAGCCAATTTGTTAAGTCGACTTAATAAGGTCGACTTTAAGTCGACTTAGCAAAGTCGACTTAACTTTTCAAGTGTAGACATAGCCAATGAAACTAGCGTTTCCAGCTTTCAGGTAATTCAGGTAATTATCTAGAAAACTTAAAACACTTATGATGATCTGAGCTACTACTTGTTGACACAACACCTACATGGTAACTCTTTTTGATAGTATAATGTAAAGAAATCTGAAATTGAATGGAATTTTTACTAGCTCCCTTTAAGTTATGTTTGTAATTAAAATGTGCTGATCTATTAAGGCCAAGGAACACTGCTAAACGTACTTTAAGCAGAAGTTTCATACTTTTCTTGAGTTTCTGAAATCTCTTAGCTCGGTGTGTGGACTTACAGTATGTTTGTTTTAACTGCTCACTAAAATGAGAGGATATCTAAGAACAACTCACTTTCCTTAGATTTATAAATCAGAATAATTAATTCTACATCTCCAGTAGTGTACAGCTCAAGCTCTAATGCAAGATCTAATTAAAGAAAAGAAAAGGGTGGAAACCCCAATGACTGGAATTGAAACACAGAAGTAACTGTTTAGCCTCAAATTAATGAGGCACTATCCTAAGCAAGAATGGCCATAAATCCCTAATGAGAATTTTAAACACATTAAAACTTCCTAATACAAAGTGCTTTGCCTTCCTTTTATCCAATAACAAATAAGCCAATAATTTTCTGCCTCTAAATGACACTATTAACTGTCACGGCGTGTTTTATTTGACAAACCCTCCATTCAAATACTGTAAAACCAATTAATCTGCCTGCTGTGAAATGCGTTCCTTGCTAGCTTTCATGTGATTTTTCTTCTCAAAGAAATGTAAATAGGATGTCAATGTAGGTGCCTGATTTTGCTTAAAAATATGCCACGACAGTTATATATTGTCTAGTCAGTTTGCATTTCAAATGAATTGAAAGATAACCTCCATTTTCAGGTCATCAATCACATAATGGCCTCCTGATAAGTAAACAGTTACAGATTAATAGTTTTATTACTAGGAAATGGTCACATATTTGAGATGTGATAGTTGCAAAATTACCCCTTCTTTCTGTTATAAGTAATGGTTTACAGTCACAGTGCTTAGCCTCTCTGACTTTGTTATCAACCTAGCTACCACCCGATCTTCCCATGTCATTCAAAAAAAAGCAGCCTCATTCTTTGTGTTGAGGAAACTGCACTTTAAAATTGGAAGACAACAGAGTCAAAGCGTCTGACGAAGTGGGATTTTCTCCCACGAAAGCTTATGCGATTAATAAATCTGTTAGTCTTTAAAAGTGCCATAAGACTCTGTTGTCTTTCTACAATAGACTAAGACGGCTACCCCTTTGGAATTTAAAATTGGAGTTTAATTCCAATGCTTTTAACTGAAAACGCAACGCGTTAGCTACTTGTTGCTGTTGTTGTCAGAAAAATCAATAGCACAAATAAAAGATATTTCTGTGATTTTAAGATTCCCATAGGACTTACTTAATAGATGCAATTAGGGTAGAAAGGCACCACGTTACCTCTGCCCCACTATTAAGTCATATCAGAATTTCTCTGCTTTCCCAAGGCCATGTCACTTCAGAAGATCAGTCTGCAAAAAGGACACACTTGACCCAGGCACTTTGTAAAAGTCCTTGCTGCTTTCATTCTTTGCCCACTATGTGAACTGTATTGTGCCGTAAATAGAAGGCAAAAGAGAGAATAAGGCGTGGCACACTATAGTTTATGAGGCCTAACTGAATGCCAATTAATCTTTACAACATATGTACAACTCCATCAGCCTATCTATTGCATCATGGTTACGTGGAGTCTACAGTTTATTTGCCTTAAAATGGAAACATACACAGGAAAAAAAAGGAAGAGGAAATAAAGAAAATAAAGATGCACACCACTGCTGAAATTTGACATCAATGCCCTCTTATTGAAATAGCTGCAATAGATTACCAACCAGAACAAGGTCGATGACTGATTTTCAAACCTCCACTCTCCTGCATGTTTATATTTCTTATTGCAGTAAGCAAATATAATCTGCAAACTAACTCTGAAGAAATCTGCCAAGTTCTTTTGGCACAAGGGAGGTGTGTTCATGCAAAGCAGGACTATGACAACTCAAAGATAGTGAAAATGTTCAGCAACTCTATTAGCAAATTTAACAATCTCTGTTCCACATCATACTAGATTGTCCTTTGAATGGCAATCACTATTGGCATCAGTAGAAGTTTCTGCTAGAATGATCTGGCCCTTTGCTACTTGGTTTGAATTTTTTTAATGTATTTATTTACTTTCAAAGGAATAAGTAAATTAAAAAAAATCTGTCTTCTCTGTTCTTTAAACAGATTCCTAATTAATAGTTAAGACTCCCAGTGAAAGCATTTCTGACTAATCTTGTAGAGTGATCAAGAGTAAAGGCATGTTCTTGTCAAACAGGTAATAAAAACCTCAGACATAAAACATTGTAAAATATTTAAGTGAAAATTCTGTTTTAGAGACACACACCGGAGTACTAATTCTGAGGTGGACTTTCGAGTTCCCTCGCCATACTCTTCTTTCCATTCTACATGGATAAAGCAGGTGCAACTCCATTGAAATCAAAGGAGAAATGACAGTATGAAACCGATGTAAGTTCTACCACAGAGGTGTCAAAGTCATTTAGCCTTGGAGGCTATTTCTGTCAGCCACTCAGTCTGGCCGGCCACAAAATGATACAAGAAAAAATAAACCTCACAGCAACTACTTGTACACATGGTCTGTAGTCTCTTAATCACTGGTATTAAAAAACAAAACAAAAAAACATGAATTACTCTAATGA
Organism: Pelusios castaneus; assembly: GCA_007922175.1. NCBI lineage: Eukaryota > Metazoa > Chordata > Testudines > Pelomedusidae > Pelusios > Pelusios castaneus. The sequence continues at coordinate 9,673,684 of ML685771.1, read as the reverse complement.
TGTTGGGTAAATCTTTATGCATCTTTCATTTGATATGATCAAATATAATGCATTTTTAACAGATTTACGTGGGGAAAATCCTGGGCTGGTACAACTAGTGTGGGCTGCAGCAGAGAGGATCACAGGCCGCAAATGGTCAATGGGCCACATTTTTGACATCTCTGTTCTACCAGAATCAGACCCAATCTACTGCTTCCACAGATCTGAGGATACCCGCACCATGCAGCATGTATTTTGCTCAACTTTTAAATTCACCTCCATAATTAAAGTTAATTTAATTAAATTTGGACTGAATGCGCCGAGTGCAGTAGTCTGGGATCAATTTGGCTGATAACCTCCAAATAAAAACATATTTAGAAATAATTGTTTTTAAAAGAGCTGAGATGGTATCTCACATGAACAACTTTTACATTCATCTCCTAATCGAGACTTTGGATTCAGCTTAAACCAGCTGACATGATTTCGCTCGCGACCTTTTCAACTGTCAAAGCAGACAGGTTTTTATCCTACAAGATTCAAGCCAAAGCCTCAAAGGTGCAGTGCCAGGGCATTAATCCATTTCACTAGACAGTCATTGAAATTATAATTCAAAGTTCAACTTACTTTAGCATTTTCTGCTGAAATACTTTTGGCAGCCCAGGGCAGAAAGTCGAAATCTGGTTTCCAATGGAGACCATTTCCCATGGTTTCTAAATGTTGGCAGTGAAAATTCCTTATTGTCAAAGAGATCAGCAGATGCCGGCTTTCATTAATTTACTTCCTGTGACTGGCTGCTCACTTCAGGAAGCCTTTCTTTACCTAAGGATGTTGACCTGCTGCTGGATTCCATCAGAAACAGACAAGAAGAGACACTGATATATTAGGAGACTGGGGACACTTCAGGGAAATTTCCTACAGCAGCCTTGGCAGATTCCGCTAGCTCCATTTATTCTGACTGATGCCATATGCAGAAAAACAAGATTTGTAGAAAAGACACATAGCTGGGATCTGTAAAAGCGCCAAACCCAAGATAAATAAACCTACTCATATATATTACACTATCAAGAGCAATTCAAGAGTCTAAAGAATGAAGAGGCCATTCCTTGCCCCAAACAGCTTGTCATAAAAGCAAGGGGGACTTTATCATTCACAATAATACCACTATTTAAACTAGCCAAGTGGCAGCAAATCCTTTGTTATAATTTTTTGGGTGACCCAGAAGTCTTTGGGTAAGAAGTCTCCAGTAAATAATGATTGATTAACACACTTATCTCCATCTATGTATGCAAACACCTCCATGTACTTGTAAGCCATGTTTTATTAAACCCTGTCTTCTTTTTTCATTTTACCAGTGGTGCTGGAAAATAATGCAATGTGTCTTATCCTCATGTTACAACGGCTCTTTTCTTTTTTTAACGACATCTAACACATATTTGCAATGACATGCATGTCTGTCAACACTTCCAAGACCACAATTTTATCTCGTCCATAAATTAGACTCCATCCATATCTGTTCAAGGTTTCTTAAATCCCTAATGCTGAGTTATTAGCCCCTTAATTCAAAACAGTGAGAATAACACTGCAATGACATATGATCAATGGGGAGAAAATGGGAATATGAAAACAGCGACAATAAGAGGTAAATATTCAGCATGTTGTGTGGGGATCTAGCCATGTGGTTCCCATTAATGTTAATGGCAGTCGAACAGTTATGTCACCATGTAATGCACTGAAGGTTTACCTTGAAGACTGCATTATCTGGGGGAGCGCTGTGTTTCACTGAGAAGAAAGGAGCGCATATCTCTGTTCTCAGGTTCAGACTCTTAATGCCAGCAGAAAAGTGTCAAGTATTACAGATCATGCACCTCACCTATAAGAAATACTTCTTAGAAACATCTGGATTACATAATACCAAAGGGACATCATTAAATTATAAGTCATCTTCCTGCACCGTCACAAAGCATTTTCTTGGCATGTACTCTTTCGGTCTCCTAAGCTTAGTACCTTGATGTTAAAACACTTTCTCCAGCTTCCTTTGCCTCATACGTGTGCACCTCTCCCTCTATTCTCTATTCCTTGTCTTTTCAGATCTCACTGCCCTGGATGACCTAATGATCTATAGACCATTGCTAACTTTAGTTCCTATGTGCAGCACGAACCTTTAACATTAGTTTAACTTGCATCCCAGCTGCCGAAGCAGGATATGCATTACTCTTCCTTTGGATTCAAGATTCTAGGCTATTACTTGCGAGCTACAGTTTACCGCACTATGTTTGACCCACTCAGGGGCATGTGCAGGAATCTAAATTTGACCTCTTTTGGAGGGTCACGTTGGGTGCGTCTACACTTGTAAATTACGTCGACTTAAGCTTGCTTAAGTCGACTTAATTTACTCTGCGTCTACACTACACTTTCCTTAAGTCGACTTAAGCAAGCTGCTTAAGTCGACTTTCTTAAACCTCGTGTAAAGCTGATCTTAGGCTTAAGTCGACTTAAGCCAGTGTAGACGCAGACTAGCCCTAAGTCGACTCTGAGTCGACTTAGGGCTCTCCAGGACTCCCCCACTGCCCTCCCTGCCAAGGGGGGTGGCACAGGGAGCCTGGCATGCCCCACCATAGAGCAGGGCAGAGCCCTGCCCACCCTGCCCCTATGCCCTGCCAGGGTCCCTGTCCCCCTTTGCCCCATTGTACCATGGTACAATGGGGCAAAGGCTGAGCCCCCTGGCAATTGGCAAGGGGTGCCCCCCTGCCACCATGGACCTGTCCGAGGTCCACCTAACCTCTACAAGTTGACCTAGGCATCCAATGTGGACGCTCTAGATTGACTTTGTAAGGTCCCCCCTAAGTCGACTTAAAATTTAGGTGTGGACATGCTAAGTTGACTTAAATTAACAAGTGTAGACATAGCCGTTCTGTGCTTTCCTTCCAGGAGCTCGGCCCCAGGGTTGGTGTTCAGTGCGCCCGTCAATTAAGCTCCTGCTTGCGCCACCTCCTCCCCCCACTTTTGAATGCCTTTGGACCCACATATTTTGTCATTGATTCAAAGTGCAACTATCTCTTACACCGCCAAGATCAAGGACTCAATAATTCCTGTAGTGGACAGCTTGTAAGGGGACACAAAATTCATTTCAACATCCCCCCTTTGTTGTGATGGGTTTTGTAGTTTTGGGGGTTGGGTTTTTTTTTTGTTTTTTTTTTTTGCATTTTAAGAACTTTAGGATGTACAATGACTTTAACAAATTTATTAAAATAAAATAATTATGGAACAAGAGAAATCGGTGGAGATTTGGGGACTATACCTTAGCTCTGCCCTACAACCAATGGCATAATGTCATCCTGAACACTCACTTTACTCTTTTCTCAATATATAAAAGGCGCTCCAGACAAATAGCAATGTAAGTTAATGGACAAGTGAACTTTGCTTTTCTGTTAATTTTATGTTCTAAAAAAGGTATTTTTCATAAGCAAGATTTATAATTCATAATATACTTTCTGCAGACATGTAGTAAAATGCTCACTGCGTAAAGTAACATGAAAGAAAAAAAAACCCTAAACAGCATCAGTTTAACTAAAAGATCTCTGCCTATTTTTGTTGTTCACTTGGAGATTTAGTAAGTAAAAAGTTAGCAAACTTCTAAGCAAACAAATATGAACAACAAATTTTAGAAACATTGTTGTGGCCTCAAGCAAATTTGTTTAGCGCTCTATGCCTTGGTTTCTCCATCTGTAAAATAGGGTGAATAGTATCTGCCTTACCAGGTGCAGGGGTGTGTGGAGATTGGCTGTGAGGCTTAATCCATTCAATCTATGCTTTAAGAGCCTCAGATGGAATATATAGTGTTGACACGCATGAATGAGGCTGTCCACAAATGGAGATTCCTGACTGCCTGGGAATGCCAGTCCTCAGTAAAAGGGTTTGACCTTTCCCCCATCTTCTTTCCATTTTATAACAAACTGAGCCTCGCAGACTGAGCATTTCTGGGGAATAACTGCTGCATTGGGGTGAGTTTGCAGCCTCATGCATCAAACCCTTGAAATGCATCAATATCCCAGAAATACAATGCTGCCATGCCTTTGTTCTTAAAACACAAAGAGCCTCCATGCACCTGCCTGCTGACTGAACTAACAAGCCTGCAACCTCCATGTCGGCATGCCTCTATCATCCAAGGACGTCCCTTTTTAAAGGCACCGATTTTAGTTATGTAGCAGCTAAAACACAAATCACACACCCATGCAAAACTAGGCATGCATCTTGACTGCATTCACTGACAGAGGAATGGAGAAAGTACAAAATCAGAACAGGCCAAAGGGGGACAGTCTTTCGTCACATGATCTGCTCCTTCTTTTGGTTTATAAGACTGCAGGCAGCAGAAACTATCTTCCTCGGCCGTCCTGGGACTAGGCTAACCTAATGCACACGCAATGCTAGCAAGTACTGGTACCGTAGCCTCAGAGTCCTGTACAGAACCGCAATGGAAGTGCCAATTTGAGCTTCCACTGTGAAAGTGGAACTGAAGGGGGAGTAAATTCATCACCAGATACTTCTCCTACACTATTAGACTCTCTAGGCATGCAGCCACCTAACCATAGTAGTGGGAGCCAGGGTCTCCTGAAGTCTAGGACTCCCTCTGACAACTAAGATGTACCCACTCAATTTCCCTTCCATTTGCAACTCAGAAGCCTGCAGAACATAAGGATGCTAGATTCCCTAGAGAGCTAGATCGTCTCATTCCAATGCAAATAAATGAATGCAGTCTAATTGCTATTAAATTCCATGAAATGAAATGAAGAGACCCTTAGAAAAGAACAAACTACCAAATTCTGATGGGCTGGTACAAAATAAGTAATTTTGTTTTAATTGGCTGAAAAGAAAACGCACTCATGTCCTGAAGGGCTGACAGGGAGAAACTGTGGCATAATGATGCCTTCTCAGGTGTTGAGGCTCCAAGATTTAATTCCATGTGTCACTGCAAGATAACACAGTCTCATATGCATATGATCTCATCAGCCCTTCAGGAGACAGGATTTTACTTGACATTTTGTAATATTAGTTTGGAGACTTTCTTAATATCTTTGAAAAACACACAAACAAGAAAAAGCAGTCTAAACTGTAAACCGAGACCACTGAAAGGGCTAGCTAATCATTATGCTCACAGTAGTTGTATTATTAATTTCCATGTAAAAATAGAAAAATGACCAATGCCATGGTTTGGGAAAAGAGCTGTATTATTTTCACCAATATTTGTACATCCTTCTGTGTCTCTCACAGATGTGCTCCTATGTATGTATGCATGTGTTTAATATAGATCTATACGTGTGTGTGTGTGTGTGTGTGTGTGTTTGTGTGTGAGAGAGAGAGAGAGAGAGAGAGAGAGAGAGGGTGGAGTCGGCACTGTGTGCGCCTGGCTGATGCATATCTACTGAAAGAACTTCTGTACGTCCAAGTTGCCATAAGGGAAAGGAAATGGGGAGGCCTAGAGAAACGCTTGAAAGACACTCTCCAGACCAACATCAGGAGATGTAGCATTGACACCACACACTGGGAGACAGGAGACAAAGACAGGGCTAACTGGCAAAGACTTGTCAGAGAACCACCACCACTTTTGAGGAAAATCATCTTGCCCCAGTCGCAGAAAAACACCAGAAAAGAAAAGACAGACAACTGTCATGCAGCAGTCATGGCCCAACCCGGCCTCCCAACACTACCTCCTAAATCTGCCAATGAGGACTCCTTGGTCACCAAAGGTCCATAAAACCCTGTTAAAGGGATCAAACTTGATTCAGAGGGATCAACAATGACAAGTTTACCTAACATCTCCAGCTTGAGGATTAATCCTAACCAAATCTCAGTTCCAGTCTCTCTATATCAAGTCCAAAGGCTTGAATTGAAAGAAGAAGCACCTTCTTCTTTCTTGCTTGCAGGAATCTTTAGTAGAAATCCATGCAGGCTTTTCTTTCTCTTCTGCAACCAGCATCATCCAGTCAGCTCACTGGTTAACCAGCCCTCAGTCACATATCCATGTGCACAAACCCAGCTACAAAAGCCGAGCTCCAAAGGGGTGGCCCTGTTAGTCTATTGCAGAGAAACAGAGTCCTGTGGCATTTTTAAAGACTAACAGATTTATTTATCGCATGAGCTTTCATGGGAGAAAATCCCACTTCGTCAGATGCTTTGAAGATAAGTTTCCCATCTTCAAAGCGTCAGACGAAGTGGGATTTTCTCCCACGAAAGCTCATGTGAGAAATAAATGTGTTAGTCTTTAAAAGTGCCACAGGACTCTGTTTGTTTTTCTGCTACAAAAAGCTCCAGAGGGAGGAGAAAGCATCTTGCTGTCCACTCCTGGCTCGGCTTCTCCCAGTCACACAGTGAGCACATGGAGCGTCTCCTGCCACTGCCACTCCAGGCTGCTGATCTCATGGCATCTGGCCACACCAGCAGCAGGAAACCTTGGGATGCTACCACTCCCTATCCCAGAAATTTCTGGCTCTGGGCAGCTAAATCTGCCCAGTAACAGCAGCCCATCTCCAGAAGATCCCCTGGAGATAGCTCCTTTAGGCAGATGGGTTACACAAGCACTGAGGCACAGAGCTGAGCATCTGCGGGTGGAATGAGAACTGTGTATCAGTTCACACTAACTTCACGTATGGAAGATTTTCTTCACAACTCTAAAGGCTCAGGCCTTAGTCTGAGTTATGCTAAGGCATTTTGACCACACGAAGGGGGCTTACTGTGGGTATAAACTTCCTCCTGAGAACACCACACTACTACAGAAAGAGTATCCCTGGCGAGTATATGGCTCACATATGGCCTCCACCCCAGCTGTTGTCCTCTCCTGGCACAGGGAACATGGCCGTAGTGCACAGCTCTAGAACTGTTCTCTGCTGCCCAGGGCTGGGAGTTTAAACTTGCACTGTGGTTAGATCTGCCCAGCCCCACAACATGGCTTACAGCCTGCTATGTCCCTGCCCCAAATGCGAGACCAGAGCAATTGACAACTGGGCCTTTTTTTATCATGCAAGCTTGTATTCTGCAGCGCTTGAAGGAACTCGCACAGGAAAGCTTCCCCTCCCTGCAGGCAAGTGGAATTTTTCAAGCCTTAGGTAGACAGATATGTACTTGTATGTATTTATATATAATGTCGTAGATATCTGTAAACACTTCATGAGATTATACTCCATACACACACAAACCAATGATAAATTATTCCCATAAATGATATTACTTTGAGAAAACAATCAGGATGCATATAAAGGCATACCATATAAAATAGGATGTAAATCGGTATTTTAAAAAAACAAGTAAAAGGGAAGCTGTTTACTCATAGAGGATCTACACTGTTCTAACATTACAGCAATAGCCTCCAGTAGTGAATATGCTGCAGGAAGTAACTGAGAGTAGTTCAGCAGATGAAACAAAGAGGATCTAATTATCATGCAAAGCACAACATCCTTCAGATGTGATGAGAAACGTGACTGCATGAAAAACCGGTCCTGGGGAAATTTCAAAATATGACCACCCAAGCATAAGAGAGTGGTGAGAACCAGGGAAACTGAAATACAAAGACACAGCATTTCTATACATAGAATGTTAGTTTAAATGTACATGCCTAGTGATATATATGATATATATATTTCAGGGAAACTGAAATACAAAGACACAGCATTTCTATACATAGAATGTTAGTTTAAACAGATACAGATTTTTTTCATATATATAACAATTATATTATATTATATTATATTTAAAAACTATGTGTCTGTTTAAACTAACATTCTATGTATAGAAGTGCTGTATCTTTGTATTTCAGTTTCCCTGAAATATATATATCATATATATCACTAGGCATGTACATTTAAACTAACATTCTATGTACAGAAATATACGCATGTATGAGAAAGAAGGAACTGTTTGTGGGTTGAAAGATATAGCTTTATATAATCTTACAACATACACAGGTCTGTATTAATAAAAATTTGCATAAATTCCTGGTCCTTTTTTTTCCACCCAGCCTCTTCAAGAACAAACAAACAAGCTCAATAACTGATCACCCTGGAAATTCAGAGCTAATCCTTCCATCTTTGTAATGCTTGATTTATTTAATCTTCATCTCTGCCTATAATTTTACCATTTGAATGTAAATATCTTAAGAATTACAGGCTGTACATTGTTTGGGATTTTTAAGATAAGGAACTCTGTAGGGCAGTAGTTTGTGAACTATTTACCACTGTACGTGGCATGTGAAGCTTTCTGTCTGTTATGTGGTCTGCAACCACCCAATAAATATACTACCTGTATAGCCCTGTGGATGTCACATGGGTTGGAGCCGTATGCAGAGTTGAGAACCACTGCTCTAGATAGACACTGACATTTTCTTGGGGTGACAAGTCAGGGAAAAGTGGGCTTGATTTCCCTTTGTAGGTGCAGGAGCCAGAAATCTGTGGTTATGTTCAAGCAGGTATTCAGTCTATGGAAGAAGTACTGCAGTGGTAATTCTCGTTCGGGACAGGGCTGGCTTTAAGTGTGGTGGGGACTCCCTAAGATCCCCTTCCACATTGCCAGTATAGGCTTCCGGTTTCCACAATTAGCCTCACCCACTTTATCAAACAGAGCTGGGCGGAGGCTCATACCCACCATCTGTTGTGTCAGGTGGATTTGCAATTGCATTGTCAGCACATTGCATGCTCCAAAGAGGTGCTGAGGTGCTCCATTCAGAAGCGTACACACAGCATCCTGAGAAACGCAATGCAACAGATCACTACGACCAGATTACAACAGCTAAATTTTGGCATTGCCTTGACACCTTTTTGCTAGTTAAGTTGACCAAAATAGATGGAAATGTATTCATGTATTCCCCATGCCTGGGTGGAAAAAAAGCTGATGATGTATCTTTAAAGGGTTCTGTTACACTGCTTAAATGGTGCAAAAACTGAGAAATGGAGTTTGCAAATTCCTCTGAACAGATCAATACTGCTCTCCAGTTCAAGATCCCTTTTATGGATGACAGTCACTCATTGCAGTGATTAGAGATTCTACATCTTTTAATCACTTCAAACATGACAAGCACATTTTCTCTATAGCTCTATGATTTACAGGAATAGAGAAAGTATTCTAAGTGTGGGGAGGGGTTTAGGTTGAAATCCAAATATCTGAATTGAAAATCTTACCATGGTTGTAACTTAAACTGACAAAGGAAATATGAAGTTAGAATGCCATGCTGATTTTAACCCATCCAACAGCCTTCCAGGCTTTTTCTGCCCTGCCTGCCTGTGCAATCTCCTTCCTCTGGGTGAATTCTCCACTCCCTCAACATGTCATACCATAAGGAAATTGAATGCAGTTGCACCTGCTGGATCCAGAAAGAGGAGGGACCTATGGGGAGGCAGGAAAGGGTTGTCACACCTATATACTGAGAGCTAAGTCCTCTAAGAAGGTGGGTTTGGGCCATAACATTCTTCTCCTCTTGACCTATGTTAGTTCCTGCTAATCTGAATGGAGAAGGCACAATACACAAGGATCAGCCTCATTTGAATTTTCCAGCTTGTTCCTGGTTTGTACTACAGCTGACAGTGTACAAATGCCTTTTCCAACTCCCCTGCCCCAGTAAAAACACTATTTCAAGTCGTGGCAGTGAGAGATCGTGTCAGCTAGTGGCTGGGAATTAGGAGAGCTGGAGTCAGGGATTCCTGCATTCTGGCTGTGTCACTGAGCAGCTTTTAGGGGGGGAAAAAATCACTTGAAGTCTTTTATTTCTCTGTATTTCTAAATGTTGTTCTAACAGGCCTGAGGCCAAATTCTGCCCCAAGCTATGCCCCATATAACCCCACTTAGGTCACTGGGTTTACAGAACATATCACTCAGGGCACAATTTGACCTTGATATCAACAATCAAGCCAGCTAGCAGCTAGTCTTGGGGCTTCTCCTTTGGGGGAAGGTTATTGAGAGCACTGTGGTGAGGTAACTCACTGCATCCTGCTGCCTCAGATCTGCTTGCCACTGGTCAGACTGGGCGTGGAACCGGCTTTGCTGCACTGGCTGATGGCCACCTCCAAGTGAGGAACCAGAGTGTTGGCTGACCTGTATATTTCACTTAGTGATCTTTAAATAGTTGGCATGGTGCTCAGAGTTGGGGGACAGGGGAGGCTGGGGCTATTTATTGTTCTAAATCCAAAGCCCATAAACAAACACCATCTTTTAAAATAGCTTTTTTTTTCCCCCCTGAAAGCCCTGAAGACCACATGGACTATTCAGTTGCACTTCTACAATAAGTGCTGTCTAATCATTGTGGTGTGAATGGCACAAGTGGCACTACAGTGCTTTGGCAGACTAATTTCAAGTGCTGTTGTGTTCTGGGGATGCTTTTCTGTTTGCAATCACAATACTGCTTTGCTGCAGTTTTATTTAAAAAAAAAAAAAACAGGTACACACTCCAAAGAACTATGTTGTGACCCTGATGAATCAGCATACTCTCCCCTTCTGTCATCTGTGTGCTCTGTCATCAAGCACCAATTGTGCCTCTAAAGCAAAGATTTACGAAACTTGATTTAGGCAGCTGCTGTATCCTTTCCAACATAGATACTCTGGTTCTTTATATTGGTCCCCAGAATAACCAACTGTTGTCATTACAGTAAAATAGTGCTGGTTCTAATTGCAGTATTACTGATGTATCTTCCTATTAGAGTGTCTTTTGTCACTGGTTCTTTCGTATATTTATTTACTCAAAACATAATATTGGAACTCAGAGGCAGCGTGATGTTTTTCACTGAGCCACTGTTCTCTTTTCCGCTTGTTTTTTGAGTGTGGTTGACTAAGCTGGCCATAGGCTATGTCTACACTTGTAATTTTAAGTCGACTTTAGCTAAGTCGACTTAGCATGTCCACACTTAAAATTAAAGTCGACTTAGGGGAGAGCTTACAAAGTCGACCTAGAGCATCCACACTGGATGCCTAGGTCGACTTCTGCTGATTAAGTCGACTTAAGGAAATTTAAAGTCGACTTTATAAAACTTCATTTAAAGTCGACTTTACTGGCTAAATTGACTTTATAAAGTCAACTTAGCCAGTGTGGACGCAGATTAGCTCCAAGTCCACTTAAAGTCGATTTAAAGGGCTCCAGGGCTCTCCCACTGCCCTCCCTGCCAGGGTGGCTGGCAGAGCCAGAGCCTGGCATGCGCCCCCACAGGGCAGGACACAGCCCTGCCCACCCCGCTCCTATGCCCTGCCAGTGTCCCTGTTCTGCTCAGCCCCCATTGTACCCAGGTACAATGGGGCAAATGCTGAGCCCCCTGGCACTTGGCAAGGGGTGCCCCCTGCCGCCATGGACCAGTCCCAGGTCCACCTAGCTCGTAGAAGTCAACTTAGGCATCCAGTGTGGACACTCTAAGTCGATTTGGCAAGGTCCCCTTTAAGTCGACTTAATTTTTGAGTGTGGACATGCTAAATCGACTTATTTTGCCAAGTGTAGACATAGCCATACTTGGACACAAACATGGAGCGCTCAGAACAAATCAGGCCACCATATAACATAGTCATTCCCTGAAACACTTCCTCTGCCAATGACATCCTGTTGCCAACCATAGAAATAGTGTGAAACACTGGTTTTAGTCCTGGGAGAGAGAGAAAGCTTGAATGCATGGTAGTTCCAATAACATAGACATATAGGACTCAGGCACCTACAGACTGAGAGACTAGAGAGGACAGATGTTTTTTTCCTCAAGGTTGGCCAGAACGTCAGCAATGGAATCAGAAATTGAATCCAGGGCAGACCCTCAGTTGGTTTAAAGTGTCAGAGCTTCATTGACTTCAAGACTTCCCTTAGGAGTCTTGCGTTCCCCTCCTCTGCTTTTAATGTTAGAGATCAATGACACTTATAGGTTAATTTAAAAAAAAAATTTTTGGCCAGTCTCAGATCACTTCTTTGAACACCTTTGTCATCAGATCAGTTGCTTTCCACTTCATCCTTCTGATCAAAATAATTCTAAATGGACAGAAAGCAGAGACTCAGATAAAAGAAGGGACAACATTTTTCACCATTATCTGTTTGCTGAACATGATAAACAAGGAATGAAGACTGAAACAAGGATCACTTTAAATAATTCAGGTTTACTTAACAGTAATGGTTTTAAATGCCCCCTTTGTCTTAGTTTTTGAGATTGGGGAGATGAGTTTAGATGGAAGATGAACCTGCAAGTCTTCATAACAGGAGCACTTACCACAGAAATCCCATTTCCCTGATAATATCTAGGAAAACTATTATTTTGGAACAAGATTGCATTTTTCAGCTACCTTAGTACCATTTTCATTATTCAGTTGCATGAAAAATCACCTAACCTGTTGGAATGAATTTCTTGACCCACACTTAGCTACATTAAAGGGTGTAATTTAATGCAATCTAACTAAATTAGCACCAATTAGACAGGCTAAATTAAAGGGCATGTCACTAATAAATTTTATGCTAAACATATTACTGATAATAAGCTCACTAAAAATTGCATAATGAAATAAAGTATTTTTTTTAACACTGTTCATTCTAAATATGAATCTATAAAAGTCACGAAATAATGAAATACAGTATGCTAATTCCCAGCTGTTTCTCAACATGACATCACAGCAATATTCTAATGCACTGATCAAGGTGGTGTTCAGAAATAATGGGCCAAATCCTGCAGTCAAGTATAGACACAGGACAAATTCTTCTTTAATTCTATCCTCTGAACTCAGTGAGGTTGCCCATGCATGGAAATTTATCCCCCTTCCCCCGCGTTGGCTTAGGGATGTGACCTGTCTGGTACTAATATAATTTCCTAAGGAATGTTTGCATTGAAGTCTTTTTTTCCTAAGGAATATTTTGAAAACACTAATTCTTAAAAAATAATTACTGACCCCACACTGTGTGGCATTTTGCACACTCTCCGGAAGTGTCGTTTGCAGAAGTAACACATGAATTGAAAGTCTTAAGGACTGATGTCCATATCCACATGTGTACACACCTTTAAAACAACGTTTGGATCTGGTTGGTTGATGGAAGATTGGTGGCTTGGGTCAGATCTTCTTTTTCAAGAATTATGTGGTCTAATAATTGCTACATATGGGTGTCCATATTCTAAGTGTGCCCAATGAGCAATGTGCAGACTTGTGCACTAGTGCAAAGATTCCTGATCCTGTAATTATTTCTCATCCTCAAGGTAGCTCAGAAACTACGCTGGATGCTAATGGCTCCTAAGCATTGTTCAGGCAGCCTTGGATGGCCTGATCACAGAGCTTCTGCTCTGGGGACTGGAGGCAATATAAAAACACTATGCTGGCTCTGTGCCACCCAGTGAACCCCCCATGCCAGACCGCAGCCAGATACATCAGTAGGGTTTATTAGTCCTTTGACCCAGCAGTCTGGCATAAAGAGGTAAAAAATCTGGTGGCGAATTTGGGGCTCTCCTTTCAGTTATTGGTAAATGAAGTAGAGTTGTTTTGTTTGGCCTTCCTCTGTAGCACAAGTCACTTGCTGGTGGATTCTCTGTACCTTGAAGTCTTTAGATCATGGTTTGAGGACTTCAGTAACCCCATCATAGAATAGGGTTCTATTACAGGAGTGGGTGGGTGAGGTTTTGCAGCCTGCGTTGTGCAGGAGGTCAGACTAGATGATCATACTGGTCCCTTCTGACCTTCAAGTCCATGAGTCTGAATCAGGGGTGAGCAATAATTTTGATTGGCGGGCCGCGGGCCAGCAAAGAGCTGGCCGCCGGGCTGGCTGGTGCCGGTGGAGGGGTGGCACTGCACAGAGCCGGCCCTGGGGAACTGGCAGATGGGGAAGGCACAGTGCCAGCCTCCCTCCCAGCTTCAGCCTTTCCTTCCCTCTCTCTCTCCCTCCCAACTCCAGGGTTGGCTCTCAGCCGCTGTGCAGTCCCGCAGTCAGCTGGGGAGTGGTGCCTTTGGACCGAGTCAGCCTGGGGGAGCTGGCTGGGGTTGCAGTACAGAGCTGACCGGGGGGACGGGCTGGCGTGGGGCCACACACTGGCTGAGAACCCAGCTCCAGAGCTGGGAGGCAAGGAGTGGGAGCAGAGTGGCAGTGCAGTGGGCCGAATCCAGCCCGCAGGCCGTAGTTTGCCCACCCCTGGTCTAAATGGTTATAGGGAGAATGGTAATAACATCCGTATTAAGAGGGATTAACAATTCCTTAATAATAATAATAAGATTGTACATCGACAACAGCTTTTCTGCATTCAAACATTAATTAGAACCCTCACCCACTTGAGTAATCCTTATTCGCACAGGTAGTCTCACTGAATTTGATGAATGTATTTGTTTAAGTAACTGTCAGCAAATGCATGCCCTTAATCCACAAATCCCCTCCTTTACTCCTCTAAAAGGCAAAAACCACTCCTCTTGGAAGGAACGTAGCCACTGTTCCAACAGGATAGTGCTAGACTGAACACCATTTCTAGGCCCTAACCCCCCACCCCAATGCTATTCACTAGAATTGCCCCTTGCAAAATCCCAACAACCATTTTCATTGACCTCAATAACAGGTGCTGGTGCAGGGGGATCTGCACTATAGGGTCCCGATGCAAATTTTGGGGCTCACCTCAGAAAGAAGGGCATGATTTCCAGTTGAAACTATGGAGGGAATTTTGGTAGGCCAGATGTAACCATGTGAGCTTGAAATTGATCAGGCTGTCAGTAGTTACCACCCATGAAAAGTGACAGAGGAGATTTTACAGCAGGCCCACAGCTCTACATCTCAAAAAGGGGCAGGTGACAGAATACATTTTTTAATAAATACATGTTTTCCCCTTCCTGCCCCTGGGAAAAATAAAGAAACAAACAGTTCTCTGGAATCCTTCCCGTCCATAAATTAATAGCATAACTGGGTTGTAGAGCCTACATTTAAAATCCTTTTTGAAAAATACTACGTGAACATAAAAATTAGGCCCATTCTGCTTTCATATCTCAACTGTTCAAAAATGTTTTCAAAATATCCACATCAACCATATTAGGTCTAAAACAACATGCCAATTTTCCATTTTTTTAATCAAAGCCACCTTTTCTTTTTACTTGTATGAAAGCAATCTGGCATCTGAAATTGGTAAACTTCTGCAGATGCATATTTTTCTGCTTGAATAACTGAAAAAATAGTTGAGCCAACCTGCTGTGCAATTTGGGAAAAAAATGTTGACTTTTAGTAAAAAATGTAAGTGCCAATTTTTTTTTGAATAATCAAGTTCTAAATTCCTGAGTTTAAGCATTCTATCACTTGCACTCTATGAGCCAGATCCTCAGCTGGTATATATTGGTTTAGTTGTATTGATTTTAATGGAGCTTTGCTGATTTAAAGCAGTTGAGGATTTGGCCCCATCTATCAAATAGCTCTATACATATCAATTTTATTCGGTAACACTTTCCACTGCTGCGCACTGTGCTGCAGAAATCGAAGTTGCCAGTCAGCTGAGTCTTCTTAATAAATCAAAGGCAGCCTTCTAAATACACTTCTTCCATTTAGTTTCAAAAACAATGCATGTACAATTTATTCATTTAAAAAATTATCCGTTTGGTTCATTAACCTATAACTGTACAAAAGCAGGAGTCAATTACCTTGCCACATAAGATGTGTGTAAAGATAATTACCCTGAAAAGAAGATGTAAAGATGTCCATAAAGGCAGTGAAATGTGACCTATTAAATCAAGCTGTAGCCTATTATGGGTCAAAAAACACATTTGTAGGGCCAACTGTCTCATGGCTATGGCCAATCTAGCATGAATTCTACAGTTGTCTTCTTAAATCGCCCTTTCAGTTTCTGGTTTTGCACGCTCCCTGTTTCTCTTACCTGCCTGGGCTTACACCAACCGTTTGCATCCAAAATTACATTTCAGAAGAAAAAACAATCCAGCACAAATCAAAAAGAAAATACCAAATAAGGCAGAGAGGGAGCAACAGATGAATCTAAATACAGTGCTGCATCCGTTCCATATTCCCGAGCACTGACAACAGAGCAGATCTAAATGCTCAACTGTAGTAAATTGGCCCAGCTCCACTGAAGTCTATGATCTAGCACAGGATTTAACCCAGTTATTTAGCTTTACATTGTAACAGGATGTATATTTACTTTTACCGAAACTTAAATACAGTCTCATTGACAAGCTATTCTGTGAAGCTGGCCAATGCTAATGCTAGTGCGTATAGAGGAGTTAAATGAGCATGCACCTTGGGACTGAATTCTGAATAACTTCCTTTGATTGATCAAAGCCACTCCATTTCTCAGTAAGTACCTTGAATATTTGGGGAACCTAATCTGGCTGATTTAGATACTCCTTTCCCCTTTGTCTACACTCACTGAAAGAAACAGGCTGAAATAATTCTGCTTTACATTGCATCTTAAAATGAATTGGTATTATTTTGCATTTTCAAAATGCTTGTCCTCTGTGCAATTTTCTTCCCATGGATATACTGGGCCTATTTTTTGCTTTCATGTAGACTTCCTGATTTTCAGTTGGAATTGAACCGAAGACAAGAGTTATACAAAGGCAAACCCAGTAGAGCCCTGCAAATACGCAGATATCCGCATCATATCTGCATCCGCGGATACAATGCGGATATCCGCAGACCATTTCTTGCAGATGCAGATTGGATACAGATCCACACATCTGTATCTGTGCAGGGCTCTAAAACCCAGTGTCATTGAGAACAGAATCAGATTAACAAATATAAAGAAAAGCTTTGCGTTACCCATTTATAATGGGTGGATAGAACTGACACAGAAACACCTAAGTCTTGTAAGTGATTTCCCTTTAGTACTGAAGATTGCAATAAAATTATTATGCACTTATGAGCTAAATTTTCAGTGGCATAAATAAACATAGTTCCCTTCATTTTAATGGAACTTTGCCAACTGAGCTCAATTTAAAATAATTGAGTTAAGCCATTGCAAAATCCTTGTAAGAAAGAAGAGAATCGGGTCCACAGTATTAAATTTTATCTTTCAGTGCATGTACAGGTGTCAAAACATAATGTAACCAGGTTATTTGTAAAGAAGAAAAGACAATATCATGTTTAATAAATGAAGATTTGAATGGTAACTTTCGACCCTGCGTGTAGATGGTATTACAAGTAATGATGACTATACACTACACCTCCTAGCTCCTGTATTTCTATGCTTATCGATCATACATCATACCCCTTTGCATCCTTCACACCACCTTTATAATTGTTCTAAAAGGAAATATGAAGATGGCTAATGACATGAAAATCTCCTGATTGAATCTGAATTCAAACTAAATCTATTTCGGAAGATCAGCCACAATCCTGTCTGCATCAGGTATACGTGTACCCAGCTCACGTGTGGAGGATTCACACCATCAATCACTTTCACTTCTTTTCAATTAACCAGTATGTTGCTTGCTGCAAAAGAAATTGAGATGCCTCCTGCTCAGTGCAGGGGAAATTTAAAGTATTGGTCAGTAACGTAAAATCACTCTGCAGAGGTATCTATGGAGATAAATTGCTCACCTGTCTGCCTTAATTTGTAAGACATCGGGTGCCATGTTAGACATTATTCCTAAGGGAGTAAGTCACCTTCATAATCATCCTAGAGGTGAGACTGTTGGGCAAAGACTAACTAAATCAAGAGAAAGAATGATTTTTTCCCAAGAAAACACAATAATTTGTGTACCTGATAAAACATGCATAACCGTAGTACTGGGCAATGAAGCGTACATGGCTTCCATTCTTTCTATTTCTATCTATGTATCTATAAGCTAAAAATACTTATTGCAGTGAAAACACTGTTCTTTCCATTCCCTCCTTCTCAATGTATTTTGGAAAAGCAATAGGGTACAGGGTTTCTTCTACATGCATCTTTTCCCCTCCTTAAAGGATTCACTCCTTTTGCTCCACAAAATAATGGGTAGCAACCAAGCAGAAATAAGTTTTCTTAAAGGAACTCTGATTCCGCTAACTTTTATATATTTTGATTTCATTTGCCAGCTCTAATGATTTCACCCCAACTACTGCAGCAGTCAGTGTTTTTACTTAATGCCCTGCTCCTGACGTCAGGTGATTACATGAGAATTTCAGCTTTCATTTCAAAATATATTTAAAAAGGCTAAGTTTCTAGCCCTCATGGCAATGGAGAAAATCTTGAAACGGCAAATCCTAAAGGCTCAAGAGACAAGAAGGGAAATCAAAAGACATTAAAATGTACTATTTTAAAGCCAGTTTCATGATTTCTTTAAGGGCCAACACATCATTTTGGAATATTGCAACTACATTAGCAAATTCTAAAAAGTCCAAGACGGTTGGAAAGAGTACCTTTGTTTCAAACCTACCTTAATCCATTTGATAGAAGTGCTTTGCCGGAGTCCAAGGCATAATTAACAATGTTTTCAGTCCTAGTTCCAAACCATGGTAGTAGACATGGTGTAGGGCCAAGATTTTAAAATAATGGCCTCTGAATTTGCATTGCACAGGTGCACTGTTTTGTACTCACGAATCAGGTAAGTTACCTATCGAATGTAAGCTATACCCCTTTCACCAGCCACACCTTCTAGCATGGGGGAAGTCCAGAAGGAGTAACATAGAGCTGGTTGTAATGGTTCTATGTCACGTGGAGAAATGCTCAGCTTTTTTCTTTCAGGTTCCCAGCCGCAGCATAGAGTGACCCTTAGTGGAGAATCAAGCCCGTGGGATATAATATTGTCACTGTGCCATATGCAGAACACCTAGTGACATCATTGACTGCTATATAGATCGACAGCTGGATCTTCCAATCCTAGTGCAGGAGCGTTTTAGCAAAATGACTAATTCCTCTGTGACTTGGCAATATTTATTAAGTAACTTACAGTTCTAAGCTCTTAAAATTCCACCTGGCCTGCGAAAGATTGTCCCTGCAAGATGAGTTCCATTGAAGACAGAGTCAGATCCTGTACCAGATGCAAAATGGGGTACACTTCTATTCACTTCAGTAGAGCTATGCTAGTTTACACCAACTGAAGACATGACTTGAGTCCCTATAAACAATTACTGCCTTCTGGAAGGTGAGGTGGAAGTTTAAATTTCCCCTATATAAGACAGTGCTATAATGTCCACAGAGACACCAGGGATCAGACACATCAATTCTGTGCAGTACCTCTTTCCAAAATCTATTAATGTAGCCCTTAATTTGATTTGCAAAATACTGCAACACAGACCCATATCATTTTGCCTTAAGGGATACAGACAGGATTCTGGATATTAAATTAACTTAATTTGTCTTATAGTACAAGTAGAAAACCTTGTGCATTCACACCAGCTTATTGTGCAGCAGTTTGCCAGGCGTGTACACTGAACCTGTAGGCAGGAGAGGAAAGGGGTGTTTTGAATTGAAAAATCAAGCCCTGAACATCCTTTTAAAATACAGGCCCTGGCAAGGTTAATTTAGAGAGCTTGTGGCCTTGAGTCTCTCTCTTTAAGGAAAAATAGGAACTCAATGGAGCGTTTTGCCCAATGAACTCTTTTATCTCAGCAAGAATATATCAATAGTGTCAGTTTTTAAATGTAATGAGGCTTGTGATTTCACATTTTTAATTAGCATTTTTTTTTGTTGGTATTACTTACCAAGTATTCCGGGATTACTCAGACCTTTGTTAATAGACTCTACTAGCGGATTACATTTTGCAATTATCTTGGCCCAGAGGTGTTTGCTGTAATGAGCTTCTCATGGGGCAGAAGAGGGCAAGGAGGGCTGGATTACATCTCAAATCTGTGCTGCCCCACAGCTGCTTTAATGTCTGCTAACTGGCTACAGTACCTAGTTACCCACACACCAGGTGATGTTAACCAACGTGCAACTCTCTTGGGCTACAACCCCTCCGATACCTTGGTGTGCCTCTGGCAACTATATATAGGACAAAGAAAACGCAGGGTCAGTTACACCAGTTTTGTGAGCTGGGAGCTTCCCCATGATGAGGGAATTCTTAGCTGGGAAGGACCTGTGGCTTTCCAGCCCTCTCTGTTGCCTACGTCTGTGATGCAAACCAGAACATGGCTGACTATATTTGTGTGTCAGTTTTTCTAGGTTCTTAGCAAATGAGCCGGTCTACAAGCGTGACATTCAGCTTGTGCAGAGAGCCGCACAATGACCATCCTTCCCCTCAAGCTGTATTTTGAAGATAAAAGTGAGAGGTGAGTGGTGGTGAAGAGACTTCGGTCAGGTCTACAGTGGCAGCAAAATTCAGAGGCAGTCGACGGGAGTGACACAAGCTACGCACGGTAGCTTGCGTAACTCCCATCCACTTCTTAATTTCACTTCTACGCGCCCTCTTCACTGTGCTGCACTGACGGGAAATATCTTCCTGTCAACGCAGCACTACGCCACCTGAGAGGGTGGTTTTATTAGATCAATTTCTGGATCGATTGAATGTGTCTTTACTGACTCCTCAAGTGATCCAGATAAACTGATCTGGCAGCAATGAATTTGCCGCTATCAGAGAAGATGTACTCTCAGTGTGGACCCTCTGCCCAGATGGTAAATGCCTTCCCTCTTGAACAAACGATCCTTGTGCCATCAATACTGTGAAATTCTAGGAGGCTGGTTTCTTTTCCACAGCAATGTGGATTTCACAACTGTAGGCATACAGATCTTCAACGGTCTCTGTTATTTAGGGCTCAGTACTGCATGCCCCTATGCACTTGAGTATCTTTACGTTGTTGACTTACAGAAGGGTGCTTACAAGAATAAAGCTACTTACAGAAGTGTTTGTGGGACTGGGCCCTGGGGGATGCGGGAGTTCAAGCTCAATAGCAGTGTTGGTTGTTTTTGTTATATAACCTGAAAACTCACTTCTACATTCAGAGCTGGGCGTAGTTTGTTGTCATGTTAAAAAAAAAAAAAATTCTGGGACGTTCACATGAAGGTAACTCTTTAAATCACAGTTGTGCACTCTTCCATGATGTAATTTTCTCAAATAAATTTCCTTTTCTTTAAACAGGTAATAAATAGATAGCGCTCTCCTATCTATATATCTTTTAATCGACTGCAGTCATTTAACCTAGACCCTCTAACCAGATTAATAATAGAAAATGTGTCATAACAATTCCTTACCACAGGATGAATTATCATTATTGTTTTGGCATTGAAATTCCTTTCTGTTACCTCAAATTACCCTTCTTTTCAACAGCACACAATACATGAATCACTTCCGTAATCCTACATGTTAGGAAAAATCACGTCCCGGTACAATAGAATTATCTGACAAGCTGCCTTCTGACAGCATGCTAAGCTACCACATCAGTGAAATCCCAGAGACCCTCTGGATCTGTTTCTTTCTTTCTTCTTCTTTCATTAATAGATGCTGCAAGTGAAAACCAAAGAAAGAACTGCTCACAGAGTCTGTAAGAATCTACCCTTCTACTTCCCAGCTCTCCCCTTAACCAGTATCATTACAGAAATGGCTTTTCTAGTGCAAGAGGGCAGACAAACATCATGAGATTTCATGCCACAATTCTTTTACAGAAGAATAACCTAAACATCTGGATTTTGTGTAGACAGGTGAATTAATCTGGCTGTTTCTAAAGTTATGAACAGGTGTGTGTGTATGTACAGGCCCCAATCCTTCACTGATGTAAATCAATTATGCGCCCCTGAAGAAATTGGTGTTACATTGATACACACCAGCCAGTGATCTAGCCCTCTATTTTTTTTTCAGTGTTTCACTTATTTGGCAAACAGATATGAAAGGGAGGGCTGATCTAGCAAATGGAGCATGACTGAGAACCAAGTTGTGTGGAATACACAATGTATAATTCATGGTCTGATATTGACATCCTTTGTGGTTGTAGGCAAAACCTTTCTGCATCCATTCCCCCCCCCCCAAAGGTGTGAATACTAAATATTTCCTTCACAGAAGTAGGGGAGGTGCTGTTCCCGAGTGCCACAGTGTAACACCTAACCAAAATAGTATACACCCAGATGATGTGGAATATGCTAGTTGAAAAGGCTACTCAATCTTTTCCTATTGTTATTGTTTCTGTACAGTGATTAAACCAGCTACTCTTTTTATGATCTTCTAATCAAAAGCAAACATCCACTTCTATCACACAAGCATGTAGGCCACTTTTTATTGCTACAAACTAGCATTCATCAAAAGTGGCATATTTTTCACGCTAATTCTAATGATAACAAGCGGTGCATTTTGCGTGCTTTCCAATTATGCATGAGGAAAGTTAGCATAAGTGTCCTCTCTTATCATAATTATCTGTTTCTCATTTCGATGTTGGCTGTGACTTGCACTCAGTGATGTAAATGTAAATGTTCCTGTCAGATGAAGATTAATTTGATTTCGTCCCTCTTTGTTCTAATTAGATATTCTATTTCTGCTCACTAGGCAAGTTTCATTCTAAACCACATCTGTATTTTATCACAACAATGAAGAAATTCTGTGGTATTTAAATGGTAACTATAGGATTCCTGCTAGGTCTGTCAGGTGCTGTTATGACAGTGCATGGTAGGCCTGTGCCAAATGAATTAATATTTTAGCTGACTAATTTACAGATTACAGTAATTATTATTTGAATATTCAAATATGTGAACTTTTATAAAATGAAATGAGCAACTAAAATCTGGTGCCCTAATTGCTCCCTTTGCTGCTAAAAACAACATCACCTTTCTGGGCTTTGAACCTGAGCGCAATGAAAATGTTGGATGATGCCCTGTGGGCAGAATAATAGATTAAACAGTGAGAGAAAGATAATTATATCCTAAACTGGAAGAGCACAAACATCTCTCACACTGATATTTTGCTGACTGCCTAGAAGCCAGGTATCTGAGATAGTCTAGGGAGATTTTTGTTTGGAAAGAGGATGCATATTACAGGGCTTCATAAGCAGAACACATGGTAGCGATTATACAGGAAGAGGAATTGTACTATGGTTATCATGACAGAGAACGTTGTGACACACACACACGAAGAAAAATTATCTTTCCATTAGTGTAACTGCTTTACCGGGCATTCACATGACCTGCTTCCAGAAGTGAAATTCCTTCCTTGTGGAGGGGAAGAACAAAAACCCTCCACACACATAAACCTGAAATTCTACAGACTGGAAGTTTTGATGAAGATGCAGTGGCAAAAATTGGAGCCATAACTCACCAGTGATGTCCCCTGGTGCATCTCCAATAAAAATGGGAGCTTCACGGTAGAGGGGGTGCAATCATGGTGAACATCAGATCATCTAACCCTGCTTGCAAGAAACACATGGATGTCTTTTAAAAATAAATATTTTAAGTTCTTATGGTTTGAAAGCAGGCAAAGGGTGGATAGGCATCAGTAGAATTCCTCTTGATTTAAGACCCAGTCCAGAAAGTCATTCCTGTTCAGACACCATCTATTTAAACTTGATCTTAAAGTTAAACACATGCTGAAGTGCTCTCCTAAATAGGGCTGGAATTACGCAGTTGCTTAAGTGACTTCCAGAACTGGCACCTCCCCCTGATGTAAATAAGGGGAGAGCCAGACCCTTTGTCTCTTGAGTGAACTCATTAACGTGCACCCCACAGCTACCCATTGCACCTTGCTTGCAAAACCCTCTTATTCAAAGAACAGCATTGATACAGCAAGTTTCCTATCCTTTGGAAATGTCTGGTAGACTTGAATAGTTATCCACATAATGATCAGAAATTTGTCCAGGCACTCTATTTTTGTTCACAGAATCTAAAGTGAAAGTGGAGAACTGGCAGGGAAAAAGTTACCGACGTCAGGAATCTTTTGAAAACAAGCCAGCTTTATAATACAAAGGCAGTATAGACCAGTGGATTGAGAATGAAGCTGGAAGCCAGGAACTTCCGAGCTTTTATACTTACTCTGCTGCAGACTCATTCTCTGATTTGGCATCAGTCATACGATCTCCGTAAATTTCAACATCCCGATTTAGGAATGTAGGATATTGAACTTACCTACCTACCTCATAGGAGTTTTCCGAGATTAATTAGCTAATGTTTGTAAATTGCTTTGAAAATGTAAAGGCAACAGGTGTTAGTATAAAGTTAAAAAGATGGGAATGCCTTAGTTCAATAATGATAAAAAATGGGATTCTGGTAAAATTACAGCTACAGCTGAGCTCCCATAACACTAACCATTATCCAAGAGCGAAATGGTGAAAGATCTCTTTGAATGGCTTTCTTCTGACATTTCTCATCACCTCAGGGGGCAACAACTCAAATAAACAACCTAATGACTTGAGAAATCAAGATTTAGACACTTGCCACGCACTGACATTTAGACTTCCAACTTGATCTGTGCCGACTGCTGTCCTAAAGGCTAACTTCCAAGTATTTGGTGCTTAAATACTTCCGACTGGCCATTGTCTTCAGAAAGTATCTACTGTGCCATCTGACTCTATTATGGCCCTGAAAAACTAGTGCTGTAAATATTTTTGTGCAGGAATATTTCATTTTATGTTAACATTTCAAAAATAAATAAGATCAGGGAGGGAATCACATACATATGCACACACACAAATTTTTCGTAATTAATTTTCCTCTCTAGTTTTTCCATTTACAAATATTCCTCTGGTTCACTTGCCAAAAGAAAAAAATATATGCTGCTATAATATCGCTCTGATCTCAGTGCAATGTTTCTGGACATAAAGTGACCTGCTGTATCTTCTATCTGAAGGAATTTGGCCCAGAGAAGGAGAAATCAAACAACATGTGATTCCAAAATTGCCTCAGAACCTGTCACTTTGTATCAGCTTGTGATTTAGTGTAACCTGAACAGGAACAGCCCTGTTATTTTGTATAGGAACCAACATGACATTATCCAGAGCTAGGAGGTCATTGGTTTAAATCCCAGTTAATCTGATGTGTCAGACCAAAGGCTGAGACTAGGGCAGCTTCAGAAAATGGAAACATTCCTCTGAAGTTTAATATCATAATTAACCACTGACAAAGGATACAACTACATCCAAATAAGTATGTCTCTAACAACAAACGATAACGGGTCACATTTGCTGCAGGTGTAAACTGATGGAGCTGCACTGATGTGAATAAAGCTCTGTTGGCTTCCACCAGTGGTGCGGTAGGCTAGAAAATAATGATCAAGATCAGGTTGATTGTTCATCACTGTGGAGTGTGCACAGTGGTTAAAGTATAATTTGATGGGCCCCGGACCTCTCCTAATCTCCGGGCCCCCTTCCCGTATTGTCTGGGCCCCAGCCCAGGTAGGCATTTGCAATCACTTCTCAGTACCACATGCATCAGTTATTGCTCCATAAAAATATTTATAATTTTATATGGCGTTTATATCTATAGCAATTATTGCCACAAACTAGCAAACACTGCATCACACAGTAAGTATTGTGATTAACAACGGTGGGGCGTAGGACCTGCCAGCAGCCAGGGCAGGGTGGAACATGTGTTCCACCGGATTTTTCTGTTTTTAGGGGCCCCGGAACTCTGGCCCCTCAAATTTGGGGGCCCCGGAACTCTGTTCCGGTGCATTCCCCCTTACTTTAGCCCCTGAGTGTGCATATATGTTACAATACCACTGCCACAGTATGTTAATTACCAAAAAAAAAAAAGGCCTTTTTTGGATTATCATCTTCACATAATAGGCGTCATCATAATAGGTATCTTCACGTAATAGGTACTGCAAAGACAGTTTTGGAGGAGGGCAATTTTGTCCATTAATTTGCTTTTAACGACTCTGTTAAAAACATTCAGCTGCTCACTATCTTGGGACAGGCATTTTTGAGAATGCCGATTTCCGCAGAGACAGAGGGGCATAGTTTTTTTTCTTTTAAAAGCCCTGTCCAAATGTTCCTAAAAACAGAATGGTTTGTCCTGAAACATGGTGGAGCACACCATCTGTTTGCAGGTGAACAATATCATTCACCTCCATATGTCTGTTTAATTAGCAAACATGGGACAACACCAAATCCTGAGCGTTAAGTGCTTTCACTTTGTGTGAAATGTCGTAATATTGCAGAGATCTCACCTTCCTGCAATTGCTCACTATATTCAAAAGGAAGACTGCATACTCTTCTGCTAGATCGCCAGGATGCACAAAAACAACCCCTAAGCCACTGTGTTCTCACACTCTCTATTGATCATGAAGGGGTGCTGGCCCTGACCCCATTTGGTACCACTTGTGGGGCTGCCCAGGGATTTGTGGATTTACAGGACTGAGACAGATCTGGGAACTTTACTGCATGATGCTTTGTGCGACAGGATCAACCGCGGTCAATCTGGCTGTTGCAATGGGTCTTAGTAGACTATACATGCTCAATGAGGATATTGAATTGATGGATAAACTTACAGAAGACTAGCAAGAATACATGCGCAATACCAATGTATCGTGTATTTTAAGATTTTGATCTTAATTGGGATATCTTTGTAACCTTAAGAAAACATGATTCAGAGAAAATAATAGCAGCAAGAAGTTGTAGCATTCCTCCTAGCTTCTGCTACAGATCTAAGCCAGTATATGGATGTCCATCACAGCAGATGGTCTCTCGAATCAAGGCCCTAATTCAGGAAAGCACTTCATCATGTGCTTAATTCATTTCTAGTGCTTACATTACATCATGTGCTTACATTCCTCCTAATAGGAGTACTTTCCTGAATTGTGCCCTTAGGTCTTGATTTGACAAGTATTTAAAGACATGCCTAATTTTAAAGACAAGAGTAGACACAATGAATTCTATTCAACTTCTCATATGCTTAAAGTTAAGCAGGTGCTCAAGTGTTTTGTTGTATTCTTTTTAAGCCAGAAAGTTTATTCTTCTTAGAATATGAATAAATAACTTGGCAATAGTAAAATTCAGCAATTATTTCAATTTTGGCGAAATAAGAAATAAAGAATGTCTTTTCATGATGCCCACCTCTCCTGCCAAAATAAAAGCAAATTGTGCATAATATGAAAAATGTGGAAAGGAGTGAATTTTGTGCATTTGCTATCATTAAATCCTTCTTCCCCAAAGGGAAAAAAGCGACATCACCACCATTTCCCTGAGGTAGGAACAAGCCAAGTAAGACAGTGAGGTCACTCATTACCTGCACTTCTCCATCTCTTCCTTTGTGAAGAAAGCAAGAGACTGCTTTTCAGGTAAATCGGTGACAGGACAATTGTTCTCAAGATAAATGGTATTAACTGCAGCACGATGCAAGGAAGAAAAAGTGGATTTTAATGCTGTTGAAAATTACGGTTTTAAGGAATATAGTGGATTACTAAAAGTCCCTCTATTCAGTGAAGAAAAAATTGAGAAGTTCTTGGCAGTATGTCAAAAGACACATTTAAGAGGACAATTAAAACAGTATAATGCAAACGCTATAATTAGAACCATATCTGGTTGAGCAACATACTGTGTTTCTTCCAAGCTGTTAACAGAAAAAAACCATGAATTGTTGCCAGTGTTCATAAGGTATTTACCGGAAAATATGGCTTTAGCAGGAAGATGAATTTTGCTACCATCAAGGTTATGTGAAAAAAATTGCAAACGCCCCAGAAAGTCTCGACTCTGGCATCATTTACCTCCCACAAGTACAGTGCCATATATATGTTTTTACATCATTTCACTGAGACAGCAATGGGGATCTAATGGGGATCTCTGATTCCAGTTATATGAATTGGGTACTGCTCCTTTAAAGGTGCGAGAGCCTCATTTGTATAAATTGACATAGCTCCATTGAAGCCAATGGATATAAACTGATTTCCAGCAGCCAAAGACTGGCTAGAATTTAAAGTGAGCTTTGGGAAACTTGCCAGAGGTGTGACAGAGACCAGCATACACCTACAGACACTGAAACAGACATCCACATCATGTATTGGACTGCTCAAACCTTAATGTGGGTGTGTAAATGCCCTGTTTACATAGAAAAATATAAGAATTAAATGCCAGATTAAAGGCCTATGGTCTGCAAACTGGGGACTTGTAAGGTGGGGAGAGGGGAAGCAGAGAGATATCCAAAATTAAAGGCAGGAAAATAGGAGGAAAGTCCCCAGAAGTTCACACTTCACCATTGGCTTGGAAACACCAGTTGCTAACATTGAGCAGGGACTTAAAAAGGAAGAAAAAGCAAACATAAACTACAATGCAAACAAGCCTCTGTATTTCTCCTGCAACCACTAAAGCCCCAATTCAGCCAAGTGCTTGAAATGAAACGTGTGCTTCAGAGCTTAACTGAAGAACTGTTGAGAATGTCTGTGTTTTGATGGGAGCTTTCTGTCTCAAAACCCAGCTTCTCCTTGATCCTCTGAGAAAATCACATTCCTCTGTTAGGACATCTGAGGAGCTAGCACTGATGCAAAAGGGAATTAGTCAGCTGTGCAGTACATTGTCCTGAAAAGAACTGTGATGTTTCAAAGCATTTTGGGCTAGATTCTGCACTCCGTTACACTGCTGCAACCCAGGAGTAACTCCATCGACTTCAGTGCAGAAACCCCAGTTACCCAATACACAGGAAAAACAGCTGATGGCATGCTGTTAAAGCAGGAGGAAACATCAACACATTGGAATGTATCAAGCATTCGGTGCTTCGGAAGCCCCAAAGCCATTGAAATTCTGGGGCATAACTAATGGGGGACTCAATGCATTGAAGAAGCTTAATTTCTTAAAGATTTCCAAATCTGATTTGGGGAATTGTCTAAAAATGGCCCAGGAAGTCTGTTTTTCAGGAAAAAGGGCAAAGGTAAGTTTGATTAACATAATTTTAGCATGTAATAATTACATGGTACGCTTTTCTCTTCACACCTAGTACATTAGTATCACCTGCTAGACTTAGAGTCACCAGCTCGTTGGGTGTCAGAACTGCCAGCATGAGAAACAACAGCAATATGAAAGGAAGGAGTAAAAGTCCATTTTTCTATCCGGGGCCAAGGTATCCTGTAGTTCAGATACACTACCCAGCATCAGAAGCTGCTTCTTTGCTGAAGTACATGGCTTCCCATGCAAAGTTCAGACAAAGTTCTGATGAGCTTCCATACCTTGCGGGTTTTTTTCACTGAATGTAACCTGAATGCCCAATCTAATGAGGATCTCCTAATAAAGAATTTAATTTCCACCATCCAGCTGAACCACCGCTATGCTGGTATATGTAGAGGAATATTGAATATAATATGTAAATTCCAGTGCCACAAAGAATCACAACATTCAACATACAGAGGGGTAGCCATGTTAGTCTATTTAAACAAATAAGGAGTCTTGTGGCACTTACAAAGACCAACAAATGTATTAAAACATAAGCATTCAACATGGTGATTATAATGTGAATGATGCAAATGCCAAAAAAAAAACCCCCACCCCTACAATACACAAATCTCCTGTTGGAGAAAAGAGAGTGAGCGCAACATTTACATTCCAACCACTTTGATTTCATCTCCTCCACCTCCACAACAACTCCTTCTGTTAAATGCTACAGAGGATTTTTCTTTTCTTTACTGACCTTGATTAGTCTAGACCATATAAGGGCTTTTCTAAAACTAAGAAAGTAGCTGCTATTCTTAACAGTAAAGTATTGTGAAATGAACCATCTACTGAAATTACATAGTCCTCCTCACAGATAGCACTGTCCTACAGCAGTACATACAAAGAAAGCAAATACGAGATTTGACAAATACCTTAGCCATTATGCTGCATTAACATCTATTATCAATGGCCGTGTACTCGTTAAATACACATCAAAGAAATAAGATATTTTTGGTATATGATTGGCAATTTTAGTTAGGGCAAAGTATCCATTGTGGTATTATTTAAACTTCTAGAATAATACATCAGGAGAAAAAAAAAAGAAAGAAAAAATGAACGTAGATCAAATTTGTAAAGGTCAGCAAGTAATTGTTAACCTTGGAGATGGCAGAAGGGGGAATCAGTACTTTTCCCAACAGCACTTAGAGCTGCTTGTAAATCATATTCATATTCATATACTTAAGCATTAATTTACATACTTAATTTCTGACAGGTTGACAACTGCAGTCCTTCTGTCCTCTCAGTGTAAAGTGAGAAGTCAATTGTTATTCAGTGTATCAGTTACAGTGGTGGTGCCACTAACTATATTTTATATAATGTGCTATCTGCAGAAAAGCAGATAAGAATTTGATTTAACATCCAATTAAAAGCCGTCATTGAAAAATTACTTCAAATAAGCCTTTTATTTTCTTTAATCAGTGTTCAATTCAAGCCTTCCTTGGACCTACTGAACCAAAGCATCAGGACTCATGAATTTTGATTAAAAAATTTGAGCCCATTTCTAACTTGAGCAGATTTTTTTTGTTGCACTGTTTGATAGAAATTTAATAAATCTATGACTCCTTGCCAGCGTCATTTATCATCTTTTTTTCCGCAAGACTGGCCTATTATGCCTCGGCAGTAAATTATGAAGAAGGCAGCAAACCAAAACTTTTCAGTCCAATACTGAAGAAGAGATATAATCACTTGCATTGAACCATATAATTATCGTAGAATATGAATCTCTGAAACATTAGGTCCTGTTTTGAATATGTAATGCCCATGCATTGAGAGCCTACAAAGATTTCTAGCTGATCTAATATAGCTCAGTTTAGCATCATATTGAACAATTTGTTGGTAATGAAAATGACAGCAAAAGCCATAAACAACATGCTGGGAATCTCAGTAAGAATTATGAGGGAAATTTCCCTATATTTGGAAATACAAATAACAAAATCAAATAGTAACTTTTTAGGATTTCACTTCAGCGGCGTTTTTTCCAAAGGAGCTTAGAAAACTTAACTTTAAGCCTGCGTATTTAATTGTGTGTTTGTTTAAGACAGAAACAAGGACCCACCATTAATTATTTTCACTGAAGATGTGGAGCAAACCTCAGACCTCAAATGCCAGCTTGGCATAAAAGCATGTATGTTCCTGAATGCATGGGTTTTCAATGCCTCTCAAGCTAAGGGCTCAATACCCTCACGTTTTTGGAAAATATTTATCTGCTATTAAAAGCAAAGGGAATTATGTGTGTGATATCAAGGGAACAATGGTAATGACATCTTAGTCATCAGGACACATTTTTCATCTAAGAGTTTCAAACCAATATCATTAATGGTTATAAAGGGATACCCAACACAGACTAAATAGCAGGTAACTCCGAGTAGTATCTATCATGTAGGAATTCAGTCTTGTCTACACAGAGAGTTATTCCAGAACAGATATTCTTGATTAATTCTATATGTGGGTGTTCTTATTTTAGAATAGTTAATATGCTTTAACTTCACAGTCTACCTGTGTAGACAAGCATTGATGCTTATTTTATGTTTAGGTAGGCAGAACAAAGTTAGAGGCCATATTTGAATCTAAGGCTATGTACACACTACCATTTTTAACGCGCAATAATCCTCTTCCGCATTAATTCTCCCGTGGCTGTTGTTGCGCGAGATCGCGTACACACTATGCTTGCTCTAACGGAACAAAGCCCCCCCCCTTCTGAGCGCAGTCCTCCAGGAAAGCGAAGGGGATTGTGGTTACGTATCCCAGAGTCCCCAGTATCATCTCCCGTGGTGCATTCCGCTACTGACGCTACCCAGCGGTTGCCAATAGCAACGAGCGCAAATTTCAAATTGAAGCAACCTTCTTCTCGGCACTGCCTTTTCAGAATCGACATGGATTCAGCTGTGATCTTGAATGCTGCCTTCAGCATTGTGAACACAGCCCAGATTCTGTTGCGGTTTGCCTTTGGCTATGATTCGGAGCATGACACGGATGACTCGGTCTCGGATGATGACAGCATTGAAAACCAAACGGACATTCTGATCAGTTTCGCGGACCAGCAACACAGCCTGAACCGCCGTGTTTGGTCCCGGCAGACGAGCACAGACTGGTGGGAACGAATCGTCCTTCAGCTGTGGGATGATGATCAGTGGCAACAGAACTTGAGAATGCGGAAAGCCACATTTATGGAGCTATGCCAGGAGCTTGCCCCTGCCCTTCGATGCAAGGACACGAGGATGAGACCCGCCATGACCGTGGAGAAGCGTGTGGCTATCGCACTTTGGAAACTGGCGACTCCAGACTGCTACCGCTCGGTCGCAAACCAGTTTGGGGTTGGACGCTCGACCGTTGGAGTGGCACTGTCACAAGTATGCAGAGCCATCAACCGTATTCTGCTCAGGAGGATGGTGACCCCGGGAAACGTGAGGGAGATCATCGCAGGATTTAATGAGTTGGGCTTCCCGAACTGTGGGGGTGCAATAGATGGGACTCACATCCCTATTCTCGCTCCCGACCACCTTGCCTCTGAATACATCAACAGGAAAGGATACTTTTCGATGGTTCTACAGGCACTGGTGGACCACCGTGGTCGCTTTATGGACATTAATGCTGGCTGGTCTGGAAAGGTGCACGATGCACGCATCTTTAGAAACTCTGGACTATTCAGAAGGCTACATGCTGGCACATTTTTTCCAGACGAGAAAATAATTGTGGGCGGTGTAGAGATGCCAGTGGTGATACTTGGGGACCCCGCCTACCCACTGATGCCATGGCTCATGAAGCCGTACACCGGGAAGTTGGATCCTGACAAGGAGCGTTTCAATTACCGGTTAAGTAGATGCAGAATGGTTGTGGAGTGTGCCTTTGGCCGTTTAAAAGCGCGCTGGAGAGCGCTGTATGGCAGGCTAGATCTCCACGAGGACAGGATCCCATTAGTTATTTCGGCTTGCTGTGTTCTTCACAATATATGTGAAAGCCGGGGGGAGAGATTCAGGAACTCTTGGACCACTGAGGCACAACGTCTGGAAAATGCCTACCAGCAACCAGACACGAGGGGTATCCGGGGGGCGCAGCTAAGGGCAGTTCGCATAAGGGATGCGTTAAAAACCCATTTTAGTACTGTTGGTTAAAATTGTACCTTTGAATATAGTTACTAACCATTTCCTATATGTTTCAACTGTTAAAAATTAAGCTTTAGAAATTTTGTGTTTTTCTCCTGTAAACATTCATTGAATCAAAAACCGTTAATGTTAAATTAATGAAACAAATAAAGAAACTCTGATTAAGTTTAACAAGGATTCAACTTTATTTAATTAACATTGATCAAAACTCGGGTTTGAGGGGAGTAGGGACTAAAGGTGGGTGTAGGTGCGGGACTCAACTACATATGTTGGGGGAGGGGTTCTGTTAGGGTTACACCATGGATGTCCATGGTGGTCTAAAAACTGTCTGGGGGGGGAATGTGGCGTGGATGCACTGAAAGGCATATGAGGCTGATGATGGGGGGTGCGAGCCTGTAGCAGACCGACCATGGTCTTGAGGAGGTTGGTCTGCTCCTGCATGATGCCTATCAGGGCATCCTTCTGCTGCTCTCTCCTCGCACTGCTCTGTCTCCTGTCCTGCCTGCACTGCCTCCTCCATTGCCTTGTCTCCCTCGCAGAAGCCTCATGGAACTGCATGAGCTCCTGGAAGACGTCTTCCTTGCTCCTGCGAGGCCTCCGCCTTATCCTCCTCAGACGCTCAGCTGCAGCTGTAGACTGTCCACCGAAGGTCATTCCTGTTCAGATATGAAAAATGTAGAATGCCGCTATTGTTCTCGCCACGGTCAGGAGCAAATGATGTTGTTCTCCCCACACATTCCTTCAATACACAAGAGGGGACCTATGGGGGGGCGGTAACAGATTTCCCAAAGCTTGGTACGGGTTGCAGAGCTAGTACAACGGAGAGTTGACTATTGCCACACCAAGTTCTGATCCCGTGCCCGAGATGGCTGAAATAGAGGCAGATCTCACACTGCTTAGAGTGCCTCTGCAAGCGAGAATGCATCTCCTTCATGTTGCCGACTTCAAGCCGGGACCTTACGCTGCAGGACTGTGCGCAGCAATGTTGCCCGCAGGAGTGCTTGCGAGTCTGAAAGGAAGAGTGTCCCTGAATGGTGGAGTGCAAAGGAATGCTCTACCATGTAATTTCAAGAGAAGACTCTGGAAATATTTGGATGACGCGTTCAGTGAGTTGAAAGGGAACGACTACTTGGAAATCGAGGCATACATCGATGACCTTTTTAAGTAATGCTAGTAACACCTTTACAGTTCTGTAAGGAACAGAACTGAGGACACCGAAAACAAAAACCCCTTGCAAAAAAACCATGTCTACGCTGAGCTGTAGCACCTAGAATAGAGGACATTGCGAACGGGACTTACCAGAGCTGCCTTCTGATGATTCCTGGGTAGGCGTGGAGAAGGAATCAGTGGAGCTTGTTTCTGGCTGGGTGGAAAATAACTCCTGGCTCCCCGGGTCAGTGGCTCCGTTCTCTCCGTCCTCGTAGTCTTCTTCTTCTGATTCCTCGTCCACAATTGCCTCGTCGCCTTCTGCTTCCTTCTCTGTTTGGGGTGCAGTCTCCGAGGTGTCTACCGTGCAGTTCGGGGTGGTTGTGGGATCGCCGCCCAGGATCGCCTCCAGCTCCTTATAGTACTTGCACGTTGCTGGCGCGGAGCCAGAGCGCCGGTTAGCCTCTCTGGCTCTGTGAAATGTTATCCGCAGCTCCTTCACCTTTGCCCGGCACTGCAGGGTGTCTCGCTCGTACCCCTTTTCGGTCATGGCTTTGGATATTTGACCGAAAATGTCAAAATTCCTCCGGCTGCCACGTAACTGTGACTGCACGGCGGACTCTCCCCAGATGCCGATCAAGTCCATCACCTCTGCTGCTGTCCAGGCTGGAGCTCGTTTGCTGCGGCGCGACGACATTGCGAGCGAAGCACACAGAGGCAGCAGCACCGAACAGCGAGGCAGAAGGGAGAGTGGTGAATTCAAAAATTCGCGGGACAGAAGAGGAGGTCGGGAAAAATGACGTCACGACGATAGAGTACAGGCGGAAGTGCAGAAGGGATGGAATTTGAATTGTGGGCCATTTCCGTTATATTCACATTGCGCGATAAGCGTACACACACTGGCCATCGCGCAACAACTATTCCGCGTTAGCAGCAACCACGCTCGTTTAGGTGGTTTACATTTTGCGCAAAAAGAAGGGACTTAACGCGGAATAACTGTAAGTTGTGTGTGTACGCTCTGTTTGTTATTGCGCATTAAAGGGCTTTATCGCGCAATAACTTTGTAGTGTGTACAAGGCCTAAGTGTGTTTTTTTGAGATGTTCAGTCCACATAATCATCTGAACTTTGGTGTGCTAAATCACAGCAAGCCACTGATTGTTCTGAGGTTCACCTAGCATGGGGTAAGAAGAGGAGCCTGGAAATCAGGACTGAGTTTTCTTGGTTTTGCCATTGATTTGGGTGGCTTCAGGAAAGTTTCTTTGTAAATCCAGAGTAACTCAAGTGAAATCATCTAGACTAGAATTTGCCATTTGTAAACAAAGATCAGACATAAAATACACTGGGAAATCCAGTGGAAAGGTGTCTTGTTTGTTTGTTTTGTGTTTCAGTAATGGGCTATGGACAGCCATTTCATTGGCATGGGGTTGTGCTTTGGGACTTAGAATCATAGAAATGGGAAGGGACCGTGAAAGGTCATCGAGTCCAGTCCCCTGCACTCATGACAGGACCAAGTACCCTCTTAAGCCATCTCTGACAGGTGTTTGTCTAACCTGCTCTTAAAAACTTCCATTGATGGAGATTCCACAACCTGCCTAGGCAATTTATTCCAGTGGTTAATCATTCTGACACTTAGGATTTTTTCCTAATGTCCAACCTAAACCTCCCTTGCTGTAATTTAAGCCCTTTGCTTCTTGTCCTATTATCGGCGGTTAAGGAGAACAGTTTTTCTCTCTCCTCCTCCTCGTGACAACCTTTTAGGTACTTGAAAACTGTTATCATGTCCCCTCTCAGTCTCCTCTTTTCCAGACTAAACAAACCCAGCTCTTTCAATTTTCTCTCAGAAGTCAAGTGTACCAGACCTTTAATCATTCATGTTGCTCTTCTCTGGACTTTCTCCAATTTGTCCACATCTTTCCTGAAATAAGGCGCCCAGAATTGGACACAATACTCCAGTTGAGGCCTAATCGGGGCAAAGTAGAGCGGAAGAATTACTTCTCGTGTCCAACTTACAATACTCTTGTTAATACATCCCAGAATGGTGTTTGCTTTTTTTGCAACAGCGTTACACTGTTGACTCATATTTAACTTGTGGTCCACTATGACACCCAGATCCCTTTCCATAGTACTCCTTCCTAGGTGGTCACTGCCCTTGTTGCAGGTGTGCAATGGATTGTTCTTTCCTAAGTGGAGTAATTTGCACTTGTTTTTACTGAATTTCGCCTTATTAACCTCAGACCATTTTACCAGTTTTTCCAAATCATTTTGAATTGTCATCCAAAGCACTTGCAACCCCTCCCAGCTTGGTATGATCAAGAACCTTTATAAATCTAAATCATTGATGAAAATATTGAACAGAACCGGACCCAGAACTGATCCCTGCGGTACCCACTCGTTATGCCCTTCCAGCATGACTGTGAACTATTGATAACTACTCTCTTCATGGAAGTAGATTTAAAGAAGCATCTTGATTTTGTAATTCATGTTATCACCTTCTTTTCTATTAAAACCACCATGGAACCTGCATGGGTCATTGCAGGGAAGTGATGGTATAAAGATATTATTTAAAAAATGTTTGAAAGAGAAAGGTTAGACTGTAGCCATAAGAAAATTGAGTATCATTGTACAAACAAGGATGGATATTCAAAGGAGGAAAACAGAATTTTAAATGAAAAAGGCTGTCAAGTATTCTAGAATTAATTAAGAATAGATCTAAAGTAGATGAATATTCTGCTTGAGTGGCTGTACTATCATCAAACCCTTGCTAATAATGCAGCCATTTCCACTGACACTTCAGCTGCTCCGAAAGATGAATATTTCTTATACTACTGTTGCTTTATCTTTCTTTAATTGACAAGTTATGTTGTGATAATGTATGTATGGTTTTTTTCTTTCTTTCTTTTCAATAATGCATTACACCATAGAAGACTTAGCTAATGTTTATAGGCTCTCTTTCCCAGAGACACACCTCAAGGCAGCTGAGATTCGGGGAAGCAAAACAGTTTGGCGTCACAGGACTTCGGTTACCATTACAGTAGAACAAGTCTCTTATGACTAATTGCCTATTGAGAAATCCATTAAATAAAAAAACAGATAATACCGAACATCTCAAAATTACTGTAGGTATGGTGCCATATTGCAATGTATGCACCATACCATCACATCATCTTCCAAAGTGATTTTTCCATGCACTGAAGGCATCAGAAAGTGAAAGGATGACAACTTGTTCTTCACTAACATCACTTCTGTTATGTTTTTTCCCCTATTGGGAAAACTGTATAACTCGTTTGTAAAATATATATATAATCACATAGGCTGCGTCTACACTTGTAAATTAAGTCAACTTAAGCTTGCTTAAGTCGACTTAATTTACCCTACGTCTACACTACAGTTTTCTTAAGTCAACTTAAGCAGCTTGTTTAAGTCAATTTAAGGAAAATAAAGTCGACTTAATTAAAATTAAGTCGACTTTATAACACCTCCTTTGAATTTGACCTAAGGCTTAAGTCGACTCCCTAGAGTCGACTTAAGCCAGTGTAGACATGGGGTAGCCCTAAGTCGACTTAGGGCTACCGCAGGACTACACCAATGCCCTCCTGCGGGGGGGAGGAAAGGGGGAGTCTGGCATGGCCCCCACAGGGCAGGGCAGAACCCTGCCCACCCTGCCCCTATGCCCTGCCAGGCTCCCTGACCACCTTTGCCCCGTTGTACCTATGTACAACAGGGCAAAGGCTGAGCCCCCTGGCATGGGGCAAGGGGTGCCCCCCCTCCCCTGTGGACCTCCCCTAGGTCCCCCTAAGCCCCTAGAAGTTGACCTAGGCATCCAGTGTGGATGCTCTAGGTCGACTTTCTAAGTTCCCCTTTAAGTTGACTTTAATTTTAAGTGTAGACGCACTAAGTCGACTTAAATTAACAAGTGTGGACATGGCCCTAGAGATTTATTTTTCAACAGACAAACACAATAGCACTTGTTTTGCAGAGTCATCATTTACTGGGTTCCCTTGGCATAGCTGATTTAGTATTCTCAAATTCAGGCATGGAGCATGCACGCAATGGATAATCGGGCGTAACATCACACAGACGGATTCCAGCCCTTTCAGGCCATCAACTACTCAGCTGGAAAATGACTATTATTTTACATCACTTCCTGATTCCTCTCCATGAAGAGACACAAGAGGTGAAGCATCTGAATCCTTCTTAAAGGGACAGTATGTTATTACCTGCAATCATTACAAATTACGCTCTCTGTTCAGGAAGTCCTCCAATAGCAGACGAGCTGAAAGCTGCCAATCAGCATGCAGTCTGAAATATTTGAAGAGCTTTTTAAACAAAAAATAATATAAATTGCATTTCCTTTGATCCACATGATGTAGAAAAAGATTCTGTGGTCTTTAATAAGCACAATAAATAAATAGAAGGTTTGCTACCATATCTATAAAATTATCTATCCAACTCTCCCCTAGTGCATACAAGGTTTTTTTTAGTCTAACATTGAAATTGCTCATTTTGGGCCCTCTAGCATCAGACTCAGAAGAAGGCAGTAACTGGCATTTCATATCCTGATTTTGATGTCTCTACAGGAGTGCCCCCTGGCTACATCTGGAACCGGTCCATGACCTAGCTGAGTTTTCTGCTAAATAGCGCAGCAGAATACAGGAGACAGATCCATGGCTCCATGCAGTTTAAAAAGCTGTAGATATTTTCTTCTGAATAGTACTATAGCCATTTTTAAACATCTGCAATAGCTACTATTCCTGTCATGGCAGGGGAAAAAATTCTCCAGCTGTTACCTCTCTGCTGAATCTTTTGATTTCCATCTACTGTCCCACGATGATTTTGAAGGACACAAAATGGTTTCTATTATTATGAATGGAACAACATCTGCTTGACAAACATCGTTACTCTTTGGGAAGCACTTCATTCAAGCAGCAGCTTTCTTTATAACATTACAGTACAATACACTTTATTTTTTATAGAGCATCCATAAGGCACAGTGTCATAAATATATTAGAGCATGCTAGAGAATATCATCTGTAAACTAAGGAGGAAAAAAGTGTTTAAAGAGATGCTGTTTCTCCCTAGCTCAGTAGGGTGGGAAGATCACACTCCAGAGAGATGGAGCAGCTTGAGTGAAAGACTGACTGCCCTCACTGCATCAATACAACCAACAAAATAGTCACAGAGAGTTGGCCAAAGTTGGAAAAGGGAAATGAGCAGATGGACATGAGATCAGCAACATAGAATCAGGCCAAAGA
Source organism: Pelusios castaneus (assembly GCA_007922175.1). Lineage (NCBI taxonomy): Eukaryota > Metazoa > Chordata > Testudines > Pelomedusidae > Pelusios > Pelusios castaneus. Next base: position 9,634,498 of record ML685771.1, on the reverse strand, counting down.
GATCAGTTCTGAATTTCATTTAGATGTGTACAGAAGGCCCGGAAAGAAGAATTATATAGTCCTACTTTCTTGCACCAAGGGACATCTATTCACAGCAATTTAATTTAAAGATTAGATATCCCATCTCCTATAAACATGCATATGGTACCAAGTAACAGCCCTAAACAATTATTAAAATAACTGTTCATTTATCTGCAATGTATTTAGCTAGTGCAATGCAGTTCAATGATCCAAGGATGAGATGGAACTTGACTTAGTATCTTGTGTGCTAATGTGACTTTAGTTGCACATTATTGCTTGTTTTAATATGGTCACAGATCTTTGTTTAGCCATTAAAAAAAAAAGATGCACTAGAATGAGAACAATCTAGTTTGCTTTGGACTTGAAAATGTATTTCTTTTCATTAAGACCATTACCAATTCCAGGGTCACCTGAGAGCATGCGAAAAAAAATGTGTGAATAATAAGTGATGTATGTAAGCCTGTAAATTGTTGCAGGTGCATAACTGTTAGCTTTATAGTTTCTTTGAGTAACTAGAGAGCCGAATGTATCAAAATTTCAGTAGACTCACGCTGGTCCTAATCCTACAAGTTCTTCAGCACCTTTTAGAAGATTTGGGCTTATAGAGATGCAGTCATTGAATTACAGGAGAAAGCACATACCCATCTGTACTGATGACCTCAGACCAGATCTGTGTAATAGATAGCCTCAGAAATTATTTATTGAACCTCCAGTGAATAAGTATTTTACCAGATCCAGTGTAAATTTTGGATATGTGATAAGATCTACCTAATGCTTTTACATACAAATGCTGTGTGATCTTGATTTACAGCATTTGTACATATTTGTATAACCATTATATGGCTCATATGTTTAATGTTATCTACACCTTCATCTAATGTGCCAGATGACATAACCTGTAGCTTTTAAAGAGATCATGACATTTAAAGGTCTATTTCGACAGCTATTAAAACTGTTTAGAGGCACATAAAATAGAAATATATTTATATTGTGAAAAAAGTCTTTTCAAGTTAATGTTTTTAAAATTTGATTTTACATTCCTGTGCCTATTCTTATGGGGTTTGATTGTTGAATGGGCAATTATAAGTATTTTATTCGATATTTCCCAGTGTTTCTAGTAGGAAAAGAAAAGCAGAAGACTTACTCGGCTTTTTGCAAACCATGGCATTGGACGACATAGTTAATCCAAAAAGTTCTATCTTTAGCAACCATCTCTATATTTTGCATGAATCTAGATTCACTTTGGGAAGAAAAAATAGCTTTAGAAGCTGTATGAATGCTTATAAATAAAAAAAAAATCCAACCCTTAATTTCTGCTTCTATATAAATGCTCAGTAAAAATATTTTTACCTTTCATTGACTAAAATTAAATATTTATAGTTCAACATTAGAATTGCGTTTGGAGCAAGAGTAAGTAAAAGTCTGGAGGTGCTTTACAAAAATGACAACTGAGTTTAATACGAATTGACACTTAGAGGAAAGAAGTTCGCCCAGTGAATACATACCCAATCCAATCAATAAAAGGTAAGTTAGAAGCATACCTTCTAAACAAACTCTCATTGGCCACTCGTACCTAGAAGGCATGTGTCATTTCCTGAATGTAATATACACAACTGCAAATATTCCTGTTACATAGGGTAGTTCCACCCTGAATAAATTGAGGATTCAGAATATAGAATACACAGACCCTATAGAAAGTCTCTTACGATTCATGTGATAGGCCTGCGAAGATTTTGAACACCGTTGCCTCACTCTGGAGACAATTTCTGACTGTCCCAAATGCTACACAGCATGGCAAAAAAGACGTCAGTTAAATTAGCCTTGATTTTTGTCCTCAGTTTGATTCATTAACATATCCCATCATATATTACTCACAGGGTTCTGATTTTTCCCTGGTTTTATTTATATATTGTTTGTACTCAGTTTCAATAAAATTTAAATGGAAAGTCCATTTATTTTTTGCAGCTTTCTCTATTGTATCTTAAATGAAATAAGCCAACAGTTTTGATGGGTTTCCCTTTCTTTTAGTCCTCTTTCTTAAAGAGTTTACAGTAGCACTCTTTTCAGGTTATACTACTGGAAATGGCTGTCATTAATCTTAATTATAATGTACTGAAACATTTTTAAATAAAAATTATAATCTGGAATTTATTTCTGCTGGAAGTTCTGGAAATAGTTTGTTTTCCCTCCGGGTTACACTTTGTCTCTACACAACTAGGTGGAGGACTGTCTCAAAACAAATTAGCATTTTGTTATCCATACTGTCAAATTAGAACATGTTTTGCGCTTGGTAAGACGGAAAGCCACAATTTTTCAGCATTAATTACATCCACTGGTGGTGGGATGTGCTCTCACACTGATACATTAAAAAGATGGCACCGCTTCAACAAACAAACAAATGAAACAGCAGCCAAAAAATTAAAACATTTGTAATTATATGAGGAATAATCTAGTTTTACGACAATATGAAGTTTTTGCTCATCTGCATTTTTTAAAAGTAGATGGGAATGGGAAACGATAGCACTGTGTTCGCTCCATGAATTAAAAGCATAAGGAAACAATGAGATACCACTGTTCAGTGTAACTGCCAGGATCCTTGTCAAGATCCTCTTCACATCATGCTCAAACCCAGAGAGAGGGGCGAGGAAGAAAAGTGAAGTAAATAAATTAATAGCACAGGTATGGAGGGTTTTAAAGTTCAAGTGATGGATAGGAATGTGTCAGTGGAAGGGTGTGACAGGCCACACTTCCAAAGCTAAAGAGGTGTGTGTGTGTTTTTAAATATCTGTCCCTCTCCAAGAAGCATTCTTACTCCAGGGCTTGATTGATCCTGCTCTTGTTTTCTTTTCTGTTTGGTTCCGCTTGAGCCTGTTACTTCTTTAATAACACCCTGGCTGATAGACAGGCCCTTTCACTGAGGTCAGCCAGGTGGAGCTTATATATACCAGGCACGCCTCTGCCTGTTCAGTGAAGATATACCGTGGGGCTGATTTGCATTCAGTGACGGATCTGGAATATTTGACAAGAAGTGTATCAAAACTTCTTTTGGACAAGATAAAGAGTCAGCTGTGAGACTGCAACAGCAGCCAGTCTCTGGGGTCTGAGGGGTATCCGTAATGTACAGGTAGAAGTGTATTTCGTGAATATACAGCTTTTGCAGGCTGAAACTCACTCAAGCTGCCTGTCTGTCAGAGAGTCAGAAAGCATTGGTCCCCATAGATGGATTCCCTGAGGAACCTCTGAATGTACTCACTGGCGTTCCCCTGATGTTTAAAATACTGGCATGCTCGGGTAAGGCACATCTAGGGATCTACAGTTAGCACCTAACATGGGTTTCATCTCCACTGGGATTTCCCTTTTTAATCGCCTGCACTGTGAGCACCACCAGTCAGCCTTGCGCTGTGTGGAGTCCAAGGCAGCTTTGTCTGTATACAAAGATTGGACCGTATGTTTGTACGTTTTGTATTATCAATGCTCCAGGACCAACTTAGCAGAAAGACATCTGCAATATTTTCAGTCACAAAGCGCTAGTATAATGTGCCTCTCTCTGGGCAAAACAATTTGTAAATGTGTCATTAAAGAATACTTTTTGGGGTTTTTTTTTTTTCCCTTTTCACCTTAAAGTAGCTCATCTGCTTCCTGGCTCCTTCCATCTCCTGAGAGAAAATTTCATACTGCACAGCATTAAGTCATCCACTATAATTAACTCTTTTTTAAAAAACCACATTCTTACCTGCATTATACTGGCCCATCTTGTGGGCAGAAAAATCAGTTGGAAATTCAAAGGTATGCTGAAGATGAAGCCACTGAAGATTTCAAACTTTCTCCCATTTTGTCTCAGGGGTCTGCAGCCTGCGGCTCTGCAGCCGCATGCGGATCTTTGGCTGCCTTCTTGTGGCTCCAGGTTCTGCGTCTCCCCTCCCACCAGGGAACCCTGTGGCAAGCACCCTGGCCCAGCTCCTGGCTCCCCCATCCGCCCACTAGGAAGCTATACTTATTGTGGCTCTCAAAACACTTGGTTATTGGAGGAAATTTTTTAAAATGGCTCTTATCTTTTGGGTTGCCAACCCCTGTCATATATCATACACTCACATAGGTTGGACTCTTATAGGGAGCACACTTTTTCCCTGTGTACATTAGAATAAATAACAATATATTTTGTATTATGAGAGTTCCAAGAAGCGGGCCTTCACCGAGATTAGGAGCCTATTGTTCTATATACATCTAGTGGCCGCCATCTTGATTGACACACCAATGGTTGAACTGGAGACCCTGAAAGCTAAATGCACAATTTGGTAAAGCTTGTGCTAACGAGCCAAGCCCCTGAAGTTATGAGCTGTAATGCTATGAATCCTCTGCAGACTGCCACAGAAGTGGGGGGGGGGGGGGGGCTATCACTAGTGGGTTACACATATACATCGTAAAAAGAGTAGAGCATGGAGATCATAAAGGGGCACTAAAAATGTCCTGGTCTCCCACTGCAGCTAAGAAAGTCCCCAGCTATAACAATCCTTTGTGCTGCTGGAATCCGGCCACTGTGGCCAAGAAGGTCAGACTGGCTCTTTGCAATGGTTTACTCACTCACAAATACGCTGCACAGGTTTTCTCCGAATCTCATCCCAGAGTCATATCTGTAGCTCTAAATGAGAATTGTGACAATCTTTCATCACTGTCCGTAACCGACTACCAACAACAGTCAGAGGTGACCCATGCCCCAATAAGCTTACATTCTAAATAAAGTAAAAAAAGGATAATATAAATTTCCTTATATACTACACTCTGCCATTAGGAATGGATTTGTTCACTAATTTCTGTTCTAGATATAGTTAATCCTAAAGAATAAACAGATCACACCAAAATAATCCCCTGTCCATCGGTTCAGATCTTCATGTCCACTTATGAAAGAAGAGAATCCACCTCCAGGAAAGCCCCCCAGGGAACACAGAAATGGGGTATTGTTCCCCACACATATTCCTGCCCTGGGGCACTACAAAACCCAGTGCACAAGTGCACTGCATATATCTGGGGCTGCAGGGGGGATTTGGAGGGGAATTAAGGGTGCGGCAGAGAGCCAGCTATCTGTGTGGTATTCTCATCAGATGTTAATGCTGCATCAAACAGCACTGACTCCTGTAGAGTCCACTGTGTGCCTGCTGTTCCACGGTTGTGGGTGAATTCAGATAATGGAAATATCATTCCTGCCAGACCTCCTGGGGACTGAAGCTGGTGGGAACAGCAGGATGACCTGCTTTAGTACACTAGCGTTCCCTGTCTACCTCTGATCCCCAAGTTCTATGGGGATGGAAATGGTCCCCTATCCCTTCCATGAGACCCCAAATTCTTCCTAGCCAAAACAGCAGTTGCCAGGCAACCTCATTTCTGGTCCTCTGGCCGCTGTTGATCTAAAACTTTCTATTGTACAGAGTGACTTTCTGTGTGTTGTGCAGAGCAGCCAATACCAAGAATCCCCTTGGCCTTTTGAAGACAGAATTTCCAAGGCATTTTAGGTGCCTCAAGGTGCAGACAGGTGCCAAGTAGGATTTTCCTTAGAAACAAGGACATTTTTTTTGCCTCAGCGCCCAATTCCCACCGCGGTGCTTCTGAAAATCTCTCTAGGCCAAGGCTTGACAAATCCCAGCCACTATGTCCCCATGGCGTCCAGGATTTTACCCTGGCGCTTAGCAGCGCTGAGGCAGCCAGGGAGTCAAACACCCTCTGGCGCCTAAAAAAAGAGCCAGCCGCGCTGAAAATGTCAGCATCACCATCTTCCTCCGCTGCTAAAAGTGCATCGGCAGTGGCTTTTTTTGGCGGCAGAGGAGAGGGTGTCTTTCAGCAGTCTGTCAGCAGCAGCGGGCCCTTTCACTGCCTCACACATAGGGATGCCTCTGTTTTTGGGCTGGCCCTAGGTGGGAGACAGATTTGCCAAGGCCTGCTCTAAGCACCTAACTGCATCTTTAGATACTTCAGTACCTATGAAAAACTGGTTCTTTTGGTCTTAAAGTTTACGAATCCAACCTTAGAAACACACAGACGTTTTATACTGACATTTGTGCTTTCTGTGTTAATTGAAATCTAATTATTTCTAAAACCTATCTGTGTACTTTAACAGGTTTGGAGGTGGCAGAGAATGCATGGCTTATTAGGGGCTCTTAGAAACCTTGCGCAATAGAATCTGCATTTTTCTAGAATTCTGTCATTAAAGTATGCACTAATGCGACCACAACATTTTTAAACAGCTGGCACATGAGGCTGAAAAAATAATTAGTTTTCAATAAAAGTTGCTTTTTATTACCCAGGCAAAGTTCTCCAGTGACTTTTAAGGGTCTGCCAAGTGAAATTTTTAAATGAAAATAGAGTCTCCATGCTGGCTGGTAGCCAAGCTGAATGAAACACAAATACTCTAATTTCTGCCAAGAATTAGACATACTGCACTGAGGCAAAGTGGTTAAGTATCTCCCCAGGTTTAACGTTACATAAAACAGTATCCGCCCTGGAAAAGGTTGCACTCAGGGGGCCCATGGTTGTGGCGTTCACTGGTTTTATCCTTTCTCTCCCAGCAGTCAGGAAATGAAAAAGTTGTTCAGGAGACAACAGAAATATTTTTCTATCGGAAGCTAAGGCGCAAGGCAGCAAAGACTAAATATTTGGTTTTAACTGTTATCTGATCACAAAAGAAGGATAGCAAATGGAATATTGCAAGCAATTTGCACTTTCAAATAAGAATGACACAAATGTCACACATAGCTATCAGGGTTTTTATAACAGACATGCAACATTTTCAGCAACCACCAGCGTCACCCTGAAGTCACACCGCACGTAGAATGGACGTCAACAGGGGTTTTCTACTTGGAGAAGTTGCAGGATCTCTCTTCAACTGCAGCATTTCTCTACTTCTCCATCTTTGCTTTGCTGACCAAAAAAATGCTTGAGAGACAATTTCACTTTATGTTATAGTTATAAACCTCACAGCTGTAAGCACCCATGGATGAAGTTTTATAGTGGTATCTGAAAGGGAAGTTAGGGTACCTACCTACTTAGATCATTTATTTCTGTGGCTCTTTCCCTTATTATTATATCTCTTAATTTTCTTCATGCTTACACTATTTTTAAAACAAAAGATTACATTTGCTTAAAATACTAACACTAAGAAGGAGAAGAATTGTACTGGTGAGAAAAACGAACACAGCCTGTCTGTGCTTTGGGGCAGGGACTCTTTGTTCAATGGTTGTACAGTACATAGTAAAATGGGGGCCTCCTGTATGTTATGATAATACAAAATAATAATAGAATTCTACCTAGGGCATTTTCAGCAATGCGCATTTATGAAAATAGAGACAGAGGCTACCAAAATCTCCAAATGTCTCATCAGCTTTAACCCTGGTCATCACCCCACAAAAGGCATGTTGCAAAAAAAGTTTAGAAAACAAAGCCTTCATCCTGTTTCTCCATGAATCTCCTATGACTAATATATATCTCACCCATTTAAAAGGATGTAATTTGGCATTCACGACCATTTGGAACTCTCATCACAAATTCTCCCAAGTTATATGGTGAAATTATAATGTGGACTACTGGCAAGTGAGTGCTTATCTGAAATTACCAAACACATTCTGCTCAGGACAATTCAAGCCAGGGCCATAAAGGTACTTTGGCCTGCTCCACTTCACAGCTGCTGCAAGGGTTATTTTTATAGTGCAATTTGTCTACTGATTTCCTAGTATTGTTAAATGGATTCTAAAATTTGCTAAACATTTTTGTTCGAATTTGGGGGCAAACTAGCTGTATTAGCAAAGCCTGGGTCTAATAAAATGGAAAATACTGCCCCCTCCCCTCTCCCCTCCACTAAACCTACTAGCTGTTAAAAGTTCGGCAATCCTTGTAAGCTTATTCCAAGTACAGAGGAAAAAGAGACAGACTTTTATTTCATGTTCCAAGAAGGATAATTACCATGCTATTGTTAATTGAATATATAAATAAATAAAACCCAGCTAGAAACATCTTTAAGTGCAAAGCTTTTTATAGACTGCAGTTCCACAGCATAAATACTGAAGCAAGTCAAACCTGAAACTAGTTAGTGCAAAATATATTTTAATAAAAAAAGTTGGCGTTTTTGAGATAATAAACCAACGGTGGATTCAATGACGACAGCAAAAGTGGAGAGCCGGATGAAACCCGGCATTAAACCACCGTAGCAAAGGTGCTCCGTCCAGAAGGCTTTCAAGTATCAGAAGTAAAAATAAGTCTGGGTTGCTTCAGTTCTTATTTCATGGGAAAAAGCCAATTACAGATCACAGATGTCTAGACTAATCCTTTTAAATATCACAGAGACAGGAAATAATGTGAAAGTGCACTAAATGACAATTTGTATAGCTCGGGTTGAGTTGGAAAGAGAAGGAATATGAAAACAAATAAGGAAAAGCTAAACACACAACAAAAAACAAAGACCGATGTGAACATTCAAAAGCCTGTTGAACTCAGGACTGTACAGAACTGCAGACCAAATTCTGTTCTGATTTATACCCCGTAAATCCCCACTGACTTCACAGAGTTGAATAAAGCATGTAATGTTTCCTGAACTATTAAAAATGCTGATTACCCACACCCTACAATGTTGTATTTTATTCCAAATTCTCTATAATTCCTAAAGTTTATTGGGAAGAAAAACTCCCTTTTCTGTTAGAGTCTGCATTTTTGCATGGCATATGTCTGGTAATTAGCTGGGTAGTATCGTTAGCATAAATAGACAAAGAAATTTGATTGTAAAACACGAATACAATTTTTGCTATGGAGCAATATAGGACAGGTGACGGGCCCAGCTGGGAAACCTCTTTTTCATTTCTCGGTGACCACAAATCAGACATCTTGGGCTCACAGCAGGACAGACTCTACTGGCAGTAATTGGCACCATCTGTAGCTGTCAGAGCACAGCCTGGCATTCCAGCATTTCATCTTTCCAGTCAAGGCATTCATCACTAGTCCAAAACTCAGCTAGCTGACACTGAAAGATTAACTTGCATTGATTTGGTTGGATAAGCTCGCCTGGGCCTCACTTGGTACTGAGCGTTCCTGTTTAATAGCTATCACCATCGTAAGATGTTTACAAGGTGATTGTCTGCTTAGCTTTTTCCATTCCCCATCTCACTCCGAATGTGTTCTCAATTATTGTAATTTGTAGGACATAGTGAATTAAAAGAAAGGAAAGTGAACCTTGCCAATAGGCGGGGCAAACTTTGCAGAAGGATTAGAAAATTTACAGCACTAACTGTTTACTGGTCTGAAATGAACACTTTCTATGTGTCAAGAGACAAACTGTTGATTTGGGGACTTGGCAACGCACTGAGTCTACGCCAGCTGTCAGACTGCATTATAAAATCAAATGGAACTTGCTATTATTCTCAAATTTTCCAGGACTATATTAATTTGGTTATATTTTCCACTAATAGCTGCACCAGTCCCAAAGTTCAGCCTGACCTCTGATTTACCTAATGCTACATGCACTTATTTGTAGTTTTAAGCCCCCTCTGAGTGGTTATATAGGCGCAGGTTATTCACTCAGTCATAGGGTGCCAATACCACTGCAATTTAAAAATCTGACTGGCTTTGTTGCTTGGGGTTGTTTTTGTTTGTTTGGGGGGGTTTGGTGAATAAATAAAAACTTTGTAGTTAAAAATGCCTGCCTGTTTTAGTAAATCAAAACCAACTTCTGTGACTTCTCTCGAAAACGTAAGTAAGTGATAAATTGCAAGTCTCATTAAAATTACCACCACTTTTTCTTGACAGTGTAAATAACTGTTTCTCTGTGAATGAGTAAGAAGGAGTAAGGACCACATGGCAAATACCTGTTTATATCCATGTCAAAACACCGCTCACAAGTAATTTTTACCCATCTTTTTGATGACGCTAATAGCTTGATGCATATTTAATTTAGCACAGGATATAAAACTTGCTTAAGAAAAAGAGTATTTATTTGGGAACCTTAAAGCAGGTGAACTGGAGGGATATTTATAAGACTGATGGGTTCGTTGGTTAACTAAATGCTCACATACACATTTCATCCCATTAAAGAGGTAGTTTGTCCCATGGATACAGTAGAGGGTTGCATTCAAGACTCTTGGGTTCTATTTCAGGTCTTACACTGGCTCCTTTGAGAACACAGGCATGACGTGTAACACCTCCTTATCTTAATTTCATTTGCAAAACCTGGTTTATAATTCAGTACTTTTCTTTAAATGTATAAATAATTTTCTGTCTTACTGCTCCTGCCTCTCCCTAGAAAATACTCTTACAAGTTGCCATCCAGCAGAAGATAGGATTTTAAATAATATTTTATATGAATTTACTTATTACAATTTTTAAAAAAAATAATCTTTTCTTTCGTTTCACCAACTACAGAAATTGTGCAAATAGTGGCTGCACAGAGTCTGGCAATAAAATAAGGCAAGCATTAAATATGGACAAAATTGGGCTTTTTAAAAATTAGACAGTATTCATTTATTGAGTGTAATGCAATAATGGCCAGATAATTAAATACTCTGTAGTGGGGGAAAAGTAATAGAAAATATAAAGATGGATAGTATAAGCAGGGAAGAGAACAGAAATTGTGAAGAGGGGTCCAGAGAGAGGGTTGGGATAAGAGGGTTAATGTTTACAGTGTTTGAATGCAATAGACTTCTCTTCTTACTCTCCGTCTCTGTGATTATATTCTGCAGTCATTCCCAAGTGACATAGGAGCTATGTTTTGAGAAAGGCGTTACTTTTATCACCAACATGTTAGAGATATTGTTGCCTCCCCCCATCTATTAAGAGCCAGATTTTGATTCCCCTTTCTCGTGCTGAATGGCACCCTTCCCATTTGAACAGTCCTTTGAAAACCTGGCTAAGGTTCAACACAGACAAGGCAGAGGTGACACTTGTAGACGGAGAAGTGCTCTGAGTACCCTGTGGACTGACTGTAGTGCCCATTATAAATTAATGAACGCTGCATAACTGCCATTGATGAGACAAGTGTAGAGTGCTACCTGTCCGATCAACAGCACTGAGGCCCACAAGGCAACAAAGATCCAAAAAAGTTCTGATTTATCCAGAAAACCCATCTATTTGTCTCAGACATGGACCTCGCATAGTCATCTGCACCAGCCAGATTTTCATACATGTTCAGCATCTAGCAGCTTCCACTAATGGCCAGATTTTGAAAAGAAACGCAACAGCTGTCATCCACGCAATAATGGGTGCTGTATTTCTCATGTGTAGTGTGATGGAATTGGAGCTGCTCTGTGATAAGTTATGAATAATGTCAACCTCATTATTGGGATGTTTATATATATTGGGGTAGTTTAACAGTGGAGTATAAAGAAAAACAAGCAGGAAGGAAAAAGAATGGCCCAAAATAAGCCACGGTTATTGGGGATTGTTAAGCGGTAGTGGCGAAGCACTCATTCAAGAGAACACTCATTCAAGAGAATGGGGAAATGTTCAGGGGAACCCGATGGACACAATCTGGGCATCCAATGACATCTGAAGTAAGTGGGTTTGCCTAGGCTGCTATCAGGGAATGGTAAGCCTTTAGGTAAGACAGGTGTGTATGTTGTTTTCCAATCCCTTTTCTCTAAATGCTTTGTTCTAACTGTTAAAATAAACACCACTATGGTTTAAGATAGCTGTTTGGTCACTGTGTATCCCCATTGCAGAATCCCCAAAAGGAAGAATTGAAAATGCCCAAACTCAGTAGGAACTGCAGGCTAAGCACAGATGCACAGCTTTACTGGAGCAGAGGACCCAGTCTATGAAAGGGAAAACTACAGAAGTCCATCTCAGGGGAAGTAAAGGCACAAGACCTGACACCTGCGGGAACTGGAGTGGGAACAGAAGTGCTGCTTGGATCCAGCTGACGGACTGACATAGGAAATGTTAATATTTCAAGTAAGGACTGGACAAAGCAATAAAAAATATACCATAATGAGCAATTCTCCACAGGAGAGGGCATAGATTAGGAGATCAATTAGATCGTTCCCATCCCTCACCTCTCTGATTTAATATTAATGGCCCAAAGTTTCTAACAATTCACTGATTTGATTGATAATATGGCCCACACAGAAGAGGAATTTCAGTAGCAGTTGAGAAAGCACTGATGGACTGGAGCTGTCAATCATTTCTGAGCATCCTTATCACCAAGGTCAGTAGATATCCACAGTATGTGATCTTTTGTGTTATGAAAAGAGAGGTCTCTGCTTCTCCTTTCTGACCCTTCTGGAATTGAGGGGGGTGAGCTAGGGCAATGTTTTTAAAGCCTACAAGCAGGACTCAGGAGGAAAGCTTTCCTTGACAAGAAGTCAGAGTTATGTACCTAATGTAATGCTTCCAAAGGATTTGGAAAGACAATGAGACAGTGAAGTACTAAGTGTAAGCCTAGAATTTGGAGAGAGAAGGCCTGGTTTTATGATACTCAAGATTTACAGGACTAAGAAGCATTGTATTTGAACTGTTTGTTTTCATGTAAGAGAAGCTTGTCTCTCCCCGTTAGTCCCCCATCTCACCTCTCTGTTCAGTACAACTCCTTTCATAACTGCCCATGAAACAATAACATTTGAATAACTTACTAAAGCTGTGCAGTGCTCATTTCAATTAATTAACGCTAGATTCTGCCACACGTTGAATCCAACAGAACTGTTCCATGGAGTAAGATATTACTTGTTGTTAGAAAAGAGAGCAGAATCAGGCCCTAGTGGTTATTTTTAAAACAGTGAGAACAATGTAAAAAGAGGCCAGTTCTTAGCTGGAGTAGGTCTACTGATTTCATTGGAGCTAAGCCAATTTACACAGTTGAGGATGTCATCAGTGTTGCCAGCTCACCAAATTATGTCTCAAGTCCTGCCGTGTATGATATTTTCCTTAAAGAATCACCTCCTGGAGTCATGTGGTCAACTTTCATGTTCTAAAAAAGAGTCAAGTTTCTAGCCATTATAGTTCCATAAGGAAGCTTGAAAACATGAACCCTAATGACTCAAAAACCAGAAGGGAAAAAATAAAACCCCACATTTTATTATATTTGCAAGCCTCATGAATATTGCACCAATCGTATGATTTTTTTAAACTGATTCGTGACTTTTGCTTAGGGTTGGCAGTACTGACCCAGCCTAATTAAGCTTGTGAATAGAGGTTAATTGTTTTTGACCACTCCCATCTAAACTTTCCAAAGATATTAGTGATTTTATGCATCTCAGTTGCGGGAGGCTGACTTGATTTTCAGAAAATTCTGAGAACAGCTCCCCTCTGAAAATCAGGCCCATTTTAGTATATCTCAACTGGGGCGCCCCAAAACAGAGGCCCCCAAATTCCCTGTTACATTTTATATGTTTGGCCTTCGTATATTATAGGTCAAGACCTACACAGGAATATAAGTGACATTCACGTCTCGGTTATATGAGTGTAAAATCTAGAGTAATGTCAGACCCTCCACTGGAGTGATTGGTTTCATTTACTCCAGAGTTTGCCCTTTTACGGCCAATGAGTCCCTATCAGCGGAAAAACTATGGAAGGACCAGCTATGGAAATCAATGGAACTATGCCAGTTTACAATGATAAGGATCTGGACCTACATATGTTATGGACGGTGGAGAAATGGAGAGACAAATGAGGGTAGGAGACAGAGAGGACCCAAGAGCAAGGCATTAGATGAGCTGATGTGGCATTGTAAAGTTCTTCATACCTCATTGACTTTTATTGTGGACTCTAGACAACTTTCTAAACACATGCATATAATTCCCATTATTGCCAACAGGTTTTACATGTGCATAGAGAAGGAAGAATATACACCCACATGTTTCTCAGTCTCACCTGTTATCTTTCTGTTACAATTATCTAGTAACTTCCCTCACAAAGCATATCATTTATAGCTCACTGGTAAGTATAAACTAGATAAATTTTACGTACTGAAATAACATGTGTATGAAGTTTGTTTGATTCAATTGCATCAAGCCAGATGAAACAAACACAGTTTACACAATGGATGCACCTCTGGTCTCAGAATTTTCATAAAGGAAAAATCCTTCAAGGCAAAAAAGAAAAGAAAAGAAAAGAAAAATCAAAGTAATCATATGGCGTCCATAGGATTTCAGGGATTTCTTTTCTAATTAAGAGGTTCTAAATATAAAAACAACAATTAACCATTAAAAAAACTGGTCTACACATCTCATTGCACATGGACTGCTGCATTTCATCAAAAGTTTATATATTTCTTAAAACCAGATACAAGACATCAAGAGAATGCAGTTAAATGCATCACAGATATGGAATGCTCTTGTAGAAGGTTTCATTAAGCCTAACATGATTTACAGGACTTAAGACACATTGCTTCAAGATTTTTATATCACTGCAGTAAGTACTCCAGGGATGTTTCGACCCACTTGAAATTGTTTTAGCTGTGCTATTACCTGGGTCAAAATTGATGGCAGCATATATCAATTAGATTGTAGGAGTTTAAAACCTGCTTCTATCTGGTCACTCAAAGATTCACATCCTAAGATTTCCATACCCTGAAAGATATATTAAAACAGAAACCTTGAACGGGCTAAGATTAACTCATTTACTTAAAAAGAGGCCCTGCTGAAGTGCCATAGGGAGATTAAGGCTATTCAGATTACAAATGTCCACTTCGTCCAGCAGCTAGCGGGGACTAAATTGCCCTTTTCTCTGAATTCTTCTAAATTTTATCTTGCTCACATTGAAGTGAATGCAGCATCAATAACTGACAGTAAACTCTGGGGTCAAGACGCTCAGGGGGCGTAAACTGAGAATTCCACTGATGTCAATAGAACTACATCAGTTTATTCTACGAAGTTAGGGTCTGGTCCTAGACGTTTTATTATTGTGATCATTGTTAAATAGCCCCGAAGATGACTTCTGTGGAGCAGAGGTATCTTCAATGACAAAGTATCTCAGACAATGTGGTGAATTACTATTGGTCAATGAGTGCTTTAACGATGACAACTGTGTATTTTTATACAGCATGGCAAAAAAGTGAATTTGCATTGTTAGATTTGATTAGAAACCAGACTGAGTGGCAGTGGCTTTGCCCCTAAAATTTACACGACTTGAGGACAAATGTTCCTGTGACATAATTTTATTGTATTAGTCGACATCTGCTTAGTCTACAAATCTTCCATCAGGCTAGAAAAGGTTAGAAGTGCCTTCTTTATGACCTATCACCATCAGTCTCTCATGATTAGGATGGCTGTGCAGAGTCACCATGGAGAAGTGGCTTTTGCTCACTTCTTCATTTGATGACATCCTTTGTATCTAATTTCTGATCACATTCTCAGAAAGGACTGATTTCATAGCTCGTTTCTTCTAGAGAGGAAAGGGAAACTCTGGAGGTGGGGTCAAATCATTATCAATACTTGATCCTTGGATTAGCTGGCAAGGGATATACCAACGTTGCATGACTCTCCATTGACCCAGAAAATGAGAATTCTAAGGTTACTCACAGATCTCACATGGTCCCACAGCGCAAGACAACTGCTTTCTGTGCCCAATGTGCTGCTCTGAGAAACTGGGTTCACCTTGTGCAGCTGTGATTTTAACAAATTATAATTAAGCCCCTAGCAGAGACAGTATGGATGAGACCTCATATTAGTGATTTAGAAATGCTGTCCTCTAGACCATCAAAGGGTACTGTGCAGCTGACCTGCTGACATGGGTGAAGATTACAATGGTTTTCAGGACTCCCATATCACTAACATGGTGTCTAAATGTAAGCTGCCTCATCATTGTCCATCTAGTGAAAATGATAGAAATAAACAGAGAGAATTGGAATTAATAACGATTGCAAAGGAAGTGTATACAACCCTAAAAAGAGAGCAAGTCCCACCATCAACAAAAATATCATTACTAACAACACTTTGTTAATGTGAAGAACTGCATCTATAAAGGGACCCAAAATCCATCTTGCATGGAGAGTTTCTATAAAGCTGCTACCACTCTGAAAATGCTTAAGAAAAGAAGAAAACCTTGTCTGAGTGAGCAGAAAGCCACACAGTTTACCCTCCAAACTCTCCAGTGGGAAACGGGTGAAATCTCTCGCTCTTTGAACAAAAGTGGGGACAGTTTGACAGAAGCCCTGCTTATCCATGAATTTCAGAATACATTTACTCAAAAATTCATTATATGAAACATTTATCCCATGAATAAATTAGAGACTGAAATACAGTGTAATAAAACTTTTGCTGCTAGAAAGATTTTTATGGGTGAAATAATGTGAAAATTAGTAACATTAAATATGATTCTTCTTAACCCAGGATAGTCCCCCACACAATTATTTTGACATGCTCTGGCATGCATAATCACAGATAGATTCAAATAATGCTATAGAACAGAATCAGAATGCCAAAGAGTACTGGTGCAGAATAAGGGTCCTACCCACTGAAGTTGTTAACAAGAGTTTTTCCATTGATTTCAAAGACTGCAGATTGCAGCTCAAAAGCTGTAGTTTTCCCCCTCTGCAAAATGGTTAAGTGCATCTGAAAATATTTTTTTCTTTTTGTGTCTGTTAGATCAGATATTCAAACATGAGGCAACTGTGTTTAATTAAGGCAAACCTCCACATGCACCAAATATAATGGCTCAAAAGTATGCCTTCATGGTTTGTTTAGTCATTAGCTCACAGCTAAAAAAATTCTGAACGCAAATTAATATGTATATAAAGCTGTCATATTCCATTATGTTAGATGCACATAAATCCATTTACCAAAATATTAGGGCTAGTCTCTCTGGGGATAAATTCTGCCACCCTCTCTGATACTGAGTAAAAAGTTACTCTGAGAGTAGCCCCACTGGGTAACAGAATCTGATCCTTCATAGGAGTTAAATCATGTGCAATTCTGAAAGTGCTACTAGAACTAATAGGAGTGAGCATTCCACTAGTGTCATTGATCTAAAGTGTCATCCTGTAAAGCTCTCAATTGTGTGAGCAGTCCTTACTTAGGAGAGTCACTCCACTGAATTCAGAAGGACGGAGTTCAAAGATTTTCTACACCAAGGCCTTGAACTGGGATCACAAAACTCCACAGTTTTAATAAGAATTAAGCGTCTGACAAAGTGGGATTTTCTCCCACAAAAACTCATGCGATAAATAAATGTCTTCATCTTTAAAAGTGCCAAAGGATTCCTTGTTTGTTTTGCTGAACTAGATTAACACAGCCACCCCTTTGGAACATAAGAATAGATGATGTTTTCATTAATTTTCTCAGTGTAAAAGTCAGTGAGAAAAATGTGCACATAAAGCATCAAAACAATTTGCCTTCTTCACAGGGCCAAAATTATTCAGAGTGGCTAATCCAACCTTACAAGCATCCTATTTTATTAATTCATGTCTACATGCACTCCCCAACCTAGCTGGACACTAGAATTTTAAATCTGGCACGAGACTGCAAAGTCCTGCACTTAGGACGGAAAAATCCCACGTACTGCTGTAGACTGGGGACTGATCGGCTACGTAGTAGCTCTGTGGAAAAGGACATGGGGGTTGTGGTGGACAAGAAGCTGGATATGAGTCAACATTGTGCCCTTGTTGCCAAAATGGCTAATGGTATATTGGACTGCATTAGTAGGAACGTTGCCAGCAGATTGAGGGATGTGATTATTCCTCTCTATTTGGCACTGGTCAGGCCGCATCTGGAATATTGTGTCCAATTTTGGGCTCCCCACTACATAAAGGATATGGACAAATTAGAAAGAGCCCAGCGGAGGGCAATGAAAATGATTAGGGGATTGGGGCACATGACTTATGAGGAGCAACTGAAGGAACTAGGCCTATTTAGTTTGCAGAAGAAAAGACTGAGAGGGGATTTGATAGCAACTTTCAACTACTTGAAGGGGTGCTCCAAAGAGGAAGGAGCTAGGCTATTCTCAGTGGTGACAGAGGACAGAACAAGGAACAATGATTTCAAGTTGCATCTGGGGTGGTCTAGGGTGGATATTAGGAAAAACTTTCTCACTAGGAGGGTGGTAAAACACTGGAATGGGTTACCTAGGGAGGTGGTGGAATCTCCATCTTTGGAAACTTTTAAGGCCTGGTTAGACAAAACCCTGGCTGAGATGATTTAGTGGAATTAGTTCTGCTTTTAGCAGGGGGTTGGACTAGATGACCTCATGAGGTCCCTTCCAGCCCTAATATTCTATGATACTATGAATTCCAGCCCGGCACTCATAGGCTATGTCTACACTTACAAAGGTAAGTCAACTTAACAAACTGGCTACACTTTAAGTCAACCTTGTTAAGTCGACTTAACAGCAGAGATAGCCATTATATTGGCTTTAAATTGACTTAATAAGGTCGATTTAGCACTAATCCCCATTTATGCTGGCCTTAAATTGACTTAATACAAGCCCAGTGTAGACACGGCTTTGTTTAGGTTGACTTAAGCATATTTAAGTCAACCTAACTTGCCAGTGTAGACGTACACCTAGAGAGCACACGAGGGGATTTTGATAAGCTTTCTCCTGCAGATTTAATATAGCATGGTACATCTCTCAAATACCCAGAAGTTTTAGATATTGTAGACTGAAGCTGGCCACCTTACAGGTGGGGTGACCAACAAGAATATACAAGAGTGCTCCATGTTTTGCACTTGTTTTCATTTAACTGCTATCTTCAATTCAAGGTATTAGCGTCTATCTACACAGCACCGAAAGGGCTGGAAGCTGGTTTTCTCAGAGATCAGCTCTCCTCTGTCTCCTCATATGGCAGTTGAAATCATATAGAGGCGCAGCAGTGGCTAATTCGTAGAGATGGACTCATGGGAAACAGTGGCACTCTCAGTGAACTGACCTTGATTCTAGGACTCGACTCATCTTATGGCTGACCAAAAGTTCATGACTGGGCATCTCTCAGGGGTTTTGCAAGACACATTATAATTACTTGGAGACTTTTTCTGCCAGCCTTAACTTTATTAGTCAGGGGGTTCTGTCTCTTAATAGGCTAAAAAGAGAATTAGCATTTGGCCCATTCTGGTTAGCACCAATATTTGCCTTCATCTTTTGTGCTTGCCCATTTTCTAAAACTGTTGACTACAAAATAAGGTTTGTAGTAAGTCTCAACGTCCATCCACTCCTTAAGACAGAAAAAAGAACCCCAAAACCCAAATACATAATCAAGTATAAGTAACCAAAATGAAACAAACAATTCTTCCCAAAATAAAACAAAACACCCTCCGCAGAACTCAACAAACTAAGACCCCACAATTCACTGCACTTATTAGCTCTTTTAGTCCAAAGTGAAGAAGAGCAATTGTATTCAGTGAAGGAAAGTCAAAACACTCAGAACCCTTTATCACTTATTTATTATCTTATAAAGCTATGTTACATGCATCTCATGACACCTTTCTAATGAAGAAAATGTTTAGAGCCCCAGTCCCTGAAAAATCACAAACACAGACTGATTCTGTGTCTCTGATTAGAACATCACTATGGGACAATGAATGGAAACATGTGGAAACTAAAAATGAGTACTGCTAATAACGTTAGACTAAAAACCAGAGCTGTAAGGAAGAGGATTTGGTACTTCCCACCTGATCCTAAGGGGCAACGAAGCTGCAGTCTCTGTGGTCTACTACGGCGTGTCAAGAAACAAAGCACCGATAATGTGCAGTCAGAGTTAAAGACAGGATCGCAACTCAGTCAAGTTAAAAAAAATTGGTTCTCAATTTTTCAAAGCCACTCTGCGGCCCAAAATTGCACAGAATTAGACATTTTGGATGTGAATCACTGGATTCCTAATGAAATATTATAGCTTCCATGTGTGTGAAAGCATGAAAGCTATGTTACTCTAATAGCTTAAGGCACAGGGGGCATGGATCCTGAAAGACATATAAACAATTGAAATATTTGGGTTAGACAAACTCCTTCTAACACTTAAACAGGGCTTTCAGAATGTGACATTTTTAGAGGCACTTGGAGAATAGGGGAGCATTCTTTATTATATTAAAGAGAAGCTTCGCCACTTCAATGGTTCCAGAAGTAAGGAATTTCTTCCTCCATTTGTTCATAACGGGAGATGGTGAGCTTGTTTAAGCTCTACTATGTTTAGCCTAACAGGGTGCAACAGAATATAGGTTGCATATATATGGGTTGCAGCCCATGAAAGCTTATGCCTAAAGAAATTTGTTAGTCTTTAAAGTGCCACAGAACTCTCATTGTTTTTGCTCTATACATGGCCCTCTGGAGAATATAGGGAAAAATTGACAGGAAAGTCTACAACAAGCTTCCGCCTCCAGAAGACGTACAGGCAATTGTCTGGGGCCCGCTCTACAGTACACCTGTGAAGCGGCCACGCTAACTGAAAACAGGGCAAGCTCAGTAACGTGCCTGCTGCTTGCTCTGGTACACTGGAGCAGACGTGAATGCTGGCGTATGGACACGCCCTCCCCATGCTATGTCAGGAATCCCGCTCACCAGAGCATTTTTCAGCTGTCAAGTTATGTCCCTCGTGCGAAGGGGCCAAGTGGGAAATAAGACTCCAGCCCGTGGTTTCTAAGGTATTTTAACAAAAGCCTCTTCACAAATAGAAAATATTGTTTTCAATTGCATCATGCAAATGTAAAAACAGATGAAAGCAGGGCTTGAATATCATATGAGTACCTCTTTAACTACTTTTCCCTTTCCTGCTTTCACAAGGTTTTTGTCTCTCCCTGACTGATTTTACTTGTAGATTAAAAATAAAAAGTGAAGCAAATGTTCTATATAAATATTGGCAGCATTCAGACTTGCTTTTCATCCTGAACTTAATGGGCAAAGAGCTTCAGTCAGTTGCAAGCTTTTCCAAGAGAGCCTAGAGGGGCCTGTTTACCACAGATCGAATCTCTGGCAAACAGTTCACTGCAGTTCTTCAAACAAGCCGAAATTATGACCTTATGTTATTGTTTCTCAACAACCTTCATCTTTGATGTAAACTAATGTTGACCTTTCCAGGGTGAATTTGACATGAAGCCACTTTTGTTTAAAAGGCTCTATAAAAATTCATCACCAGTCTTATCAAATAAGGCCACTTCCCTCCTTGATAAATATTGGATAACAAATACCTTGAGCAGATCTATTCACTGTTGTTTTTGAGGGGGTTTTTTGAGGGTGGGGGAACTGACAGACTCACCTTGGGCCCTGGTATGTCCAACTGCTTAGAGGACTTCAGTCCAGGCTGAAGTATTCATTCAGGACCTGACCCAAAGCCTACGAAAAGTTAATGGGGAAAAAAGTCCCAATAGCTTTGGATCAGGCCCTCAATTCAACTTGAATACTGTAAAATTCTCTGGTGAAGTCAGTTATGAAAACTCCCATTCACTTCAATGCAGCCAGGATTTCATACTCTGTCTACAGAAGAATTGCACGATTGAGTTTACTCTAGTGCAGTGGTTTTCAAATTTTTTTTCTCAGGACCCAGTTGAAAAAAATAATTTATGCCCGTGACCCAACAAGTACATCTTTCAGCAATGCATTCCAATCTTTCGGCGGCAGCAGAGCGCACCTTGACTCAGTTCTTGAGGCTCTATGACCCAGTACTGGTTGAAAACCACTGCTCCAATCTACTCTGGCTCTTATCACACACTATCGCTGTATCTAAGCACCTTCCTTGCATGTATTCTCCAGCAATAACCTCTGATTGCTGCATGTGGATAGATATATACGCTATCCCGATAAGATACTTTATTCTTCCCAACTAGTTGGCTCCAACCCTTTATCGTTTTGCTTAGTAATTTGTATAGTAGTAAAAAGGAAGTGACAGACAGCAGAGCAGCATAAATAATTCTGTTAATTCCTCAGAAGTGCTTTGAGTAATAGTTAGTGCTTTTCATTTACAGTTTATCTGTTTTAAATACAAGAAATGTTAGTTGGAGAACGCAGAAAAAAATGAGTAATCTTTATGTTGAATCCATTAACTAATGCTGGATTAAAGTGGAATTGAAACAGGATTACAGTGGGATGTGTACAAAAAGGAACACGTAACAGCCACATGGACACCACATGAATCCATTATGATAAGTACTTTTCCAGTAAGAGCAGATGAATTCATTGTGACCACATACGTAAAATAAAGCAAAACCTAAAGAATATAAATGTCAAAATATCAAAGTAGCATGGTTCAGGCTAATCACACTACCTTTTACTGAGCCATAGGACTAAAAATACAGTGATTCAGTATAAAGGACGTGGTTGCACAAATATACACTTGTGTGAACTCAATTCGATAATCTCAAATAAGACCCCATGCAAATAACAAAGACAGATGACAAATTTCATGGGTTGGTCATGGCAAAAATTGCAGATTTCACAGTGAGATACAGATTTAAAAGACAGAGACACAAAAATCACAAATGAAGACCTTTAAGCTGCCAAAAATTAGGTTTTAAGGGTTTACAACTACACGTATCAATATTGTCCTCACAAATAAATGTTCTGAAATTGAATAAAACTGTCCCTTAAATAAATCCAAAGTGAAGCACAAAATTAATAATTCCCACTCTTAGGAAACCTTTCTAAAGGAGACTAGTTCGTCCCTTATTTATTTTCGGGTTGAACAAAGCATCATGCCTTGTCATGGTTTAACATAGAACTCATTCGGTGGGCATTGGTGCTTTCATCTAATCTCAAAGATGAATCTTTTTGTCCTGTTTACAGAGGAACAAACTTGATTCCAAAGTTCAGAAATGTTGCTCCACAAGTCACATGGTACAAGTCCTGGTCTCCAATTGGAAAGAATCCTATGCATGCAGAACTTTAAAATTCTACAAG
Source organism: Pelusios castaneus (assembly GCA_007922175.1). Lineage (NCBI taxonomy): Eukaryota > Metazoa > Chordata > Testudines > Pelomedusidae > Pelusios > Pelusios castaneus. The sequence continues at coordinate 9,611,701 of ML685771.1, read as the reverse complement.
GCAAGGTGAGTATGCCACAATTCCTTCCAGCTCCCTGAATGCAAACAGAGTAGGTTCAGGCAGAGGAAATTCTGTAGGGAGTTGAGGAAGGGTCAGGGCAGGAGAGGATAGGACACGGAAATGGCTGCTTAGTATGGCACTGACATCTGCTGTGCTCACTAATTTCCATGTGAAAATCTGGACGAAGATAATGCAGCTGCATACCAGGCCATTACTAGAGCTGGCCCAGAACTCAAATTTCCATCCCAGAAAAAATTCTGACAATTTTTTTTGAAATGGTTCTGAATTGGAGTGAAAAACCAAACCATGAAGTGTTCTTGAGTGGTGACATTTTTTTTACTTGTCACTTTTAATGCTTCTTAAAATTCCACGTAAATTTGAAATCAAATAAATTTCACAAGAAAGCAAAAATGAAAATGTTCTGTTACCAGAACACCAGTACTGAACATTTCAGTCTAATCAAAAGACTTCAGGGGCAATTCTGACAAACCAGCATTTTCTGACAGAGCGGCATTCTGTCGGAAAGACGTGGGGTAGTTCTAGTTATTATCCACTGTATTCCATCCATGGCTGCTACTAAGTAAGTGCAGCAAGAGCAGACCAGCATAGCATAGCTCCTACAAGAGTCATCCTGCAAGGGAAGAAGGACACTGAGGAACAGCAAGGGTTTCTGTAGTAAGGCTTCTGGCTTCACGTGAAAGGATGACTTCATTGCAAGTACCTCTAATATTGGGAAGTGTGGGAAAAGTGCCTCTTCCAGAACCAGGGGACCGTGCTGGGAAAACTGTGAGGGGAATCCACGATAAATAATCATAGGAGAAGGAAACTCAATGGCTATGTCTACACTTGAAAAGTTAGGTCGACTTTATGAAGCCGACTTAATAAGGTCGACTTTAAGTCGACTTAAAGTGGACCTTATTAAGTCAACTTAACAGAAGTGGACTTAACTTTTCAAGTGTAGATGTGGCCCCTGTTCAACCTTATTAAGTCAACTTAATGTTTTAAGTCGACTTAAAAAGGTCCACCTAGGCACTACTCCGCATCTCTAATGCTTAAGTCGACTTAATAAAGTCGACTTAAGTGCTAGTTCGAATTAAAATGAGGTGTTATTAATTCGAACTAACTTTTCCTTAATTCGATTTAAGGAGCAGCTTAAGTCGAATTAAGGAAAGCCCAGTGTAGACGCGGAGTAAATTAAGTCGACTTAAGCCTCCTTAAGTTGACTTAATTTGTAAGTGTAGACGCACCCAATGAGTCTCCCCTCTCAGAGATATCCCCTCTTATGGAAGGTTGCTTTAGTCCTCACTGTGCAGACCTGAGATACAGGCACACAGCCCAGCTCCAAGAAAGTTTAGAACTTACTGCAAGCCTGGTTATTATTTAGCGTGTAATCTCGCCATTATAAATAATGGCGCCAGCCATAGAAAACTTTATAAGAATTCTGGAGACACAATGGCAGCTCCTCAAGCAGAAACATAAAACAACTCATCATGCACTTCTCAAAAGGAGGCTGTAATTTCACGGGGCAGTAGCCATGCTTGAGGGAAGGGGGGGGGAACTAAGATCTTCATTTTTATCCTTTCCAAACCAGGCAGCTCTACCTCTGTCAGTGAGAAAGAGCTAGCATTACAATTTGATTGCATCTTTAAATGCTTGACAAGGCTCATGATATTATGTCAACAATTTGTTGGCCAACCAGTTTTCAACAGCAAACAACTATGTCAGAGCTGGTTTAAGGTCGGTCTGTGGCTTGAGCGGAATGCATTTCCAATGGCCGAGTTTTCAACAGTTTCTCAACCCCTGAACAAGTGCAAAGGTCAATCGGTATCTATTCAGAATAATTATTTCACCTGTCAGTCTAATGCACGGACTATGTTATGATGGAGTTTGGCCTCTAGCTAGGTGAATGCTGAGCTCTTCCAAATATCAGTGGCACACAGATGGCATGATGGAAGGCTTTTCAAATCCGACAGTAGCCCTACATTTTTCCTGATTGCTCTACACAGTGGTACTCATTATTGTAGCAGCTTATTCTAAGCCAAGGGATATAAATGTCTTTCTGTACTGACTGGCAGGGGTGCTGTAAAACAACGCAGCCTGCGCAAACACACACATGCACGCTCTCTCTCTGGGGAGATGCTGTATATTTTCAGTGTGATATAGCATGGACTGATTACCATCAATCAAGGCCTAAATTCCCAGTCCATCTCTACACATGAGTAGGCTTGCTGAGTGATAGGCCAATCTGCCACAATAGTAAAACTCACTATACTCCTGAGACTTTTAATAGATTAACTTTTTAGACAAGCCAATAGAAATAACCAGCTCATTGATTCAGAAAGAGATCTGCAAAGTCAAAGCACTTCAGAAATTAGATCTTCTCTCCTTTTAAAGGTAAGCAGACGGAAAACATTTTATATTTATATTACAGTTCAATTTACATCCCTTCTTTCACCATAAATTCAAGATTCCATAAATGTGTGTTATTTCACTGATTTTTAATAATCTGAAAACCTGCAACAGAAATCTATTTTAATAGCAATCGATATACTATAAATAAAAAATAAATACGAGACATCAAAGAGGTTTCCTTGAAAAGCTGCTTCAGTTTACTGTTTCATTATGTATTTATATATATATATACACACACACACACACACACACACACACACACACACACACACACACACACTGAGAGGGGACACATCTGTAAACATTTCCAAAGTTTAAAGTATACTGCAAAGGAAATAGCTATGTTATCTATTCTGAGCACATGCTTTAACATTTGTTTATGTAAACCGTATAATTGGAAACTCTGTCCATTGTGCTAAATATTCTGTGTATAAATACTTTTCATAGTAGATAAATAGGGTTTTTATTTAGGTCTTATCAACTTCATATTACATATTCATTGATTTCTAAACTGCCCTAAACAGCTCTGTAGATGTGAAACATTATGAATTCAGTTTTGGCACCTTGGTATTAAATTTGCATATCAGGTCACGCACCGCTTGCCATACATGCAAAACAGCACTGCGGCTATTTTATTACAACCTACAAAAGATATTCAGAAACTGCGCGCAGCATCAAAAATAAATTAAAATGGATAAAAGAGACAACGGGGCCACTTTTTTGTTGTTGTTTAGTAGTGCCTCAAGCTGTTTAGATGTTCTACTCAATAAACAAAAGTTGGACGACAACAATTTTTAAGACTCTTCCTTTTATTATATTTTAATTGTTAAAGGTAAAAGATTTCTCCCTCTCTGACTACCCATCTTACCCTAGTTAGTACTGTTTGAAATCACAGGCTGTAAAAAGTAATACATGTGGCTCAGTGCTCCGAGTGAGTATGTCAAAGACAGTGGATACATACTGGGTATGGAGAGACAAACACACGTAGTAACATATTTATCTCTTTGATTTCGTGTTTGAAAGGTTTTCTAATCTTATAATATTATGCCAAAAGGAAACTTGTATGGGGACTGTGCATTTATCTGAATTTAAAAGTGCATCTGCCAGTGGTAGTGCCCCAGAAATACACCAACTACATGCATTAAAACAATGGTGCCCAATCTTTTTGGCTTGAGGGCCATTGATATAATTTTTACTACCCTGAAGGGCCACCGGCCTCCCCCAGCAACTCCCCTGCCCCCCTTGCAGCCTGACAGAAATCTGAGTTCAGCAAGAAGGCTCTCTCATCCCCCCAGGGCAAACGCATGCATCCTGTAGCCTTGCTCTTCACCAGGATCACTAGGCAGTGGCTCCATTCTGCAGCCAGGGGGAATGGGAGATTAATGCTCCCTTCCTTCCAGCTCCAGCAAGGACCCCAACACCTAGGAACCCAGGCAGAGCACTTGGCTTTCTGCTACCAGAACGCTGATCTCCCATCCCCGTGGCTGCCACAAGAAGCCTGCACTGGTTTTTGAGCCCACGGCAATGCTCTCTGTTAGGGTCTTTAGGCAGCAGCTCCCTGCTGCAGTGAGGGGAAGGAGAGCGGAGGGCCACTTGGAAAGCCCGCATGGGCCACTTTTGGCCCTTGGGCCATACGCTGGGAACCACCGCATTAGACAGATAATCTGCAGATTACCTTCCTGTGTATTCAGCAATAGGTACTAAAGATGGTAGTAAAAATAATCAGCAAAGGCCACATTTTCAGTGTCCCTTCTGTGTCCACAAAATGTCCCAATCCATTTGGCATCCGCATTCTTTTGTTCGCCAGCCCAGTACTTCACCAAGACTGCAAATCAGATACTGAGATGTCCAGCGAACACTCCTGGGTGCAAAACCACGCCTGCAAATATTTGGGCAGCAACTTGCAGGTGCAAGAAAAATGCCTGGATTTCTGGAAGATCCGGATGGTCCTAAGTCTTTTTGAGTAAAATTCCCAAACTGAGATCTCCATTCTAAGGCCAAAGTGAGGTTCGAAAGGCTTGTTTACACTACTCTGCAGTGTGGACTGGTCTGGAAAGGTGTCGACAGCAGGGTTGCACTGTGAGAACACTGCAGGAGAAACTAACAGACTCCCAGCTTGCAAATTAGAAGGTTCAAACAGGAACATAAGGAACTAGGGACTTTTTTGTTTAAACCCACAGCATCTACCCAGGGGAGTTTTGCTATTCACAGCCCCATCATTCGAATTGCAGGGCAAAGCAAGCATAGCCTGAGCCACCTTCGGTGACAGAGGTGGCGCAAGGAAGCATAACACAACGGGAGGCCATAGGTGGGATTTTGACCAACTTTAGCCAGAATTTCTCCAGAGGGCTCCTGCCCAATGCAACAGTTGCATCAGTCTTTATAAGGAGGACAGAGAATGCGCTCCTTTCCTGGGAAAGTGGGGGGCTAAGATCCTCCTCCTTCTCCCTATTTTAGACTCATAGACTTTAAGGTCAGAAGGGACCAGTACGATCATCTAGTCTGACCTCCTGCAAAATGCAGGCCTCAAGACCTCACCCACCCACTCCAGCAATAGGCCACCAACCTATGACTGAGTTATTTACTTCCTTCAATCAGGATTTGGAGAAGAATCAGCCATGGAATCATGAGCAGGGAGTACCACATATCTGAGGAAGGATTCTTGTGCTCTGTCACCCATTGCAGACCCATTGAGGGCCAGTCGCACTTGATCCCAAAAGACTTAATGCCCTACTCAGCTGTCACTTATCACACGCACGTATCCCAAATATTCACATGTACATGGCAAAGGGAAGTTACGCAACTGTATCATATTGTATGCTACCTTTTATAAAATGATGTGACTCTTCCCTCTGGAAAGTTATCCAAAGGGGGGTGTAGGGTGGGTGGAAGGAAGACACGCAGAAATACTTCAAAACACCACCAGTGACACCCCACCAAACTGATAAAACTGCCCAAATTAAGGGGGTGAAGTGTTTAACACACACCAAACCAATAATCACCATCTTAGTGAAGTCAGTCTCATAGGCACCATATATGGTAGACTATCCAGGGAATGTAAATGGCCAACCATCACACCCATAAAAGAAAATACGATGGCCCAGATTTTTCAAGTTATTTAGGGTTGTCTCTGTCCAGTACTGCAAGACCTAAGTGATGTAGGTACCTCAGTCACACTTGGGAGCCTTAAGGTTCGTTGAAAGTTTGGGCATCCAAACTCTTAGGTCTTGCATCACTGAGTGGAGTAATTCCTATCTTTAAAAATCTGGGCCACTATTTCACCATTGTACAGTCTGTAAACACCAGACTGAGTCTTCTTACTCAGCGAGGCATTTTAGCATGCCTCAAAATACCAGAGCTGGAGCCTGATTCCAGGTAAATTTCCCATTAACTTGAGCGAGATGTCTGCCTGAGTGAGGACCGCAGGATCAAGCCCTTTCCATTTAATCCAGCCACACATTCTTAAAGAGATAACCAAGACTACCGCAGAAATACCCAATCTAACTCAGACCCACTATCTTTATAACAGGAATGTGAAGGAAAAAAAACACAGACATACTATAACAAATTGCTTCAAAGCACAACTCAGACCACCGTGCTTAATTCCCACATTCGTAGCAGTTTGTAAAAATGTTTAATTTATGTTTATGTATTCTTATTCAAAATGTTAGTTAACAGCCTGTAGGGACCTGGTAATATGATCCTTTTTTCTTTTTTATGTTTATTAGCTACATTAATGACTGTTTCTGCAATTCTGCTACAAAGACTTGCGTTAATGAACGCCAATTAATTCTGAAATGATTTTAAACAAAGGGTGATGAGACTAACCAATCAACCGTGACAGTGTAAAGAGCAAGCAAGCTGCTCTGACCTAATTTTTTTGTGTTGATTCTTTGCTGTCAGATTGCATTGCTATTCGTCAAGAACTTCTATAGATTTCACATACACATATTGCAACATTATCATCTTAGAAATGCTCTGTTCATTTTTACCAAGAAAAATTATTGCGTTTAAGTACAGGTTTGAATAATATTGACTTGCACTCTGCAAATACCTGTAAAAGTCAAACAGATCTGCCTGCTACTGTTGGAAGGACTTTACAAATCTCAGGGCCTGAAATTTTAAGGCATCGGTGCTTGAAATATTTGGTTTTATAAAAAGAAACAGACTACATAGCCATCTCTCTAGTTCACCCTGCTTCATTCACAAGTGTAATAAAGATATATTTGTTTTTGCAAATGGATTATTTTATTAGTTAATTCAATTCACAAAAAACTAGAAATAAAAATGATTGCCCAAAGCCTGTAGCAAGTTGAATGGTAACACCGTCTAAATACCACAGATATGTGTCAGATGTGGCTTAAAAGGTAAATAGGCCAGGCAGACAAACGTGATCTTGTATGTGACCACTCAGTGAACAAACATTTTAAAAAACAAAGTATCTTCCAATCCTGTTCGGAATGGCAACAAAATGAATTGAAACTAGGAATGGTGAATTTCATTTTGGCCAACTATGCATTTGGTGTTTCTTTATCCGTTTGTCAGTGCTTGTACTAAAAGAGCAAAAAACCACAAAAGCAAGGCATTTTAAAGTTAAGATTTCCACGGCCCTTCGACTGCCCCAGTGGGACAAATTCAAACCACACTGAATGGAACTGCAATCAGGATCAACCTATAAGCATCTGTACAACTAACTCACGGTAACCTCCTGCAAATCCTTATGCAAAACTCTCCTTTGAGGTGATGCCTACAAAAATACTTGATAACAGCTAGGCGGCTGGTGAGCAGAGACCACGGTCTATTACGCTGACCAATATTGTGTTGTTATTTCCTTGTAGTCCCAGGTCTGTCTGTATCCATCTGTTGTCTCTTGTCTTAGACTGGCCTTTTGGGGCAGGAGCCTTCTCAGTATTCTGTGTTTGTACAGCACTGAGCACAGTGGGGTAAGGGACTCCTAGATGGTATGGTAATACAAATTAATAATGAGCTGGGCCTTTGTGGTTAGTCCCTGCAGCGCATATAGAGCTGGGTCCAGGGGTTCTAGAGAACCAGATTCCTAGGTAGAATGGGGTGTTTTTCTTTTGTTCATTTTTACAAGAGACTGTACCACTGTAGTAATCTGTAGACAATAGACAAATCTGTAGGCAATACTAGATCTAGCCATAGACTAAACCCTGCTGAGGAAACAAACATTTTCTTTCTCATGTACTGTAGGGAGGGAGTGTGGCCTCCTTCAGAGATTGACAAGGAGCAGCAGTATGTTCCTAGGTGGGCGGAGCCAGGAGACACCTGCCTGTCAAGATGGACTCAGGGGGGAGGGACAGGAAATAAAGGGAGGAAGCTCAGGTGCCCAGTCCAGCCCAAGCCACTGGAAGAGGAGAAGACCCCTCTGCTCCCTCCAGAGCCCTGGCCATCCCAGGGGCTGGCGGAAGGCTGGCCTACCACTTGGGGCCCCGAAGACTGTCTGAGACCTCTCATGGTGGGAGACCTGGAAGTGTTCCCAGAACCCCCCATCCCTGAGAGTCCTGGGGAACTGCCGTTGCCTTGGGGCTCTAGAGGTCTCCCCTGAACCATCGGCTGCAAGGAGCCTAGACCTGCAACCCACGTCCTGCGACCTCGAAGAGCTGCCCCCTGCTGATGAGGGCAACCTGAGTTGAGGGCAAACCTAGAAAGATACCTTTCAGTTGTTCCATGTACAACATTGAGATCAGCATTTTGGATTTAATGAGAGTTGTTCTTAGCCCTTCACAGGATCAGATTTTAATCCTTAACCAAGCACAAGTGGAAACAGCAGCAAAAGGAAAGCCACATAAAAGAGAGAAGTGAATTGCATAGGCATAAAAATGTTCTTGTTGTTCAGCTTTCTGTTACGCAAGAGGCACTCCAAGTTTCCACTCTTCTTAATACAGTGCCTTTCATTGACACCTTAACCCACAGAGAATGTGCAGAGGCCCAAATTAATCTTATAGAAGGACACTCCCACTGAGTAAGAGAGCAGCTGGATTTTCGGCTATTTAGACGCCTAAAGATGTAACCTATTGCAATATTCAGAAGTAGGTTCCCTTCAGTAAAAGTTATCTGCATTTACAGGTGCCTAAAAATATTTGAAAACCCAGCCTTGAGGGGAAAACTTCACAAAGAATTTGACCCTTGAGTTTAAATTGTGAAAAATTTGTTACAGCTTCAAAACGAGTCTACTCCACGACAGAAGTCATATCTAGAGCAAGGGTCAACATACTTAACGTACACATACTCCTTGACCAGGCAATGAGTTGTGTTCAAAACCCTTGTAGAAATTATTTCTGCCCCTGGCAGGAATATTTTTTGTGAAATTGGGATGGCAGAGTGTGGGTTGCAGAGAATCGGAATACCACCACGTAACTCGGTTTTTGCAGCGTCATAGTATGTCTGTTTGTAAGAGCCTCTTCATATTTTTCCTGAACTTGGTTCCTGTTTCTTTTTAACAACAAAAGATCCATGTCAACATCTAAACCTCTCCAAAGGGTTTATCATAGAAAAGTCAATTCAACCTTAGCTGTAATGACCTCAGATTTTGCAGATTTATATGCATTTGTGCAAATGGCCTAAAACTGGAGCAGTTAAAGTAAGCTTCTAACACAATATGAATGTGTCAGCAGACCCTATCTCAAGCAATTTCATATAAAATAGTGATATGATACAGAGTTTTGCTGTTATAATACAAAGAATGGATATTATTGGGGGGAAAACATAAGTATGATATTAGCGGAATACTGAGGATACAATACACCATCTCACACTCAGCAAGCTGGAATATTTTTCATATATGAGGAACCCTAACAGAATGATGAAAGATAAAGATGGACTGACATCTTATTATCCACATTTGTGTTTGGTTTGCAAATATTAAGGGGAAGTTCTCAAATCCACTGAGTTATTTCAACCAGAAAAGCAGCTGCGCGAAGCATACATTTCAACTGCAAGGACTCCCGGCTTTTCATTAGTTGAGCATTCAGATTGCTGCCTGCATTATACAGCTAACAATGCAACATACAAAAGAGGACAAAATGTCAGCGCCCAATGGAAATGAACTCACCACCTTTTGCTGGAGTTCAGCATTCGACAATCAGACCTCACTTCATTTAAATGTGAGTGCGTTAGATCATCAGTCTATTATTCCTCCAGCTTTTTATAATGACATCTAACATTGGCCAGACATTGCACACCTGGCTGAAAATATTTCTCTTTAAACAATGCGAGAACTAACCAATGTGCAAATCTAATAATTAAATTACATTTAGCCGCTGGCCAATGTTATTCTGCCCTGCTCTCCCACTGGGACAGCTACAGTGATCCGATTTAAGCAGCAATCTAGCAGAACACTTTTCATTGCCTCTGATTGTTGTGCACAGTAAATTGGCTCACATCAGATTTGACTCTAATTTGGGTTTTAGAACAGTTAATTTGAACTTAAGCATCTATGGAAATGTCGTTAACAGGAGGTTCGGCATTGGAATTCTCCCTGTAGTTATGATGTTTAAAGCCAACAAAGCCAGGGTAGCTTCTTATACACTGTATATGCTTTTCCAACATGTCACGTTGAATATCGTGGGTGTTGGAACAGTCGTTAAAAAGAACTTATCAGTCTTTAACAGACAACGTCAAAGGAAAAGAACGTCGATGTACATGTCAGTTTCCTGCTACATAAATGCCAAGAAGCAGCTAAGTTGTTTCTTTTTAAAGCAGAAGACATTGCTCCTGTGACAGGGTTGATTTCTATTACCTACCAAGATTAAACTTTTATCATTCATTTCCTCTGATGAAGGCTGATTCAGGAAAGTGACAGTTATTCACTGAGAGTCAAACTCTGCCCATTCTGAAGTCATTGGGAGCCGTATAAAAGTAGCGAAAGGCGGAATTTGGTTCATCATCATTATTCATCTGCTATATTAATATAATTAATATACTGAGTTTTAGAATTATTGATTCATTAGCTTAGGTAAAAGACTATTGCCACATCAGCAGAACAGAATCCATTGGATTCTAACTGGAAGAAGAATTTTGGGGCTTTTGTGGTGGTGGGTTTTTTTTCAACAACGTATTAGGTGTTTTGCATTCTGACCAATTTCACAATTCATAATAATTCTATAAATTAATAATAACTATATTCCTTACCGGTATAGAATATCACTTTTTGCTCTGATGAAGGCAGTTGATTTTACTCTACAAGAAATCAATTACATTAACCACTTCCAATTGTTACATCAACAATCCATACCAGTTGTTACACTGAAACTATAGATATGCTTAGGGAGGAAGTTTGGGGAAATCTGTGGGTTTGTTTTTTTTAAATATGTAACAAGAAAAAATTATTCTTAATGAAGACAAAGTCAACAAAAAACCTGGAAATCAAGTCTCCAGGTGCCAATGCTATCTAGATAAGATCTTTTAAAATTAATTCCACGTGGCTCAATAATAAGTGGAGGTCAGTGGTTATAAAAAGGGACCTTCCAAGTAATTGGCACCCAACCAAATGTCTGCTTCTGTTTCTGGTCGGGGTGGGTCACTTTGAATATGAAGGAAACCACCTGCAAGAACTACTTTTTAAAAAGTTATGGTTTCAAGCTGTATAATGCCTAGGGCTTTTTTTGTGATGGTACTCATGTGTACTGAGTACCGGCACCATTTTTTTCACAGCGATGTGGCCCCGGCTCCAGCCACTGCCGCCAGCTGCCCCAGGTCCCTGGCCGAGTACCAGCATCTTTTCTTTTACAAAAAAAAGCACTGATAATGGCAAGGATGATTTAGACAAGTAGAATCTATTGATCGGAGCTGAGCTCAACACCAGTATTATCAGTGAAATTACACCAGATTACAACTGCAGTGGATTTAGTCCTATATTCCTTAAAAAACCCCTAATTTACAGCCAATTAAATCCAGAGAAGCACCGTTGTCTTTAATAGAATTAGGCCAAATATAAAACATTGTGATTTATGGCTAAAGTAATTTTTTTTTTTAAGATGCTGAGGATATTGCCATGATTCCTGAAATCAAAATCCACCAAGTTTTTTGCTTTTTAAGAAAGATGAAGAGGTAGTTTCTAAATCTGCCAAATTCCACTCCAGCAATTGGGCTAGGACATTGGTCCAAGAAACATATACTAGCACACAGTGCAGTAAATGTTACCTCTTTAGCATTTTCTATCTTCTGCTGAATAATGAACATACTTTAAGGATTAAATGCATTTCAAAATATTTAGCATAGAAATGCTAATATATTTATTTTAGAATTAAAGTGTATTCTTTACAGTTTTTATGTATGCTCATTCTCTTCCCCAGACGTAAGTAACATGTAGACAGATACATTGTTTATTTATGACCCCTGTGACAGTTAATGTGGCATATGTGCCTACAATGTTTGACAGATAAAATGAGTTATTTACAGTAGCAGGGTTTATTATGTACCAAGATTGAAGCAGCTCTAGTATTTGTAAAGTTCTCAATTTATTTTCCCTAGAGCTTGTTTCATTGAGTATTGCGGTGTTTTGAAGCACTGCACAGGATGTAGTAGAAAGGCTAGCTCCAATTCAATCGATATATAGTCTTCATGTGTGATAATTTCAGAACTCTTTGGTTTTTTATTTTAGGATTTGATCCAAAGGGCAGCTGAAGTCAATGGGTTTCTTTCTTTTGACTTCAATCTATTCAGGCTTAGGTTCGTAAAAAAAGAAGGGAAAGAAATGTTCTAAAGAGCAAGTGGTTTCTAATTAGCTATGCTTGTTTGGTGTAAATGTATGGTGGGGGCAGAGAATGAATCCAGAAAAGTGGTGATATTTATTTATTAATCTTGCTTGTAATCACAAAAGGCCAAAACCTGGTCCCATTAAAGACGATGGCAAAAATTCCACTGAATTTAGCAGGATTAAAATCCAAGTAGAGAATAAATATTGGCTTCCTTTTAACAAAAAAACTCAAATGTTGGGATATTGGCTCTTTAAATGATTAGTTATATCTAATATTATATTTGGTTTAAAGGAAAAGAGATCTGTATGAAATGTGTGTTCAAAAAATCACTTTTGCTCCATTTTTTCCTTACTGGTGTTTGGATAGTGGAGTACACTCTGTCCGTCAAATGCCATTTGTAATTACTACTGATTACTATCATGGGGTTAAACCTGGTGTTTATGAATGCAGGTTATGCAAGCATGCTCTAGCTTTAAGAATCTAGTGCCAAAGATAATCCATGAGAAGATCTGCATTATAGTCACATTCAAATGACAGCTTTAAAAAAAAAAAATCAAGGAGAATTTTCCCAATGAACTGAGACTCTGGAGACCACCTGAGGCCAGACATTGTTCATATTCAGTTTAATTTGAGGTGGCTTTTATATAAGTGTGTGGTACATATGGATGTTTGTTTGTGTGTGTAACTTCTGAGCATGGTGTGTGTGTATAATATTTATTATCCACACACATATATCTTAATTATCAGGGCCTCAGAACCTTTCAAGATCTTGCTGGCTGTCCATATGTTCTGCTCTTCTTGATATGTTCAAAAGGGAAACTCCACCCCCAAATATCCACTGTATCCTCTGACATCTATGTTGCACCGTGATGTTCAATTGGAAAGTAGCAAGGTTGTATTAGAAGCATGAAATATTAGAAGTATGCAACATTACAACTGCACATTACATGCCGAATACCCTCCCCTCAGCATTGCAAAAATATATGAAAAAATGACAATGGGAGAACCACAAGTATAGGCATTTGGGATTAGTTGGGATTTCTTGACTTTTAATTCATAGACGTTTCTGCACGAAGTCCAGTTAACTGCTGGTATAACGGGTCCTCAGAGTCATCATCCAACAGACTCTGGCTTATGCTGTTGTGTGAGTGTACCTGTTTGCATGCATCTGCGCACATAGCCTGCTACCCAAACCTGCCTCTCTAGACTTTTGAATTGCTTCTCAGGGTATGTCTATGTTCACGGTGGCAGTGTCTGCATCACTGAACCAATTCTGCAGGATTGACTGAACAGCAGTGGAGGCCACTCAATCGATTCAGAAGTGAACTCAGTAAATCCACCACATCCCCCCTCAAAAGATTAATGCTGTGTTGACTGAAGGGCATTTCTTATCAGTGTAGCACAGTGGGGACACCATGCTAATTGGAATTTAGGAAGTCGACAGAAGATATGTAAGCTACTCTGTCTCCCATTGACCACCACTGAATTTCATCACAAGTATAGACTGGGCCTCAGACACCAATCATTGACTTTAAAACCTCAGGATTTTCTCTAGGAACACAGCTGTGGCCAGTGCTTATGTCATGGCCACAGACACTCCAACTGAGTAAGTTACACAGGCTGGAATAGAAGAGGAAGAAGTTTCAGCCAACATCTCACCATAGATCAGATGCACCTAATGTCATGGAAGAATTACTGTCCTGATTTAAACAAGATTTAAAATAATGAACCCAGAACAATTTGTACAAACAAACAATTTGGGGGTGGGGATGAGGATGTTGGTAAGATTGGCTAAGAGAATATCTCTAGCTTCTCAGTGTCTCTGCTATATCGCTACCTCCACGTAAGATTAAGTTTTGGTACTGATTATTGTTAATAAAAACTCAGGTTCAGGTCAAAGGCAATGAAGAAAAATTCACGGAAGCCTGTGATCTATCCCTCACTTGACTTTTTACGAAAAGTAACCATGACAAAATGGGGCTGATGGGGAGGGGTGAGATCCTGAGTCTTGCTATGGTGCAGAACTCCTGGGTCCCCACACTACCCATAGTGACTGGGAACTATGGGTCCTGGCTCTGCAATCCAGGCTCCCCCTGCTGCCCATGGTGGTTCAGAGCTGGGGTCTAGTGACTCAGAGTTCTGGGGTCTAGTTACTCAGAGTTCTGGGTTCCCCTGCCTCTCACAGCAGCTGGGAGCTTTGGGACCCCAGATGCCTACAGCTGATAAGAGCTCTAGCCCCTGCCCCGGAGTTGAAGTAAAAAATGTCCCAGAGGTCTCTGGAAGTCATGGAATCCATGACCTTCCTGACATAATCTTATCCTTGAGATCAGTCAGTGCAAGTCCACATCTTTCATTCATGACCTGTTCCTCCTCCAGAAAATATCCCCAATTGGCCGTCTTCTTCCCACGGACCCATGCTCTGATGGACTGGAGCCCCGTCTTCTCTTTTTCTGTGGTAGAACAATCATCCATTGCTTTGACCTTTCTTCCCACCCCAGAGGCAGTATCATTTTGACCTGTCCTCCTTTTGCTCCCTGTATTGAAGGAGATGAGCCTATCTTTTTTCATGACCTAACTTGTCCTTCTGACATTCTCATGGATCCTAGGTGTGTGTCCACCTGCCATCTGAAACAGCTACAATGCCAGGCTAACCTGTTCATGCTATACCTTTGGAACATAGTCCTGGAATATTAAAATTGTACTTGTCCAGAATTCCCCACTCTGCAGTGGGAACCCCCTTCTGCAGCACTTATTAACGTTGCTGGGGAGGTTTGGTTCGAGAAGCATGACACAAATACAGCTTGGCAGCACACGCAAAAGTGCTTTTCCTTCTTTCTGACAGGAATTAAACATGCCAGTTGCTGTAGGAACAAAGAGAAATTTTTAAATAATTGCATAATCCCATTCAATAAGGACAAACGGTGCTAGTAAGTTTAAGCACTACTTTAGTGACTTAAAAAAAAATCCCTAGAGTCTCACTTTTGTGGAAAGCATTGCTGAGAAATAGCAAAGACAATATTTTCATGTTTGTTTTTTGCTAGTGGACTAAATTTTAAAAAAACAGCTGCAGCAAGAACCTCCACATGGTTCTATATCACAGGAAAAGAGGCAATGTTCTATAAAATTCCTTTCTACTTTAATCACATATTTGCCCTCTGGTAAAAAATGGCAATAGGGAAAGCCCTCCTCATCACTAAGAAATTAAAATAAAGCCTTTTTTTTGTGAAGCTCACAAAAATATACAGCAAAAACAGTGAGTCCTGTGGCACCTTATAGACTAACAGATTTTCTTCGGCATGAGCTTTCAAGGGCTAACACCCACTTCGTCAGCTCCATTCAGCAAAAGATGTGCCATAAAAAGATGTGCAAAGAAGCAATCTCTGCATTTGGGGCCCCAAAGCGATGAAGTAGAGGACAGCAGTGAGTGACTTTATGTATAGTCTTGACCAGAAGCTCCAGTAAGGGTAGGATCTTTTCCTAGTCTATAAGGTGCCAAAGGACTCTCGTTGTTTTCACTGTGCATAGACTAACATGGCTACCCCTCTGGAAATTTCTACAAAAATATATGTTTCTGAAGGCTCTACTGTACTAGTAATACATTATTCCCTGGGCCATATCAAGACTCAGGAAGAATCGGGTGCACAGATAAGGAATGAAAGAGATCTAGCATTGCCGTAGATTTCTATAATCCACTGATCAATGTATGTTATGCAGCCCCATCGAGTCAGATCTGCAGTGAATCTGAGTCTGGGCTTCAGTTCAATTTATGAACATGCATGCTTTCAGCTCTGCTGTCTTGAGTTCAATCCCTGGACGTTTGCCAAGGGAGTGACATCACACTTCAACTTGCAGAATTACTTCCAGACTGTTCCACTATGGGGCTGAAGTTTGTTTCTTCCTCCATTAGCAAAGGTGGTGGTGGGAAAAGCCAAGAGTGTTCTGAGCATTCAGAGGAGTATCAATGCTGAGGTGCTTAGCCTTCAACCAGCTCCCTCTTCCTTCCTGCCACGGCAACATATCGGGTCCGGAAATAACTGCTGGTGGCTCCCACTAAAAGCCCTCTCCATTACACAGTGGTTACGCACGTGGAGGGGGTAACATCCAACACACTTTCGATCAGGAACATGCCACAGAAAGCAATTTGTGCCATCCCCTCTTCCCTACCCCTATTTCTAGTTCCCATACCTGTGGGGGGAAAGATCCTACCCTTCCTGGGGCTTCTGTCAAGACTATACAGCAAAGTCTCTCACTGCTGTCCTCTACTCCATCGCTTTGGGGCCTCAAATGCAGAGTTTGCTTCTGTGCATGTTTTTATGGCACATCTTTTTATGGCACATCTTTTGCTGAATGGAAAGGGATGAAATACAAATGGGTCTTTATATGGTTAACTCAGGCTTCCAATAACACTGCCAAATTTATGAGACAGTCTCTAAAAAAGGGTGGGTATTGTTTGTCAACATCTTCTACAAGGTATTAGACTCAAACAGGTTTTTTCTCAGCATCACGGCTGCATGTCTACTTATTACAGCTATTTGTTCTTGAACAAACATATTTATTGTGGTTAATGCAAGGGACATCCCTCTCTTCATTTATGTCTTTATTCCTCTCTGCCCATTAATGAATTGGAGAATGCCGCACCCTAGTGAAATGACTCAAGTAGCCAAGAATACAACAAAATTGTTTTGGGCTCCCAGACTGGAAATCATATATTGAATGTGTTGTAGAAAATCTCCTACACAAAGCAGTGCCCTGGCTGCAGACTTTGCCTGTGGAAACTACCTCAGCTGCTGAACGGAGCATTTCTTTCCCATCAAGAGTCAGATTTTAGCTATCCCTGCATGGGCACAACACAATTTAGATGAGGTACAGAGAGCCTTTTCCTCTTCTCATACAGCTGCTTATGGAATAGGTAAAATTGTCCTGGTTGTCCTCCTTGAAAATAAGGCACAGATGCCATTAAAAACACCATGATTTATTTTCTGTACATGGTCAATACAGGATGAGTCCTGGTGCCTTAAGACCTATACTCCAGCCATTTAGATGTTGTCCATATGACACTACATAGTCAGTATTCAGTTGTAATAGGGTAACCTCAAGAGATCATGTTGGCTAAACACACAAAATGTTGGTTGCTCATCCAAGATCTCCACCAGATCTGGAACTCTGGGATCTACAAAAACTAGGATGGGAATCTTATACTAAGGACTTAAAAGTGCATTGTGTGTGGAAAATATAAATACAAGTAAAAATAAATCATTACCTAGATTATACTACAATATATTCAATATATCAAACGTCTTCAAAACTGTAGCAAGCAATTTCCTTGAAGACACCCAGATGCAGTTAGATCTTAACACCATGTATTTACAAAAACAGCGTTTGCATATTATTAATTGTCTATGTTTCTTCTATGCTTTACTCCTGCCTCTAGTCCAAAATAAGTCTTGCTGGTTTGATTGTTTGGGGCCAATTTCACAAACTCTCCATGTTGAGAAACACCTTACTCCTTGTTATGAATCAGGAGGGCTATTTGAGGTGCAATGTCAGTAAGGATAGTATAATCTCATCTTTATACAGCTCCCTCAATTCTTATTTGGCTGTATTTCACACTTCTTCACCACTACTGTTCTTTTCCAAAACTACTTTATTCCATATATGAAGTATTTTGGATCAGATGTCTTTATGTTTTAGAGGATATGCTGCACTGACGGAAAAACTGTAAGAATTATATTTAAGCACAACTTAGAGATGATTTGTAAAGACTTCTTAGGCGGATACTATATGAACAGTTCTGCTTGTACTCCATGAACAGTAAGTAACTATTCAGCTGGTGTGGAATATCACTATAAATCATTTACAGGTGGAAAAATGGCATCTGCTGGCATAGGCAATAGGATATCCCTAGTATTTTAATGCCAATTCAATACCTGTTGGCTGTCTTTTCATAGCACCATTTTTGCAGGTACATTCATATGAATCCTACAAAACTTTCTGGGAGAATTTAAGAAAAGTTTTGCATTATGAAAAATTTGCATGTCAAGGCTCTCAATTAGTTTTCAGTAACAGATGAAAAGGTTCGTTCTGACACAAGAAAACATAGAACTTTACATCTTTAACAATTTTTTCATGATTAGCAGGGAGCACATCCATCACTAAACACATCTTATTAATAGCACAGTCTATTAATGTTGCTGGGAGATACACACTGCTTCAAGGGATACAGCCAAATCCACTTCTATGAAAGTTAATGGAAAGCATGCCATTGATTTTCACTGGAGCTGAGTTGTGTCTTAAATTCAGTTTACAAAGAGCCTATTTTTGCCAACATTTCCTCCTGAACATATATGGATTCCTGTGTGGAATCCTACTCGGATCAGTGGATCTGTGTGCAAGAGAAATGCTTTGTTGGCTTGAAAAGTTTACAACATTTGGCCATTTTTGATTCATTAGCTATATAATAAGATTCCAGGACTATGCTTTTGTGTGGCACTTGGAAATTCTGAATGTCTGTTCAATCAGTTGAAGCAACAGAAATATTTAAAACACAGCTGAGAACTCTTTTTGTTCAGAATATCACCAAGTTCGAACATCACTAGATTTGTGGCTTGGTACCACTGCATTTTTGCCAGCCATTTATGAATGTGACATTTACAGGCTTTCACCTACAGTAAGGTGTGTATCTATGCCAAGCCAACAGATCTAGACCATGGTGCTATCAGAGGCTCCTTAGCTAATTGCCATACTTACTCCACAGCTAATTTGCCCACTAACTGCCCAGCTACCACAGCTCTTACAGCATGCACTTGCAGCTGCTAGTCTGACAAATAAAATAGTTGCCTGAATAACTGAATAAAAACTGAGTTTTTTCCACCTCATTATTAGTCTCTTTCAGGGCACGCGTGTGTGTGTGTGTGTGTGTGTGTGTGTGTGTGTGTGTGTGTGTGTGTTTTGGAGGTACAATTTCTCCTTTCTCCTATACCACTTACAATAGGAAGTTTTACACCAAAAGGAAATTGTTTGAGAAAGCTACAAACAGCTAAAGAGAAAGGTTCAGAATAGGCCATTCTCTACTGTAACACAATGGAGCACCATCCTATGGTGCTTGAATAATCTCAACTCCCAATGAAATTCAAGTAAAATGGGAGTTGACAGTGCTTGGCATCTCCCAGGATTAAGACCTATGGGCAGATACAGGTCCTGGTCCATTTAGCCTTTACTCAAGGGAAGCTTTCATTAGCATAAATGGGAAGCACTGAATCCAGCAGACAGTCTGAGATTCACAGAGATTTTTTTTAAGTTTATTAAAGTGTCTGTTCTTAAGTGTGTGTTTTTAAAATTAATTTCCATATTTAGGAAAATAGTGATCTCATTTATATTTAAAATATACGCAAATATAAGTGGGTGCCTAGAAATTTACAAACAGCAGAAGTAATTGCCCGCTTGTCTGGTGAATTTAAGTGTCACAGCTTGTAGTTCAATGAAATATAACTCCATGAGTTTACACATCTGGGGGACATAACAATGTGAAATTATTTTGAGGAAGCATGTAAAGCAAAGCAGCAGGTATTGTTCTAACTAGAATATGTTTAGGCTGGCAATATTAATGGGGATTGAAGCTTACACTTAGTATTGCTGACTTCTCAGCTCTCAGGGATGTTTACAGATCCAAGTGGAAAAAACGTCCATTAGTCTGGAAAATGATTGCATCTGCATTTACTTCTTCCCCGTCTCTGATTCCTTTTCAAGTAGCTACTTAGAGGACACATTAAAGAGGCAAATTTAAAATCAGCCAGGAAACACAGGACAGGCAAATGCCACTGGGACTCCCTTTAAAGGGACAGAGCATCTCGGGGCAAAAGTCTGGACTGTATTAACTCTTGTGCAGACCCCACATAGCATTTGGGGACAGTTCCTCCTGCCCGTGCAACGCCTACACCAGCCCACTTCTTCTGCATGCTTGCAGCCCTAATTTTAGGGCCTTCAGAAGGTCATGTTGACCACCTTTGACTTCATGGAGGCAAGAAGGTAGATGATCCATGTACAGAAGGCCCCCTCTGTATGCAACTTGAGAAGAACAAGCGAGCACATTAATCTGAACCCATTAACATATTAATTCAGTTGTGTTATTCTCCTGTTCTCAGAAATCTCAATATGCGTGACTGGAAACACACAGTGTTGCATCGACCATATGGGAATGTAAAGACAAATGTGCATTTCAGCTATTCACAAAAGGAGAGCTGATTTCTCTGGCTGCTAGATACTGCCTGGCCATGTTTTTCAAGGAAGGCATTTTAAAACTTGCTGTTGGTGTAAGATAAAACTTTTTTTTCCACTTTTTACCCTTTAGCTCTTGCTGCATTACATGAGAGAGTGATTTAATTGTTTTTAAAATGGGAAATGGCATGATCTTTCTCTGTGTTATTTTATCACACAGTCTTAAAATGCACATTTTATAGTGATTGACATATTTACATCTACCTATCTAAAACACGCAATATTGTAATATATTGCATTGCAATTAAAAGCCTGCAATCTAAATCTGATATTTCTTCACTAATTTATTCCCAAGCCAATATGTATTTTAATGATCCAAACCGTCGCTAATTAACACATGGAAATATTTTAACATGGATTTTGATTAATTCCATTTAACAGTCTAACCAGTGCTAAAACATATGTGGTGTGTCATTTCTTTCTTTTGAGGAAGGCATTGGCATTAAATCTTTCAATCTTCCTAAGCACCAAATGCTAATTTCAGGAAGATTAAATAACAGACTGCAGCTACAGTTTCCTTTCTTTGCTTCCTAGAAGGTGAAATGAACATATTTATGTGGGAGGAATTTCTTTAACGCACAAGCCAAAATGCAGAAATTAGATTTTTTCCAACACTGCTAATACACTTGCAATAGCCTGCCAGCTAAAGAGATTTAACCTATATCCGCAGTTCATGGACAGTTGCCAAGCTATATGTTCAACTTTCTTTAGCTTAAGTATTCCCATATGATGTGCTCACCTGCAACCCCTAAGTGCTTTTCCATACTTGGATCAGAGGCAGCTAACTTAATAGTCAGCTATAGGCAGCAAACTTAACTTAGCTATAAAGCTACAAATATTCAGAAGACCCTCCTCTTATTTTCACACTTTGAAGCCCACACGGTTTAAGGGTGTGCACTTTTGCATGCCATTAAACTAAGCATGCCAAATGCCTGATATGTGCATCAAAGGTACGAACATGCATGCACTTGGTTTGCATGTGCAGATCCCCAATGTATACATATTCACCAGGTTTGCAACATGTATATATATTTAGAGGATGGTCAAGGGAAGGTGAGAGTTGCTTGACTCTTATAGCTACAGTGGTAGAGGGTCAGACTGTTAGTGTTGAAACCCATGGGGGTCAGGCCCCAGAGATGGACTCATAATGGTTATTATTACACATGGCAAAAATCAGTGCATGCTCTTTTTTCTGAACGTTAAAGACACTTCTGTGTTCCCAGACTATTTGCACCTGCAGCCACAGTCTATTTCCACAAAGCAAACCACATAACAATATAGGGACAAAATTCCAGAAAGTAATGAATGGAAAGGGCAGCAAATATGTACAGAAGCATTTTTCAAGCCATCTATGTGTCATTTTCAAAAGTTTGAGTAGGATAAAGTAACATTTAACAAGGCATGTGGTACAATTTACAGATTTACAATGATACCATCCTACAAAAGGCCAAATTGGTGACCTCACATTAGCTTTGGTGGGAAACATGCCCATTCATTTGAGAGCAGAGTTTGAGCCAAAGTTAAGTATCTGCACCAATAAAAATGCAACTGTCTGAAAGACCTGCATCTAAACATTTTTAAAAACTGCTGTGCTTCTGTGCCTTGGTTTCTGAACTTACAAATATTCTGTACTGTTTAAAGCAAGTCATGTTCTATAGAACCGCAACGTTTTGTGCTCGGGGTCTCAACACTATTGCATGAGCGGATGTGGTGCCATATGAGCAGCTCAACTGAACAAACAAGGAGTCCTGTGGCACTTTTAAAGATTAACAAATTATCGTATGAGCTTTTGTGGGAGAAAATACCACTTCGTTGGATGCTTTGAAGTGGGATTTTCTCCCATGAAAGCTCATGCGATAAATAAATTTGTTAGCCTTTAAAAATACCACCGGACTCTTTGGTTTGCTTAACTAGACTAACATGGCTACCCCTTTGGAATTTGTCAGCTGAGGATCATCCAGATCGGTGTGGGATCCAGTCTTGCTTGGGAACGCCCTCTATGCTCTGACTCCCCCCCCCCCTATTCCAAGAGGACAGGGGAGCAGGTGTTGTCAAGCTAGTTAGGCCAACCTTATATCAGCAACTTGACTTCAACAGGAGTATCCAGGGAGTAAGGTATTGTTCACCATGGACAAGGGTGTCACATTCTGGACCTCAACAATTAACTGTTTCCATATGGCTTGGTTATCTCTGTCTTAAATTAGTATGGGGAGGATTAAAAAAAAGCGGGGGGGGGGGCAGAGTTTCTAGGAGATTAGAAGATTCAGCCTTAGGTATGGGCAGGGCACAAGCATAATTTTTTCAGGCCCAGTACAAACTTGTATCACAGGCCCCCTCCCACACATGGTAATGGGAATTGGGGCCTAGGCCAGGGCCCCCAGGTCTTCTGGGCCCTGGTAAAGTGCACACTTCCATCCCCCCAGGAGGGGGCTCTGGGTATGGGAGGCAGACATGTCTCCATAATACTTCACACTTATACAGTACCTGTATCTAAAAACACTTAACAAAGATGGATATGTATTGTTCTCCCTCTCGTTCATACGAGAGAATACTCAAGCACTGAAAAGTCAAGTGATTGACTCAAGGTTATACTGCAAGTCAGTGGCAGGGCCGTGCAGACCCTAGAACTCCTGACTGCAGGCATGTACGTGATGCCTCCCCAACTTAGAAGGTGGTGCAATATGGGTGTAATTAGCCTATTCCTTGAATGCCCCGTAAAACGGCACAAAAGGAGAAATAAATCCCATTAACACCCCAGGACTTGTTTTTTATGAGATCACTGCTTTCTGCCACCTCCGGCTTGGCAAATGGAATAATAATATTTCTCACCATATATTGAGGCCCACAAGTAATGGCTTACAACTGCCGTTTGTTTTGGAATCAGAGAACCGCAAAAAGTTGGAGATTCTTTTCCTTGAAGCTTCAGAAAAAGAGGCATCCCTGCAGAAGACTGGCATGTCTGTCTCCACACGGAATGGAGAGGTGCAGGGGGACAGGTAGGAGGGTCACTGTGTGAGAAACGCCATCCAACCTGCCAAAGATACTGGGCCTGGAGGTCGCTGGTTTCATCTAGACCCATTGTTCACTTGTTTCCATTTTACAGGCTTCATTCTGCATCCACTGAAGTCAAATGCAAAACTCCCATTGACTACAGTGGTGCAGAATCAATTCCTAAATGCCCATAATTATCTTTGTATTTCGTAGCCATACTATTTTCGCCTTCCATGTCCTTACCACCCTCACCCCACTCCCGCAAAACACCCCTGCTAATGACAGTCCCAGCAATAGGACAGTAGCTTATCAAAGCAAGAAAAGGCCACAATAAGAGGTCTTCAGACGAGTGGCGTCGTATGTTCCTCATTTAGAAATATCTCAAGAACATTACTTCTCACAGTATTTACAAATGAAAAACACATGGCTGTAACGTATAATACTGCAAGAAATACTGCTCTTCTGGTTTGTTTTTTTTGCCTCAGACTTTTGAAATATGAACCAAGTGAGGGGATTTCAGCTTAATGCTTGATTCAGTCCATTATTCTTAAGCCACCAAACTTTTGAAGGAAGAGTGAGGCTTACATTTGAAAAGGCAATGTGCCCACAAATACAGGAATGTACTGTATCTGGCAATCAAAGCATAATGCATTTTAAAGGGAGGGTTAGTTAACTAAAGAATTTTGAGCATAAAAAGTTTTATAGGGATATAAAGATCCCTAAGTTTTATAGAGATAAAGCCTCTTGCGTTTGCCATTTGGGTTGAATCAATATGGTTATCTACCTGTCAATTTTTCTTGCTCTTTAATGCAGAAAGAGAGCAGGGTTTTTTTTTGTTTTTATAGCTAGCTTAGAAAGTACTAAGGTAATCAATACACCGATCAATAACAGGATGATTTGAAACACATATAACAATAGCCTATCACTCTGCGGCACAGTGAATCCATCAAAATATTTTCCTAGAAGTCATGTGAAAACAGAAGTTCTCCATCTTTCATGACTAAGTGGGTGGTGACAGTGGTGTTGGAGGTGTTCATAGCATTTTGTTTTGGGGAGAAATTGAATATAGGACCGTTTTTTTATTTTGAAGAAATATGTAGTCAGCTATGCAGAGATTCTTGTGAACACTGAAGAGTCAAAAATTTTCTTAATTACTTCAGATTTAGTTGGCCATAGAACACTGATTGAAGACACACACGCTGTTAATACAGTGCATATGATTTTTCACAACGCTTAGTGGAAAACTGCTCCAATGTTCTTATAGACCCGAAAACCCCTCGAGTTAGTCAATGCACTCAGTAATTTGTGTTCAAGCCCAAACTGAAATGTACAAACTTCCTTTCAGCTACCTCATGTTGAGTTAGCCAATTTGAAATAATTTGTAAGCATCTGACTCCTAAAGGTTTAAATATGCATAGGTTTATCAAGATGCTGGATTTTATCACAGCAGAGAGAGGATCAGCTGTTACAGTGATTTCTCACCCCGACATTTTCAAAGAAATGCATAGGATTTAGTTCCCATTGAGAATTATGTTGCAATCACACACCATCATACCACTTAAATAGGTAGAAATTCTGCATAAAATAAAAAAGCTCTCTGAGAACTAGGTTTGCCACTATTTATCAAGTGTTATATGCAAGCTCAAAATTAATGTATACATGTAAGTACTGAAGAAAGAGAGAACAGTACAGAGAATGAGGGGGGAAAAATTGACTGAAACTTATTTTAACTCCAGTGGTGTCGCCAATTCAATGTCACAAGTCTCATGATATATGATGTTTTTCTGAAGGCCCCAGCTCCTGGAGTCATATGAGAAAATGAGATTCATCTTTCATTGAGAATAATAAATTTCTAGCATGGTTGCGGAATAAAGCTTGAAAACATGAATCCTACAGGCTTTGGAAGAACATAAAAAGAACTCCAAATCTACTTATTTTTAAAATTGAGATTTTTTTAAAGCCAACCTAATGACTATTTGGAGCTTGACTCATGACTTCTGAAGGTTTGTGGTTGGCAAGACTGAATACTATTAGTTATGTTAGGATTTGAATTAATCATGTTGATGTTCTAAGAATCTTGTCTGTGACAATCAGAAACTAGTTGATACAGTGACATGATGTAAAATATTTTCCCTATGATCACACCCCAGAGGAAAAGAAAAGGACTGAAGGATCCAGCAATCACAAAAAATCCCCAAAGGGTATGGCAGACACACAGTGTGCCTGATTCCTCCCTCACAATGACTGTACAATGTTTGTTAAGTGTAACAGACTACATGGACCCAATCAAGTGACTTAAGGCATGCTATAAAATTGATCACTTCCTCAGGCATAGCAGAATGCCTGCAGGGCAATAAACAGTCTATAGAGCCATAATAAATAGGATCATATTTTCACAGTGTCCTTCCACCCATCCTTTAAACCTGCATGCCCAAGTATTTGGCCACTCATTTTGGGGTATTAAACCTCTGATTTCCATGCACAGATTTGCATAGCCTGCTTTTGCAGAGGTCTATATGTCTGATTTGCACAAAATTCATTTGTTCCTATAACTCCAAGTTTTGAGGTGTGCAGAAACTTGAACATCCAAAACACTTGGCTGTGCTCTCTTGGTGGGCGGATTTACAGACTTGAGTTGGGGCAGATTTGAAAAATTGGCTCTGAGCATCCAAGGGAACCTATGGAACCTACAATAAGAAGCACCCGAAAAGGCAATTTTCCTGCCTGTAGTTTGAAGGGGATCGGCGTCATCACCAGCAGCTGTAACGTTATATGGGGCAGAAGTGAAACTGTTTCAAGCAGATCTCAACTGCTGGTGGTCGCCAGGGAAGGATCATAAATTAATTAGCACCTTCAAAGGATAAGCCTCCATATCAATTGCATAAAAATTACAACAAAGCCCTTATCTGCCGTCAGTCTGAAAAATTATGGGTTTTTCAGGTGGGCACTATCAGTTCAAATTAAATTTAAACTAAACCAGTTATCTATAACCTTGGATTGGGAAGAGAATTTTATTGCCAAACGTAGGGGAAATTACATTCGAGAAGCACATTGGTGGGAAAACAGAGAAGGCTAAAGTGTGGAGTCCTTACACAAGCAAAATGACCTTATATGAAGTGGAGTTTTGCCTGGGCATTGGCCCAATTTGTACAGTCTAAAGAGCAATAGGAAGTAATTTCAGACTTCAGCATAGCCTCATGTTTTCTCTCCCTCCCACCCTGCAATTCATTGTTCACTTTTGTAACACATGGACTGTTTTAAGATTATTATCCATAGTCACAGCTGAAGTGACTTGACTTTACTATTTACCTCATAATAAACGATGCTAATTATACACACAGACTGTTCACGACACAGGATATAAATCCAAGCAGCTATAGCCACAAATTCATCACATAACATTTTCATCTGGGCGACTATCAGCCTTTCCATTAATAAAAACAAACCGTTCACATCCATTGTATTTAAAAGTATATCAAGAGATTCTGGAGGAAACCCTGCCTCCATTGAGATCAATGGCACAACTTCCACTAACACGAACAGGGCCAGGATTTTATCCTCCGATGCTGAATGTGGAGAAAAAGCTGATAAAGGGAGTAAACTTAATGTTCCACTACAGAGAGATACTCCATGTTAACGCTGCACTTCAAAGTGTGTTTATTTGACTCATCGTTATTTTAATAGCAAACAAATATATTTGCTTTCGCACCATCATTTCTGTTATATGCAATTATTTACTTGCCAAATAACACTAGCGACAAATCGCAACAGAGTATGAAGCTATCTACATCAGCAGATTTCTAACCTAAGGTAAAAATAAACAGAAACATCTGTAAAGTAATCTTGTACAAAGCTACGTTTATTAACAAATACATTTTCTAATAAAACGCCATCTGCAAGCAACCCTCAGCTTCCACTTGAAATAAAAAGGCCTTTTACTGTTTTCAGATGCAGTTCCCAGAAAAATTATTCCAAATTCTACTGAAAACACATAAGTCTTTGTTGCTGCCTGGAATGTTAATAAATAACATCAAGTTTTTAAAGAGTCAAACAAATTATTGGCTCAAAACAATTATTCCAACAGAAAATGCTGACCTTTTGCAATAAAGCGGCGAAAGAGTGTATCATGCCTTATTTCTGGTATAAAAAATATTAACAAGCAGGGAAGTAATCTTGGGGAAAACAGAAAGCTATGAAAAGCCCATCTTGTAACTCTGTTCATACGTGTACAATAAACCTACCTTGTAATGGTTTCTGCTTTAGAACAAATCTGAATAAGAAATTTATTTTATAAGTACAAACGTTTCAGTTGGTACCCTTGCAATACAGCTGGGCTTGAAGTGTCCAGGACAGAAATAAGAGCTAAGTATAACTTTAATCACAGGATTGTTGTAACTGACAAGCAACACAAAACTCAACAAATTTAAGTTCTTGGTGCCAGGAATTGGCACTGAATCCCAGTGTTAAGTGCTATTGGAAAATGCATGAAGATTTAACAGGATACATTTTTAAAAGTGTTTCTTGCCATTTAAGCCACATTAATTCCATTGAAGTCAATGGGAATTGAGCAACAAACTCTGAAAATGTTTCCCTTATTGTTAGCAGTTCTGTACCACTAGCATTAACTGAGTCAAGGCATTTCCAAGTTTATTTTAGATTCCTTTGGCAGTTAAAAACAGCATTCTTTAAGTCAGATTAATATATTTTAACTCATCTGCATTGTTCACCATTTTGCAGATTTATTTAGGAATTACATTTTTGTGGCCCGCATCTCTGCTAATGTAAGTGGATTTACACCAGCCAAGAATCTGGCCCTTTAATGTAAGTGGAACCCAAGCAAAGTGAGCATTCCATACTATGATTTTAAAACTTCTTTTATCAATACTTACTAGAGCTGTCAAAACAATCCTTACCAAAAGAAAATATAAACATACATATTCTAGGAAAGGGGTAATTTTTTAGAGCACAATTTCAGGAACTGGAAGATCATATTTAAAGAGGCAGACAGACACTATCTTAAAAACTCATCAGGAGAGATCTGTTAAAATGTTACAAAGAAAGGACTAAGAAAATGACTTACTTCACTTGCTTGAGGAATGGTAAGCTTTGGTAGTTTATTCTTAGAACTGGGTGCATTAGTTTTGCCTTCCAACAATGTTCCAAATGATTGGTTTCCATATCCACTCTCAATTTCTATTGGAGGTTTCAGTTCCGGTGAATCATTAGGTACTTGGTCCTGACCATCCATAGGCCTTACATAAGCTGTAGGCTTTTGCTGAACCATGCTACTTTTACAGTGCAGTACTGGTGGGAAACTCTGGGTTGAAAGACCATTATTTGCAGATAACAAAGATGTAGAAGGAAGTGGAGATCCAGGACCATGCCCTACAAACTCAAGTTCTACAGGTGACTTTGAATGACTGTTTTCTTTATAAGAATGTTCTCCAGTTGTTGATTTGGAATGATTGTGTCTCCGTGAATGTGAAGATGATGCAGTAGGGTTTGCTTCTTCAACTCCTCCACTTTTATGTTGCTCACTCTGACAGCTGAAGAGGTCTTCATACCTGCCTGGAGGCTGGTCATGTGAAGAGCTATGCTTTGTCCTACTCTGTTGACTACTGGGTTGGCTTGGCTGTGCACCATTGGAGTTGTGACCACCACGTGACCAGTCTGTCCTGGCTTTCCTGCTGCCCTGATGATTGTGCA
Organism: Pelusios castaneus; assembly: GCA_007922175.1. Classification (NCBI taxonomy): domain Eukaryota; kingdom Metazoa; phylum Chordata; order Testudines; family Pelomedusidae; genus Pelusios; species Pelusios castaneus. The sequence goes on along the minus strand of ML685771.1, from coordinate 9,582,596 downwards.
GCAACGTAGAATTCAATGACAGAGAAGGAGGTGGGGGCATTGATGTTGACGAGTGACCACTGATCTGGTGAGATGGGATCATCCTGTTTCTCTGTTCTGGAAAAAAGTTCTGTTCATTTTTGTCAATGGGAGTCTGTGGGACAGAATTCTTTGGGATTCCAACAAGGTGGCTCTGGTTGGAATGGTTGGTTAACAAGTCCTTCATTTCATCATAGTTTCCCAATGTATTCTGGACACGGTTAGCAAGGGCATCACCTTTATTTGTCTAAAATATCAAACAGAGGAAAAACAGTGAGTAAATTACTGGTTGTGAAGTTACTGATTGGAATGGTTGTCTTAAAAGATTATGGCAAATGTTAGCTATTTAATGGTGTCATGCTGACATTTAATTTAATTTCAATTATATTTTGCATATGCTATGTAAGAAAAACCCATCAATAACTGTGTTCAAAGAGCCTCTTGAAACAGGCTTCCATGAATAACATTCGTATACTCTTTCCTTTTTTCTTAAATATGCTCTCAGAGAAATGTTTAAATTACATCAGTTATGGATATTAGTAGCAAAATAGTCTGGTTTAATGTCAGATAAGTTGGGCTTGTATATTTTATATCCTGCAAAATGTGAATGTACAATTACTGGGTTTTGAGCATTTGAATTAAAATCAAACATTTTATTTAAATATGTTATTTCTATAAACCAGATTAAAATTATAATAAATATAATGGGCTAAATTCATCCCATGTGTAAGTTCAATGACTCACTTAACCAAGACTCAGTTTGGCCAACTATATATAATAGCTGAGATCCAGAAAACATATTGCTTCCAACTGGTGAATTAATTGCTACTAAAAGAGTTTTCCAAAGCTGTTGTATTAAAGTAGTATATGATTTCTAAATTCTGAAGCACCAGGATGCCTCCGTTGGCTCAGGGTGTGCTATGACTGTGAATTGGTCACTCACACTGCTTTTCTTCAAACTTTTGTAATTATTAAGTAAATTCTCATTCATCTATATTTTGCTACTATTATTTTTCCTTTTGAAGTATTTTTAACTCTGTTACATACAGGAGACTTGAGTAAAGAAGCTCAAAGGCTATAACTAATATGCAACTAATTTCCTTTTCCTTCTTTTTAAAAAAGTAATCCAACATAGTACCAACATAAACAGTCCTCTTATTTTCCTCTGAAATGACCAGCACTGCTTTAACATAGCCTATTCCACATGTTCATTACTTTATAAGACTCAAGCGGTAAGAAACAGTGCTTTCAAGAATAGTTCCTTTACAAGCAGATGGTAAACATCTACAATCTGGAAGCAGAGTTTGAAGCTACAGTGTGTGTAAGGTAGGATCTAACTCTAGACACTTGATACTTCATCTCTCAGTGCGTGCTCATAGTTCAAGTTAAGTCACCCTTTCCTCCCAAATGTGAGCAAAGGAAAGAAGAATGAAGAAAGAAAATTCATGCATGGATTCCTCTTGGAATATCTGCTTAGATTTCCAATGCTGAACTATAGAGGAGAAAAATATTGGGAAAAAAAATCTTTTTCTTGCTACTTCTATGCTGTATAAAACATTAGGGGGAAAGGTAATAAATGCTGATATTCTTTTGCTCACTCTCAGGAATGGTAATGTATACTACCACTGCATTATGGCAGCAATTTAAAAGTTAACTGTTGAGAGTTGGTCTCCTCTATAAAAGTGCAACTAACCAACATGATTAATAGTTACAGTTGTGCAGGATTAGGAATCACTTTTATTCACCAGAAGTCTGTAGATTGAATATAATTTTTGCCACTAAAATGACCAAACTAAGCCAAGAATAACCTCTTTGTATGTGCACAGTTTCCTTCAACTGAGTTGCACATTGTGCCATTTGGGCAGCAGCCAAAACCAGAGACTCTGTTCAACCCCCAAATTTAAAACATTATGCTTAAGGGCACAGCAGGAATTATGATGAAAGCCTTAAACACTCATATACTTGTTCTGTTTCCTCCTTCCCCACCAAACTTTTTAACTCTTTGAGACATGGCACATGTGATAGTTAAGTTTCTAGACAGTTCAGAACCACTCTCTTTCATTTGTGTTTTGGTTACATTTTCAATTTACACTTAACTTACTGCCTATAAAGTAAAAGAGAAAAGTAAAATGAGTACCAGGAACACATTATTGAACTGTAACATTTTAATATCACAGCAGCACATAAAAGAGCTTTTTCTCTAACCGTTGATGGAGAGACTCAATATTTTAATTTTAATACATGGATTTTCAATCATTTTTACAGTTGGAGGTATCTGACTTTCTCAGGGTTTTTTTTTTTTTAAATATGTCACCAAATGCTAAATGTCATTTCACTTAACACTAACTCTCAGTTTTATGCAAAATATTCATACCCTTTGGGATGAAAGGCACTTTACAAATGTAAGGTATTATTATTTGTAGTCATTTTCAGGGAGTATTAATGAAACAAACAACCAACCAACCTTTTCTGAAAAGCATGGAGATCATTAATTTAAACCTCCTTTGCCTATTTTAAAACTCTCTTTGGCCCTGATCCAATGCCTACGGAAATCAGTGGAATGATTACCAATGGGGTTTGGATCAGATCCTCAAAGCGTAAATACATCTCCCAGTAAAAAGAAGGTCCACTGTATATTTTGCTCATTGTGCGACCATAGTGAAGTGATGGTGGGGCATCGTATGTAATTCATGGCAGAACCTGGACTTGAGTCTTGACAAAGATCAGGAATATTTTTATTTTCTTACCCAACAGATTTAGAATTCTTATTGAAAAGCAAGGTATGTCTGGCAAACTTTGTGACAGGCGCAACAAAAATGAAGTTAAAGGTTTCTGGCCATTATATGTTACCTCAGACTGGGGACAGTTTTTAACATCCTTTTCGGGATAAGCCGCTGATTTCTTAAAGGAAACTTCCATACTCTATTTTTTGAACAATAAGTTGAACTGTAGTTTTGGTACCATTAAGGAAAAATATCTTCAGAGTCCTCCAAGACATAAATTACATATATGGTTCAGGACTTGAGACTAGTCGCACACTCTCTCTTTCTCGCCTAGGAGAGGCGCACCTTTCTCTATTTGGCGTTATTGCTTTGCAAAAAATCAACAGCAGAACACCACTGAACAGCTAGTTTGCTCACTAGCTATTGCATTATGGTTCTACAAAAAAATCAGAACTAATGCACTCAAACTTATCGGTCCAATTAATATGGTTTCTGTGACAATTTCTGTGAAAACTTGAGGTTTCATAATTCATTCATTTTCTCATGCCTGACAGCATAACTAACCTCTATGGGCTAGAAGATTAGGTATTTTATGCTGTGCTTGAATATAGTGAAGAGACTATATCTTAAAAGATTTAATATCTCCAAAGATTCATGCAAAAAAGAATTATTTTAGTTTAGTTGGGTCCAGTTTTTCCAGTTGAACTATTCTAGGGCAAATCCTCAAAAAACAGCCACAGACCCTTTCTCAGACAGTTCATCTATGAAATACTAATTATATCCAAACCTATTTATTAATGCAAAATATCAAAGAGTATCACTAGAAAACTTGAGCCTCTGCCAGGAAAATTCCTACATTGCTGATGGAAGCATCTGCAGACATAAGACCTCAGGCTATGATCTGGTCAGCTTTGACAAATTAAGCAGTACCAGTGTTTGAAAGGAAGACCACCTAGAAAGCTAATGTAATCCACAATTGCCAATACCTTGTTGTCCAAGCTGCCCCAAACTGTGGTAGATGGCACAATATTTCTGAAGGAGCCATCTCTTGCATGAGGCTCTGGCAGTTAAAAGAACATTTTTCTACACATACTAAACATTGTAATCTATAAACACGACATGCACATGTGCCCCTGAAATGGACCTATGAAAAGTAGGTAAGATAGGTAGACATAATAAAGAGGCACTTGAATAGGCAGACACCCCACACGTATAGTGGTTTAACAAACTAGGGGTCCTGTGGCACTTTTAAAGACTAACAAAGTTCAGGATCCTGATCAATGGAAGGAAGGAAAGAAGCAGAGCGCACACCCTGGACTTCAGAAAAGCAGATTTTGGCTCCCTTAGGGAGCTGATGGGCAGGATCCCTTCGGAGGCTGATCTGAAGGGGAAAGGTGCCCTAGACAGCTGTAAACCCTGTTAAAGGCACAGGAAGATAACATTCCGATGTGCAGAAAGAACAGCAAATGTGGACGGTGCCCAGCGAGGCTTAGCAGAGAACTCTGCGGGGAGCTGAAACATAAAAGGGAAGCTTATGAGAAGTGGAAGCTTGGACAGGTGACAAGGGAGGCGTATAAAGATATTGCTCAGTACTGCAGGGATAAAATCAGAAAGGCCAAAGGACAATTGGAGTTGCAGCTAGCAAGAGATGTGAAGGATAACAGAAAGGGGTACTAAAAGTATGTCAGCAACAAGAAAAGGATCAGGGGTGGTGTAGGTCTCTTACTGAATGGGGTAGGCATCCTCGTGGTGGATGATGTGGAAAAGGCTGAAGTACTCAATGCTTTTTTTACTTCAGTCTTCATAGGGACGGCCAGCTCCCAGGCTACTACACGGGATAACGTGGAATGGAGAGAAGAGCAGCCCTCGATGATGGAAAGTCAGGTTAGAGACTACTTAAAGAAATTGGATGTGCACAAGTCCATGGGGCCAGATGAACTGCATCTGAAGGTGCTGTGGGAGTTGGCTGAAGTGATTGCAGAGCTGCTGGCCATTATCTTTGAGAACTTGTGGCGAGCGGGGGAGGTCCCGGAGGATTGGAAAAAGGCAAATATAGTACCTATCTTCAAGAAAGGGAAAAAGGAGGATCCGGGGAACTACAGACCAGTCAGCCTCACCTCAATCCCTGGGAAAATCATGGAGCAGGTCCTCAAAGAATTCATCCTGAAACACTTGGAGGAAAATAGAGTGATCAGGAACAGTCAACATGGATTCACCAAGGGAAAATTGTGCCTGACCAACCTGATTTCCTTCTATGATAAGATGACTGGATTTGTGGATGCGGGAAGAGCCGTTAACGTGATATATCTCGACTTTAGCAAGGCTTTTGATACGGTTTCCCGATAGCATTCTCGTCGGCAAGTTAAGGAAGTATGGGTTGGAGGAGTGGACCGTAAGGTGGATAGAAAATTGGCTAGATCGACGGGCTCAGCAGGTAGGAAACAATGGCTCGATGTCTAGTTGGCAACCGGTAATGAGTGGAGTGCCCCAGGGGTTGATCCTCGGGCTGGTTCTGTTCAACATCTTCATTAATGATATTGATGATGGGATAGACTGTGTGCTTAGTAAGTTCACGGATGACACCAAACTGGGGGGAATGGTAGATACTCTGGAGGGCAGGGACAGGATCCAGGGACACTTGGACAAATTGGAACACTGGGCCGAAAGAAACCTCATGAGGTTCAACAAAGACAAGTGCAAAGTCATGCACTTAGGATGGAAAAATCCAACGCACTGCTACAGGCTGGGGACCGATCAGCTAAGTAGCAGCACTGTAGAAAAGGACCTGGGGGTTATGGTGGACAGGAAGATGAATATGAGCCAACAATGTGCCCTTGTTGCCAAAAAGGCCAATGGCACATTAGGCTGCATCAGTAGGAGTGTTGCCAGCAGATCGAGGGATGTGATAATTCCCCTCTATTCGACACTGGTGAGGCTGCATCTGGAATACTGTGTCCAGTTTTGGGCTCCCCACTACAGAAAGGATGTGGACAATTTAGAAAGAGGCCAGCGGAGGGTAACAAAAATGATTAGGGGGCTGGGGCACATGACTTATGAGGAGAGATTGAAGGAAGTAGGCTTATTTAGTCTACAGAAGAGAAGACTGAGGGGAGATTTGATAGCAACCTTCAACTACTTGAAGGGTTGCTCCAAAGAGGATGGAGGTAGGCCGTTCTCGATGGTAACAGAGGACAGAACAAGGAGCAATGGTTTCAAATTACAGCTGGGGAGGTCAAGGTTGGATATTAGGAAAAACTTTCTCACTAGAAGGGTGGTGAAGCATTGGAATGGGCTACCTAGGGAGGTGGTAGAATCTCCATCTTTGGAGATTTTAAGGCCCGGTTAGACAAAACCCTGGCTGGGGTGATTTAGTGGGAGAGGTCCTGCTTTTTAGCAGGGGGTTGGACTAGGTGACCTCGTGAGGTCCCTTCCATCCTTATTGTTCCATGATTCTATGATTTATTTATGGCATGAGCTTTTGTGGGTAAAATCCCACTTCATCAGATGCATGAAATGGAAACTACAGTATGCAAGGGAAAAGATTAATGAAGAGAATGTGCAGGGAGGTTGAAGTGTTCCCCTTCTCTGCTCCCCCTTCTCTATCTATTCCTTTCCATACTGTAGTTTCCATTTCATGTGTCTGATGAAGTGGGATTTTACCAACAATAGCTCATGAGATAAATATATGTTAGTCTTCAAAGGTGTCTCAGGACCCCTTGTTTGGTTTGCTGAACTAGACTAACATGGCTACCCATCTGGAACATACAGTGGCCTGCCAGTGATGATGATATCCATGTAATTAATGATAGAGCTGTAGAACCCCATGATAAACTGTATTTATGTTGCACTTCTGCCCATTGATCGACGTCTCCTGGGACTATTTTTGTATGCAGTGCTGTTTGAGCCATGTTGGTCCCAGTGTGGCGGAGAGCCAAGGTGGTGAAGTATTATCTTGTACAGATTAACTTCTGCTGAGGAAAGAAACAAGGTTTTGAGCTTCTCAGATATGATAAAAGATATGACCTTCCCTACCTTGGCTTTCTGCACTATTTTTCACCTTCCAAACTTTAGAGCAGCTGCAAATACCTACCAGTTGTTGCCTATTTGCTTTAGTTCCATTAACTTTACTGACTTTGCTAATTGAGGATCTGACTCGATGCGTGGTGCAAAGTTACTCTATTAGCCCTTGATGGGTACCTTCTCTTTCTCCCTTTTGTGCACACCTAGTTTAAGGTCTGCTTCCTTCTTGCTGCCCAGTTTTATTTATTTCGGGCAAGTGGCATTGACATTCCTGGTTATGGACCATATTTTGAAGGGTGGACCATTTTCTGATCTCAGTGACATCAGAGTAAAAGTGGAGTAACTCAAGATTAAGTTGCTTCTAATTTACATCAATGCCACTGAGATCAGAATTTGGTTTGACTGGAAATGAAACAAATTCATTCCCAAATTCCTTTCGCTTTCCCTATATATACATTAAAGGTACACAGAGTTTATCCCTGAATATCATTTCTGTATGTCCAAAAGTTGAAAAGTATGTCCTTACATGGTCTCTTTTGATGCTAATGTCACTGGTAGAAACCAGAGCAGACTACTGTGTGTGCATTTTGCCCTATCCTTGTTCTATACACAGAGCCTAATTCTCATTCGCATCAATGACCCTTTGCACCCGGTAGTGCAAAGCGGCTTTAAAGGAGGCATGTGTTACATTTACACTCACTTGAAGGCCTGTTTACACTGCTCTGTCATAAACATGAATCAGGCCCAGAGTTTGCTTTCCGCATTTGCTCTGTAACATAAACCACAATTCAGTCTTTAAGGGCCTGATTCAACCTCCATTTGCCATCAGTTAAATTTCCACTAACTTAAATAGAACCTGGATGGGCTTTAATAATGCATTCCTTTGAAGGAAATATCAGTCATCAATAACTTTGCCCTTTATTCCTCCTGAAGTAAAAATTACAAGATGGATGGAGTTTATAGCCTTAATATTCCTTGCTTTTGTGGATTTAAAACAGATTAAAGCTATTATTTTTGTGCCTGATTTTTCATCAGTTTATTTACACTAATGTTTCTGCTTTTCTAATACAGTACAGTTCTGAAGAAATTGTACTTAAGAGCTCCCCTTGTAAAACCTGTGGACAGGACAAAACATTTTCAAGAAAAGTAATCATGACACTGAATCTCCAGATGAACTTGAGCACAGTGTTGATGACCTCGCATACACAAGTCAGACTAGGAGATCTCATATGTCCTTCCAGTCTTAAACTCTATGGAAACCTTTTTGTTCTGCTTCATCACCCCAAGTGCGGAGAAGGTGTCAGCTTTCTTCTTCAGGTAAGAGATGTACCAGTCATGACCACACACAAATAACTGAAGGAGAGAAAGCATCCAACCACATTGTTACATATTTCAAAACGGCTTCCTCACATACTTGGATATTCTTGGTAAATGAACATCACAGCCCTTGCTATATCTCTCATGCACAGAACATTTCGTATACAGAGGCCTAAATTCTGGAAACATTTATGCCCATGCTTAACTTTAAGCACATGAATAGTAACAAATTAAGCATATGCATACGTATTGGCCTTATCAGGGTCATGTTTGTTATCTCTCAGGAAGATAATCTGCGCATACGCAGAGAGATAATGCAGCAGTGAGAAATGATCCACCAGGGTAATTTGGAACATTTTAAGCACTTCCATTAAAATGAGCCACTGTTTATCTACCCACCTGATATTGGAGCTGTGGGTTTTGGGTTGTTTATTTGTTTGTTTAATATGGGATACTCATTTCAGACCTCTGCAACCAGTGTCCCATTGCTGGAAGTGCTACTAGATATCTATTTCAACTGCAATAAACCAAAAGTTGCAAAATACAGAAGAAAAGATTAACTAGCAGCTGCAGGCCCATCTTAAACAAAAGCATGTAGATCTATTCTGCGCCATTGTCCCTTTTTATGCCTAATGGGTTATATATATCAGTAGTAGATATAGTTGAATTCAGTTGTTCACAGCAATCACAATGGATTAGGTTCTGCTCCCTTTACTGACACTGAGTGAATCTTGCAACCACCTGCAGACAAGCTTAACTCTGCTCCCATGTGTAGTCTCATTGAAATCAAGGGACCGCTACATATTCCTTGAATTAAAAATGTGCACCATTGCTTGCAGGACTGGAGCATTACTTTGCAGGGAATCTCACTGAAATCAAGGAGCTATGTGCGTAATAAATGAGAACTCCATATGAGAAAGGGGGTGGCACAACCTATATAAAATATCATATAGTACTTTGCCAGATTAGATTTTAACCATTTAACTGCTGTTCAACTATTAGTTGAAACAGTCTCCCAACCTATAATTATGAACCACCACTTGAGAACAATGCTGGTCTTTCCCCCGACTGATGATTTGCAAAGAGCACTTATCCTCCCCACAGCTGCTAACAATGCAAAACGGAATCCTAAAGTGGTGGCCTTTCAATGGATGTCACTGATTGGGAAGAGAAAGTGACATGTACATTTACATTCTGATGAATCCTTCAGGGAATGCCTTGCTGAAAATCAAGCAGCAGAAATAATCAAGGGGGACATCCCCTGGTGATGAAATTCTCAGTCAGCAAAGCTCTTTAGAGAGACTAAGTCTCATCGTAAGTCTCTTTGATACCCTTGTTATGTTCCCCAAAGAATTCAAATAGACATTCTCTCAGAACACTTCTTAGGACAATTATGCTTGCAAAGGGAGAGCTTACGGGCTCTTCATTCATGGAAGATATTCTAGTTTGAACAATTCAGGTATATTTTCGTCTTTAAAAAAATTAAGGGATTAAATGTCAGTTTTTGAGTTAGGAAAACCTAACTAAAGGCTCCTTCGGAGAGCTGTAAATTACATATATACTAATTGAGGGAATGTGCCAAGCATTCAGAGAACGGAATATGAATCCAGACTCCTTGATTCAATTCCTGGCTTTGCCACCAAACTGCTGTATAACACTGGCCATGTTGAAGCGCAGTCAGGTTAAGCAATTTACTAATTTCAAAGGTCTTTATGTAGAATCAGATGATGAAGATCAACATAATTCTTCTCTTCCTCAGAGGTGAGGAGAGGCTTAATGAATATTTGTGGCAAAATGCATTCAGAGGAAAGACACTCTGGAAGTGTAAAGTATCACATAGCCATTTACCTTATAGGGTTCCCCAAAGAGATTAAATCCTGAAGCAAAGAGATCTTCATCTTGCTGGACTTCTTGATTTCTTCGCTCCCATTCTTTCCTTTTAAGTGCAGTCCGGTCTTGCTCATAGTGACTGGAAAAGAGAAGAAGACAGTAAATTATGTTCCTCATAAGTCATTAAACATTCATTGTTACCAACCGTGCTTTTTTGTAAGAAAAAAAGGTGCCGGTAACGAGGCCAGGGACCTGGAGCCGAGGCAGCATCACTGTGAAAAAAAGGTGCCGATACTCAGTACCATTGAGTACCATAAAAAAAAAAAAAAAGGTGCTGATATTCTGTACCCTTGAGTACCATCACAAAAAAAAAAGTGCTGGTTGCCAATATTAGGAACAAACACCAGAAATGGTGTAATTCAAGCTGATGGCTTTGAAAGAGAGTAAAATCCATCTAGCAGTTTTCCTAAATGTAAATTTGGGATCCTAATACTATACTGAATAGAATCATTTAGACACTCACATATCACAGTTTCTTACAAAAAGAAAGGCCAGCATACACACCTAAACATACTTCAATTTTGCCTCCACTAAACTTGGACACTCCACAAGAAAAATAGACCGCATTATGGAATGAGCCATCCAACTATTCTGTTTCAGGACCGCCACGCACAAGAGCCCATAAAGGATATCATCAAAGATTTGCAACTTAGATCTGATGGAGATCACATCCTACAAAAAATCCTTCCCAACCCCCACTTCTTGCTTTACATAACCCCCAGCTTCACCAATCATCATCAAAAGTAAGCTTCCCACAATCGAATACACACCAAGTCAAAATGGCACCAAATCCTGCCAGAACAACAGATGTAAAACTTGTAGACTGCTACAATGATCTATATCCATGGCATGAAAACTTTCATGCCTTCTACACATGCCTATCACAATATGCGGTGTACCTGATCCAATGCATCAAACGCCCCAACAATAACTGTGTGGGTGAAAGCAGACATCCACTATGAACTAAAACGAACTCTCACAGAAAGATGATAAAAGACCCAATCAACCATGGGTGAGCACTTTGCACAGAGCAATCATTCCATATCTGACCTCTGAGTACTGGTCTTCAAAGGAAACCTGCAAAACACCTCTGAAAGATGAGCCTTGAAAAGTAAATCCCTAATTCTGCTGGATATTAAAAACCATTGACTTAATAAAGACACCAGATTTATGGCTCATTACAACAATTTGCAACACACTCTACTGGCTGCTAACCCTTCATTGCTCGCTTCATTTTAAGAGGTTTCTTACAGTATATGTGAACCCCTTTTGCTTAACAATCTGTCTCCACTTTATATCTAGTTTAGACACCATGGTTTCCTTCTCCAGGCCTGAAGAAGTCTGCAAAGCTGGAAAGCTTGTCCTTTCAACCAACCAAACTTGCTCCAACAAAATATATTACCTCATCTACCATGTCTCTAAATAGAACTAAATGTTCTAAAACTAAAAACACACACAGACAAAAGCTCCCATTATTAGGTGGTGCTTTCTGCCAGAAAATTTCAATACAACTTTGTTTGTAATGTGCTAAATATGTAGGCACATAGTGTACATACGTGTCTATATGTGTGCACGCACATCTACTATATGGAGAAGACAACTATAGAGTCAACCAGGCATAGTGGTATCTTCAAACCCTTTTACTGTGCAACACTGATGCGAGAATAGCCATCAACGTGATATACCTCAACTTTAGCAAAGCTTTTGATATGGTTTCCCACAGCATTCTTGTCAGCAAGTTAAGGAAGTATGTGTTGGATGAATGGACCGTAAGGTGGATAGAAAACTGGCTAGATCATCAGGCTCTGTGGGTAAGGATCAATAGCTCAATGTCTAGTTGGCAACCAGTAACAAGTGGAGTGCCCCAGGGATTAGTCCTCGGGCTGGTTCTGTTCAACAGCTTTATTAATGATCTGGATGATGGGATAGATTGCATGCTCAGTAAGTTTGCGGATGACACCAAGCTGGAGGGAATGGTAGACACGCTGGAGGGCAGGGAAAGGATTCAGGGAGACCTAGACAAATTGGACCATTGGGCCAAAGGAAATCTCATGAGGTTCAACAAGGACAAGTGCAAAGTGTTGCACTTAGGATGGAAAATCCCATGTACTGCCACAGGATGGGGACCATTCTGCTAAGTAGCAGCTCTGGGAAAAGGACCTGGGGGTTATGGTGGATGGGAAGCTGGATATGAGTCCACAGTGTGCTCTTGTTGCCAAAAAGGCCAATGGCATATTGGGCTGCATCAGTAGGAGTGTTGCCAGCAGATCGAGGGATGTGATAATTCCCCTCTATTCGACACTGGTCAGGCCGCATCTGGAATACTGTGTCCAGTTTTGGGCTCCCCACAACAGAAAGGATGTGGACAAATTAGAAAGAGTCCAGTGGAGGACAATGTTAACGATAAGGGGACTGGGGCACATGACTTACGAGGAGAGACTGAAGGAATTAGGCGTACTTAGTCTGCAGAAGAAAAGACTGAGGGGGGATTTGATAGCAACCTTCAACTATTTGAAGGGGTGCTCCGAAGAGGGAGCTAGGCAGTTCTCAGTAATAACAGAGGACAGAACAAGGAGATATGATTTCAAGTTGCAGCTGGGGAGGTCGAGGTTGGCTATTAGGAAAAACTTTCTCACTAGGAGGGTGGTGAAGCATTGGAATGGGTTACCTAGGGAGGTGGTGGAATCTCCATCTTTGGAAACATTTAAGGCCCAGTTAGACAAAACCCTGGCTGGAATAATTTAGTGGGAGTGGTCCTGCTTTTAGCAGGGGTTGAACTAGATGACCTCATGAGGTCCCTTCCAACTCTAAGATTCTATAATTCCTCTATATCACAACAGTTTACTGTAGCGGAATGTGATTCAGAATAACTATTTCAATCTCCCATAATTGTTAACATTTATGTAATGTTTGATTGTGGGCATAAATGGGTTGGCCACTCATGCATTCCCAGACTATTGGACATTCTAGTACTTCCTGAAATGGTGTGGGCCCACCCCAGTGGTCTGGTCCCTGTCCCTCCCAGTGTGACCTTGCACACATGATATATACAAAATAAAGCTGCACAAAGGATGATATTTAGAAGAGTACATCACTCTGCCTCCAGTGGTGTGAGAACACATGCATGATGTGTGCAATACCAGACTGATGGGGCAAAGCAGCTTGCACTTCAAAATGGTGTGCGCTGTGTGATGCCAGATAAAACTACATCTTACTCTACATCTCAATACTGGACTAGATCCAACCCACCCAAAAAGCGGACTGTCCGACTTAAAATCGTATGAATGGCTGGCCTAGGAGGGGCTTAAAAATGTTTCATGTATTGCTGTTCCAGAAAAGAAGGACTTCATGTAGTGGACTTCGTGGCAGACATTTCTGCACACAAGAAAACAAACAAAAAAGATCTATTGTCTTAGAGCGGTGATAGCAAGATGTCAGTTATCTTTAAGTCAGCTCACTTTGGCTATGTCTACTCTTACAAAAGCTAGTTCGAATTAGTTAATTCAAACTAACTAATTTTAGTTAGTTTGGATTAACTGACATGGCCCCACTAGAATGCTAGTTCGAACTAGCCATGGCCATGCAGGGCACTTGCTTAGTTCGAATTAGTCAGTTGCAGGAAGGTCAATCTGCTGGTTAGTTCGAACTAAGCAGTTAGTTCAAACTAATATGGCCACATTGACTTAATTCGAACTAACTATTTCGAATTAAGGGTTAGTTCAAACTAAGCAATCAAATGTATTAGTTAGAATTAAGGAAGCCCTTAATTCAAACTAATGAAAGCCTAGTGTGGCCAAGGCTTAAATTGGTTCGAATTAAGCTTCTTTCATTCGAACTAACTTGCAAGTGTAGATATAGCCTTTGTGCACCTGCCAGACCCAGATGACAAGCTGAGAGATAACATTTACTTCTCTTATGAACAAGACTGAAGTACTTTGGTCTCTTGTCTCTGTAAACTACTTCCTGCTCTTCTGAGGGAAAAGATGTCCTTAAAACACTGAAGAAGGGGGAGAAAAAGAAGAAGAGATGCACGTTCCTCCTACTTGCGTTGACAACCGCTCATGTGACAAGCCTTAAGGGACACTTCTGTGCTTTCAACCCGTATTTGATTTGTTATAAGGGCTTTTGGCTCTGTTTTTTGTCAGTTAATTAGCTACGGATTCCAGATGACAATTTGAATAGCAGATTGAGTCTGCACACTGATGTTATCTGTTGTAAAAAACGTTTGCCAGCTAGATTTTATATATAAGCATGTGCGCACGCATGCACACACTTATGTAACAGAGAATAGTGAATTCTCATATCCTGGTGAGAATGAATTTAATCTCCATAGAGCCTTCTGCACTTGGAAGATAACCAAATATCTACAACTTTTGCCTTTTTAGCTCAGCATGATGTTGTATTGGAAGCTTCACATGGAGAGATATAATGAGGAATGAACTGCACAGTGATGAATCTTTGACAGTGTATAAAGTCACTGATTTCTGAGTGAAACCACAATTACTAATTTGAAGCACCAGCTAATTAAAACCACAGCTATGTATTTAGCCTCTTGTTATACCTACTGCAGTTTATAATTATGAGGACCTCTTTATCTACTAAATTAAAGTTCTTATGATTCAGGCAGGCTGTGTTTGAACTTGCAACATCTACAGAGACTGCAGGAAAGCATATGTCCCTCTCCTGATGATTCCATGTACTCTTAGACTTGCATACTTGTTTTCATGCAGGAAGGGGGTGGGGGGGAAAGACAGACAGACTAATGCCATAAAATCAATTATTTGAATTAATAATTAGTTTAAGCAATTCAAGATCATTCATGCTTGGAGTGATGAGGATGGAGTATAGCTTATTAACAGAAACCACCTAAGTATTTGAAGCTGAATTAAACTAGATTTTCATTGTCATTTGCCATTTTCAGGTTGGAAACTCGAAAGCATCAGCATTTTATGTACTAAGTTTTATAACACATTCTGTCAGAATGATATTACTACCATGGGATCATTTGCTAGTGTAAAGTTATAGTACGTGGAATGACTACAGTCAGGGCGGCCACTGGATTCTTGCAGAAATTATATCATTATTTACTAATTTACTGAGAAAAAAATAAAGGAAATTAAATCACCACACCAAAGCCACTTACCATATTAGTATTGCTAATTACAAGCTAGATTGTAACGGACCGACTATACATCCGTTCAGAGTCACAACAGGAGAAAGAGTCCTCATTCCACTCCTTCCTGGGCTATCCAGACCTTGGGCTCATACATGTGGGAGAAAACTGGATGCTATACATACTATACATCCATCCAGAGTCACAACAGGAGAAAGAGTCCTCATTCCACTCCTTCCTGGGCTATCCAGACCTTGGGCTCACACATGTGGGAGAAAAGTGGATGCTAGATGTTTGCTGCTGTGTTCTCTGGGGCAGGTGGATGGATATAAAGTGGAGACTTGGCTCCACTCCTCTCCACAATCACTGTGGAAAAATGTAGCTGAATCAGTGGAGGTGGGGGTGGAGAGGAGGGCACTGTAATTTTCTACTTGTATAGCTCAGTTGATATTTCTATTCTATACCCACCTGCAAAGCAAAGAAGGAATAGTGCCTTTGAAAAATGTTTCTTAGTTCTTTCTTAGCTGCCTCCTCTGGTAATGCATTTTGCATACCAACCCACACTTAGGGCTGCTCCTGAAGGCACAATATAATATCAGAAATATATCACGTTCACCTGACTCACAAAATACATTTCCACTGACTTCAATAGCAAGTTTTGTTTAAGAACTGCAAGACTGGGTCATAAAATCGTAGACTTATAGGACTGGAAGGGATCATGAGACATCTTCTATTCCAGACCCCTGCACTCAAGGCAAGACTAAGTACTGTACTGTTTCCTTTTACAAATCTTTATGGGTATGGCTACACTAGCAATTTAGGTCGACTTAAGGACCCTTAAATCGACCTAATTACTCCATGTCTACACCTGACTTTCATTAATTCGACTTAAGAAATTCCTTAAGTCAACTTAATGAAAGCTTAAGTTGACTTAATAACAACTGCCCATTAGGTCGACTTAAGACTTAAGTCGACTCCTTAAGTCAACTTAATGACGGAGTGGATGGGGAGTAACTCTTAAGTTGACTTTATTAAGTCGACTTAAGGCCGGTTAAGTCGACTTAACGAAGTGGACTATATTGACTTAACTTTAAGTCGACTTAGTCTACTTTGTTAAGTCGACTTAAAAAGGTCGATCTTATTAAGTCGACTTAACACTTTTTCTAGTGTAGACATACCCTATGAACCCAATCTTTGTCCATCAATGTCCTCCACAAGACTTACCACTGACGTCAATGGAAGCAGGATGAGACCCCCAAAGTAATTCTTATTTATATGAGAAATCCCATCAAAATCATTGGTGCTACCACTCAAGTAAAATTATTTTGTGTGGGTAGGGGTTGTACTATCAGGATTTTACTGGCTTGCAAATAACAACAATCCCGGCATTTTAAGATTATTTAGTTCATACATTTTATGAATCTCAATAAAATGGTTTCCTCTACTTGATGGTGGTTGTTACTAAACTACTAAGGCAAATTGATGAAACAGTGTAAATTTAACCTGGCACAATTTCTTCAAAAATTAATTAATTTTAATTAATATAGTATTTACTATGTATACAAAAGGTAAATAATTTAGTGCTTTTCTCTCAAACATATTAAAATATTTCTCTTTTAGCAGATGTCCTCACGAAACCAGGAAAAAATACATATTTAATTCACCCAAGAGACAAGCATGAGGCAGAAGCAAGTTCACTCCTGGGGGCGTTAGTAATGTTTACCAACTATTCCAACTGTGCTGGTACATTTATGACATCAGAAGAGCCTCCAGTGAATTGCTGCCTTCTACACCATTTGCAAATATCTATATTTATCACAAGTTTCTGCCGTTCCAAGCACCTTGTTATTAAAAAAATAATTAAAGGTAACTTTGAATTTTCCACTCACACTATCATATAAAAGCCACAAGTAAGTCTCAACATATAAAGCATCTACATACTAGGAAGTGGTTGCTTGCCCATTTGGGTCAATGACTTATTTCTCTGTAAATTTATTACTGTTTCCAAAATGCTCAGCCCTGAGTTAACACTACATTGCACATCAACTACAGAAAGCCACGTGTTTAGTTTTAAAATGTACACAGATTAGAACAAGAATGAAGCCATCCTTTCCCTTATCTAAAGCGTGACACTTTGACTGGATCTTAAGGTCATGGTACCCTGAGATCTGAATAGGATCTTATCTTTGAACTCTCAATATAGCCTGATGAAACCTTTTTATAGCTTTTCTCAGCTAGGCTCTTTTTTCTTTTTTTTAAACTAGTGCTCTAGGAAACACCTCTACCCGACTGCTGGGTGAAGGTGTCAAGAGAAACTACTTGTAATACCCTATTATAGCAAACTCTCATGAAAGAACTGCATTTGACTTCTATGCCATAAGCAATGTCACAGCTTCCTTACTCTACCTGCATCAGTCTTAGGAAGACTTGGTGAACTCTGCTTTAGAGTCCTGAAGCTTCAGATATCACCTCAGATGCTAAAATACGGGAGTTAGAGGAGAACTTCACAGACAAGGCCTGATATTTTGGGTGAATCGGCTTAATTGCATCTGCTGCTGATAATTATAATACTCAAATTTATGTACACACCATTTTTATTATTCATCTGATTATACATTTCTATTTACTAGATTGAACTGGAATAGACATGTTCCCTCCCCCAAAAACTTACAAATGAAGGTAGAAAAAACAACCCAAGGATACAGAAGTTTAAGTAAGGGAAGGTATAGCTATATTATTAGTGAAGAGTAAAAAGTAGGAAGAATTCCTGGAAGAAACAAGTTATAAAAAGTTGCATGAAAAGCGCTGACAAGATTTCAAGGATGGGTTTGTCCAAAAGGAAATGGGAGGTTATTTCAAGCTTTGGGATACCAAGAATGAAGTCATGAAGCTAGAAGTGGGAAAACGTGGAAGAAGCCTGGGGAACATAAAGAGAAAAAAAAGAGGACACAATGCATAGAGTCAGAAGTTATGCGACATTACCGAGAGTCTAAAAGGTGAGAAAGGGTTTGAATGCAACACAGTAAGGGAAAGGAAGCCAATGAAAGGTTCAAGGATGAGCAAGATGTGATCTGAAAAACATAACATGGACCAGATGCTCAGCTAGTGTAAACTGACACAACTTCGTTGAAATTAATGAAGCTACATCAATTTACATCACTTGTGGCCCAACGATTTTAGACACAGCATTTTGGGAAGAGGTAAGGAGTAGGTTGAGAGGGGAAATCACAAAATCAAGACAAAAATGGCAAAGCTCCGATAAAGGTTTTAGCATTGGGGGTGGAGAGTGAAGGGTGGATTTTGGAGATCCATCCTTTACTGTCCACGCCCAATATTAAAACTTTGATTAAAACCCAATATTAAAACATGAATTAATAAGACAGTGGATTTGGAGGAAGAAGGTAGAAAGAAGTGAGAGAAAAAAAGACCGAAAGCTTTGGTGGTGCAATTGACAGTGCAGGTTATCAGTTGTGAAAGTGAACGTGAAAAACTTTTTTTTTTGGAGACAGAGATTAAGATGGAGCAGGATGTTTAGAAAGGAGATATCTAAGAGACAGATGAAGTAGCAATAGGCCAGGCAGTAGGAGCTGAGACCCCATGACAGGGATTTGTTGGCAGAGAGGTGGTAGCTGAAGTTATGGAAGTGGGTGAGGTCTCTTAAAAGTGGGGATAAGGAAGAGAATAGGAGGAACATGAAGAAAAGACACTGAGGAACATCAAACAGACAGGAAAAGAGGGGGAGTCAAAGGGTCACAAAAGGCAGAAGGAGCTCCCATTTCGAGAAAGAAAGCAGAAGAGGAGAAAGTGATAAAAAATAAGAAAAATAGTAGTTTTACTTTTACTGAGCAAAGGAGAGGCCATAGCAACTTTGGGGAGAGCGAAGGACAGATTTGGAAAGGATCAAGGAGAGCACTACAGGACGGAAGTCTAGGCAACAGTCATAAAAAAGTTCACTTAGGAATATAAGAATGGTGTTGCAAAAGTGCACAGTTTATTGCCTATTATGCAATAAGCAGGTGTGATTTCTCTCTATTCAAAATAATATCCAAATTTGAAAAGACATAATACAACAATTTAGCAGCCAGCCTCCTGTCCTATCCAATATAATTCTTCCTCAGATTTTTATTCTTAAAAATACTGTATACTCCTAAGTGATGAATGAATTTGTTTGAACAAAATACTTGCCTTCTGTGGAGACCAGAAGTAAACAGAGGATTTCCAAAACAGGGCATTGAGAACACTAACTTTATAATTGTGAAATATAAATAACAAAAGTTTTTGTCCAAAGTTACTGTTTCCTAATTCTGTCTTGAGGATGCCAGCATACCATTCTTGTGTAGGTTTGATACGACATCAGGGAGATTGTTGATATAGGCTTAAACTTGATCTTCCTTGAAAACTAACTCATAAGTCAATTTAGGTTTATCTTACAAGATACTTAGCACTCTGGCCCCAATCCACCAAAGTATTTACGTATGTGCTTAACTTTATGTACCTGAGTAGTCCAACTGAAGTCAACAAGACTATGCATAAGAGCTTTACTGGACTGGAGCCAGAGAACTGGCTGTTTTCAGAGTAAATTTTACACACACACACACACTCTCTCTCTCTCTCTCTCTCTCTCTCTCTATCTGTTGATTGGAGCTAATCCTGATTTGCACCAGAGTAAATGAAAATCAGACCCAGGGTCTTTATTTTCACTGGAATTTTGGCATGAACACTGGACTAAAGAAATGGATTCAGTAAATCAGGTGATGACAAAAGCCAGAACTTTTTTTTTTAAAGAAATGTGTAGCTAAATACGCCTTCCTTATACATGAAAGGCGTTTACTGCACTGTAAATTGAAAAATTTCACAAGTAATCTTCCATTTAAGAGCAACGCTCTACCTTCTCTGACAATCACCATGACTCTCATGACTTTAAATTACATTGTCTTGCTAATCTTATGATTTAGGATAGACCAATCAGGCCACACTAGAATATGCTAATTAATTAAATTGAACAATTTATCACATATCTTTCACATTCAGACATTTACTTTAATGCTGCAGCTTTTGAAGAATGAACAGCTTTTTTTTAAAAAAAAGTATCACAATATTTCTATCACTGAACTTCAAGATCAATGAAGATTTTTTTTAAAAAAACATTAACATATTCTCTCTCTGATATTCAACAGTTATACAGAAAAACCCTCAAGATGGTTATTGGTTATCTCCACTTCAGAGCTCAATCTCATAATAATTTGCATTAAAAACAATGTCATTCATTGTGGCATATTTGGTACGAAACACCACAGATTAGAGTCTATACAAAATAATCCCCAAGAGACCCATGGGCCATTTACGGAAATTTAAGACATGAGGTTAAAGGCATAGCTTATATTTGTCACATAGTTCTTTGTTTATTAAGCACGTAGAGAATTTTATTGTAGTTTATGCCCATTTCAGTATTATGTTGCTTCAAACCTTTCCTCAACATGAATTTGGGAGGAACAAATCCTTGTACCTTTATAGCAAGGAATGAGTAGCAGAGATAAACTCATGAATGGTAAAGAGTATAAAGAAGAGATAATGTTTCAAAGAGGAGCATTTATTGTTTCCTGTATCATAGCACATTGTCTCTCGATATGATTAGTTATCAGTCTGAGTTATCAAAAACTAGTATGAAATAAAGCATTTACGCAGTTATGCTTCATTGATGTCAGCTAGGGGAGCATGAAAATCTCCATGAAGTTGGGTAATTGATGTGTAAATCAGAGCTCAAGCACGCTATAATAGAAATGGTCCCACTGAAAATATGGCTGTTGAACACTATTGCACAGGGGTGAAAAACTGAATGGAGTCAAGATAAGACTTATTTATTAAAAATGATAATAATTGGCAATTTGCACAATTTCCTCTTCAAGAGAGAAGTGCTGTCAGAAATATTTATATGCAAGCTACAGACCAATATATTCAGATATCCTTATTTGGCAATAATTAACTGTTTCTGTTTTATTAAAATGCTTGGGGACATCGTTATGGATATTTAAAAAGCAAATTAAAAGAACACATTCATCCTTTGAAAGGCGACACATGTAAACGAAAGCAGTGATTGTAATTTGGTTAACAACGTGTGTTCAAGGTACATTTTGGATTGCTGTTATTACCCTCTTGTCATTTCCCATTTGCTATACGGAAAGCAGCAAGGCAAAAATGGAAAAATATTTCAAGCCAAGAAAAAAAGAAACACAAGAAAAAACAAAACTGGTTATAGTATAACTGCTGCTATGAAATTCATTAAGTGTCCACTGAAATATTTGCTAAATATAACACTTTCCCAAGATGCCGTATTTATCACAGGATGTAGCTGGTATTTAATACATCTAATAACATAACATTAAGCTAATATTATATTTTGTAAATTAATACATGCTGAGCATTGATATTGACTTTCCCCAAAAAACTCAATAACTCAGAGTTATTGCTTATCATACCACACTGATAAACTGCAACCAATGTATATACACATGTGTGAAATTCATTAGTGAGTCTTGGCACTAGATAAATTACATACAGGATAAAGGAGCTGGATTAGGAGGCCATATTAGAGACGTAACCTGCTGTGATGGTAAGGGGAATTTGTCACTGTGAGGTTGTGAGCTAGGGATGGAATTTCAGCCTAAATTCCGAATTTCCTTGTTTGTGAGATTAACAAAATGTGACTGTTTCATTTTTACAGACATATTCTTTCTTTCTTTCTTTTTTTCTTTCTTTCTTCTTACATTTTTGGGATGTCAAGTTCCTTCAGAACTGACATTATGAAAATGAGCCCATTAAGGCTTAGCCAAGGTCTAGGTTATAAGTCATGTGCATTCAGAGAGTGTATATCCTAACAGCTTCTTAACTGACATTATACTTCAAATGCATATTAACAGCAGCATTCCATCCATATGTATATTATGGATGCATAATATGGAATGTATTTAGCTGTGTTTTGTGTATTGTCCTTAATTTACATTTACAGTAAACACCGTATGGTGTCATGACAGTGTATACTTGTGAATGTAACACCAATAGCATATATCTGCATATTCTAGAGGCATGGGATCATTTGCTATAGTGAAAGATCTGAAAAATAGTTGCAATTGATTTTTAAATTTTGAAGATCTCAAATGTATTATTACATTTTAAAATTCCCCCTAAAAATTGCTACATTTTATATATTAATGGCATTTTAAAAGATGAATGATGTTTTAATGATATGAGAACACACACAAAAATCAGTAATTAAGTGGTATTTAACATACAAGGTTGTGTTGCTAAATACGAGCTGAATTCATTTTCAGAAATCATCTCTTGACTTCTACCAATATTTTTTCATAATTACAATGAGAGATTCTAATTAACACTGCAACACAAAGCAGTTCCGGTGCATACTTTTTTCTATGATACTTAAAAACAAAACAAAACAAAAAAAAAACCCCACCCCAAAACAAACAAAAAAACCCTCCTCCGCATTTTACTGGCATTTCATTGAATCAATGCCAGACAATCTGTAGTGAGTAGGACTTAAAGTGAACTTTCTAATATAAAACAAATAATTGATTAACATGTATTCTTGGAGCCAGATGAATCAGCAGACTCAAATGATGAAGTCTTTAATCACAAAAGCTTACCCTTCTACAGTCTAATAAATGCACTCATTTACTGACAGTTACCGCTACACATTCACACGCTGGCTCTTTAGCCACACGTGCTCCATCTAACAAGCCGTTGAAGAACAATAACACAGGTAAATTCACATTTTAATATGATTACTCTTCATTTCATGCGCCAGTTTTAGACTGAATTAGAAACATACATAGGCCTTTGTAACTAGTGGATGGATGCACATTGTCCAGCCATCCCGAAAGCAGGACAGGAGACACTTGATATGGTTTTAAATCAGGCTGCAACTTTTTATAAGATATCTGGCACCGCACAAAAGATAAAAGTGTTCAGTGCAGATAACTCCATGATCATTCAATATCTACCTGGAGACTTCCGCCAGCCTCCCTTCTTTTTCCATCCAGGTCCCCCAGCCAACTCATTCCTGGGACTTTACCATCTCTCCGCCTCAAACGATAGCTATGGTGGTTTATATGCTGTGGAGAAGGCAAAAAAACCTCATTCCATCTAGATCAATCTGGTGGGGAGGGAAAAATGCCTTCCAAGTCCCCCTAGAAAGAAGCAATTTGTGTGATACATCCAGCAGGTCCTGACCAAACTTGCTACTTTGCCACATTGAGGAGAGTGAGTGCGGGCGCTGATTTGCCTGATCTAGAGAAAAGGAGCTTCTCCTACCAGGTTTGCCCCTTTTCAGCCTCCTAGCCCTCTCAGTCCGTAGGGAAGGGTCAGCATTGCTATGGTGACCCACCCCCCTTTTGCAGCAGCTTCTGAGCCCCTTTCCCACCTCCCACCTGCAAAGCACTATTCCCTTCCCCACCAGGGTGAGAAAAAAACACTCCACCCCTGCTTAAAATGCCATGCAGTCACTGTTTCAGAGCTTCCACCATGTAGGCAAACTGTGTTGAAGTCTAATATAATTTTATGTATTGTTATTTAGGACACTTCTTGGCTAGAGGAATTATCTTCCAGTAAATTATTCCTATCTCATTTGAAACCCTCCATAATTGCTTTCATTTATTGTAGTAATGTCTACTAGAAAGGAAAGAGATGGTCAAACGCGAGGCTTCCTCATTTCAGATTCAAGCAAATATGCATCCCCTATGCAGCGGTGCTATAAAATATACTGTCGTTCTTGCATCGAGAATAGCAACTTACAAGAGCTGTAATGATTTTATGGCCATGCAAGACTTTATGATTATCCAGTGGGAAAAGAACCTAGAACCTCTGCTCCAAAGCCTTAGCCCTTCCCAGCACTTGACCTTTATATTAAAGTACAATATATACATTTTTATTAAAAGATTAATAAATGATTAATAGATATTTTAATAAATTGCTGTAAAGTCTAACAGGTCAGCAGGTTCCTTATAACCATTATTAATACTTTCTACTGATGTGCTTGTAACAATGTATAACACATGTTAGTTAGGCGGCATGCTTATAACAGCTTCCATTATTTATTAACCCTTCATACAATATTTATAAATAGAACCCTAAGATAAAGCTTAACTGAAGAGTCTTTAAATGCAGAAGTATTATAGGCTCTTAGGGGTTTTATCCTCTCTATACTCAATCCAACTTCCACTGGCGTTAATGGTACCTTTCCCCTGGATTTCAATCGGTGTTGGAATGGACACAGCTACTTATAGGTGACAAGCTCATAAACTCACGAGCTGATCTGATATTTGATCCAGAGGAGAGCAATGGTGACATGCTGGTATCGAGTATATTATATATGCCTCATGGTTATGTGAGACTCATCAGCAACAGGCTGGGGTTCAAATGTTGCCACATCTACCAACTGGGCGTCAGTTTTAACAGTTACGTGGCCTCGTAGACTACATTCTCACTGTTTATAGACCACACAATGGTTGCACACATTTCCTCTTTGATAATGGGGGATACAAGTCAAGAACGTCTGCTAAAATAACCTCCAGTGAAACAACCTACAGGCTATCATCACTAAAGCGAGAAGCGATTCTCCATTAATTTTTACAGTCTTAGGGCTTATATACACTGCAGGCCAGCTACCAAGTGAATCTGATTATTCTACACGTACTATGATCCCGCCTTCCATGTTGCAGAAAGCAGTGATACACATGCACAGTAGGTAGTAAATCACAGAGCCTGCTGCAACTAGGGAAGTTTAAAAGATGATGTGTTTGCTTTAATAAAAACATATTTCATACAGGAATTGTGTTGTCTGATGTATTATTAACAAGAAAGTTAAGACAGGTGTAACACGGACTGGGATTTGAAAGCTGATAAAGGTCACAGAGACGTGGTCGGATAAATCTCATGGTCAAAATATTAGCATTAGAGAATATTAGTAGCAGTATAACTTATTCAGGAAGGACAGGCAGGGGGAAAAGAGGCATTGCTTCATACATCAAAATATATACACTTGTTTTGAAGTCCAAAAGAAAGTGAAAGGGAGAGAAGTTGAAAGTCTCTGGGTAAAGGGGAAAAAAGCAGGGATGCTGTCCTGGTAGGGGTGCACTATATTATACAAATCAGGAGGAGGAGGTGGGTAAGACATTTCTGGAACAAACAACAGAAATATTCAAAACACAAGGCCAGGTATAATAGGGAACTTCAATTACCAAGACATGTCTATAAGTTCTTGGAATGTATTCAGGGCACAAATTCTTGTTTCAGAAGGTGGAGGTAGTAACTAGCAGGACAACCTTTTTGTTGGTTAAAGTCTATCGATTCTCACAGCCAGGAAAGAATTGGTTGCGAATCTGAAGGAGGAAGGCAATCTGGAAGAAAGCGATCACAAAACGATAGATTTCATGAGTATAAGGAAAGGAAGGAGCAAGAGCAGCAAAATAAGGACAAGAGACATAACAGAGCAAACTTTCACAAACTCGCAGAACTAACTGATAGGTAAGGTCCCATGGAAGAAAGTCTAAAGGGAAAAAAAGAGTTCAGGAGAGCTGATGGTTTCTCAAAGAGACAATATCAAAGGCACAACAGCAAACTATCCCAATGTGAAGAAAAGATAGAAAAAATAATAAGAGACTAACATGGCTCCATCAGGAACTCTTATAGTGACCTGAAAATCAAAAAAAGAATCCGAGAAAAGGTGGCAACATGGACAAATTGCTAAGAACCAGTGCAAAAGAATAGCTCAACCATGCAGGGACAAAATCTTAAAGGCAAAAGATTAGCCAGAGGCATAAAAGGCAATA
Source organism: Pelusios castaneus (assembly GCA_007922175.1). Classification (NCBI taxonomy): domain Eukaryota; kingdom Metazoa; phylum Chordata; order Testudines; family Pelomedusidae; genus Pelusios; species Pelusios castaneus. The sequence goes on along the minus strand of ML685771.1, from coordinate 9,556,674 downwards.
AGAAGATGTTCTTTAAATAATTTAGGAGCAAGAGAAAGACAAAGAAAAGCATAGGTCCCTTCTATAATGGGGAAGGAGAGGAAATAACAGATGACATCTGAAAGGCTGAGATATTTAATGCCTATTTTGCTTCAGTCTTTACTAAAACAGTTAGTTGTGAACAGATGCTTAAGACAATAAATATTAACCAGGAGAAAGGAGCACAAACCAAATCAGGGAAAGACGAGGTTAAAGAATATTTAGATAAGTATTCAAGTTGGCAGGACCTGACAAAATTCCTCCTAGGATACTTAAGAAGCTAAATGAAGCAATATAGGAACTCAGTCTTCTTTGAGAACCTCACAGGGGAAGGGTTAGGTCCCAGAGGACTGGAGAAGGGCAAAGACACTACCTATTCTTAAACAATGGAACAAAAGGGACCCTGGAATTTATAGACAGGTCAGCCTAACTTCAGTACCTGGAAAGACACCAAAACAAACTTTAAACAACCAATTTGTAAGCAGCTAGATGAAATCACACCAAACCAACCTAATTTCCTTCTTTGCCTGGACTACTGGTCGACTCTAGTGGATGAGGGAAGCCATAGACATGTATGGCTTCAGACAATTCCACATGACACTCTCCTAAGCAAACTACAGAAATGTGGTCTAGATGAAACTATTATAATGCAGGTGCATAAACTTGTTGAAAGACTATAGTCAAAAAGTAGTTATCCGCGGTTTTCTGTCAAACTGAGACAATGTGTCTAATGATGCCCCATGGGGGGTCAGCAAATGACAGGCTGCGAATTCAAAATGACCTTCACAAATTGAAAAAGTGGTCTGAAATCAACAGGATGAAATTCAATAAAGAATAAGTACTACCCTTGAGAAGGAAAAATCAAACGCACAACTACCAAATGGAGAATAACTAAGTAGGCCGTAGTACTGCTGAAAAGAATCTGAGGGTTAGAGTAGAACACAAAATGAATAGGAGTCAATGAGATGTAGTTACAAAAAAGGCTAATATCTTTCTAGGGTGTATTAACAGAGGTGTTGCATTAATACACAGGAGATCATTGTTCTACTCTACTCTCCGATAACTGCTCTACTCTACAGTTCTGGTATCACACTTCAGGAAAGATATGAACAAATTGGAGAGAATCTAGAGAAGAACAAAAAAAATGATTTAGAAAACCTGATCTATGTGGCAGTGTTAAAAAAAAAGGGGGGGGGCATATTTAATCTGAGAAAAAAATACCGAGGGGTGCGAGGACCTGATAATAGTGTTCCCATATGTTAAGGGCTGTTATAAAGAGGATGGTGATCAATTCTTCTCCATGTCCACTGAAGGAAGAACAAGAAATAACAGGATTAATCTGCAGCCAGGGACATTTAGGCTAGATATTAGGAAAAACTTTCTTTAAAACTTCCAATAATGGGGATTCCGCAACGTCTCTTGGAAACCTATTTCATGGATGTTACGGAATCCCCATTATTGGAAGTTTTAAAGAACAGCTTAGACAATCTCCTGTCAGGGATGGTCTTGGTTTACCAGTCTCAATGCAGAGAGCTGGTCTAAATGACCTGTCAAGGTCCTTTCCAGTCCTACATTTCTATACTACACCTATCTCTATTGAAGAACATGTATATCCAGCATACACCCACACCGACTAGCACCACTGGTAACTACATATATTGAAGAGCAAGTAAAGTGAACAACAGCAAGCAATTTGTGATTATCTATATAATCCTAAAGCTAAGAGAATGAGTTTTTAGTAGGCTTCCTGCATGACTTCATAAAAATAGCTGACAATAATATTTCTTCTGAGAAAGCATGTTTTAAATTACTATTGGCAATGTATGACAGCAAAACACATTACTGTACTTCAGATTTGAAAGAGGAAATTATGAAGTGATTAGTCAGAGAAGCTGGAGAGCTGAGAATAACCAGTAACAAAAGGGAGTTGGAGCATGTGATTTATGGTTTGGTATGGTGATCTTCTCAGATTTCAAAGCTAAGCAGGACTGGTGAAGTCAGAGCTCTAAAAAAAAAAAAAAACCTTCAAAAACCTGTGTGCTGGAAGAAGAGGTGCTGGGTCAGTGGCCGTATACTTTTCTTTGGGTCAATCAGCAGGCGGCATTCGTTTCTTTGTGTCAGTACCAAACCAGTGCTGAAACATGGCCAGGACTACTGGGCTACTGGAAGTGTCTTCTTCTGAATGAAACATCAACCCAAAGTCCTGACTACTTGTGGTGATTAAAAATTTTAAGGGAAGGAGTTGTTTTAACTCCAAATTCTAAATAAAGTAATTTTATTATTAACTATTTGTGTTACTGCAGCTCCTAAGAGCTCTACCTCTGAACCAGAACTCTCTTGTGCTAGGTGCTATAAACAAAAAGATTCAAGAAGATTACATAAATTTCCTTGTATAAAAATCACTCATCATTCTCAATTGGTTATAACATTCTTACTGACTTCCTGGCCTGAACCCTTCCAGTGTGCTTTCAAACAACTGCTGTAGTTCACCAGCAATGGCAGCATTAGACTTGTTTGCACTTGACTGTTCTGTAATGGATCATTACATCTCACACTTGTGTTGTGAGGCTTATCAGTTAAATAACGTTGATAAAAATCTTTGTGATCCTCATAGGAAAGGTGCTACAGAAGTGTGGAAGAGTCATTGTTATTTTTACTACCATACCTACTCTTACTGGTTATGTCTGCACTTACTAAAATTAGTTCGAATTAGTTAGTTCGAACTAACTAATTTGAACTAATTTTAGTTAGTTCGAATTAGCTTAATTCGAACTAGAAAAAATTCATTCGAATTAGCGATCTCCATTCATTTCAATGGGCCGGTTAGTTTGAACTAAGAAATTAGTTCAAACTAACATGGCCACATTGGTTAATTCGAACTAGTTAGTTCGAATTAACCCTTTAGTTCGAATACCCTAAGGAAGCCCTTAATTCGAACTAATTAAAGCCTAGTGTAGCCATGGCTTTAGTTAGTTTGAATTAAGCCTCCTTAATTCGAACTAACTTGCCAGCGTAGACATAGCCACTATTATCCTATTATGAATGAAGCATAGCCAAGATGATGGATTAGTTGGTAGAACATCAGATTGAAAATCGTCCAGGTCTGGCATGAGAGTTCTCCTAAGGAACAGCTCTGAGATAGAATATACATCCCAATGAAATTACATTTTCAAAAATGGCTTCTAAAATAGCTTCCTTAACATGCAAACAAGGAAGGAACACATTTAAGAAATCTATTTAATTATGCAAAAAACACTTACATAGTTAGATGCTAGTTTTTGTGCACACACAAAAAAACCTGTTCAAAATTATTAATGCAATTTTACAGACAGCTTGAGATTTATTTCACAGGTGGGCTCTGTAGGTGTTTTTCATCTCAACTTCTATAATTTTAGGAACAATGAATCTTAGGCAGGTGCACAAAAAGTCTTTTGTCTTCTGTACACAGGAAAAAGTTCAGAGTCATAGCCTTGGGCATTACTAATTAAATAGACTTTCCAAGAACAGAACAAGTGCTTTGAATCATTACATGTTATATATTTAGTGTGCACATTGAGATTCCTTTTTTATCAGTAATTTGTCCCTCTTGCTGTCAATCAGCAGACTAATAATACTCTTTATTTACATAACATAAAGACAATGTGTTATTCAATAGAAATGTGCCCTGTTTTAAATTCCCTGCTATCAACCATTTGTCTAACAGCAATATTATACTATGTAACATGCAAATATTAAAATGCAATGTTAATAAGTTGAGTCACATTCATTGGAGGCTAGCCAATTCCCTAACACATTCCATTATTTAAAAAAAAGAAAAAAAAAAGTTCAGGGTAAGAAAATGTAAACCATCTTCCATCCTTTTTTAATACTAGCTTAACATTAGGGGAATTTTAATGTGATTTTGTTTAAATATTAAACATTACTGTTCTTCCTTTGGTTCTTAAATTAACATTAAGGCTCAGGCTCTTACCACCAGGATCCCATATCTTTTAGGTTCCAAAGGGGTAGCCGTGTTAGTCTATTGCAGAAAAACAACAGAGTCTTGTGGCACTTTTAAAGACTAACTGATTTATTTATCGCTTGAAGTTTCGTGGGTGAAAATCCCACTTCGTCAGATGCACGAAAGCTCATGCAATAAATAAATCTGTTAGTCTTTAAAAGTGCCACAGGACTCTGTTGTTCATATCACTTAGGTCACTGCTATTTTACTTTTCTAGGTGGTTTCCTATATAATGATCTCCAAGCATGTTATACTCAGGAACAAATTATGCCTCTCAAAACCTATGAGAGGTAGTTATTGTTGTTTTTAAGCAAGGAAACTGAGGCACTGAAAGAGGTCAAGTAACCTGTGCAAGATCACATGGTAGGTTAGTGATTGTTCTGGGGGTGAAATTTCTAAGTCCCGGATTCTAGAATCCCACCCCTCTACTTTACCACAAAAGCAGATAAAACCGATGGCAAGTTTTTACTGATCAACCAAGAATTAAACACAATGGCTATGTCTACACTGGTAAATTAGTTCGAATTAAGGAAGCTTAATTCGAATTAACTAAAGCCATGGCTACACTAGGCTTTAGTTAGTTCGAATTAAGGGCTTTCTTAATTCAAACTAATAACTTCAAACAGGGTATTCGAACTAAAAGGTTAATTCGAACTAACTAGTTCGAATTAACCAATGTGGCCATGTTCATTCAAACTAATTTCTTAGTGTGAACTAACCGGCCATTGAAATGAATGGGGATCACTAATTCGAACTAAGTAAAAGTGCCATGAATGGCACTTGCTTAGTTCGAACTAAGTTTTCCTAGTTCGAATTAAGCTAATTTGAACTAACTAAAATTAGTCTGAATTAGTTAGTTCGAACTAACTAATTCTAGCAAGTGTAGACATAGCTAATGAGAAGAGTTTTAAGTCTGTTTGACAGTTTGTATATAGCAAGAAAGGAATGATCACTATGTGAATTACCAGAATCTTGCGCCATATAAAATGGGTCACGTTTTATTATTTGTTCTGCTGAATGTCACTGGAAGTGGTTTGTAAATACACCATTATTACATTTTCTAGGAGGACAGAGTGTTGCTCAGTATATTAAGTGATTTAATTTTGTGTAGTGGCCCACTTACTTTGAAAAGCTGATACAATGCAGGCGGCAATGTCATTAGGTGATCAGAGCAGAACAGAATTGGGTTTTATAGTACTGTTCATACTTAAGTAACCCCCAAAGTACTTTACAGTAATGAGCTGGAAACTGGTAGTGCAAAGACTGCGCAAGCAAGTTTCGGCTTGGTCCTGAGCACCTTCTGCTCTCATTTAAAAATGTTCATCTAGACAGCCAGTGGCTAATGAGGTTTCAACTGCCTCAGTTTAGCAGTTCCTCTGAAAAACGGCACCTCTAACAGTGCATCATCCCTTCGGCGCATCAGTGCAATTTCAACATTAGGAATGAGCCCAAGAACGCATGTGATTCTTGAATGTTGTGTCCAAGACCTTCTGGCCCAAAAGCGCCATGACTGAAGCCATGCCAACGCTTGCTAGCAAGTGACACAATTCAACAACAGAAACGTTTAGGATATATTTCTCTTTTGAGGTAGGAAGGATAGCATGTTCTTATGACTTCCCCTTTGACAAGAACATATATTTGGCTTCCTTGTTGTGCCAAATGCATTAAACCCTCAGTAATTGGTGTTTTGGCACATATTGACTCTCAGAGAAATACAAATTTACATTAAAAAACAACGAGAGTTCTGTGGCACCTTATAGACTAACAGATTTTCTTCGGCATAAGCTTTCTGATGAAGTGGGTTATAGCCCACGAAAGCTTATGCCGAAGAAAATCTGTTAGTGTATAAGGTGCCACAGGACTCTCGTTTTTTGCTGTACAACAGACTAACACGGCGACCCTTCTGGAAATTTCTACAAATTTACATTTTCTTTCTTAGAAAGACGTTAAAGGGAGGGTTGTTTGGGTTTTTTTTTTAAATGGGTCTGTGTATTATGGTGTAAGAATTCTTTTTAAAGAACGGTTTATCAATTTAATTCCAATCAGAATGACACACAGGTTTATGAGGCAATTAACTAAATATTTGTTTTTTCAAGTTTCAATTCATTATAGTAAATTAACCATTTTCCACTTGAAAGCGTTGCATTGCTAGACTGAAAGCCAAAAAAAAAAAGTGTAAATTTAGAAACATTTCTCTCTGATTTTTAAATCATGGCCTATTCTTCATCACATTAACTCAACATATTATATGCAATTGAAAAAAATATTTGAGTATTAACTGCAGAACCTGTCATTTTTTAAATGTCAGTTTCAAGCAACCAGGCATAAATAAAGAACAATTATAGCTCTAAAACCAGCGTTAACAGCTGTTCAAGCAAACAATCGCAGAGAGTTGATTTTATAGTCACACAACACCCACCTACAGTTAGGCAAGTGCCAAAACATGAACCCAAGGGTCCTTGACAATTCTTGAATAGCCAGAAACGTTTGCCTCCAAAGACACAATACTGAATATAAAATAGCTTGAAAAACTAAAGAAAAGAAACCTAAAATTAGTGCTTTATTCCTATATGCCCCGTTGGGTATAAAGTAGGTTTGCCCGGTCTATGGTTTTCGACCAGAAAGTCAGGTCGAAAAGAAAACGTGGCCGTTTCTGGTGGGCTGCTGACATGTTAAAAGGCCGGTTAACCACGGTAACTGGCCTCCCTCACTAGGAGGTTAAATGGGAAGAACAATAGCTGCTGCAGGAGCCTGGAGGAGCTGCTTGGCTTAACAGCTGGTGGAGGGCAGTGCCTGGCTCCACCCTTTCTGGCAGAGAGGTAGGGTACTGCTGCCAACTGCCACATGGGAGGTGTGGATCCTATTTGCCCCACTGTGCCCCTTCCCCTTGTGCCAGGGACCAGTCCCCTCTGCCCCAGGAACTGACCTCCTCCACCCCATAGGCTCTGCATCAGCTCCTCCCAGCCCAGCTCTGCAGGTGAGCCACAGGAGAGGAGGGGCACAAGCAAACAATGGATGAGGGGAGGGGAAGGAATGGGACAGTTGGTGGGGCAGGGATGTTCAGTTTTCAGCAATTAGAAATTTGACAACCCTATAAGACAGTTAGCAAAAAGTATCAAGGATCTCTGTGGATAATGTAGCCCAAACTGTCAGTAAAGGAGGTTACAATAAAGGTGTCCTAGTGCACCGAGAAGAGCCAGCTAAAACCCTCAGCGACTGATCTGCAGAGACTGAGTCTAGCTTTTCACCACGGTGCAACCAGCGAAAGTGTCAAAATCTTGGAATAACTTCCTTTCCAGCACTTTGCATATCGTTAGCTACAAGCCCCACGAATACACTCACAAAGGCCCACTTTATATTTACCTTTACTCTATTTTGATCTTTTAAACATTGTAATTAATTAGTTCTGCTGCAATGAAGTCATCCAGAAACAGTCATGCATGAGCCAGGCGTTGCACATGGTAAGCAGCAATCTTTTAACAGGTATTGTGCCAAATGAACAGATAGCTCTTTCCTTATGCCTACCATTATCTTTCTATCTGTCCAGAAATAAGCCATGTAACCTCTCTGTGCCTCAGTTTACCCATAAGTAAAATGGGTGCGCTAACATTCTGACCTCATGGGTGATTGCAAGGGTTAGTGCTTAAAGATACCAGTTGATGAGTGATCCAAAGGGATCCTTCATTGCCCTGCACAGAAGCTGGCAAGGTGGTTTTCTCAATAAAACGTGTTTTGCTAAATATTCCTGTTAATGCATTGGATTACAGTGCATAAGTCTGAGCTGCAACTGCCACATAGGTCATGAGGCCGCTCAAGAAGCTGTAGCCACAGCTCTTCAAGAGCTCCTCCCATGTACTGTGTATGTTTGCCTAAGACATTCACCACAATACCTTACATAGTTCTCTGGGAAAAGCTCTTTTCATAAGGTAAAGACACCACATCCCAGTTTTCTGTTAACCTTTTATTTACCTTGAAGACTGACAGTGGAAAGAACGCTAGGTTAACAATGCATTTAATTTTTTTCCTATCCGTTAACATGTTCACAGTTCATAACAACTAATGGGGAAGGAGGCCATTTCTCAGTAGCTAATAAACTACTGCAAAGCACTTTATAAACAATTCATTACATCCCGTGAGCAAGTATGAGTATCTTCTCATTTGAGAGATGGAGAACCTCAGCTACAGAGAGGTTAAATGACTTGCTCAGAGTCACACAGTGAGTCAGTGGCACAGTTGGGAATGGAATCCAGATTTCTTGACTCTGACTCCTTTTCTACTGCTAGATCACACTCCCTTTATAAAGGCAAGTCGTTTTTTTACTCTTCCCCTTGAGAGTAACTACCAGGAAATCGACTCCATTTTGTGCCCCCCACTGGTTTGGACATTACTGCTCTGTATAAATTGTTTGTAGCAGAAATATGTTGAAAAGTGAAAAGGTGAACTGCACTTTGCTCTTAATGTATTCTATTTACACTGCTTGACGTTTCGTAACCATAATACACCTAGGCTCTACATCAACCAATCGTAAAGCAACACTTCATTCTCAACATTCTTTAGGCTTATACTTCCAAGGCAAATGGAATGCTGAGACTATTCAGGCAGTCTGATTGGCTAATGCAGAGGCATTTGTTCTTTATAACGGCTCTGTACATTGGTCCTACTTAATCATTCTGTTGCATGTCATCTTGGTGCTTTACAAAGTGAAAATGGACAAAATATATGCAAACAAGTCAAAACCTATTAAAATGCATATAGCCAATGCTGCTGTTCTGTATTCCTTTATTTATTTTAAAAATCAGCAATAGTGACCTTAGTACAGAACATTTTCATGCGACTAATGATGGACTGAAACAAATTGCCATCGGTTGTATTTTATTGTATCATCTCCTCCCAGGAAATGGCCTCTTCTGCAGTTGCTATTGCTTTAACAGTTTACCCGTGAGAAGAAAAAAAAATCATCTCACAAGAAGAGTGACAGTACTTTATTAATTTGCACATGCAATAGTTCACCCACAAAGATTTACAGGTGATTTGTAAACCTTTTTCTCCTCTCTATGGTGAATGCAAAATGCCTGAAAAGGTTATTCCTTGCTTACTTAAGACATATCAGGAATGGCAAGCATCATCTTCCACGCTTTTACTGGAGAGCCTTTAGGAGGTCTCCAAGTTGTTTACTATGAGTTTTGATTAGGAGATAAAGTGAGCTGAGTCTTTAATGAAAAGCTTCTTTTATCCACAATTAATTTCTGATGCACAAAACAAGAATAAAAACTCCATTCTTTTTTGATAAAGTGGGGGAGGGAACAACCTTTCAATCCATATAGATGCCAAAAAGCACAAGATCAAATCTTCATTTTCTTTGCAGCTCATTTCAATATGAAAAAGTTATGAGGTCTGGTGTTGCTCAGATTTTACCATTACAAAATTAGTACAGAGCCTTTACTCAGAAGTTTAGTATCATAAATAATTAAAACCAAATTATTATATCAGATAAATGAACAGAGTACATTACAGGAGGCATGTGCTTTGTTATTTATTGCTGCTCATTTGCCTCCTACTTTACAAAATTCCAAATCATTAGTCAGGATTTCTTAGACTGTACTGCAGTTTGCTCAGAAGACTTTTACCGTGCTCTTTCACAAATGTCGCCCTGAATGCTCCCTTGTACAATATAGATTTTTGCGATAAATTGTACTGGTCTATATTCAAAATGGTCAAGGAGATCTGGACTGATTAAGAAAGAAAGAAAGAAAGAAAGAAAGAAAGAAAGAAAGAAAGAAAGAAAGATCTTAGCCATAAAATGAAACAGATACTCTATCTCGGAATTATAATGACATGCTAGTGTGCAGATGAAAAGGTTTAATCTCAATGCTACTGACACTAACATTATATTGTTCTTGTGAGCATAAAAGTGTGCAGCACACTCATGTTCTTTGAAGTTTTTCTTTGTTCCTTTGACTGAGTTTATGCAGGTCAAAGATCGCCATCACTGCACATATCTGTCACTGAAGGGTAATAATACTACAACTCGGTTTAGAAGCAAGCTAAACTGGTATGTTAAATCAGCAACAGACACATCAATCTTACTATTCTTGAAGACCATATAGTTCAAGGCCTGGAGGTTAGACCTCAAGACTAATGATAGTTACTAGTTTCTCTGACTTTATGCACCAGGTTAGGTCTCTCTTCTTTTGAGCAGCTTGTAAGCAAAACATGTCTGGAAAGCAAATTTTCACTGATAATCCAGGGAACACTGACAGAACCCTACTGAAGGTCAGCAGGATTGTGAAGAAGCATGCAGAGATGCCTACAATAGCAATAAGAGCTTCCGGGGAAAAGACTGAAGAGACACAGCAGTCATCAGAAAAATTAGGTAATAATAATCATTTGTGAGACCTGGAAACACTATGATTATTTATGCAGGACCATAAAAATGCAATGTTACAATGCACCTATTCTGTCAGTTAAGTTACTGATAAGCACTGGTCATTAAGCACTAAAACATATATTCCCTCATTCATAAACTGCAAGAGAATTTTCTTATATACAACTTGCTCTTAATAGATTGGCAGTAAAAGAGATTTTTTTAAAAATGGAGAAAATGAAATTCAGCTTAAGTGCTTTATAATGACAATGGATTTACATGCCAGTCCCTGACGTGCAGCAAGCCAAATGAACAAACCTCAGCTGTTTGGATACCTGTTGAAATTACAGTCTCACATACATAAATATGAATAAACTTTATATATGCAAAGAAAAGTGGTCCAGACACACACAGATACAAAGCATGCTCCAAAGTAGAGCTCAACTGCTGAGCTAAGCATAAGAAGTCCATACAGTTAGAAGGCAAGGGTATTGCTTAGTATCAAACACGAAGTTAAGGAAGGTGAACGTGCATTCATTCACATGCACCCCTAAATATATATGTGGTAAGGCACTGGCATTAAACACGAGAAGATTCATTGCTAAATTTCTCACCATTGGTACTACCAGCAACAGTTCACCAATGATGAGAAATGCTAAGGAAAAAAAAACTAAATAAGGGGGTTTTGGGGTGTGTGTTTAGAATTAGAAAAACAGGCAGGTGCCCTGTGTGTTGTACCTACTTCAGTGTTTTGAAATAAGTGAGAGAGAGAAGTGGCTCATCCAAGGAACTGTGGTTCTAATGTACCACTTTTTACTAATGTAATATGGGAAAGAAAATTGCAGCTACTTTTAAAGAGAAAAGGAATATGCGAATTTCAGCTTCTCTCATGTCTTCATGCCTTTCCTCGGTTACAAAGGAAGTACCTCATGCCAATCTTTGATAAGTGCTTGTAAAGAACCCATACCATATGCAGCTCCTATCAGTCTTGAGGCTCAAATTCTGCCTTCAAGGTCCTGATCCAATTCCTTTTGAAGTGAATGGGAGCCTTTCTCCTGATTTCAGCAAATACTGGATTAGGCACCAAATGTGGAGTGCTAAAGAGGTCTTTTCTCAGCAGGAAAACAGTATGTATTAAAATCTCCTTAGACCAGCCAAAAAGTGCTATATTCACTTAGTTATTTAAAAACCCAACTGAGCCTTTTATTTTCAGAGAGCGATTTTCACTGGATCATTATCAATTACAGAGACACTGAAGGATCTATTTTTCATCCTCATTGCATCCATCATCTAGGAGTCCCATAAGACTCCACTATTCAGAGAAAGGCTCTTGGGATTCTACTGCAGTTCTCTTACATTAAAGGTACCATATGTAAGGCTTTATGGTTTTAATTTTGAACATGCTCATCAGCTAGTCTAGAAGCAGAACACATAGCAGCTCAAAACCGTTACTGTGGCCACACAAAATCTCAAAGAATTTCCTTGAGAAGTAATATTGAAATTATTAAAACCAGCTTCATGTCTTGTAATGTTGCTGACCACCAAAAGGAACAAGAAGGCGAGTGCGTTGGAAATAAAATGAAATAACCTACATGAGTTAAAATTCTAAACCTACCCCAGGAGCGTCTCTTAATATCAAAGTAATGTTCTTAGAAAAGCTAATGAAGCATATTAACTGTGGTAATGATAAACATTTAATCTCTTTATTAAATGCTATTGCCTCCTTTTATTTGCAAGTCACATAAACTAAAGGACGAAGGATCAAAATGAAACTTTTAAAACATGCTGACTTCATCAGGGTTAGTTACACTTTTCCGATCCTTGAATACTTAAGGCAGCATGTAAACAATGCACATATTTAAATGTAGCAATGGAAAAATCATCACTTGTTTTTAAGAATGTGTCTATTTAACACAATAAGCTCATTGAAAATCCTTGAAAGTGTATTAATCAAACCAACACTAAACCCTCAGGGAGAGGCTCAATGATTCAAATATGTTGTTTACCAAGTATAACAAATATTAATATGATAAATGTGTTTATTCATATGTCAGTGTGTGTGTATGTGTACACACACATTACAGATGCACATGCTCATATCTATGCCAGTATGGATAGACACAGATATTCATATGGATTGTGCAGATTTTAGGGCTGGATTTAATGGAATACACTAGCTGTTTTGTACTGCCCCAGTGGCCAAACCAGCCATGCTAAAAATTGGCCAGTTAGGTCAAATGCACAGCTGCCTTGTGTTGGAGGGAGTTTGAAGCAGTAGGAGAGTACCAATGGATGGATGGTTGCTGACGGGGATGGGTGTTATCTGGGAGTGTACTGAGAGAGATGGGGCTACTTCAGTCTTGCGTCCTGGCTGCTGCCTCTACCTATTGCCTGGCCCTTCCCTGGTTAGATCCAGCAGGGGGAACAAAACAACTACCAAAAATACACCCCCCCCCACCCACAATAGCCTAGAAAAATAACTGAAGTCCCTGCCTGGAGCTCAGATGGAATAATGCACAAATGGGCCACCAGCCTGCTAGATATGTGAGTGTCATGTGAGATGCCAGACATTGGCAATATAGCAGAAGACCCTGAAGGATGTGGAATCAGCCCAGTTCTACTCTCTGGGCAAGAAAACAGGGTGAAAAGACAAAGCAAGCGAGAGGCTGTAGAGCAAAGCTCCATCACAGTGTCTCTAACAGGCCCACAAGAGGCGTGGATCTGGAGGTGAAGTAAAAGAATGCTGAAGAGAGAAGCTTGCAGAAGATCTGTAGGTCCTCTTGGGGACTGTGACATAGTTCCTCTTCTACCTTGCTGGGTCCCGCGCTTCCCTCTAGCGGTGTGTCTGTTTCCCTCAGGGGAAAGGTCCTTTGCCTCCCCCACGACTCCTTCGGGCAAGGGATTTTCCATCCCCCAGTCTTTATACCTGTGGGGCTCTTCCTGACCAGCATTCTGCTCCTTCTACAGATCTATCTGCCTTCCAATCGCACCTTGCCTCCTCTCACACACTCCCGTAGCTCTCCTCACTTTCATACTCCAGCTACCCACTTTCTCTGGAGGGAAGGCTTTTTTAACAAGTCCTGGGTGGGGCTTTGATTAGCTCCAGGTGTGTCAATTAGCGTGAAGAAAGCACTGCTCAGCTACAAGGGGAAAAGGGACTTGCTGAGCCTGGGACTAATATTGATTTTCTAGAACTCTCTGGAAACCCTCCAATCTGACCTTGTCACAGGACCTATCATTCTCCAAACACCTTTGGAAAAACTGCCATTTCTACCTCCTCTCAAAGCATGATGCTACCACTTCCCACGTTAACAAGCCACAACTCCATCTGCTAGCTTACAAGTCTTCAAGAGAGCTTCTTAGGATTGTTGGAGGTGAGGGGCATTCAGATCCTGCACAAAACACTATGAATAGGACAGTCTCTGCCCCAAAGATTTTACAATCTAAATGACAGATAAATAAAATAAAACATGCTGGGTGAGCCAAAAGATAGAGTAACCATAAGTTTGGCTGGTTTTAATTTTTGTTAATGACTGATAAGAGATATTTGAGATGATTGAGAAGAGAGTCTCTGATATGACATAATGGATCCCACTTCATCTGCCATTAAAACAGATGGTTATTCTTTCACCACCCCTGATACTAAACTGTTTTATTGAACAAAAGTGGGCCTCTTCCATCTAACTGTTTCATCTTCTAATATCTCAAACACTTAGGCTAAGATTACACTGACTACGCCGCTGTCAGCACGATTTTCCGGGTTCGATTGAGCAGTCTGTGTAGACGTGCTCAATCAATCCAGAATTCACCCGAGCAACTCCAGCCCCGGAACTGCATTATCTGTAAGCCCCCTGGAACGCATTTCCAATTGGCTTAGCATAGTGTGTAGGGAGTACTTAGTAAGTCATCGGGAAATACGCAAGGTATTTTACGTACCTTGCGTATCTCCCGTCGACTGCCACCAAAAAGTGCGGCAAGTATCGACTAGAGCTTAGAAAAGATTCAGAGAAAGGCTACAAGAATGATTAGAGAGATGGAAAACATGCCTTATAGTGAGTGAGACGAAAGAAGCTCAATCCATTTAGCTTATTAATGAGATGGTTAAGATATGACTCGATCATTGTTTTCAAGTACCTATAAGGGGAAGGGATTTCTGGTAGTTGATGGCTCTTTAACAGAAAAAGGGGATAACAAAATGCAGTGATTGGAAACTGAAGATAGACAAGTTTGATTAGAAATAAGGCTCAAATTATTTAATAGTGAGTGTAATTAATTACTAGAACAACTTACCTAAAAATATAGAAGGTTCTACTTCACTTGCTGCCTTTAAATAAAGTCTTGATATCTTTCCAAAAAAATACTCTATAGCTTAATTAAACAGAAGTATCACACCTCTGTAACGATCATAATGCTATTTATTTTGTAACACTTAAGCAAAGGGTTTTTTTTAAAAAGGAAGCATTAGGTTTTGCAAAAGGGAGAGTAAACCCCAACAAACCTGTTTACAAAACATCTATTCACTTTATTAGCAGTCTAAAGGTTCATCACAAAGGATATGATGGTACCAAAGAGGTTATTAATGCCTGTGTAAAAAGCTGTTGAATAAATCTGCTACATGCCGATTATGTCTGTGGTACTGTATAAAGACATCATTCTTAAATAAAATAAACTTATTAAAATAGATTTATTGGACCTCCAAGGCTGTACATTTAAGAGGTCTGGCAGGAGTGTGCATTCTGTCATATTCACACATACTTTCCATTGTATTGGGAGAGTGAAATTATTCAAAGGAGTATATTTTTTCTGGGATGAATTTGTGGAGTAAAATTCACACACACAGGCAGCACTGAACCAAGCCAGAATAGTCACGCTGTGTATGGAGATCTACAGAAGAACTGAGGTGGCTGATAAAGAATCCAACTATTACTTACACAAAAGGCTGTGCAGCTGTGCCGTGGGACCCGGGGCTGTTATTCTAGCCTGCAGGCAACCAAGGCTAGAACATTGGTCCTGAACAGCCACTGACCCCGTTATACATTCCTTGTGTAGGAGTTGGAGACACCGAATAAGCACAGATCCAATGAGCTTAACCCTGACTCTAGACTAACCTTTTCTAGCTTTGCATAGACTACCCATTGGGAGTGCCTTGTTAGAGAAGAAGCTCCCCTATGTGTGGCTGTCCCACGGAGACCCACTGGCAGGCTTAATCCTCATATACGGACAAGAAGAACTCTCTGCAGTGGGCTGAATCTCCCCCAGTACGGTGTGGAACTTCAAATGTCAATTCTGAATGGTAACCGTATGAACTCAAATTATTGCACCTCTGGGAAAATATAAACTATTTTCTGTCTTATGCTTCGTTCCCATTCAAAAATACATTCCGCTGCACACCACAATGTCATATAACATCTGCAAAGCAAAGTTAGAGCCCTTTCCCATAATTCTGAGGAAATTTTCTTACTCATTTCAACAGCAAATCTTTTGTGGCAACCACATTATTGTGTTTTAGAGACAGATTTTTGTATCAACATGCAAATTATCTCAAGACATATAATCAGCATTTTATGTCAAGAAACACACAGGCCAACAGTGACTTATATCACCCTGAAACATTTTTGGAAATGAAAATGTGTATTTTGGCTTATTTCCTTCAGTCTTCAATAGCAGTGGATTCCCCATCCCCCCTTCTCTCTTTTTAACGTTATTCTTTTCTCATGAACTGTCAAAAAGATTGGGGGGAAAGTCAAAACACATGTGTAAAAAGACATAAGCAGCAGCATTGATAAAATAATTCATATTGATGTAATAGAGATATCAAAAAATAACGTGGATACTTCATGGATTAAAGGTCTACACATGTGCCCCAGAATGCATTGCGTCACGACCTCCTTCTATAAGTCCATGAAGAATTGTGCCTAGGCCCTATTCATTCAGTAGCAGACAGTTGTAGAAATGGAAAGAAACACACTAATTAGCATTTCATTTTCTGGTGGAATCTACAATATCATTGGTAAATGTGTGGGTGATCTACGAATCCTATAAATCAGAAATAGAACAGATCAACCAACCAACCCACCATTTGTCTACCGCAACTGAGTATCAGAACAGTGTACGGAGGAGATGTGGGAGTAACCTATTCAGTATTCATGGAGCATACTGTCACGTAAATATTTTTAACTCTCTTTCTCTGCATATGTAGATGTGTAAATACACAAAAGAATGACTTAATTTGTTCTGCTTTCTGTACAAATGAATAATGGGCTAAATGGATTGAAGTGAATGATGTATTTATCTTTCCAGTGAGGCCAAACACGATGATTCGGCCCTTAACTCATAAGTAGTTAGATATAGATGATATATCCATGGGCACCAGGTTTGTATAATTTTTGCTGGTGCCTAGTCCCGCCCCCCCACACTGGGCCTATTTTATATAGGAGAGGGACAGGGCCGGAAGGGAGGGAGCAGCTGCTGTACTGCACTGCTTGGGGCCAGGAGCAACACCTGGGCCCACATTGTAGCGGGGCAAGGGGGAGGGCAGGGGCTGGGAGTGTGGGGGGCAGAGGGAGTGGCCACAGCCTCACCACACTGCCTGGGGGGGCGGGGCTCACACCAGAGTGGCTCCTGGCCAGCCAGAGTGTTTCTGGAGAGAGACAGAATGGAGAACTGCCCCGGGCGCTGGGGTCCACTGCGCTCTGCCCCTGAATGCCTAGCCCCACTGAAGGCTGTGTGGCCAGTCCCCCAGCAGCACAGAAATATTGGTAGAGGAGGGCCCACTTTACTCATTTTGGTATAGCGGGGCTCCACAGGCCCATATAACTCACTACCTATGTATATATCCTGTCAACACATCACGTATTTCATTCCTACTACAGCCTCCGAAAGGCACAAATAGAAAAAGAGAGGAAAAAATCGAAATGTTTCATTAAAACTCAACACAGAGACACGGGTTTGCTTGTTTTTTGTCATCTTTCTGGCTGCCTTGCCAATCAAATCCCTTCTCGCTCTTCGCTTTACCACATTTTGTGAGCTTTAACCGTGCCAATGTTACTTTCAATGTATTATCCACCTGAGACTGCCAAAAAGGGGTACAAAAATAAACACCCCGCCCAATAAAATTCAAAAGAGAAGGCCATGATTTTACAAGCTTTCTTTACGCAAGTCATCGCACTGATGTTCACCCGTTGCGTTAGTAATGGTGGCAGAATCAAACCCGGCAAGAGAGATCACCTGTTAGCAGGAGTTTAAAAAAAATCAAGTGAAAGAAAATGTCTAAAAGAGAAAAGAACAATGATCTTTCTCTCCCAATTCTGTCTTCCATTGGGATCATCGAGCCAAGAAAACGAAAACATCTTTTTAATTCCCCTCTTCTAAAAACGGTATGAGTAAGAGCACCAACGAAACAAGAGCAGGATGTGCAAGAGTGGTCTGGTATTTGATTCTGCTGATTCTCGGAGCTGATATTTTCAAGTGCTCCTGGTGTGGTTGGATTTTATAATTACATGAGCAGAAACAAGTCGTCTCTGCACTCACCCTGCTAGGCAGGGAATCACTTACGGGGCTGGTGGAAAAGTGGAACATCTCATTTTCATTAACCTGGCTGATAGCTTCAGATTCATAGATAGCATTAGTAAAGCACTGCTTTCATCCAGAGTGGAAGTCGCCTTGGGTTTAACTCTGCATTAACTTGACCTTCACAAAGTAAAAATACAAGAAGGTGGGGAAAATTTCAACCAGCAATACTTTTCCAGCAGAAGGCAAAGCCTTATAAAGTGTGGGGGTTCAGTTATTCCCAAAGCAGTGTTTTGTTACTGACTGATTTCTGTGTGGAGAGTAATGGTTTACAAAACTGCCTTGCCCATGGCAAGGAGGGTAAAGCCTCGGGCTTGTGTAATTTAAAATTCATTTTTGCTCAATCAGACAATTTTAGAGTAGGAGAGCATCTATTTTTATTTAATAGAGGCAACCCCCAAATCTGAATTCCTATACATCATCGGGAATTAACACTGAGTTGCTCATACAGTTCAGGGTGCAAAAGAGACTCCATAAAAAGCATCAGTATTGTTAGGTGTCCAAAAAATCCTTTCTAAGTTCTCATATAAGCTATGTCTACACTGGCAGTTTAAGTCGACTTAAGGAGGCTTAAGTCGACTTAAACAAAGCCATGTCCACACCAGGCTTTCATTAAGTCGATTTAAGAAATTCCTTAAGTAGACTTAATGAACACTTAAGTCGACTTAATAAGAACTGTCTATTAGGTCGACTTAAGCCTGCTTAGGTCGATCTAACCCTTCCAACGTAAGCCCAGTGTGGACGTTTAAGTCCACTTTGTTAAGTCGACCTCAAGGCAGATAGGTCAACTTAACAAAGTGGACTTAGTCCAGGGACAGCACTTTGTTAAGTCGACTTAATAAGGTCAATTTTAAGTCGACTTAAAGTCGACCTTATTAAGTTGACTTAACAAAGTGCACCTATCTTTTTGTAGTGTAGACATAGCCATAGAGACCAACCCTGAAAAATGTTTATTATAGGGCATTACAGGACCACTCACATGCTAGGCTTGGCAACATGTATTTGTAGGATCATGTTTGCCTCAATGAAATCTTTCCCCTAACCCCATTTCTTTTAAGGATATATTGCGGGTCAGAAAAGGAGGACGGGAAAGACAGATGGATAGACACACACAGTTAATAATACCTGACTCCGCAAACACTCACTCACCTGAGAAAGGATTTGCAGGATTCAAGTCCAATAGTGACAAAAAATCAGAACATTCAAAATAAGTGATATTAAGAGATACAAAATGTATAATTTCCCCCCTTTCATTGTTGTGAGATCATTAAGAGCAGTTTTATCATACTCCAGTGAGATCCAAAATAGGCTTTCGTTATGGGTCTAATGGAACAAAAATCAAAACTTTCTGCCTTTTCTTTTACGTTACCCGCACTGGCATCACCACCCGCATCACCAAAAATGGGCATAATCTAAAATAATCATGTGTCCGTTGACTGCTCTTACAGAGCTCTAAGATGAGCTTTACACATTGTTTTCGGTGTGCCAAATAAAAACGGTGGATGCATTTTATACCTTTCCCTTTCATTTTCTTGTTGGCAGAGGAGCACTTTTTAAAAAAAATAAGCAGCATCAAAAGGCAGCCTTCTTTAACAATTTGCAACTGTTTTCATGGACTAGTGATATTTTTTTCCCTAAATAGGTTGACAAAATCAGGCTGACACATGCCTCTGTCATAACAGGGCCAAATTCTGACCTCACTTATATACAAACAGGTCTTATAAATGACAATGGGTGCTACATGTTTGCAACAGTGTTGAATTTGGCCATACAGAATTTGACATTCTTTATTATACAGGATTTGGCCCTCTTTATTTGGCCCTCCATTTCCTCAATGAGGCCACAGTCATGCAAGACTCCCTGTGCTCTCAAATCCCATTGACTCCTTTGCATTGCCAACATTAGATCTTATATGTTATCATGAGTTAAAGATGAAGGCTTAGCATTAACTTTGATACTCCTGGCTTTCCTAGTGAGCCCATGGAATTTTTAAGTTCCACACAATATAAACAAGACTCCCGAGGGCTAGGTGACATAATGGAGTTTGCATTAGCTTTTCTTCTATGGAGTCTGATGTTCAAACTAAGCTGAGATGGGACACGACAAATGAGAATCCATTTTATCTCCAGCTAGCCTGCCACAACCCACCACTCTGCCAAGAAAGTACACTCAATACAGAATTTAAACCTGCATACCAGCTTATCTGCCCAACCTGCCCGTGACTGGCAGTCTCTGCTCAAGAGAAGACGATCAATGGACTAGTTCATGCTGGTGATGTTAGATCTTCACAGTCACGAACCTTACATTCTGCACTTGAATAACAGTTGTAGCAACCAATAAAGAAACACCACTCTAGATAAACACTTTGTGAAATGAGATCAGTATTGGTAAACAGCAGTCTCACTTATATTTAAATATGTGCAGTTTTTTAAATGCAAATAAAAAAAATTAAAGGTAAGATCCTTAATGCTCTCTAGATATCAGCTAGGTCTAGATAACTTAATGAATGAATGGAGCTAGACTGATGCTGCTTTCAAAACTCCAGTTAGGAACAAATCTTGATTTCCAAAGTAAAGGAAAAGGTTGATAAACTATGGTAACCTACATTAATACAGCTGACTTCCTCGGTTGGGTTCTTAACCATAAATTGTCTGTCTGGTGAATGAAGGTCAATGGGTGAATATACCACAGGACCACTCCATAAATCACTAATGCAGTATTCCTTAAAACCAATACCAAATCTTGTATGTCTTTTAAAAACCAGAATGACATACTATCAGTTACAATACAGGACAAGTACAATTTGAAATATGAAATGAATATGAAATATGAAATATGAATGTGAACCAGCTTGCCAAAATAATTTCATTTTTGGAACCTGGAAGGAACAGATAGAAGAAAAAAACTGATGGAAATTTGCAGTTTTGTCTGGTGAATGGACTGTAAAAAAAACCACGCACAGAAACATCAAAGAGCTCAGAAGAGCATATCTGTTAAGGTCCTCTTGAAGCTACAAAACCGAGATGGACATATTTCAAGAAGTGACCCTTCTCTTGTGAGATTTCCAGTACCTTCTGCTTCCAAGTGGGCTATAAAAATAGCAATACAGGCACTTTTTTGGGAATAATTTGGCACTTCTGGGGTCCAGCAGAACTGAAGTGCAACATAGAGGCATATGAACATGGAAATAAAAGGAAAGGACACAAGTTAAAGTGTTTGAAGCCTCAAAAAGGGTTCACTTTGGTCTCTGTACTAGTTTAGGGTGAAGACTTGGGTCAATTCTTATTGGATCCTAACAGGTTCACAAAACCCTATAATCTGTGATACCAGGCAGCTTCAGACTATTATTACAAAGAATTCCTCTTAGAAATCTACATTGCGGGTCCAATGGAGCAGGAGCCTGAGGATCTGGGCCTGAATGTTTGTGTTTATAGTGACAATCATGATTAAATAGTATCTTTATTTGCTCTTTCCAAAGCCACGTTTTACTGCTGTCAAGGCCAGTTGGTTTATACAAAATTTCTCAATGTCCTAACACTGCGAAAGCTGCCTACAGACTAGAGTATTAAAGCGCAATTTGACCAGCAACTTTATTTCTTAGGAGCATGTATGAAAAGACAAGAGGAGAGATCAGATTAAAAGAAGAAGCCAAGAAAGGAAACAGACTGGGGGAAAAAAAATCAGTGAAGGGTTGTGTGGGGCCAAGAAAGGTCTCGGGTTTCCAAAGTAATATTTGGTTATTAACAACTTCTCCACTCTGAGGAGAATTATTTATCATGCTCACACAGAAAGCCCACATTTGACTCAAGATACCATCTAACATTACCAGAAAAGTGGATCTTTCTAATTGTTCAACAGACACCAAGCTATGAAAGAAATTGTGGGCAACAGAGTAGGTGTAGCTTATGTCCTGAAGTGTTGTGTGCCTTTTGTTTACATTGTTACATAGTCCATTGTTATGAACAAAAATATTAAAAGAAAAAATGGGGGAGTTCTATTATTCATCTCTGAACTTCTCTCTGTGTGTAGTTTCATTAGATACCATATGCACACATATCACAGGATCTCTTTGATAGTTACTGGACTGGACGCAAAATGTGGGAATGCAGGGGTGGGCACAAGGAAGGTAAGAAGGGGCACCGTCCTCCCAATAATTTTTGGCAGAACACAATTTCTCAGGCCCCCGGGCTGTGGGGAAGGAAAGAGCAAGATCCTGCAAGGGCCGGAGGAGAGGGAGGATGTGGAACAAAACAAGCCCCCCTCCAAAAAAACGAGGCACGCCCTTCAAAGCACAGACAAGAGCTGTTGGGCTTTGGGCCCCAAATACGTTTACATGAAAGGCAGTTATCTGCATTACTCTTACACATATTTTGAAGAGGCCCTACTGTGTCCAAAACATACCATATACAAAAGCTGACTGAAACAAGCCTTTTATTAGTAACACTGACCTTCCCAGATTTAATTCCTAATAGAGGAACTAAACCAATGGTTTGATTTCAAATGCAGCTACTCTTCCAGTAGAGTTTTGCAGCCAAATACAGATGGACGCTGATAAAATTCCTTCATGCGTATGTTCTGAATGGAAGGACCAGAAGCTGGGAAATGTGTAACAGGCTGAGCTCTTGCCACACTGCAAGAAAAGGTGAATTGTCAACAAACATTTCCTACATCTGATATCTTTTGTATGGAGAGCTGCGCTTTTAATAAAGAAGCAGCTGCCACTGCCGAACGATTAATCAATACTCGTAAGCTGACATCTTAAGAACTTGCTGAACTAAAGCTTTTTTTTTCCTCCCGCATTTACAAATAAAGTGTTCACTATTTGACTAAAGCCTGTCTACTTGACTGGAAAATATCAGGCTCCTATTTAAATGACATTTGCAGAGAATGAGATTTTTATCCTGGTTGCTGCTCCTTATCGCTAATAATAACATCAGATTAGTGGATTTAGGCCAGCCGAGTAGCAATGCCTGCTCTGATCCCTTAGAGCAGCTCTTTCCATCTGTCTAGCCAAGCTTTCCTCTGCTTGTATGGGCCAGCGATTAGGTCTTAAATGGAGCTTCAATTGGTACCATGTGGGACATCTATACAGAGACTCATTGTGGTCGAAATTCCACGCAAGACATTTATCAAGTCTGAGTGCAGCTTACTTCAAAAGATCAAAACAGCTGGGTATTTTATGGTATAAACATTCCTATACTTCGGGTCCCTGTCAGCTATCACCAATTACCAAGCACAATTTAAAAATACAAAACATATACAATTGGTTTTAAGACTTACTCTCCGTAAGAATGCAATTGACAGAGGATCAGATCCTAACGTGATGTAAACCAGCATGACTCAACTGACTTCAGTGGCAGATATGCCAATTTACATCAGTTGAGGATTTGACCCACAGCTGTAGAAATTTATTTTTGTTAAAACCACTACCTGACATTCAGTGTAACATAAGTTATTAGTTGCACGGCAGTTCACATAGGTCTAGAGCAGTGATGGCTAACTACTTCTGGAGTAGATAAAACAGCATATAAAATACTGTACTCAGATTACAGTAAAAAGTTTTTCCTGATGATTGGTCCTATTTTAATTACGAGCTCAGTTCTGCAGAACAAACAAGACAAAGTCTAAATGCCAAATGATCTCAAGAAAAATACAGCAAATTATAAAGTATATCTACACCTCATTTGTCCCCTCTATTTTTAGTTTAAAGGTCCTTCGCATTCTGCCACTTAACAGCAAGCTAATAACTGACATTTCCTCTTCTTAATACATAACGCAAGTCTGATAACTGCTGTGCACTAAAGATAAGATGTGAAACCAGTAGTTCTTATAAGAAACCAGTGTTTCTAGATCATGCAAATCTCCTAACTCCTGTGCTTTGTTTAGTCTTGCTCATTCCTAACCTTGACCAACGAAGTGTTTCCACATGGCAGTCAGACCCTTGCCAAGTACCGCTATGTCAAAACAAAGTTGCCTGACTTAATCAAGCCCCGGTAAAAGCAAGAAATGAATATTTAGCAAGGTCAAAGTCAGATTGTTCTTTAAGAAACAGCAATTGCTGACAGTTGAATGAACAGGAAATAGGGTCTGGTATCTAAGTTTTATACCTACATATTTTTACAATTTGTCATCCTGTTAACAAAACTACATTAAAACACAATATAAGAAACCTCAGAACATTTTTATGGAAAGGATACACTCTATTGCTTATTTATGCATGTCATAAAGTCTGTAATGCAAGCTGTATTAGACAATTTATCTTCATTTCACAGGGTCCCAACCAGTACAGACTATTTTTCCTTCAGGAAGCCAACGGCATGTTGAGCCAGTCATCAGTTGTAATACAAAGCAAAGGCAAAGTTTATTTTATTAATAAAATAGTGGGTGAAATAAAATAGAAAGCCTCCAATTTTTTTTAATTAAAGGGGTCGTGAGCATTACTTATCTTTAAAAACAGCAAACGGGAATTAATCACATTTCTAATCAGAGTAATATTTTCTCCCACATATAAAATGACAGTGATAGATCTCAACCTAGTTATTTCATACAAAACTAGGTTAAATACTACAGATTCTTATGACCACGCGGAAAGCATTCTCATGGCAACCTATGTTACTGTACTTACTACTGAGCAAACAGCCATTGCTTGCTAAGTCCAGTTGCCAGCTATTAAAATGGAAAAAAATAAATACAATTTAGAACAAAATGTTATTTTGATCTCATTATTATGTTAGAAGGGTAGGTCTTATTAATGCAACCTGCTGATGGCCAGGGTCTCTGCAACACCCAATTTCTGCTGTCCATAATGGTGGGGAGAAGTAACAGTAATCTCGTTAACGCTCCCTGATTTCTGCACTGAGTGTCGATTAGAGTAGCCAAGAGGCTGCTCTCACATTTGCCCAGAGACCATCTGCCACTGGAGGCTAGCTGGAGCACATTGCCTTCCTACTGCTCCTCCTTCCCCCCTCTCTCTACCAGAGTGATGATAATACAGGAGCCTGATACATCAGCTTTGCGCTCACTGGAGACTCACACACCAGGGGTATCCTCAGCTGAAGCAATGCAACTGGTCTCCATTTCGTGTGCATTGTGTGAACATTATGGACTCCGATTGGATGCAAGTATAATTAAATGTTTCGGGCTAGTTTGATCAGATACAGTTTGGGCTTTTTTTTTTTAAATCGTCATTCTTATTCCTAGGTTCCGGAGAAATTTAACTCGAAATAGAGATGCCAGATAAATGACTTAGAAGGATATAACTAATTATTTATAGTGCCTTCAATGCACATGTTGCTTTAGAAAAAACTAAGTCAAGATATGCCCTTGGTTTAACTTCCTCCATGTGCGTTGCATATAGGATCTTCAAAATCTCTCCACACTCAGATTCGATACACACACAAATGCATACAAACAAACCATATATACGTTTATGTAGCTATAATATATTTAGGCTCTGCGACCATCAAAAAGGCTGTTAATGTCGCTGACCTGCTAATTAGGTGCATCCTCTATTAATGAAAATTACTAATCATTTTATCACTAAGAAAAATATCTTTGTGGATCTTTGGGAGACGGTGTGTTTGCACACACATTCCTAGGCTCTCCTGCCATCTGAAGACAGGGCTGGGTAACATAGATGTCTACACCACAGCTGGCCGCATACTTCCCAGCCTGGGGAGCCAGAGGCGCAAGTGGCTGCTTCAACTTGCATGCTAACAATAGCCAGGCCGTTGCAGCCCAGATGGTGTCACTGGCTGAATAGGGACCCCGGGGTTGAGTGGACTTGTACCCTGGATGGCCTGGTTAGCCAGTGCTGGAAAAGCCACACTACTTAAAAAAAAAAAAAAAATTAAAAATCACTGCTTGAGCTAGTGCTGTCTGTCTATATGGGCAGGGAAGCATGATCTTAGCTACAGCATAGATGTACCCCTAGGACATGCAGACTACAGTGTTTGAGTGTATGTGCACGCTTCAGTTAAAAACCCATGGCTGGCCCCTGCCAGCTGATTCAAGTTTGTAGGGGTTGGGCTAAGGGGCTGTTTAATTACAGCATAGACACTCAGGCTCACACCCTGGCACTCTAGTCTGAACCTGGACAACAATTAAACAGCCCCTTAGTCAGAGGTCCCTTTGCACAGACACACACCTCATTTACACTATAGTGGGTCATTGCTGCGATTAAAATAGGGTCATTTTTCCTTAATTTATTTCTATCTAAAAAGATTTTCCTTTTAGCAATAAGGCTATGTGGTTATTCTAAGATAATCAAATTCCTGTGAGATCAGGAGGTACTCAACTGTACCTTTGGCTTTGTAACTCCTCAGGGGTGTGATTATTTCATGATAATCACTCCCTCCCCCCCCACCACCACCCCATTGTGCCTTATTGCTTAATTAGCTATTGGATGAAATGTAGTTCTGTTTGCATCAACTTTATGTCTACTGTAATTGCCCTGAGTTGCAGTTCCAAGAAAAAGAAATGGATCAAATAACTACATATATTTTGTTTGATTAATCATGAAAAAATCATTAAGGGATTAAAGTGAAACCATTTTACTCCTGCTGATCATGTTCAGCAATTTGAAATTATTTTATGATCCTGATCAAATGTAATTAATGAGATTGGCTGTTAATTAGTTACACTAGCAGGTGGGCCATGAAAAATGTATTCACTTAATACCACAGAATAACATGCTATTAGAATTTCTATGTTGATTTTGCAGAGCTCAGAAAATTAGTTTAAAAACTAGCCAGTACTGTATTCTTTGAACTTCTAACAAACACAAAGAAGTTGCTATCTTAAAGGCGATTCAGAAACACAGCTGTTGGGAGATTTAAGAAGACAATCAAATATCTTACTTGTTGTATTTGTCTCCTTTATGACAAGTCCCTACATCAAGTCTCACAGCAAACCTACTGGTACAGAAGGAGCAAGATCTGCTTCAAAGTAACTAAAGCTTCCTTTTCACATCATGATAATTCAGTCACTCTCGTCTGGCCCTTTTTAATGTTCCTAGCCTCTTCCCCTAAGGAAAGGGTCTCTTCAAGAGAAATAACCCCTTGAGTGCTAACTTGAGACAGACACTAAAAGTGTTAACTGCTTTGCAGGGTTGTATACCTAATTAGCAGTACTGAGAGTTTAACAGTGGCTTTGAATGTCAGGAAGTCTATGCAGCCCCCTAAGGAATATAGCCAGTCCATGAATATGATCTGGTATTTTTCTTTAGCAGAAATATGAGGAAGGAGAAACAATGAAAAAAGAATTACAGGACTATATATTGTGTAATGATTCTATTTCTTTCCTTGGAAGTGTAAAATTGGTAAGGTTGTCCAAATCAGAAGGACCAGAGCGTGAGCAAAAGAGACTCGACAGCCTAGGATATCCACCTGGGACGGAGAAGACCTAGAGTGCGGTTCCCTTATGATAATAACTTTAGTGATCAACAGTGAACTGGCCTCAGTTGCAGAGACTGAGAGAGTCCCACTTCAGAATATCCCCTAGCGCAATGGTTTAAGCACTCTAAGATGCAAGAGTCTCCTGTTCAAATCCAGCCAGCCCATCGAGCAGGGAACTGAACCTCCATCTCCCATACCCCAGGTGAGTGCATTCCCCCCGGGCTAGAAGTTACAGAGGCACCACCATCTCCACTTCTTCCTCCTGTGGCATGAGGCAGGCACCTACTGCTCGGCACAAAGTGGCGTAAGACACCTAAACTGTCTCACTCCAAGAGAGGGGCTCCTGGCTGTGAACCTCACACAGAAATAGTCACCTCCTTGCAACCCAGATTTAGGCACCTGTCTCTGGCTATGTCTACACTTGTAAAGTCGACTCTGTTAAGTCAACTTAATAAGGTCCACTTAAAGTCAACCTTGTTAGGTCGACTTAACGGTGCGTCTACACTTAAAGTTGACCTAGTTAGGTTGACTTAATCGATCGTCTACACTTAAAGTCGACTTAAAGTTGACCTTGTTAGGTCGACTTAACGGGGCGTCTACACTTAAAGTCGACTTAAGTCGACCTTGTTAAGTGGATTTAACAGAGCCTGTAGTGTGGCCATACCCATCTACACTGGCTTTCAGTCGACTTAAGTCGACTTAATAAGGTCGACTTAAGCCTTAAGTCGACCTTCAGAGGTGGTATTATTAAGTTGACTTAACAAGCGCCCAGTGTGGATGCAGAGTTCTGTAGGTCGACTTAAGCATCCTTAAGTCGACCTAAGGCGCCAGTGTAGATGCACCCTCTGTGAGGGGGACCTGGCTTAGGACACACCCCTCTTGTCAGTGTCTCTCATTGGTTAGTTTAGGCCACTCCCCACCTAGCCTGTCTTCTGTGGATGGCATTCTTAGACACCTATCTCTCCCCATTCATGTAGAGAGTACCTAGGCACCAAACTCCGGATTTATGGATAACAGGGTTGTTCCAGTGATTTTTTAAGTGCCTAAAGGTTATCTGTTACAACACCTATGCTCCTTTCTGGATCTAAGCCTGTCTGTATCCATGTATGTTTCTATATGCAACCATCTATATAATGTGCAGGGTTTTTGTATTTATGCACAGAACCGCACACGTACAGACTTCATAATTCTTAGACATCATTTTATCCTAATTTAAAAAACCATTCCATGAAGTAGTGAAAAAAAAATCAAATGCTCCCCACTTGGCTCTAAAATATCAATGTGACAGATGCATTAGAAAAAGCAAAGACAGGCAGATTTATATCGCTATTTGGGCATGAAGAGTTTCTTCAAGCTCAAAAGACGCAGCAGATAGGAATAGGTTAATATGAAAGTTTGTGGCTGCACCATCACAAAGTACGCTTGAGTGTGTGGCAAGATCATTCATGTTTGTTGTTCAATATAAACTCTCCCGCTGTGCTTCAGCTAGTGAGCTCTTCCTGACATGGTAGGTCAGGCCAATGTTCTGCACTACATTGTTTGCAGAAGGTTTCTGATTATTAGTGCAGGAGAGGAGGCACGGGCTGCTTCCCTTAGAAAGAGGCTGACAGATTGGTGTTGAAAGAGGCAGAAAAGGAATACTAGCATTAAGAACCTTAGAGTTCACCAAACAGCCAATAACCCACTTTAGTAGAACTCAATTTTAATGAGGTCTTCGACGGTTATGGCCAACCAGGAGTTGGACTATGGCAAGGGTCATGAGTGCAAAAAGAAGCAATAGGTTTTAAACAACAAGTTTCCTTATAAATGAAGAACAGGGGTTTCGTTTTCTGCTGCTTTTTTCTTTTTAATCACTATTCTTTCTGCACAATCTTCTGTTAATTTCAATGGACCGAAGCTAGCTAGCATGGAACCAGCCTCAGTCATCTTACCTGCTGATTTTTGCACTAAATATTTTTTGCACATAACTGTCGGCTTGAGCCAGTGTATATTGGTCTCTTCAGATGAAAGAAAATTGGTGTCGGCAGCTTCCTGAGAACATTTTAATAATCAGGCTGATCATGGGTGCATGGCAGCTGCTCGATTGATGGTGTTAGACAGCAAATAAAGAAAGATGCCAGCAGTGCCCTCAGATCTGACATAACGAGGGAAACATCAGTCATTTGGCTAAAAGGCTCATAAAGGCTCCATCAGCTGTGACACAGGAGTCTGTCTTACGCAACGATAATGAGGAAATGTGGCAGTGTTCGCATTTTTTTCAGACAGTAACAAGTTGTGAGTGAGCTGCATTTAAGATGAAAAATCCAGTTGAAAACAGAGTTTTCGGGCTCTTCACTTAAACAACATGCTGCAGGATCTGCAGGCTTGTTGGAAGTCAAAGAATGTTTTAAAACGGTTTTAGGGCAGTAACTCGCAAACACTGGTACCAGTTCCGGTGCATAAGGAATATCTGACTAGAACTCTGATGATCCACCTGCACTGCGCATCTCTCACAGGCCCTTGTATACTCCTATGCTCTCCTTGAGTCTGCCCACCTCCCATTGGCTATGTCTACACTTGTGAATTTAAGTCGACTTTAACTAAGTCGACTTAGTGTGTCCACCCTTAAAAATAAAGTCGACTTAAAGGGGAACTTAGAAAGTCGACCTAGAGCGTCCACACTGGATGCTCTAGGTCGACTTTGTGGGGCTAGGGGGACCTAGGGCAGGTCCCCGGGGGGGGGGGGGGGGGTACCCCTTGCCCAATGCCAGGGGGCTCAGCCTTTGTCCCGTTGTACCTAGGTACAATGGGGCAAAGGGGGTCAGGGACCCTGGCAGGGCATAGGGGCAGGGTGGGAAGGACTCTGCCCTGCCAGGTGGGGGGGTATGCCAGCCTACCCCTGTGCCCCCCCGGCAGGGAGGGCATTGGTGTAGCCGTGAGTCGACTTAGGGCTACCCCACAGCTACACTGGCTTAAGTTGACTCTAGGGAGTTGACTTAAGCCTTAGGTCTACTAGAAAGCAGGTTTTATAAAGTTGACTTAATTTTCATTAAGTCGACTTTATTTTCCTTAAGTCGACTTAAGCAAGCTGCTTAAGTCAACTTAAGGAAACTGTAGTGTAGACATAGGGTAAATTAAGTCGACTTAAGCAAGCTTAAGTCGACTTAATTTACCAATGTAGATGCAGCCATTTAGATTTAGAGGCATCTGACACCGTAAAATAAGATGGATTTCTCATAGCTGAATGGGAAGTGATGGACACAGGCTTGCATAGCCAAGATCTTGGCCCGGCGTACTGATACACTTGCCTCAAAATTTTTTGATTAAAAATATCTACATAAAATGAATATTCAAAAGCAGTTGTCTCTTTGACTAGTAGGAGAACCCTTATACATTTGCTGGCCCCACAGCTGATGGGACTGCAGCCTCTCAAGCAGAACAGTGTATCCAGATGATGCTGAAACAGTGGTTTTGAAGAATTCAGGGAACAGATGAAGAATAGGGATGAGAAGATTTGTAGATGAACTTTAAACTTTCAGTCAAATTTCTGATTCTAAACAATTTCTTCCAGTTCAGCTTCCTGACATGTTGATATATTGTGCTAATTATAAAAATGACCTTCTCCCCACTTCTACATTTATTTTTTGCTACTAATGCTTCGGTCGATGGATTTACATGCCCATGTTCTTTCTGCCTATGCCACGATACTCATTCTAATAGCAACAGGGCATTATGGAAAACACAGTTAAAAAGTAATTAGAAATTTTGCTGAAACATTATATTTTTTATGGGAAGATTATCATGATTCAACGAGCATCAAAGTTCATCATTAACACTGATAAGTGAGTTTATGTCAATGAACACACAGCTGGTGACAGCAGGGATTTGGGGGGCAGAATGCTAACATGAAATCGAAGACACGTCAGAGGAAACAAAGGCATTTCTGTTATTGGAAATGTTAAAAGTAGTGTTTTAGTGGCAAACAAAATATTTTCACAATGTAAACCCAGTTGATTTTCTTAGTGATGGTGCCTGATGTACAGCTATGGAAGTAGGGAATATGGTTCAAAGATTTAGAACAAGAGTCGAGGAATCAGGGCACCTCACTATTATTCCTCACTAATAACGTACTACATGGCGATTAAGATATAGCTGACTACACCATATGGTGACTATAGCCCCACACTGATCACCTATAAAATGACTATAAATAATACTCAAGCCTGCACAAAGGAACAATCTATTTAGGAAACTTATCTGAAGAGGTCACCCAATTGCATTCAAATGTTATGGATATCGTTCTGTGGCACCTTGATTGGAGTTCTCTCTCTAGAAGCTATTGATTTTTTCACGCCTTTGAGTGGTCGTCTACTGGTTTCCGTGGTATTCTCATGGAACACAGCTGTTATGAGACTTTAATTAATAAATGCATTTGTGAAGCATGTTGTGACTCATGGATGAAAGGCTCAACATTGCACATTATAGGGGAGAAAACATGTTTTTACAGAACCTATTCTCTGTCCTCCTTATAGGCTTGTGTGCTGTAAATTAACTTCATTAAACCTTTGTTGTAATGACTTGCAGACTGTAATATCTTTCCTGGGAAGAGGTTTCAGAATTGCACCAGCCCTCTGGAACACATTGTCAACATTGAGAGTTACACTGCGATTGGGCTAAGCTTACCATTTTTAACAACAGGGTTTTAGTTCTGCTGAAAGTTAATATCACTGTGGTATTTCACTGGTTTATCTGACTCTATGTGCCTTTAGATTTGCTTGCTGATGTGGATTTGCCAAATTACACTAATATAAATCAAGGATTATTATGGTGGGACACTTTTTCCCCAGTTTATTTCAGACAGCTGTATTACTTGTACTGTATGCAGTATTTTTCTCAGTTTAACTTTCTGCAGTTTGTCTGATGTAACAGGATTTCTGCTTAGTGTTGTGCATTAGGTTGAGAGTGTGCAGTCTCTAGTTTGTAAGAAGCTGGTGAAATTTGCCTGAGAAATAAATGCATGCCCTGAAGCCATTTTTGCAAAATACTAAATAGTAAAACAATTACAATGTTTATGTTAAACTACATGTAAACAGCTGCATGTATTACAGAAACACACACAACACCGACACAGCAGAGTCTGTACATAACGCACTTAAACCCACATTTCAAAGCTTGTAACAGACCAACATGCAAATTAATAAATTCTTCTTTCCAAATGTCACCAGCCTGGTGATTTCCTGCCAGCCTGAGTGTCATTTTCCTGAAGCAGTAAAAGTAACACAGTCAATCTCCTCTGAATCCTCCCTCCCCTGTTCCCTGCAGGGTCCCGGGGACTTTATGATTCATATTCAGAAAGCTGTATGTAGTAGCCCTTTGGGGATGTATATTAATGAAGAAATTTTCTCACGCCAGAGTTGCCTCTTTATTGGAGTACGAAGGGTACAGTCTGTTCAGAGCGGCTTTTTAATTTCTCATAATTAACCCTGCTAGAATTAACATCAGTGGCATCAATGACAGCAAATTGCAAGAGCCGATGCCTTTCCTTCCCTCTCTCCTTTTTCCCTCCTATATGTGTGTGTCAAAAGAAGAAAGTTCTCAGAGTCTGTCAAGATGATTGTCTACTCATTGCACTAAGAGCCCTGCTGAGATAGGTATGATTAGAGCATTTTCAGACTTCCCCGCTGCTAATACCAACTTATTTCAGCTCTCAACTGGCCACGTACCATGTAGATTTGTGGCAAAGAGCCATGATTTCGGTTTCTTTTGCTGTACAAGGTACAATGGTTCACCTGGTCTCCACTGTGAGATGATGGGACCAAGATCTAACGTGCACTGCAGCATTCAGACAGGCTTTCCCACTGACAATGTATTAAAAGATAGATTCTTTGTGCCATGAACCACTCAATCCAGCTTTATATCAGCCCTTTTTAACAATCCTGGGCAGATGATGCAAACAAACAGACTATGAACAACAAGATAGACAAACAAGCACATTTCCGTCCTATTAAGCCAGAAAGAAATGTTTTATGTTTTGATATTTCTGCAATCACTTAAAATACAGAATTTCACAAAAGGAGAAGTATGTGTACTATGCACTTTTTTAACAAGATTTGTGTGTTGTATCTAAGAGGAGACTAGGATTCAAGAGAAAGTTTGATATGGTGAATTCTATTAAGAATTACTGTGCGGGTCAATAAGATTGGTGTGAGCATTACCAAAATCAAGGCCTCAAAGGTCAAAAACCAGGGTGCCCTACACAAATCTGGAGCTTTTGGTGCAAAGTGGCAAATTGTAAAGCTGAAAGATCTAACAAATGAGAGAGGTGGTAAGATTGTAAACCAACAGAAAAATACAGTGAGATGTCCTTCAAACTATTGCCACATTCGTTCATCTATCCATTGATTCCTCCGAAAATCATGCTCACTGATTGTTCTCTTCCCCCTACGCTTAATAATTATAACCCCTTTCTTTGCTAACTTTCCCCATGAAACAACAGGTCCCTTTGCTTGCTACCGGGAACCTTTAAAGTTATTAGCTACCCTTCAAATGCATCCTTCCAATGAACCATGCCAGGATCATTATGGTTTTTTACAGCCTGTAGACATAATGTCCTGTCATTTCCTTAGCAGTGTTATACACTGCCCTACAGCTCTCTGCTCGGTACTTTACCTCTTTTCTACAGTGTTGGACCCTGGCTACCATGTACCAGTGCTGAGACAGCTGAGTGGATTTCACAGTGCTACTGTTACTGTTAATGGTAAGACAAATATTGCTAAAATAGCGGCAGAGAGAGGTGCCTTCCACCTACTTTGCACATGGCAATCCAAAAAAGCCAATAATGTTCTGAGAGCGATTTGATGGTTCAGGAAGTAGACCAGAGATCTCTGTCAACAAGTAGTGTAAGTAAGGGAGAACACAGTGGTTATGAACACAAAGGCAGCAGCTAACAGAGATGCATGAGCAGTTTCCTTGACCAAACACAGGTTGCACTGCTGCATTTGATATAGCCTTGGAAATATGCCTGACTGAACAGAAGAGGTTAGGGATCAGCCAGGTTCTGCATGGGGGAGACTTCCCAACTCCCTAACAATCCACTCCTCCTCCCCCTCTCCCCCCAAAAAACCCTGTTCCATATTTCTCCCACCCACATCCAACCACGCTCCAGGTTCACACCCCAGCACCTTCCCAGTAATTACTTCCCTCTCCTTCAGCTCTTCAAAGCATCTGACAAAGTGGGATTTTCTTCCAGGAAAGCTCATGTGATAAATAAATTTGTTAGTCTTTAAAAGTGCCACAGGACTCCTTGTTTGTTCAGCTCTTCTATTACCCTTCGGCAAAACAAATAAGGAGTCCTGTGGCACTTTTAAAGACCAACACATTAATTTATCACATGAGCTTTCGTGGGTAGAATATATTAGCTTGGGTTTGAATAGAGATATGGGCTGGTTTTCTCATTACAAAAAGTGATTTTCCCCTCTTTCAACCTCCCAACTTCTTATCTGTTGTTCGACACTGTTTGAATCAAAACAACTTGTTGGTTTATTGAAAAAATCTGAACTGATCTTGTGACTTACCCTTCACTGCATTTATTTATTCCTTTCCATACTGTAAGTTTTCCATTTCAAGAATCTGACAAAGTGGGATTTTACCCATGAAAGCTCATGTAATAAATAAATGTGTTAGTTTTTAAGTGCCACAGAACTCCTTGTTTGTTTTGCTGACCTACACAAACACGGCTACCCCTCTGGAATCTGTTACCTTTGACTCCTCCAAGCCTTTCACTGCTTCTGAGTGCCATGGGAAATAAGTTTCTATATTGTAGTTTAAATGAATTATTACCCAAAGTTCTGTATTAATATACCTAGTAAGGAATCTATTTGTTCAAAAAACATTTCCTGACTCTTTATTATTACAGGCATACTTGCTGATAGTTATTTTGAAATAAATTGCCAAAATAATTTAAACTGGAGTGATGGTATTGTGATAAATAAAAAAAAATGCAGAATTTTAAAATAATGTGTGAAGAATTTTCAATTTTTTGATGCAGAATCCCTCCAGAGTAAAATTAAAGCAGTATATACCCAATGATTATTACATAATCTGGCATAAGAAAGTGAACTATGGCAAGCAAAAAGCAATCTTTAAGTACCTTGTTAAAATAACCATTTGCAGTAATTAAACAGTTGCTGATGTGCCTTAACATCAACAAATTTGCACAAAGATTATAATTTAATGTATGTCCATTATACGTGCGTAGGCATACAATGAAATGGTGATCTATTCTTAAATGTTTATTTGCAAATAACACACACCTATTGAGAGTTGCTTTCATTCCTGGCAATTCAATGCTCCTATTCTGCAGACAGAGAATAAGAAAAATCTAAGGTATTCTATTTAAACACACTGTAAAGTGTTGTATCTGCATTTCTGATTCTAGATAAAAGTCTGAACTCTCATTTACTCTAAGGCTACTTTGCACCGTTTTGGCAGCATAAAGAGACTGTAAAGTGAATGTAAATTGCATTTATACCATCTCTGAGACCCTTTTACACCATCAGAGTGATGCAAAGTGGACTTAGTAATAATTAGGCTCAAAGAATAAGCAATAGCTATTATTTCACTAGTATGTATGTGGGAGGGTAAAGAGTCCACCATATCACACTGCCCCAGAATGCTAAATTAATACAGCTAAGTGCAGGTTACCCAAAACAGGTTGCAAGATACATTTCATAAAATCCTTTGCCTTTTGTTTTCCCCCAGAGCAACACATACAGGTTAAACACAATAGTATTAGTTAAAATGGATTCCACTTGGTTAGACATGAGAAATAGTTGAAGCGTGGTGCAGTCCAGATGTGAAATTCATGTAAGTGGCCATGTGTTTCAGTTTGAATGTGTACAATCCTGCAGCTTCTTGCAACATGGAAGCTGCATACAGTATGCAAAGCTCCTTTCTGGTCTGTTGGAAAGAGGAGAGAGGCAGGGTAGAATCAAAGACTGAAAGTGATGAATGCAGCTTATGAAGAAGTGACTGAACTCCCATAGAGGAAAAGTGAGAGCCAACAGAAAGAACCTAACGTGGCTCAGGGTAGATGATCTTACTCCTCCACTCCTCCCGCTTGGTTGTTTTGTGGGAGTGATGTCTGGCTTCTTCTGGTAGTAAATGGTCTGGCACGCATCATTAATGATATTGGACCAGATGCTTGGTCCTGAGTCAGCTTCTCTGCATCGCTCGAACAGGGCCAAGAGGCATTTAGCCCATTTAACCATTCTGATGACTCGTCCAAGCAAATAAAGTAGTCAGTCAGAGCCATCCATGATCACATTGAGTCTCAGGTGCTCAGAGACTGGACTATCCTCTGATAATTCAGGTAAGTTTTCAATAAGGATAGCTGGATGGCTTTCTTAGCTGGCCCTGTCAACGCTGTGATGGTTTCTAATCACATATTTTATATGGAACCCCTTGCTTGCTGAGAATGGCATTCTGTTCCCCTCAAATGGTGGCTCAGCCAGGTGGATATTGATGAGTCTACTACAACCTTAGCAAACAGACACGTCTTTTAGTTCATCCGATAGAACCTTCTGCATTAAGATTCAGAGGTTACAGGTTTGATTCTCTCTGCCAACAGCCCTGTGTTACATATAGATTTAGATGGGGAATATCAAATACAAGATTTCAAGCATATCTGATAGAAAGAAAGAGTCTTTGGCCTGTTATGGCAGCTTTACCACTAGAGAATTTGGACAGTCTAGAGAGATCCCTAGCATGGGGGGAGTGGGGAGGAGGAGTCCCAGAGTCCTGGTGATCCCTGTTGTTAGCAGTTGGCAGTTTAGACCAGATTTCATGCTGTTCTAATCTCAGCCAGATGACTGGTCCAGTGGTCAATCGGCTGAGTACTGGGGGAACACAAAATTACCTTTGATCTTGTAAGGAGTGCTGCTCAGTCAGATCATAGAATTTAGCCCCTAGAAAGTAATAAATGTGAAACAATTCAGAGCCAGAGGCATTGCACTCAGTTAGGTAATTGGGCGACTAAATGGAAAGTGTGGTTTAAGGTCCACAGATAGACAACTTGATTGGGGGTTTGGAGAGTAACAAATCAGAAGACAGAACACGTTAAATGGAAGACTCATACAGTCAGTGCACTGGGTGACTAAGAAATGTGTAGGGCTTAAAGCAGAATAATCTTTGAAGCTATCCATTGTGTGTGTAGCTGCCGTAAAAGAGAAAGCAGCAAGGACACAGAGATATCTCAACAGAGATATGGAATACAAATCATAAGCAACAAGATTCTCTCTGCAATACGCACTTCACAAGAAGAATCCGGTCCTCTGTTTTAATCATCTCCTAAATTAGATATTTTTACTTTAGACTGGATGCAACACAAGGTACCCGAGTTCCTTCAACGTTTCTAAGGAGATTAGTAATCAAGACAGGCCGAAGTGGTTGAATTTATTTTTGCTAGAGAAGACATAACTTTGAAGTGACTGAATAGATGAAAGTTTCATTTTCAGAGCATTTTAGATATTACGCAATTGAATTTTAAAAACCAAGTGGATACTGCCACGGAATGCACATCTCTGCACCCATAGGTTATAATCTATGTGACTTTTCTGCTCATGTTTGCAATATAATTGTATGGTTTGATGCCAATTATGCCATGCATGATTCCCTTTTGAATGTTCTACCGTAGTGTTATGGTATCATATTTCCTGCAGCGTCATGTGTGTGTACAGAGATGAAGCATGTTACCTGGCTCTGACCATCACGGCTATCTCTCAACACAGAGGCTGGAGAGGTACATGACAAAGATGACGCAAATTGAGCTTCCTGGCTCAGGCAGAACAAAGGAAATCACCACAGCCCAGGAAAAGAAGGGGCTGAGGGGAGATTGAAAACAAATACAGAAACTTCGAACTGTTAGAGACTTCTTTGCCAGAGAAACACCATCTTGAAAACAATTCCAAGAGACTGAACCTACCCACATGGCCAGGAAGGCCAAGACTGGTTGAACACCACCAGCTGCCAGTCTTGTGGGTAAGAATGAAGAGAATAAGCCAGATCTTCTGAGTAATCTTGGACAGTAATGTTAGTTAGCATGCATCTTATATCTTTTATTAGTTTGTGGGAACTTCTGACTCCTTTATTAAATCATTGTGCTTTGATTTGCTATATACTCACTTAAAATCATGTCCTAATCAAGAAAGTAGTATTTATTTTATCTAAAGCTGTGTGGATTTTAGAGGGTGTGAATGAGTGAGGCTGGACATATCCATTTTATTGTTAAATGGACAGCGAGGGTCTATGAGTCTCTGGTGATTGGGGAAGGGTCCCAATCCCTGTAGGACGGAAGTTTCCAGTATGGTATCTGGGGGCTGGAGGTGATCTCTGGGGAACCAACCTATGAGTGGCCAGAGGGTGCATATCCACTGCCTGGGACTAATTAAAAACAGCAGGCTAGTATGGACTGACTCATGAGTGAGTGGTCACCTGGCATAGCAGGGTAAGTCAGGGTTCAGGAGTGGAGATGAAGGGATCACAGCAGCACACCGGACCAGATTCCGGGAGGGAAATGTCACAGATATAATCTCAAACTTGGAAATAATGGGCCAATATCTGCGGTCAGTTACAGGCATGAAACTTCCATCGACTTCAATGAGATCCACAAATGTGCATAGAATTGGACAATCTGGCCTACAGAATATAGAATCATAGAATAATAGGGTTGGAAGGGACCTCACGAGGTCATCTAGTCCAACCCCCTGCTAAAAAGCAGGACCACTCCCCCTAAATTATCCCAGCCAGGGTTTTGTCTAACCGAGCCTTAAAAATCTCCAAAGATGAAGATTCTACCACCTCCCTAGATAGCCCATTCCAATGCTTCACCACCCTCCTAGTGAGAAAGCTTTTCCTAATATCCAACCTTGACCTCCCCAGCTGTAATTTGAAACCATTGCTCCTTGTTCTGTCCTCTGTTACCCTCGAGAACAGCCTAGCTCCCTCCTCTTTGGAGCAACCCTTCAAGTAGTTGAAGGTT
>ML685771.1:9458412-9501968 GCA_007922175.1 Pelusios castaneus | reverse complement strand
AAAGCGTCTGACGAAGTGGGATTTTCTCCCACGAAAGCTCATGCGATTAATAAATCTGTTAGTCTTTAAAAGTGCCACAAGACTCTGTTGTCATGAATAACTAAATGATGATTTCAGAATAGCTTTCTGAAGGTTGCTAAATCATCCTTAAGCAATTGCTACAGTACACTGAGAGGCTGGAGGATTTTAAATATGACCAGCACAGAAAATTACCTAGTAAAAAACTACAGAAATTTATTTTTTCTTTTAGAACTTGTAAGAAATAAATATTCTTCATTGATACAATAGAAGGTGCCTTCATCTTCACCCCATACACAATACCATGTCCTCAGTACCTTGCATGAGACTAACTCCAGCTTTACCAATTGCAATGAAATGGAATTGCTGTATATTTGTTATGATCACTATTACGAGATTATGTAGCAAAAACAAAAAGATCCAGTTGCTGGCTATTGATTTATCTATAAAGCAGTAACTGTAAAAATGATGAAAGAGGTTCTATACTAGATAGCCTTGTGAAACAGTTTATTACTTAAGCATTAATGACCCGTTTAGAGGTCTTTATTGGTCAGGTAATGACCAGCTAGAGAAGTTAAGGGCCCGAGGCAAAGCACTATAATAAACCGTGCATACAGCATGTATTTGGCTCCTCAGGATTCTATTAGGAAAGAAAAGTGTAAAGAGTAATGAAAGATATGTCTAAGAGGTGTTTGCATCAGCCTTCTAATTTTACATTTGGGATAATGTGTATGGCTTTATTCCAGCTGCACAAATCATTCCTTGTTTACACTTACAACTATCACTGAGGAGGACAGAAACCATTGCTGCTGAAAATGCCCATTCATGACATTAAATACTTGATCCTGCAGCTCAGGCAAAAATCCCATTGATGGAAGGATCAAGACCTAATGTTTGCACATCAGAGCTGTTTGCATCTAGGGTGAGGAAATAACAAGTGTGAAAAATCAGAACAGCTTTATTTTGGAAGGATGGGTAGGAGGAAGGGAGAGAAAAAATTACGAATATAAGATAAAGCTAAGAATAATGGGACAGAAATATTGGGACATCTGGTTATTAAGGATTGGTTGGAGGGGACTGTGTTATTTGTTTCCTAGTCAATAACTTTCCTCAGAAATGGTGACTTAAATATGAATGTAAACTTGTTCTCTACTGTTTCCAATGAATTATGAGAAAATCAAATTAAAACGGGAGATTAATACCAACAACTCAGGTCTGAGAGAAAAGCAGCTGTACATTATTTAGTAAATAGGAATACTGGGTTTGGAACAAATTCCTAGCTCTGGGTTTCAGAGGCAGGTAAAACATAACTGCATCTCACTCTTACAGTCCCATAGCATCATCGATTCTGGCTCTGATTTATGGCATCATTTGTTCTTAGTAAGAGCCACTTGCCAATGCTATTTGGAAAAAAGTAAAATACAATCTAACAGTGCAAACTACGAAGAAAAGAGAATAAAATAGCATAAGAGTCAAAGGGAAAAAACCTAAATGATCTGCAGAGATTCTTTTATATGTACATTTATAAGTTAAAAAATGTCCTCGGTACAAAGCAACTTTATTTGCTCAGAATTTATTATGTTTCCAGCACTAAAATGAGAATTAAAGAATGTTTTGATAGACTGAATGAAAAATTATTTAATTTTTCTGAGCCTTCTGGTCTATTGTATATTTTATTTTCTAGGACAGACTGCATTATTTACATGAGTAACTGTCACAGCTCCTTCTGATTCGTCCAATCTTGTGTGTAACTAAGTTTTTAAGAAAAGTTCAATACAAATATTTTAGGTCTCACCAATATTTCAGCGCTATTGTAGCTAATGATATGCATACATATTTAGTACACTTTATATGCATGACCACAGTAAAATTCCTCAGGAAAAGTAGTTGTTCCACATTCACAGTATCCAATTTTTAAGGTCAAATACCTTGTCTGTTTCAAGACATCTAAAGTAATTATGACATGGTCTGAACATTTGCCAATGGCATTAAATGCTTGATCCAGTAGCTCAGGCAAAAATCCCATGACTGAAGAATCAGGCCCTAATGTTTGCATATCCAGCGCTGTTTGCATCTCTAGTGTGTTTGCACAAGACAAAAGGAATTGAGACCATCTATTGCCAGATGACTCAGAAGGCCCTTTAAAGTCCTATTATTCTGAAACCCTACATAATTATTTTTATTATTAAAGGTTGGGGGATGGCAGGGAGGGAGAGTGTTCAAAGTGCTATGAAAGAGGAAAAAACTAATGCATTTTAAGTGAATGCATTTATTTTTAATACAATTATATATTTAATTGCTCAAAATGTAGAAATACAATTCAGTTCTTAACCGAAACCAGATACCATGTATACAACACAGGATCTAAATTTAACCCAGAGTATATCTTTACAACTAAATAATAAATTTCTGCCACACAGGGTTAATAATAAAAGTGATGACACAACTGTAACAATACAGTGGCGCCCATAAGCAGTGCTATAATTAATCTAAGTGTACTGTCATTACACTAAATGCTGCTTCTGTAGGATGAGTCCAAATCATGAGATTCACTCTGTCTCTCTCCATCGCCCTTTTCCCCCCCAAGCTCAAATAACATGCAGTTTATTTCCAGTGATGTACTGAGGCATGATTTGCTAAAGGAACATTAGGTCTGGAAGCAATCTCTTAATCAAATCAGAATTTCTTCTGTAAAACAAATCTTTGGCTTTTGGAGAATTAGTAGCATCTAATGCCTTAGGATAGAGATGTGAAACTGTGAGCCGAAATTCGCACCGCTGGAGATCATACTCAGCTTCCTGCTTCAAGCCATTTACAAGTACATCTATCCAACCTCCTACCTATACACCTACACTTTATATGGTCATAAACCACCAATGCAATGTCTAAATTATGCCCTGAAAACTCCAGGTTTGAAATGGATTGTATGAAGATTCACCTCATGAGGTTTATTAATTTCTGCAAGAACAGAAGGCTCTGATTCCTTTCAAAAGGAACTCGTTTAAACAAAGCCCAAAAGCAAACATCCATAAATTAAACCATTGTTGGTATTTATGCAATGAAGTACATATAAACTATGCGAGTCCTCCACCAAAAAAAAAAAAAAGAAATGTCTTTAGAAAAGGTATTTCAAAGTATTACAGGGAAGAAATATGTGTCATATTTGGATATTTATTTATAATATTCTCCTTGTGTCTTTCCATAGCCACTAAAACATTACTGGCATAGTCAGTTAACAAAATAAGGCAAGTTGATGAAGTGATATATTTCTCCAAATCCGTTGATAGCTAGTAATTCATATGTGGCATAGATCTACCCTGTAATGTATTTTACTGTACCTTTAGCAAACAAGGCACTATTTACCTTACAGTACTATAATCTAATGCTTCTGTACTGTGTATTTGATCAAAATACAGTACAAAACTAAATTATACATAAAAATGAGTCATCTTTTCCCCCCTTTATCTTTGGGTACAAAAATCAATGATTAAAGACTAAATGTAAGAGAAATACATAAAATAATATTAATTCTTGGCTGTTGGCTATTGCTTTAAACCACCATCCTCATTTTAGAACTGGGAAAACTTAAGTACAGAAAAGTCCTTGCCCCCCAAAACAGGAAAAGACAGTGGTACGAACAGAACCCAGGACTTTGATCCCAAACCCAGGGTTCAGACTACTGTCTCACTACTGCTTCTTCATGCTCCATCTGTTACTCCACAGCATAACACCTTGGATGTCTCAAATGGCACTGAACATATCAGTGTCATATTTCATGACTACTACACTGAAATGCTATTGTCAACACCATTTTTCCTTTAAAAGTTTATCAAAGTTATGTTTATGAGATGTTTATCTGAAAAATGGACCAGATTCTAGTCTCTAGCAAATATTTTGTTTCTCTTTAAAGAAAACAAACAAATGTTCCTCCTCAAATCAGCAAACACAATCTGTTTACTCTACAGAACAACAGGCCTCCCCATGACTGAGCCCTCAGACAGTACCGATAGATGTTCTTTGATGCTGGATTCTTGGGGGTAGGGGAGGTGATTATTTTTAAATGATTTTCATTAAGATACAGATAGTGAAAAGTAAAAAAAAGGCAAATGACTGACAGCTTGTATGTATTTCCCAACACCACACAGGAACTACAATAGAATGATGGAATTATGCAATTTTACTACTTGTGAAAGCTGTAAGACCAGGCAATTAATGGTGGGTGGAGGTAGCAGTAACAAAATAGAAGATATACATGAACAGACAGAAGAGACAGGAGGGGAGAGCGGAAGGAAAAAGAGGATGGGTCAGGCAAAATGAAGGCTTGGCATTCTTTGACCCATTCCCGCAATTCTATCCATTTCTGTCTAGAAT
The DNA here is from genome assembly GCA_007922175.1 of Pelusios castaneus. Classification (NCBI taxonomy): domain Eukaryota; kingdom Metazoa; phylum Chordata; order Testudines; family Pelomedusidae; genus Pelusios; species Pelusios castaneus. The sequence continues at coordinate 9,497,579 of ML685771.1, read as the reverse complement.
CTGTGCTCAAATTTCTTCACACCCATAAAATTACTCTATACAGCAATAAGATATTCTTTCTTTTGCTGCTAACTCAGACAGGTCTGAATTTCGATGCTCTAATCTGAGCATAATCCTACTATCGTATTTAGTACCTCACACCAACAAGAAGCAGCAGACCTTACTTATTTATGAAACAGAGGACCATAATATCAGTCATTCCAAAAACAAAGGGCAAATAATTCTACAGCATTCACAGATTTAGATTAAAAGATCTTAAAAATGTGTTTGAGAGGCACTAAAATAATCAGGCCTTCCATTCTAGCAAATGTCAATGTAGGAACAAGTTGAATTGATTACCTGGCCTGAATGATAGCTACTATGGTAATGGGGTTACTACAGGCAAGCCTTGCTGTCCTGTAAATAAGATTCTAGTTAAAAGTTGTGTTATCTTCCTTTTTCTCTCTATCTTCCCCTCCTACATAAGGTCCTGGATGGGAAGATTGCTTATCACCTTTCTTCCCCCTCCTCCCTGCTTGTTCAGAACTGTGAAATACTTTTTGTTGTAGAGAATAATGAGTTTGAAGATAAAGCATCTGCGCAACATATGCAAAACCTGTAAACAGTAAACAGGGGCGGGGATAATTGTATTCACCACATAGTTATTAATATTCATTATTTAGGTGTCAATGTGACCAAATATGGGTCTCTAGGGAGTCATTGAAAATGTAAGTTTTTGCATATTTTTAAGCATAAAAGGATTGAAATGCCCCCTCCTCCTCGCTCACTCACGACATCAAGTGGAACGAGCAGGCAATAAAGGGTAACCTTCGACCCAGTCCACCTCTGGGACAGCCTGTTTTGTTCTCCATTCTTCTAACAGTTAATACCATCATTCATGTTAAGGCTATTGTAGTATGAAACCTAGTTTTATTTTTTCAATAAACTATTCCCACTATAAAACAAATGGCATTATAACACACACACTCCACAAACTGTGCTTGATGAGAGCTTTATGTTTTAAGAATGAAAGAAAAGTATAGGCATGTGATTCCTCAATATACCTTCCTATCAGCTAGACTAAGAAAAATGGACACAGGCATCATAGCTATTCATCATATATTACATTAATATATAGGTTCTATAGCTTTTCAGAGTAACCAGAAATAAAGTGCATAAGATTCAGTAGAACTCTCTCAGTGTGCTTTCAGTTCTCTTCTGCAACATTCCCATCTCACACGTGGAAATTCAAACACTCTTCCCAAATAGCCACACATGGAAGAAGATGCCTTTATAAAATAATACTACAGTAGTGAAAATGTTGTGATAAACTGTACTGTTTTGAATAGTTACTGGAAATACAAGAGTACTTTTTCCTACTTTTACTGGAAATACAAGAGTATTTTTAAAAAAACAAACCAAAAACCTCTGACAACATTCACAACCATCTTTGTGGAGTCCACTGAATTTCCTGGTGGGATAATTCACTGAAATTCCTCAACAGAAAGGAAGCTACTGACAGAACATTCAATACCAATGTCCAAAAACATTCAGAAAATTAAATGTTGACCAAGGGCCGGGTGTCCTTAGTTGAAGAAAAAAATGCCTTTTTTCCAGTCATAAAGTCTAAGAAGGAGCACAGGAGGCTAGATTCTGCCACCACCTGTACCTGGGTAACCCTAAAACATATGGATTATACAAATGTAACTGGGGGCACAATTTAGTTCAGAGGGTTTTGCTAATCAGTGGCAAGTTCTCAACTAGTTACCACGTGCTGTTTAAACAGTTTTAACAGAACAAACAAGGAGTCCTGTGGCACTTTTAAAAACTAAAATTTATTTATCTCATGACCTTTCTTGGGAGAAATTGAGACGAAGTGGGATTTTCTCCCAGGAAAGCTCATGTGATAAATAAATTTGTTATTCTTTAAAAGTGCCACAGGACACTCTGTTTGTTTTGTTGAGCTAGACTAACATGGCTACCCCTCTGGAACTTGTCAACATGTCAGTTTTAATAAAGTTATTCAGTTTAAAGAGTTATTCAACTCAAAAAAGGAAGGGGAAGGAAGAGGTTGGAGAGAGCTGACAGCTAAAAACTCCAGCATTCCTATGTGGCATAGAAGCCATAGTCACATCGGCTCAGATCCTCAAATGTATCAGCTGCTTAACTCCCACTGAAATCTACGGGCATTAAGTGCCTTCGTACCTTTGACTATCTGGGCCATGGATCCTACTGATCCCACCTCACAAGTTTCCCATTCCTGTGCTTCAGGAGTAATGTATATAGCAGACCTAAACAATTTATAAGTACACACCACATCAATTTGGATATCTGTGTGCTATACTCATGCAACACAGGCAGGTGCTGGGGATTGACTTACAGAGTTTAAAACCTTCTCTTTTAGCCTGTAAGGTCTTTGGGACAGAGACTGTTACTGATCATGTGTGATCAGCTAGCACACTGGGATGCAACATGGTTGTGGCTGTTAGGGACTATAAAAATACAAATGCTAAATGAAAATTATTATTAACATGTTTAAGTAAGAAAGACCTGTACTGCAGATGATCACACAGGCTTTTTCCCAATGAAAACAACCCCTAACTAGGATCCAGGGTAAAGCACAAATGATTGTTAGCACAACTAAGTAGAATACTTAACATGTTTTAAAAGTTTGCTTCAACTCAGCATCTATCTTTCATTTTAGGCAGGTCAGAATACCAATTCTTTTTGTCCTAATGTGCTTTTGTATTTAAATTCTTAGGGGACAAATGACATGCTAAAACATATTATGCAATTAGTATGAATTCTTTTCACAGTGGAAAAAAAAAATAGTAAAATTACCGATTTCTGTTTACAAAAGAAAAATCATAATAATATGTTTTGTTACTGTGATTTTTTAATATGTGTATTGACCTTAACAGGCAGGCTCCACCTGACTAAATCTGAATTTTGTCAATTCTCATCGTAACAAAACGCAAGTTAGCGATAAGGTGTATTCCATAGGGGCTAAACAAAAGCAAATCAATATTTGCTAGCTAAAGGACAGTCTTTGAGTCACAGAAATGTGAGACAAAAATATTTAGCCAATTCTTAGAGGAAACTGACTATTTACAAATACAGAACACAATTAAATCAGTAGTGTAATTTGTTATACTGGCTGGGAAAAAAAAGTAAATCTTGAGAGCAGACAAAATTACAAACAACAAAAATTAATAAAGCAGAAAAAATCATGAAGTAAAACTTTCTAATCTCATCAACAAAACCCAACAAAAACATTGTTCTGTAGCTTTTTTACCCTAGGGGACAAGTTTGGCAAATTTAATAATTTTGTCTTTCATAGAAAATGGCCTTTAAACCCCTTGCAAAAAAACACTTCATTTCTTTTCTTTTCTGAGTTCTGTTTTATATCTGAAATCAATTAAACAATAATTAAAATTGATTCAGGAATGTTTCATCCTGCACATTTGCACAATTTTCGTTTAGCTGATATTTCGCTCAAGGGGATACTTAACTATCATTGAACAATTCTTAATGAACGGTGTGATTTATAATAGATGTAGGGCTAAATCCTGCTCAAATGTTATTTGGGCGAGCGCTTCGTTGAAGTCACAAGCAGTGCTGCATCCTTTTAAAGAAGTATAATTTATATTGTATCATATGCTGAAGTCATTAGGAATATTAAAAGGATAGGGAGCAGATTAAGGAAGTGTAGATTATGTATCTGTCATGTTTCATTTTTAGCACGTGATACATTTGTCACACTTGAAGCAACAGTTATAAATAAAATAGGTTGACTGAAATTATAATGCTAGTGTTCAGTTGTGATGTTGGATTGACCCATTCACAGTATGCAAAAGCTGAACAGTCCATGCATTTGATGGACTAGCAGAAACTTCCAAGCAAAATCCTTGTTCTGTTTGAGAACTGCAATCATCCATAAAGGCATGTTTTGTTAGTTAGGCATGTCTAATACGCCTGTGCTTAAATGTGATTAAATAGTCCTGATCTGACCACAAGAGAGGTTTTAAGCCTAGGCATCAGTCATTCACATATTCCTATCTAAAACTGGCTTATCAGGAGCACATTTCACAAGTTTAATATATTAATTGTTTTGCTGCAATAAGCAAGCAGGCGAACTATCTCAGCACGGAGGAAACACAGCGGGGACCTTTTGGACCACATGCAATTTTTTTTCAAGATCTCCTTACCTTTCTAAGATCCAAATGCACAACTTAATATTCAGGAACACTGGGTAGCGGGGAGCTCACAATTCATAAAGCGAGCAGGATTTGACCATTCATATGGCTTTATTATAGATTGCAGAGGATCTCGGGTCTATACATCAGAGATTTTGCAGACCTTCCTGTTCTTACACATATTCCTCACTTCTAGATTAGACTGTTGTAATGCATTGTATCTGAAGACACACCTTATGACTATATGGAAGCTGAAGTTAGTGCAGAATGCACTTACCCACTTCTTAAATGACATGACACTGATGATCCATGGTCTGCAGTTGTATTTTTAGATGTTGAGTTTGACTTATGAAGTCCTCAATGGTTTCAATCTTACCTACCTGACAAAATTCTGCTCTCTCCCAGGAAACTATGGCACTTGTGACAATTAGTCAAGGTACTCAGATATACTGCTCCCTGACATGAAAGGAAGGGGCTGGTGGCAGGATATTTTCCATGAATGATCTAGGACTTGACTGCTACGTTGAACAAACAGAGGATGGGTTGGCTGATAAATTAAGACACACCGCAAAGCTCAACCTTTTTCTTGGGCCTTTGGGTGAAGTCATGGATTGAAGGTACTGTTTGTTGACATGACATGAGTATTTATCATCATCTTAGGTATTATCAAGGGAAGTCCACTCTGCATTATGAGTCATATTGGGTAGACATATTACAATTCTGTATGTTGTAGTTATATAAATGCCTGGATAGGTGAAGAATAATTAAAATACTATATACAAACTGTTATTAGGTGACTGTCACCCAACTCCAACATAGTCCTTCCATATTCTAGAAGGTCAAACCTCATCCACCCGCCTCCTGGCGCCTGACCTTATTTACAGATGAACTCATAACAATACAACATAGAATTCCATTCTAAGGCCTCTCTGTGACTGCAATAGTCACAAACTATAAATGAGAAACTTGGGGAAGTACAAAATAGATAATTTGCTGGCCAAGACACTGGAGCTTGCAGTTTACCGTCAAAGAGTGTTTCTAACAGAGGTTATGGTTACCTCTCCTCAATGAGAAATTCAGTAGAAAAATGGCTAGGATTCCTAAATGGACAATGGAGAAAAGGCTGATGGTGAACCAATAAGCCTCACAGCAAGCATGTTTGAAACACTGACTATATTCGACACTACTACAGATGTGATACCATGCCCGAATTCCAACTGGAATACTTTGATTTGTCTACCCAAAATTAATAATAATAATCAAAGAAGTATACAGTTTAGAGCGTGCTGCTTCTGGGTGACATGAAGTTCTTCCTCTATTTCATGAGTTACACTTTAAAAAAAATAAATAAGGCCTAATATTTAAACTAGCCACAGAACCAGCTCGGATCTAAAATTCACTAGAAACGTGGAATCAGTTGCGCAGTGCTTACCAAACTACTCCAGCTGTGACAAAATGAATGAGCTGACCTAGGCAAGCAACGAAGTATCAACAAGGCCATTTCCACATAGCGATGCAAAAAAAAAAAAAAAAAGAGAGACCAAATTTCAGCTTAGTTAGATCACTTCACATTATAATATCACAGGAAGCCTTTTGTGGGGAAGGTTTAGTAGGAGACACAGGTTTTTTATAGAACTGCTGAATATTGACTATTCTAGGACAGTAGTTTTCAACATTTTTTATTGGTGGACCCCTAACAAATTTTGAATGGCGGTGCAGACCCCTTTGGAAATCTTACACGCAGTGCAAGATTGAATATCAGTGTCCTTAGAGCGTACTGAAGCCTCAGGAAAGAATCATCCATCATATAATGCAGGTAACTAGAGATCAGTTCTCTTTATAAAAGATAACTGAGATATAAGATAATTGTTATTTTAGATACTGTAATATAAAGTATGCCCAGCCAATTCTGCTCTTTAGCATTGTAAGTGTACTGCCCTGCCTTCTCCTCTGCCCTGTGGCTGTCGTTTGCACCACAGGGGACCCCAAGAGGAGAGCAGGCCCTATATTTCCCTATGCACACATACTGTCCATGGCTACTGTGGAAGAGAGAAAAGGCTTCATGCCTCCCACACACTGCACCAGGGCCAGAGAAAATTTAACTCAGCGTATCTCAGTTATTTTAGGCGCATAACTTCCATGAAGCTCAAAGTCTATGAAGAAGGTTTCACAAGATTTACAAGCCCTATTCAAATCAAAGGTTATTCTGTGCCACCATTAAGTACTGTTAATGGTACTTGGTAATATTGATGTCACTATTTATGTAAAGCAATATAATTAGTAATGCTATTACCACTATCCTTCCTTTGTGTCACTAATTGCATCATTATAAACATAAATTTACTCTAAAGGAAGAATGAAGGATTTTTTTTTTTGATAAATCCCCTGCAAGACACCACGCCAGGTTGCAAAAGGTGACTCTGTATGCTAATGCTGATTATACACACAATCCAGAAGTTCCTTGACTGAAAGTACAAACACAGCATGAAAGGTGATATGTCAAACTGACGCTATCGTAGGGAAAAGAATAAAAAAAAAGCCTCAGATTTGCAGTTTCTCCCTGCCCAGCGTAAGTATAAACATCAAGCCATGCAGACAGCTGAAAAAACACTGCAACTCAGCACAGGGGGAGAAAAATTTGAAACCAAACAGGAATAGTTTCCTAATATAAAATCATGAGAACCTACAGAGAAATAGGATAAATACATAAAGTCATTCAAAGCAACCATAGCTGCTACATCCCCAGGCCTATGTTACCTCTTCCCTCTCATCTCTTTCCTCCTTCAACTGACTTCTTTGCTCCATCCAGTGACCCCTTTTATTTATGGGGCTGGTCTTTCTTCCACATGGTCTTCATGCTGCTGCCTGTACTTGAAGCCCTACTCCTGAAGAATTCTGAAGAACCTCCACTTCCTTCTTTAAACACTATTCTTCCAAAAGGCACCTATAACGCAGCCTTCTCCCCATTAATGTCTTAGAAACTCAAGAACAAAGAAGACCTGAATAAAAAACTGGATCTTCAAAGGAGAGCAGGTCAGAAAATTAGGTTTTCCCCATCTGTGAAAAATTTCAAGTTTTTGGTCAAACAAGTTAAAACTGAAATATTTCGGCATCAAAATGAAGTATTTTGCTTCTGAAATGCTGCTACAGTGCCTCATGAGATTTCTAGCTTGGGTACTTCACGCTCTTATTCTCCTCTATAGGCAGGGCTTTGTGACTGAACTTCATCTCCATTAATGTGCCAAGAAGAGATCTCTCCCTTGACAACTCAGAGCATTTCACACATAAGAACATAAAAATTGCCATAATGGGTCAGACCAATGGTCCCACTAGCCAAATAGCCTGTCTTCCAACAGTGGCCAATGCCAGATGCGCCAGAGGAAATAAACAGAAAAAGCAATCAAGTGATCCATCGTCATCCACTCACAGCTCCTGGCAAACAGAGGCTAGGGACACTCAGAATATGATATTCCATCCCTGTCTATCTCAGGTAATAGCTATTTAGGGACCTATCTTCTATGAACATATCTAGTTCTCTTTTGAACCCGATGATAGTTCTGGCCTTCACAACATTCCTAGCAAGGAATTCCATAGGTTGTCTGTGTGTTGTCTGAAGAAGTTCTTCTTTTTGTTTGTTTGAAACCTGATGCTATTGATTTCATAGGATGACCCCCAGTACTTCTGTTATGTGAAGGCATCAATAACATTTCCTTATTCACTTTCTCCTCATCAGGTAAGATTTTACAGACCTCGATTACTTCTCCTAGTTGACCCTTTTCCAAGCTGAACATCTTTTTATAATCTCTCTTCACGTGGAAGCTGTTCCTTAAACCTAATAATTTTTGTTCCCCTTCTCTGCACCTTTTCCAATTTCAAAATATCTTTTTTGAAATGGGGCAATCCGATCTTCATGTGGTATTCAAGATGCGAGCATACAATGGATTTATATAGAGGCATTATGATATTTCCCATCTTGTTTTCTATCCCTTTCCCAATCGACCCTAACATTCTCTCATAAAACACCACTTCTCAGAATTGTTGTTTAAGGTTGGCTGTAAACGCCAGAAGACCTCAGTTTTCAAGATTATTTGCATAGTTATCGGGGTAAAAACAACTTTTAAAATGAAAGTTTAGGTTCACTCCTCAAGCAAATGAGCTGGAAATCCCTGGCAAATATAGTGGCTATGGAAATGCAGAACATATTTGGTAACAAATTAATAATTTAAAGGGCATTACCAAGCAGTTTAGGCCCAGAATATAACCAACTTTAATCTGCTAGTAGCGCCCCGGGATTTGCAAACCTATAGACATTTTCATATTGATCAATTAGTTATTAAAGTAGTTTAAAGAAGGCACCTAACTTGCAAGAGCATCAGCATTGCATTGTCATGGCTTGGCTTTCTTTTTTCAAAGGCTTGTGCTTGATTTATAACAAACAATGGTGTCCGTGTCATTCACACAAATACTAACTAGACCTTCTGATGTATATTAGTTTGCTGTTATTAATAGTAGTGTAAGTCCCTTGTTCTATTTGTTTGTTTATTGGTGTATTTATTAACACACAGAGGAAACCATTGCAAAGTCTAACCCTATAACTAAGTGACTATCTGGCACATATGTAATAAGCTAGTTACTCTTACCTTTCTACAGAACTGTGATCCTATAACATGTGCAAACACCACAAAATTTTAACTCAGGACTTCCAAGTCCATACAGACACAGCCCATAAGCTAGAGATGCAAGCTAGCAAAGAACTGTCATCTTGAAGTCAGCGCATCATGCTTCTTCAAAGGTCAATAACATACATGGACAAACCAGTTCAACTCATGTAGCCATTTCAGGGGTTTCATTATGAACTCATATGAAACCAAGTTGCTACGCAATGACAAATACACTCCTTGCTGCCTATGTAATTAACCTTTTCCTATGACAGGCCATACTTTAAAAATAAATAATCTGGCATTATGTTCTGATCTGTGTTCGGTTTCTGATATCAGACATGGTTCCCTATCCAAAGCGTCTCTACTGAAGTCCATTGCATATTCTACATCTCTTGGTAGATGAATGCATGACTGTAGTTTGTTGGGGGGGGGGGGCCGGCCCCCCCCCCCCCCCCCCGGGGGGCGGGGGAGAGGGGGAAGATTGGTATGAGAATCATTATTAAAACTGTTTTATAAAATCATACTACAGGCTACCAGTAGCCATCAGTGTTACAAGCTCAGACAACTTTATATCAAGTCTCATGGATATTTGAAGTTTTTCTTAAAGCTCCACCTCCTGGAGTCAAGTGAGTGTGGGCAGAACTCAGTTCTTATTTCTTCCTCCTCTTCCCCCAGTATGTTTCGAGCTCTCATTACTGAAGGGGAAAAAAACACTTGAAAGTGCCCCAAGTGTAACTTAATGGCTCAAAAAACAAAAACAAATTCCAAATATAGAAGCTCTTTACACCAATATCCCACACAAAGACAAATTACAAGCCATTAGAAGAACCATTCCAGATGATACCAAAGCAAATCTTGTGGCTGAACTTTGTAACTTTGTACTCACCCACAACCATTTCAGATTTGAAGACAGTTTATACCTTCGAGTCAGCAGCACTGCACTGGATACCCGCATGGCCCCACAACATGCCAACATTTTTATGACCAACTTAGAACAACGTTGCCTCACGTCTCAATCCAAAGCACCTCTACTTTACTTATGCTACACTGACGACATCTTCATCATCTGGACCCAAGGTAAGGATGCCCTTGAAGATTTCCACAGAGATTTCAACAATTTCCACTCCACAATCAAACTTAGCCTGGAACACTCAACACAGGAGATCCACTTTCTGGACACTAAAGTGCAAATTAGAGATGGACATAAACACGAGCCTACACCAAAAACCTACTGATCGCTATAGTTACCGTACCTACATCCCTCGAGCTTTCATCCAAGACATACCACATGATCCACTGTCTACAGTCAAGCCCTAAGATATAACCATATTGGCTCCAATCCTTCGGACAGAGACAAACACCGTCAGGATCTCTATCAAACATTCTTAAAACTACAATACCCACCTGTGGAAATGAAGAAACAGATTGACAGAGCCAGGGGGTACCCAGAAATCAACTATTACAGGAGAAGCCCAAGAAAGAAAACAACAGAACGCCACTGGTCATCACTTACAACCCTCAAGTTAAACTTCTATAGCACATCATCAAGGATCTACAGTCTCTTCTGTAAGACGATCCCTCACTCTCTCAAGCCTTGGGAGACAGACCTCTCCTCACTTACAGACACCCCGCCCCCCTCCAACCTTAAGCAGATACTCACAAGCAACTACAGATCAAACAACACAAACAATGATTAAAGCAGGAACATATCCCTGCAACAGACCACACTGCCAACCTTGCCCACATATCTGCACAAAAGACACCATCACAGGACCTAATCAAGCCAGTTACTCCATCAAGGGCTCATTCACCTGCTCATCCATCGATGTGATTTATGCCTTCATGTGCCGGAAGTGCCCCTCTGCCTTATATATTGGACAAACAAGACAGTCTCTGTGCAAAAGAATAAATGGACACAAATCTGACAACAGAAATCACAACATTAAAAAACCAATAAGGGAACACTTTAATCTCCCTGCTCACTCCATTGACGACTTGTTAATAGCGATGCTCAAACAAATGAATAATCACAGCTTCAAAGAGAAAACTGCAGAATTGGAATTTATATGCAAATTCAACTCCGTTAAACAGGATTAAACAGGGACTATGGATTTTATTCTCATTACAACAGGTGATTTGACCTCATCTTTCTCTATATGCTGTTCCCCAGTGTTTGAATCCCAACACCTATTCTGATTTGCTGTTACAGCCTGACCCAGTCCTGTGTCATACATTTCCCTGCATTTAATTTCCTTCCATTCTGTAAGTTTCCCATCTTCAAAGCGTCTGACGAAGTGGGATTTTCTCCCATGAAAGTTCATACGATAAATAAATTTGTTAGTCTTTAAAAATGCCACAGGACTTCTTGTTTGTTTAAAAAAAAAAAAAAAAAAAGAACTCATGATTTTAAGCAAAATCCTATTATTTTGTGGGTCTTGATTAATGAGTTTTGAATGCTTGAAGTTGGCAATAACTGGACATAGTTTGGCTAGGATGGTTCTCAGAGGAAAAAGAAAACTGTTTCTCTGCCCATACTGATGGCGGGGGGTGAGGGACAGGCAGGGAAGCCAGTTAAATCCCAGAGAGCAAAAAATATGTTTAATCACAGTTTTGGCTAGCACCATTCCAGAGAGAGCAGAGGCTAGCATCTCTAGAGCTAAGTTATTCGATTTGCATCAATAATCATTTCCACTAAGTAACTTCATAAGCTTTATTACTCCTTTTGTAACAAGATGTAACACTGAAGAAATCATTAACTCCTAATTATACAATTTTACAAAGTATGTTCTGAGTAATATCAAGGGCCATGTCTACACTACAAAGAGTTAGGTTGACTTTGTTAAGTCGACCTAATAAGGTCGACTTTAAGTCGACTTAACAAAGTGGTTTCCCTGAACAGGGACTTAGTAAATCAACCTAACTGCCCTTAGGTCGACCTAATAAATTGGACTTAAGTGTCCACACTGTGCTTAGGTCAACCTAAGGAGTCGACTTAAGGGTTAAGTCGACCTAACCAGCGGTTCCTATTAAGTCGACCTAAGCTTTCATTATAAGTTGACTTAAGGAATTTCTTAAGTTGACTTAATGAAAGCCTGGTATGGACAGAGAATAAGTTAGGTCGACTTAAGCCTCCTTAAGTCGACCTAACTTGCAAGTGTAGACATAGCCAAGAAGTTTTCTGCAAAAACTCCTGTTTGTTAAAACGAGCATAAACTCCTAAACGCCAGTTTGAAATGTGATCGCCTCTATATGTTTAAGGGAATTTTTAAATTATAGAGACAAACTTTTCATCCATTTTTGTCTTGGATCTCTCAAACACTTTGAACAAAAGGCTCCTGACCCTTACTCATGTAACTCATGCAACTGAGATGAAAGATGCTTAGTGTAAGTAAAGCAGGATCTGGCCCACTGTCAATAAAAATAGCATTTTGTAGTATGTAAACACGAATAACAACAAAAACGAAGTATTTTGAAGCTGTAATTGCATGTGATATTTAAATGATTCCCATTAGAACAAAGGCATTAAAAGAAACAGTCATTTTACAAGACAGAAAATAAAAGCACTGATTAGAACTGATCATACAATAAAAGCAGACATTTACAAAAGAAGTTCTGCAGCGATTTCTATATCCATTTAGCAGAGAATAAATCAAATGCTGAATATTTTTAAAATATTAATGTTAGTAGAAGGGGTTAGTGTTCACACTTCCTCCAAAGAATGTAAATTTGAAGAACAGATTTTTTTAATACAAGCATTGTATTGCAATTTAATTTAACCATGAAACTAATTTCTGTCTTCAACATTTTATGTTTTATGGTATAAAACAGATCATTATTTGTTGTGATGTAGTTTATTTAACCTTAGCCTGATGTGGTCCAACAGTGAACACAGATCCATTCAAAGTGCTAGTAACAGGACATGCCAAGCTGATTAAAATTTCAGCTGTGTTTCCCCATCTCCTTTGGAAAGTTAATGAATTAATGAATCTTTAAAGGACAGTCAGGGAGGCCTTAAAAAGACGACGCCTTTTTGAGTAAGGACAGAAAGTGGCAGATTACAACTTAATGACTTCAGAATAATCGTCATTTCCCTATTTTCCTCACTTGCCTTAGCTCAGCTAATGGCTTCATTAGTGTCTACACTCTCCAACGAAAAGAGGATCACGTCGCATCCATCTTAGTCACATCACAATAAAACCAGTTAAATACAATTTAGTTACCTGTCTTCTGCCAGTCTGTGCTATGAGATAGAATTAGTAGCAGAATCGATACTGAATCCTGTGCATCAGATCCCCTTTTTTGCTTTTAATCAAGAAACATAACAGTGGGTGTGTTTCTCAAATGCTATTTAACCTAGTCTAAATTTTATGTTGATTAAATAACTACGATCAATCAAAAAAGGAGACAAAATGAAGGGAATGATTTTTGCTTTACTATGCACTGATTTACAAACAAAATCTACCTGTGCCAGTGATTTAATTGACAGATTACCTGAAAAATCACCACAGTCATGTCAAATACTTCCTATCACTTCATAACCCAATATGTCATTTCACAAACAGGTCTAATTACATCAATAACTAGTTCTATGTTCACATTGTTTGCATTATAGCTGTAGCTAAAGATTCCAGCAGAGACTGGATCTATTATATACACCACCTCGTACACACCTAATGGGCAGTCCTTGCCCCCAAAGAATTTATAGGCCTACTCAGAGTTTACCATCTAATGACTCTACCTTAATCTAAAGCTTGAGTTTGTGTTTCTCCAACTGGTGACCTAAGTGCTAACTTTTAGCATTCTGTTATTAAACCAGACATATCTTCTGATGTCCCAAAGTCTGATGGAATAATCAGGCCCTCGTTCTTTTCTTGAAACTCTGTATCTTTCTCCTCACACTCTTCTCTGCCTTCCTGTGCAGCAGACTAAATACAAAGGCACCCTGAAGTTCAGCAAAAAGGAACTTTCATGACTGAGCAGCTCTATCACATCATGACTGTAATTTGGCCAATCAAATTCTTGCAGGAGCATTTAAACATGGACAGGGAAAGTCCTCTTTTCCTCAACCCATGAAGGAACTTCACTGACAAAGACCTTTACCAAAAAGACTTGCCAGGAGAATTTCATCTTTTTTTTAAAAAAAAATCTAAAATGAACAAGTCTTAATAGGGCTTGAATACTTTACAGAATCTTCAGTAAGGAGTCAGTATCTATTGCTATAGGGTGGATAGTAACTGGCTGATTTTATAGTATCAGCAAAGAGAATTGCCTCAAGGCAATCTATTCATTTGGATACTCCTGCTGATGCTACCATTCTAGAGGCTCTTTAAACAACTGTCTGCTCCTTTCCTACTACAGTCACCATTGCTGAACATTTTAGTGGCCGTGTCTTTGCCATCTTGTGCCAAAAAGAAGAAAAGCTTTTCCAGTGCCCTGAGGGTAACTCAGACCTCAACAAATGTATGTTTCTGGTCGCCATGGTGACCAGTTTTAGTAGCCTGTCACCTAGCTCCACTGCAAAAATATAATGGAGGACCACTCTATGGCAACCAAAAGTAAAATTGCTGGTGCCTAGCTGTGAGCCAATTTTGTCCACCCAGGGTAACTACTCGTGCAGAAGGTAAGGAAGCTGAATAGCACTAAACTGTGCTAACCGAATCCCACAGACATACAGAAAGGACATGGAACAAGATCCTCTATTGATTTTCTGCCTCGGATACCACCAGAGATTGTAAGTGAACTCGGATGTTTCGGGAAAAATGGATTCTTCTTGCACTGGGGCCAGTCATTGTGTTTCTTAAAAGAAGAACAGTTGCATGCCTAATATTGAAATAGTTTTCCTTCCACTGTCCAATCATGCAGCCTTTGCACAACCAAACTCCGATAGAAATTAATGGAAGTTCAAAGTGAACGCGTTCACTTGTTTTATCACATCATTTGTTTAGGCTACATTTGTCATGGCAGAAACTAACATTTTATTACAATGGGACCATGATCCCTTTTTGGGTCACAAACTGATATATAAGGCCACCACTGACCATTAGATCTTCCAGGCCATCCTCCTCATATAACACAGGCCATAAAATTTCACCATCCCTCTAGGTGCTGCTGCTACATCATCATGATAAAGGCTGCCGGATTTGGATTAGGAATTTATGTTATCAAGAGCAATTTAACTTTAATTATTTAACTTCAATTTAACTTTAATTATTATAACTAATGCTGGTTTAAAAATCAGGATGCAACTTCCCTCAACATTGTCACTAATATTTCATCTCTTTTTTCCTACCAACATTTAGATGAAAAATCAGCTCTACAAATGGTCGAAAAATAGGGTGCAATTCTCCCTATAAAAATGCCTTTTCTTGGATGAAATTTAAAATTTTGACATATTTCAAAATGTTCCTAACTGCTCCAGTTCTTACTAGTTCAGAGTAGCTCCTTTCCACTTCTTATTCTACTGTTGCTATCTGCTTCCTCTCCCCATCATTACCAACCAGAAGAGCATCTCATTACAAGGCAAATGATACACATGGGAGATTACTGCTTTCAGGTAAGTTAGACGAGAAAGACAGTTGCCACTTTTCTGTTAAAATGACTTACAAACTAGTTTTACACAGAGCTCAGGTCCCCTCAGAATAACCTTGCTTAGCATGCAAGTGCATTATCTGCCTAAACTCTGCTTTTCTGATTAAAGTTTTGTATTTAATTAAAATTGTCTTTAATTAAAATGCAAATATTCTAGAACTTCAACAATAAATTGTTTACACTAGACTAAGAAACAGCCCTCAAAGGCTTTGGAAAAAAAATAGTTTCAATTGCAAGCTGTATATTCAGACTTCACTGTTCAGTGAAAATGGATAAAGATCTTTACACACACACACACACACACACACACACACACACCCTCATTGGTTCAATCTGTTCTAAACAAATGTGAAGATATCCCAATTTGGATCTAGAATTCATGTACAGAGGAAACAATTCCCAAAGTTGTCAGCCGTTCAACAGATAATTAGGACAGTTCAAACTATCTTTTGTATTTAAAACAATTCTTTCAGCCAATTTTGTTGACAGATTTTATTACCACTATCAAAAGACAGTGAGTTAAACCAACAGTTCAATACCTTCTTTAATAGGTAAAGAAGAATTCCAAAGGGGTAGCCGTGTTAGTCTATTGTAGAAAGACAAAAGAGTCTTGTGGCACTTTTAAAGACTAACAGATTTATTAATTGCATGAGCTTTCGTGGGAGAAAATCCCACTTCGTCAGACGCTTTGAAGATAGGTAAAGAAGAGAATGAGAGAGTGTTAAGCAAGGGACATGTCTGCATTATCCTTTAGCCAGAAACATCCTGCTCAAGTTAGAAAATAAACTGCTCTGTTTACACAAGAGCAGGATTCAGATACAACAGATACAGTTGTCCCACTTCGTTCTTTAAACATGCACAAAGAGGTGCTGCGCCACAGGATTTGATTTGTAGCAAGCCTGAGTGTATATTTTACTTCCAACAACAGTGTTCTCGATTAAGTGTTTTGACTCAAAGGTGAATTACATTCATGACCAATTCACAATCATTCACTACTGGGGATGAAACTGAGCCATGGTAGTTAAATGTGACTTAAGCTTCCTAGAAACAACAATTATTTCAAAACCTCAACTTTCTTTCCAGCAGACTTACCAGGGAAACCAAAAATCTGGCTCTAGCAACATCAGCGCAGGAACAAAGATTACAATAATTGCGGTTTGCAAGGAAACTCACTGCCTTCAAGCTTTATTTTAAAACCGTTGCATTTAAAAATTTTAAAAAAAGTCCCTGGGAAGTTTTAATTTATTAGCAAAATATTGGACTATATTTATCATCATTTTACTTTTCAAATATTGAAGTGAACTGATGCAAGGTAAACCAGGAGAAAATGTAAGGAGCATTTAAAGAGCTTGCAAAATCCATTTTAGGAAGCCAGTAAAACAAATCAGATGTTGGAATTTTTCACTGAAAGTTCTTTTTAAAATAATGGCATAAATATGATCCCAGTGGAAGTACCATAAAGTATTCTCTTTCTCTTAGGGAAATTCTTAGAAAGACCACTTGCTATAAATTTATATTTCCTAAATTCATTGCAGATTGGAGAAACTAAAATTAAATAAATTACCACAGTTTGACACCATCTCCTTCATCATGGTAATTCCTGATTTCAGTATAAAAGCCATTACTTAACTTGCACGCCATAATTTACACACTCTCTTACACAATAATTTTAGATCCAAGTAAAGATTCATTTTCCTTTTATAATTACTCTGTGTCAAAATGTTTAACCTCTGCATTCGAAAAACCAGAGCAGGATTTTTTCTAGAAGCCGATGTCAAGAGCTCAATTTTGCTCAGTACATTAGAGCGAGACCATGGATCTCAGCGTGTGAAAGCACAGGGCAGTAATCAATGGCAGAATGTTGCAAAATGAGATAAAATTAAAAACGGGGACAGCACTGAGGCCCATGCTAAATGAGAAAATATATACCGATGGCATTCTAAAACAAGACTATTTGAGCATTGCCATTTCTGCCCACATAATTGTCACTCCCGCCCGAGTGGAATGCCATAGGAAATTCTCTGACCTTACTTCTGGGTTTCTTCATTGCGTTACATATTGCTAAATAAATCTTAGCAGAGTGCACAACAGTGTCGCCTACAACCAATTACCATCATAAATTGCTTTGTAAACATCCCACAATAAAACAATTTATTTTAGTGAATAAAATCCATGTCAGTCCAACACGGAGTTTAAATATAGCATGAGATCCACCTAAGCCACAGGGGAATTTAATTGCTACTCACTTTGCATAATATACACAAAATTAATGTAGACTCAATAATTAGCATTTTCTGATGGGTTATTGGAATCTAAAAAACCCCCATAAAACTATCTGGGTATTTTAGCAATCTGAACATGTTTAAAGTATTATTTTGGGGAGGTCAAGGTTGGATATTAGGAAAAACTTTCCCACTAGGAGGGTGGTGAAGCATTGGAATGGGCTATCTAGGGAGGTGGTAGAATCTCCATCTTTGGAGATTTTTAAGGCTCGGTTAGACAAAACCCTGGCTGCGGGGATTTAGGGGGAGTGGTCCTGCTTTTTAGCAGGGGGTTGGACTAGATGACCTCATGAGGTCCCTTCCAACCCTATTATTCTATGATCAGTTCAATCTTTCTGGTTCAATTGAGGAGTCAGTGAAGATCTGCTCAATCTGGAAGTCGATGCACACCCTCAGGAAGAGTAGCGCTGTTTCAAAAGGAGGGCATTTCCCTTTGACTCAGCGCAGTGGAGACACTGCGGTAAGTAGATGTTAGGAAGTCAAAGGGAGATACGCAACTTATTTTTCATAGTTTGTGTTTCTCCCTTCAGCTGCCACCGAATTCTGCGGCCAATGTAGACCTGGCCTTAGTGGCAGGTAAGATGAAGAAACAATTTAAAGGTGCACTGAAAAGGCCATAGGTCATTTAATGCATTATACAGGGCTTGCTGCTGATCTCATTGGCTATGTCTACATGGCAAGTTAGTTCGAATTAAGGAGACTTAATTCAAACTCACTAAAGCCATGGCTACACTAGGCTTTAGTTAGTTCAAATTAAAGGCTTCCTTAATTCGAACTAATAAGTTTGAACATGCTATTCGAATTAAAGGGTTAATTCGAACTAACTGGTTCCAATTAGCCAATGTGGCCATGTTAATTCGAACTAATTTCTTAGTTCGAACTAACCGGCCATTGAAATGAATGGGGATCGCTAATTCGAACTAAGCAAGAGCCATGAATGGCACTTGCTTAGTTTGAACTAAGTTAATTCGAACTAACTAAAATTAGTTCAAATTAGTTAGTTCGAACTAACTAATTTGAACTAATTTTAGCAAGTGTAGACATAGCCATTGATGTCAGTGGGTATGTTATTGATTTCAAAACAGAACAAGGCTCATTCCATATCTTCATGAAGGTGTGCACTTAGGTCCATCCAAACAAGCAATTTTTCTGATGTTCTGAGACAATGGTTTTCAAACCATGGGTCAGGACCCAATACAGGGTTGCAGAGTGTCACCACCACCGCCACAAGACTGGAAAGTATTGCTCAAAGACGTAATTGTTGGGTCACTAGCATAAAGGACTTCATACAACTGGATCCCGAGGAAAAAATTTGAAAACCACTGTTCTAAGAAAGTCCGGTACTATACCAAGTCGTCTCACTAATTTGAACCTTGGTTTCTAGTGCTGTGATCCAAATAGAGTAGCCCAAGAATTGTTCATTACCAGACATTATCATCAAGCAGTGATTTGGTTTACTTAGCTCCTGTGATTTCTTTCATAAAGAAAAGTCTGCTGCAGCGTCAAAAGTGACCAAGGTTACTTTATGTGACCATCTCACTGTGTTTGGAATTCCACTTTAGCTTCTTCAGCAAAAGGTAGAAACTCTTTTAAATTATAGTATATGACCAAGTCTGTCCCTGATACCTAGGCAGGTTCCTTTCAGTTTAAGAGGTCTGCAAGTAAGCACTTACTTCAGAAGCCATCTCCTTCTAAAAAGTATCCTATTCATTGTTATCCTGTCTCCAATTTCACCTTCTTGACAGAGAATATTAAAGGGCTCTGCCAGGAAGGTTGCAATCCTGCCTCAGTACTAATGTTTCTTTCTGAGAAGTTTCACCCTTCTTTTAAGACTAATCAGAGACCAGAGGCTGTTCTGGGGAGGGCTTCTAATGATCTTCTGTTTTGCAGGCTGACTCTAGAATTGCAGCTATTTGGGGGTTTTGTTTAGATCTCTCGGCAGCTTTCATACTGTTGATCGCGTTGTTTTTTTAACCCGCCCTGAACATCTGTTGGCTCTTTCAGAGAATGCATAATCCTGTTTTTCTCTTATGTATTTTTACTGCTATCCACTAGCCTTTTATTTTATTTTTTTTAAATAATATTACAAAAAGACAGAAATTCAACTAACCTAATTCAATACAATACAACAAATTCACACAGTTGGCTTCTTTAAATTGCAACATGATGCCAAAAAGAAGACGTGCTCATAACAGATTTAAAAGCAGGGTAAGAAGCGAAAGGTGATGATCCATTATATGAATTACTGTTTCTACAAGATGCTGGACTGGCAATCCTGCGAACTGAAGTATATTGTTTAGCACAGAACAGGCAGACTACGGAAAGAAGCAGCTCAAGTTTGTACAGGGGGGCTGAGGCTCAAATCTTTGTTGAGACTGCCAATGAGAGTGACATTAGTGCCAATTGTGTGGCGGTTCTTTTGACATTGACACTGGGAACAGCTCGGAGGCTAAAAGTACTGTGCACAGGCCAACTATCAAATAGCAACAACTTTTTGTCCCTGCCACACTGGGCTGGAGTCCGATCTAAAAGACAAAGGTCCATAGCCTCTTGGCAAGTGAATCTTCATACTAGTGATTATACAACAAACTAGTTCCAGGAGGGGAGCCGTGTTAGTCTAGTTCAGAAAAACAAACAAGGAGTCTAGTGGTACTTTTAGGGTTAAATAGAGATTACGGGTTTTTTCCCCCATTATAACAGACAATTTTTGCTTTCCTTTTACCCTCACTTCCCTCCAATAAGCTGTTCTCCACTGTTTGAATCTAAACAACTGCACTGATTTGCTGTAACAATCTGACCTGATCCTATGACTTACACTTCCTTGCATTTATTCTCCTCCCATTCTGTAAGTTCCACATCTTCAAGTGTCTGATGAAGTGGGATTTTCTCCCATGAAAGCTCCTGCGATAAACAACTTTGTTAGTCTTTAACAGTGCCACTGGATTCCTTATTATATTTATTATTTATTCCTTATTTATTATATTGGCGGTTGACAATAATGTCTTTTAGCAACACTAGGGTTATAATAGTGTTTGGTCTCATTGAAGAGTATTGCTTCTGCTTCATTAAGAGAGATGAACTTTGTACATGCCTCAAGTTCCTCCAGAAAGACAGCAGACTTCGGATTTCCTGAATATCATGTGAAGTCATTATCTACAGAGCTTTTACTCATTTCAGTCCTTTGTTTCAAACATATTTTCCATTGAAAGGCAAAAAAACATGTACCAACTGCAGGGCCATTTAAATCCAAAGTGTTTAGATGTCTTGCTAAGCATTTGTTAAAATACTGCCTTAGGGAATGTTATGTGGTGCACTTCTACTGTTAACTTTATACGATGTAAAGCAGTGGTTCCCAACCTTCTTGGCTTGAGGGTAACAGATACCATTTTTACAGCCCTGAAGGGCCACCAATCCCCACCAACAGTCCTCCCCCCTCCACTGCAGCCAGACGGAAGGAGTTCAGCAAGGGGGCTACCTCTGAAAATCATGGAGTATGCAACCATGCCAGTTACATATGGGGATTCAATCTCGGTGGGTAAAATTCACCCATGATGAACAGCAGCAGCATTTATAGATACAGTAGCCTCAACAAACCCTTGCAAATGGCAGAGTTCCAAGACTGGTCTAGCAGAAGGAGAGGAGGGGCTGAGCAGCAAGCTGTGTCTGGCCTTGGGTTGGTGGAATGGTGGATTTTACAGCCACAACCCCTCCACACTTCGCCGATATACAGCCCTGTCACTCAGGCTTTCTGAGCTTGATGGGGTCAGTGAAAAGACTCCCCTTGACTCTATAGGGATAGAGAAGAGGCCTAATGGACTTTGACCAGCAATATTGAACACCAGCTCAGAGGTTTAATATATGCAAATCTTTATATAAAAAAGATGCAGTAGCTTTTGCTGAATTCCTAGAGCAGCAACAGTGAAATGATGGCTACTAAAGAGACCTTTATCTAGTGATGGCTGGACTTATATCCATGAACCACACAATCAGCCATCTTTTTATTAGAGTAATCTGTTAAAAAAAACAAACAGTGAAGAATGAAAGAACCCACATTTGTATACACTAGGGAAGGGAAAAAGTTGTTACTTATATTCTAAGTTTGTTTAAAAATTAAAACGACAAAGGAGCATGATGTGTATTAATAGCTTTTGATTATTTTCTGAATGGTAACTATATTTTCTCAGCAGTTTTCAAGTAGAGAGACTGCACCCTCAAGAAGATTAATCTTTTCTATGGTGTGCTTCTAATCCAAAAATATTTCTTATGAATTCAACTGAGAACATGAACTGGGTTTCTAAACAACCTGAAATGCAGAATCATTTCACTATTTAAAAATCATAGCTAGTATTTAACCCCCGTTAATATGTGTATGTCCTTCCATTTTTATGACTCATATGAAGTAAATCTCATGGAATTGAAGATTTTTTTTCTAGCTAGTCATGCTTCTGAACTAATTGATCCTTGTGCCTCTCAAGTACTAATGTATTTTCAGTCATATATTTGTCAAGAGGGTTCAATTACATTTTATTTTCTCACAGTGGTCTTTGTTTCAATTGTAGTCCAACGCAAAAAAAACCCAAAAAACCCAAACCTCAGACAACTGACTTTACATTTGCACTCTCGAGCTACTACTACAAACAATTTTAAACTAACAGACAAGAATGCAAGCTTCTCAATTCATTTTTTTTAAATCAAAAGGAAAGATTTATTTTATTCATGATGAAAATATTGAGAGTACAGATTGGTTAGTTGAATGACTTAGGCTAAGTCTTGGGAAAACTTTCTGTGCCCTCATATGAAAAATATGAACAACAATACTTCCCTGCCTCATGAATGTTATTATGCTTCATTCATTTATGCTGTCAAGGTGCTTCGAGATCCTGGTGTAACAAGTGTTGTTACCAATGCATAGGGCTAAGTGTCGAAGAGCTCAGATATATGCATATATTATTTTAGTTAAAAGATGAACAATTCCATTGTGAGTAAACAGAACTTCAGCCAAAGTTTGTGTGCCTGTCAATTCAGTTACCAGATTGAAAGTGTACTTTTGTGTATTTTATCCCTGTCCCAGTGTTTACAAAAAGAATGTCTTTCTAGTTTGCTCTGGGATGGAAAATTCAAAATTCCTTCTCACTGCCACTGATTTTTCTCTCTTCTTATACCCCTCATGTCTTCACCAGGCTGCCCCAGAAGTTGCCTTCCAAGAACAACTGATGTTTTTTGTTAATCTGGATGGTAAGAAGAGCTGTCCCTACCCACCCATATCACCCCGGGCATACAACAAAGTCATATCAGTCAATCACATACTGGAAGAAGCCCTCGCTCCTGCCCTCTTCTTCCTATGAGGTCAAGAGATTTCAGCACAGAGATGTTTGTTTGTTCTGGACGTTGTTTGAAGAGTGAGTGAGGCTGGCAGTTTTGACTGCTGAGTTCTATAGTGTACAGTACCACTTAATCATTTTAATGGATAAAACTGCAGCCATCCACTTAAACTTCGGGTTCCCAATCTGTTCCTTACCACATGATCCCATATTACAAGAGAAAGCAATTTTGGGGAGTCTAAAGAAAAAGGAGAGTGATCATAGCCACCAGGACCGATACACAATCCCTACATTGAGTGGCCATGACTCAACCAGAAACACGAGTCTTCATTCATAGCTTTCCTATCTAGCTAGGCGCTTATACGACACTAATCACTGCAATATCAGAGCCCCAAACACATACAAAACATTACATTATCTCTCTCTATCTATAATTAGTTTCTCTTTTGTAAAAAGTGGAACAGGGAGTCAAAGCCCTGAAAGATTACAGATACCCATCTTCCTAAGCCTGACTAATCCTAAACACACAACAATTATACGATGGTAAACAGCAGTAATTGTACACTAAATGTCTTTTTAAAGAGCCAAATGTGCTTTTAAAGTTTAGCTCCCACTCACAGCAGCTCTAGAACAAACAGTAAATTAGTCAACAGAAAACTGAAAGGGAAAAACTACAACAACAAAAAAGGCCTGCAGTCAGTTCCCTAGGCAGGAAGCAATTGTGATTTGCCCCTCTTCCCCCCCATTTTATAGAGATAACCCACGATGGTTTCAATAAAAACATGCACGTGCTACAGCACAAGATGGTCTTATTATACAGAGTAAAGTCCAGTAATTATCACACTGCTAGAAAAAGGAGAACCCAGAAAATAGGCGCCCTGTCAGTGCAAATGAGTTCCTCTGCCTTCTCCTTTCACAACAGCTACTATACTTGTTTACATATTTAAAATTAGGGAGTTACTTGCACCTGTAGCTCTCAGAGGAGGGCCAGACGGTTTCATGTCCATTATAATAAGCCAAAATATTGGCTTCCTCTTTCCATTGGAACAGATGGCCAGCACAGTACAGAACATGCATGGCTATTTTTGTCCCACAATTACAAAGATGGTTTCAGTTTCCAGAAAGGCTCAGCCTGACGCTCTTCACACCACAGTTAGAACCAAGATCACCGGAATCGTGTGTAAACCGTGTTAACACTAGCAGGATTCCCGTACCCAGTGTAACTGGTTGTTTCCCTGAGCCCCTCCGCAACCAGGCTATAACACTACTTTAAAGACTAAGTTACAACTACCATGATGGACATGGACTTTGTCTTAAACATACAATTGCTAAGCACTAACCCCCAAATCCTGTCTCTAGTACACCACCTGAGCACCTGGGCGTGCCTTGGGGAGCAACTATAAAAAAGGACAGGCAGAGGAAATGCTACGTAAGGTTGGAGTAATCGCCACAGTTACTGTCCCCTCGTCCTGTCCACACAAGAAGGAATGGTTGGTGACTCTACAGAGCGAGAGCTCTACAACACTTTCCCAGTCCATTATTTCTCAGTTTCCCAAGCCCCTTTTGTCAGCAGTGAAAAAGAGGCTCCTGCAAAGCAGGGCTTCATGATCTGTATGGGGGGTGGAGGGAGGCGAGGGTCAAATTGCCTGCACAAATCTTCCCTACACCAATTCTACTGTGTGAAGGGACCTTGTATGTGAACAGAGGGGCACAGACTTGTGCCTTACTGAACAAAACCAGTGTGGTTCTTGGCTTACAAATAAATAATAATAATAATTTACCAATGCTGGAACTTGAGCAACGGCTGCTTATCCTACCGATTACATGGGTCATTTATAAGCTAAAAATGTAGCTGATATTGGAGACTGAATGGCACAGGGGATATACAGCCCATCACCTCTGGGTTCTCTGATTTAATTCAGCCCAGCTCAGGTCAACAGAGGCCAAAAATTGTTACAGTCTGGAGATTGTTTATTGAGAGATGTGAAATGAGTTAATGCTCACAGTTGAAGGGGTCAAGATTTCCCCTACCCCAGAAACTCACAAGTTCATTTTGACTAACTGGACACCTAGTTGGCAATCTCAGCAGAGCTCAATAAATGAATGGGGATATGAGGTCTCAGAAGACAAGACCTTCTGAACTTCAGTTCGTCGTGCCATAAAATGGGGTTAATGGCGCCTTCCCACCCCATAGAATGGAAACAAGAGCAGGGCTGGCTGAAAATCAGAATTTCCCACCTGGAACTCTAATATTTCAAAATTTGTTTTTGTGCAAAGTCAGGATGAGAAGTCAAAATATCCATTATTTTTCCCCACAGAATAAACAGTTTGGGAAAAAATCTATTTGGAAATACCAAAATACTTTGTTTCAATTCAGCTCCACATTTAATCTGTATCCCTTGGGAGCATGGGAGTTGTAGGTCAGGCATCTTTTGCCCATGTCCTCTTCTATGGGCTAGCCTCCCCAGCTGGATGATATCTTCCCTGGTGCATCATGGTTGTGGCTCACGTAATGCACCATGGTCATTCAACCAGAAGAGAGACTGCTTGGGGGATACAGAGCAACATCAAGCTGACCTGAAATGAAATCCTTTTATTCAATTTGGCAAACCAAAATGTTTCAATTCAGATCAGATTGCCCTGAAACAAAATATTTTGCTGTGATTTTCCTACTGGAAAATCTCTGTTTTGCAGAAACTGTATTTCCCATCTGAAAAATATTTGGACAGAAAATTCCTAAACAGCTCTACATTAAAGTCCATGAGATGCTCAAATACTATGGTAATATGAGCCCTACAGATCAATCCCTAAAGTAAAAAGGGCAGAGGTAGTGCTTTCTTTTTTGTTTGCACCACCACCAGAATAAAGAGGGCAGCCCAGACAACAAATAATATAATCATGGACACTGACTCATCTGTCTTGGGGCCAAGCCTGAGCACATTAAAAGAACTTTGCTCTAACAATGCCAATTCTGTAGCTAAAAACAGGATTTCATTCTCCAGAGCTGTCAGCCTTCCGTGAACTTTAAATTCACAGAAAAAAAATTAAAAACATGATAAAAATGTAGCTGACACAAATGAAAAAAAGATGACTGCTCTTGCAGCTTGCTGTAGCTCGTGTTGCTGTGTGGCAGTTCTCCGGCCAGTTAAGAGAAGAGGCCATGTGCACTGATAGCAATAAATATAGCAGCCTTACCAACAATTATTTGTGCCCCATATTTTGTGGAGAACTGCTGTTCCCTTTTTACATGCTTATTCTTTATTCTCAGACTGCTGGACAGTTAAAAAAGAATTGCCTTTCTTCTTCCTCTAAAATCCCAAGAAGATGTCCTCCTCATCTCAAGCACCAGTAATACCTTAATATATTATTTTGCATTGACATATTAAAAAAAATTAAAGGCTTAAATATGAATTAATGAATACTTTTAACACCTCTAGAGAGATACAAAATGGATACAGTGAAAACCATTATTAAGTGACTTAGTGCAGGATCGGAGGTAGAGTTCAGAATAGAACCATGAATTCTGCTCTAAACGAAACTCCAGTCTAGCCAATGGCAACCACCCTAAGCTTACCATGCATTATTTTCTTCAGTACGAAATTATTACAGAATACTTATACTGCGATAGGGCCTAGAGGCCAAAAAGTTTAGGCCCATTGGTGCTAAATATTGTGCAAGCATACGGTAAATGACAGTCTCTGACCCAAACAGCTTACATGGCGCTACAATAATACATTGGAAATATCAGGTCTACACACTGTATTTCACTATACAAACGGATAAGCACTTCTTGGAATATTGGAGGAGAGGGGATTTGACAATGTTAAGAGAAATGTTAGGTGCCTCCTTGTATTCAAAAAGTCAATTCTTTAAAAAAAGACTCCCGAAATCTGCTGAAAGAGTTAAAAATTGTTGTATTAAAAAAAAAAAGGTTTTAAAAGCAGTTTTTTACATTGAAGACAGCAGCTAGGAAAACCCACACCTGTCAAACCTGCTAAACTATTCTCTGTTTCACCAGAATTTACATTTAATCCAGACAATTAATATAAGCCTTATCAGGTTCATGATAATTAGCACACTTATTAAAAGTAGTGGCGGCAACAGAAATGGTGTCAGAGAAGAGCTTTGTTGTAGTGCTAATATTACCACCAGAGATTTCTATCTGATCTTACCTGGTCATCCACTTACTCTTGTACTACCAAAGAGACCCACTTCCCCCTTAAGCCAGACAAATTCCTATGACAAGAAGCAGACTTAGGGTAGCTGCCATTCACAGATCACTTTAAGAATTTAGGGGTCATGTGCTGATAAACTACTTGCTTTACTGATTTCTGTCGGCTTTATCCACAGCCAAACTGTTTTGCTTCAAGACATGAACAGGTTTGTGCTGTGTTTTTGTTTCCTTTAACACACACTATTTGTGCCAAAAGAATTGAGGGGCTGTTAACTTTAATCAATAAAAAAACCCCACCTTCTGCTTCCCTTGGCCCTCTTAGGCTTATAAAAGCACCCATCAGCACATGCAGACTTCTTACAGCAAGACTCAATAAGGCCAATTTTCATAAATAAATCCATTTTTAAATTACTCTAGATTTGAATGGCATTTCCTTGAATGTAAAGTTCAACATTTTACAAGCAAGATGATCTATAGCTAGAGATCCCCCAAAATGTTAGGCACGTTGGCCAGAGTTTTCAAACTTGGGCACTTGAGGTTAAACTCACAGGCTACGTCTACACTTGTTAATTTAGGTCAACTTTAGCTAAGTCGACTTAACAAAGTTGACTTTAAGTCGACTTTGTTAAGTCGACTTCGCATGTTCACACCTAAATTTTAAGTCGACTTAGAGGGGAGCTTACAAAGTCAACCTAGAGCGTCCACACTGGACACCTAGGTCAACTTCTAGGGACTAGGTGGACCTGGGACAGGTCCATGGGGGCAGGAGGGGCACCCCTTGCCAAGTGCCAGGGGGCTCAGCCTTTGCCCCATTGTACCTGGGTACAATGGGGCAAAGGGGAACAGGGACCCTGGCAGGGCATAGGGGCAGGGTGGGCTGGGCTCTGCCCTGCCCTGTGGGGGGCACGCCAGGCTCCCCCTGTGCCCCCCCCCCCGGCAGGGAGGGTAGTGGGGGAGTCCTGGAAAGCCCTAAGTCAACTTAGAATCGACTTAGTGCTACTCCAGGTCTACACTGGTTTAAGTCGATTTTAGAAAGACGACTTAAGCCTAAAGTCGACTTTAAACCAGGTTTAGTAAAGTCGACTTAATTTTCCTTAAGTCGACTTAAGCAGCTTGCTTAAGTCAACTTAAGAAAAATGTAGTGTAGAAGCAGAGTAAATTAAGTCGACTTAAGCAAGCTTAAGTCGACTTAATTTACAAGTGTAGACGCACCCACACATTCTTATTTAGGTTCCCAGATATAAGTGGCCTGAACTGCGGAGGCACAAAAACGTTCACACATCAAAGTCAGAATTACAAGCAGAGAAATGTTTTAATAACTTGCCACTCCGAAGCTAGCTGGTGATTTAATTTTTTTCAGGTTCTGAATTACACTCGCCATCGCTCACAGAACACACCTCGAAATGTTCAGCCCAAACCAACGTTGCTAGCCAAAACTAAGTGGGGGATGAAGGCTAAAATCAGGGCAAATAATAAAAAATGCTGTCACTTTATCTGTGGAGTGCATAGAGTCTCTTTACATACTGTCCCGCAATCGCACAAAAATTCAGGGCAAAGGGTTCAAATGCAGGCAGGCACTATCTGGAATTTGTCCAGCATCGCTTATGAATTGAAATAGTACATCATACCTGCAAGTGCCCTAGTAAACAGCCATGACAGAGAGCACTATAAATTGACAGTTGACTTGGATTTTGAGCCTTACTTAGGATTCCCTCCCTTTTGTATGTTTTAAGACAGACTCCTATCGCTACTTTAATGTATCTGTTTTTGTAGTAGAATCTATACAAGTGAGGAAACTTTGATACAAGCTGAGCTGAACTAGAGAAGGTGCAATCGGGCCATTTTTCTAAGACTGCGCTTGAAAGACTGTGGTAGGAAAATTCAAAGCTTTGATGTCTTCAATTCAAAACAATGAAATACTTAACAGTCTATTCTCTCTCTCTCTCTCTCTCATATCTGAAATGTACATTTTCCATTTCGAGTGAGAACCTTAACATTTCACTCCTGACACACAAAGAGGACAGTGCTGGTACCCAACCTATTTACATGCCTGCATTGCAATGGAGCTAAAGGTTGTGCAAGGAGCTAAGAAAGTGAGAACAGGCACGTTGAAATGATTCATTTAGAAGGATTGTCCTACCCATCGATAAACAAGGGAGCATGTCTGACTGCGTGCAAACTCAAAAGCTTACTTATTTTTATTAGTCATTATGGAGTCATAATTACTACTTATTATTTAAGTGCAGACAATGTGAACCAGGCTAGTGAACCAGAACAGATGCAAAATATCCTGTATTAATGAGAAAATCAAAGCCTCTCTCATATTAGTAATTTCATACCATAGGATATCTTTATTTTTGTCAATAAGGCACAACAGTAATTAATGCAGCAATATTTTCCTATTGTTCAAAAAGAGTAAAGCTGTTCAAATCTTGGAGAATTTGCTGCGCCAGTTGTCCCCCCTACCAGCACAAAATACAATAAATACCATTGAAAAATTCCTATTAAAGAGAAGCAGCTGCCAAATAAAATACAACGAATTGCCCATAAAAGGCTGTTTTCTGTTTATTCAGAGCCACAGTCACTGCTTTC
Source organism: Pelusios castaneus (assembly GCA_007922175.1). Classification (NCBI taxonomy): domain Eukaryota; kingdom Metazoa; phylum Chordata; order Testudines; family Pelomedusidae; genus Pelusios; species Pelusios castaneus. Next base: position 9,467,786 of record ML685771.1, on the reverse strand, counting down.
CACAGGGAAGAAAAAAAAAAAAAAAAACCAGAAAACCCCCCACACAGCGTGGCTCTGTTCTATCATATTTAAATACGTATGCTGTGTCTGTTGCATCGACCAACAGAGAGTTCACGAATTATTTTCTGTGCTTGGCCCCAATCAGTAGAACTTCATATTCGTCCATATTTTACTGCAGCAAAATCGCTTTGATAACGACTCATATTACTAGACAGCAACTAATATTGTGTATAATCAGCTCCTTGCTTGTACCTAACAAAATCCATCTCATGTTACAACATATGAGAACAATAAATGCTTTCTAAATAATTTATATTTAAATTGTTTTGCAATCTATAAACCTTAAAAAAAAGAATATAGGGCTCATGCAATATGCCAGATTGACAGGTCTGAAATTTGAAAATCAAGGCTTTTTTTGTGGTGGTACTCAGGGATACTGAATACTGGCACCTTTTTTTTCACAGCAATGCGGCCCCGGCTCCTGCTGCCCCAGGTCCCTGGCTGAGTACTGACACCTTTTCTTTTACCAAAAAAAAGCACTTCTGAAAATATGTGTAAATACAGAGAATAGGTGTGCAATGCAAGGCTGGCAATTTCATCTTATATTACAAGTTCCAGAGTCTAATCTTCAACTATATATTTTTAATGCAAAATCAGAAATATAAATTAGCCAAAAGACATTATTTAAAGTAAAAACACACTTAAAGGCCAGCTCCAGTTAACTGAAAATTAAGGTACTGTTCATTCAGCGGCCACAAATGGAAATCAATTCTCTAACCATACAAACCAATTCACACTCACCACACAACTGGCCCCAAATTTGGGAGCCGTGGGAGCTCCTATACTTCAACAGACACTGCTATCCTTTAACCACTGCTGTTCCACATCATGGGAATTTACTAAAAACTAAAAACACCCTTATGAAAAGCAACATGTACCTTCGCAGTTTCAGCAAAAACACAACTAAAGCAAAAAGGACATAGCCATATCTATGCTGCTCTGTCAATCGGCAAAAACGTCAGTCTTTGTGGAGGAGTGGGGTAAATGGCCAACTCAGGCAAAAGGCGAACGCTCTGATCTGAACCAATCAACTTTCAGGAAAAATAATACACAGGAACAGTTTGGTTTTGTAATGTCTGGTCTTCAAAATGTCTAGCTGGAATCTGAGATGGGCCTAAATTACATAATTTAAAACAAAATTCAACCCCAACCCCGCACTGAGAGTTATGTGGCAGAATCTTGCATAGCGCCTCACTGATTTCTGTGGACTCCGCAACAGTCCGCCTGTGCAATTCCCAGTGGAGGGCCGGGGGGCCAGATCTCAATACCACTGAAGTTCCCGAGGGTTTGTTTGCAGCCTTTTGAATCAGGCTTTTACAGAGAGGGAGCAAACTTCAAATTTCATATAAAAATACCCATTCAGATTCCAGGTATGATGGAAGATGAGACACAACCAGAAATCCTGGGCCCTATCTAAATGCAACATCAATCAACAAAAGAAAATGTGAATGATCATCTTGATGCTTCATCTCAAAAAGACCTCAGAAGGCTGCTAACATGCTTCTCTGACTAAAAGAGCAGCTAATAAAGGGCCGGAAGCTGCCACCCTTACTCATGATGGTTAGCGCTTTATTGTATAAGAAAACCCATTATAGGTGGCAAAATCTGGCCCTTAATGATTTACAGGATTAAATAAAAAGAGGAGGAAATGAAAACTCAAAGAAGGAAGCAGCTATAGAACTCTGGGTTATGCATAAAATGGAACTAGGAAACTTCAGCCTTTTAGAAGATATGCGAAAACAACTCTCCAGTAGTCCTAATGGCAGCACCCAAGAGGTCAATGGAAACAAGACAGGTGAAGAACCTTTAAACAAAGCCTTTAGAAAGACCATTTCTGATTATTTCATTTCTGAAGAGATCGTTGGCTAACCAATGTCATGCCTTCATGTACTTCCTAGGAGCACAGGAGCAATGCCAGAGGCAAACTCCCCTTGCAAAGGGCACAGAATGTGGGTTAGCAAATGTAACATTTTTTTGTTTGTCATGTGTTTTTGTTTTTCAACATGATCTCTCTCACACACACACACACACACACACACACACACACACACACACACACACACACACACACACACACTTCAGTTATTCTTGGATGGATACTTGCTCAGGTTTTAGTCTAAAAGGAATTTGCAGAGCATCAGGTTGATACAATCCCCCTGAAACTAGAAATTATGATGTAACCTTAACCGCTGATACAGTCCCCCTATAATATACAAATACGTACAGAATATACACTCACTCACACACTCTTGGGGATGAAAACAGACTGGAAGAAAATGAGGGTCTTTTCTAATAAGATAGAAAGTGGCAGATGTAAAGATTTCATTCAACCAGCAATCTCTTTTATGATATGAATAAACTACTAAAACAGATTTAATCCTTTATAAAATCAGATTATGAGAAGCAGACAAAATCACAACTTTATTCAATATGCCATTTTATCCAGTGTGACTAATGCATTATTTGTATGAAGTTAAAGTGCAGCTTTGGAAAACTATGAAATAAATCAAATGCTCTACTTTATGTAATCTTAACAGACAGATCCCATTAGGATTCTGCTATGCATAGCTGTTGGTTAAAATCATTGACCAGTAAGTATCCTTATAAATTAATCAACTGAGGTAATGTTGGCTTGGCTGTCATCATTTGCTCCTAATCTACATTTAGAATTCACTTCAACTTTTCAAGCCCTTTGGAGTAGGTTTATCAATCCTCTAGCCTTTGCTTTGGGGATATATGACTAACAGTAAATTGTTTACCAAGGCCCTGGTGCAATAGAACTGTGTCATTTATGTCCTTTTCTTTCCACAGACATGAGAGTATATATTGACATTACATTATAATTACTTAGAAAGATGTTAATCTTAACCAAACACATCAGTCTGCCTCAGTTTTGATGAGCCCTTTAATCATTTGGAGCAGAATTTGCAGCCAGATTGGGCAGGTTTATACAATGAGAATTGTTTAGAGAGAGAGGAAAAACCTGGGATAATTCTGACCTACAGGATAAAATGCAGCTAACAGAATGCACTTACATTATGTACTTACAAGAGAACTCCATTCTGGAAAGCAGGCTGGATCAAATTTCAACTACACCAATTCCTGGGCTAATTTGCATAATTACACCAGTTCCAGTCAAATTTGTTGGATATACTGTGCTACCCCGACACAGGCTGGAGTTGGATGACCTGAGAGATGTTGGGGTAAAAAAATACCTATTATCCTATGTAATTACTGCTGCCTAGTAACACGGTTCCAATCATGCAACCTTGACTGGGTGTAAAGGGGCCCTTCCACGTCCAGACCTTCCCATCCACATGTGGGGATGTATGAGAAAGGTTGGGAAGGTCAGCCACAACCACAGAAACACTGCCCTCTCTTCCTGTTCCTACAAAGGGTGGAGAGTGGGCAGCCAGAGCAGTGGCTGGATGGAAAAAGATTGTGGCAATTGCACCTTTTCCTCCCTGGCCTTCAGACACTAGTCTTTTCTACAAGCTCCACCTCCAAGAGCAGGAAAACCCTTTCCCCCCCATAAAGAGGGATGGGGGGAGAGAAGGAATTTACACGAAGGGAAGACTTCATCTGAGCTCCCACGATGCTATGAGTGGATAGGATGCCAGGGATCTATTATTGCTGAAGATTTCTCATTGGAACAGGTGAATAAATTGAGAGCTCTAACAAATTTAATAAATGTGTTAGGCTATGTCTACACTAGGAAAAGTTAGGTCGACTTTGTTAAGTCGACTTAACAAAGTGGTTACCCTTAACCGGGACTTAGTAAGTCGACCTAACTTCCCTTAGGTTGACCTAAGAAAGTAGACTTACGCGTCCACACTAGCCTACGCAGGGTTAGTTCGAATACCCTGCGGTTCTTATTAAGTCGACCTAAGCTTTCATTAGGTCGACTTAAGGATTTTCTTAAGTTAACCTAATGAAAGCCTAGGGTGGACAGGGCTTAAGTTAGGTCGATGTAAGCCTCCTTAAGTCAACCTAACTTCCCAGTGTAGACATAACCATAGTCTTTAAAAGTGCCACAGGACTCCTTGTTTGTTTTGCTGACCTAGACTAACACGGCTCTCCCTCTGGAACTTGGGAGGTCTGACTCACTTAGGGTCTGATCAGAGTTCACTGAAGTGAATGGAAAACGTCCATTGTCTTCAACAGTCTTTGAGTCAGCTCCTTAGTGTAACTCTGCTGGCCTAAATGTGGTTACACCATTGGCACCTGAAGATGATTATGGATAAATATGTTTTCAATGGTCTCCCAAATTGCTTTAAAATTATATTCTTTGTTTCTGCCAAAATGCATTTCCTGTTCTAAAAGCCCATCTTAGCTTTAATTTTAGAATTATACTATGTAAAAATAATCCATCTAAACTGCATTTGCAAATTTCCAGAAACACTTATCCTACTCTTTCAAGACACATGCAAAGACCACTGAATCATTTGCTGCATCTTTTCCTTACAATCTTGTGGGGGAACCTCATTGATATTTTTTGTATGATGAATAATACACAGTTGTTATATTAATTGTATCATAAACACTATTCTTGCTAAATGCAGAGCAGTAATTAGTATCCTCAAGTGGTATAAATAGAAAATATATTCCATCTAATAATATGTGTTAGAAAACCCAAGCCCTAGGTTAACCAACAAAGCAGACGTCTGTCAGAAAAAAAGGCAACTGGCTTGAGGAAAGAGTGGATATATTATTCAGTAAGTGTCATATGCATGTTGTTTACTTAAGCCACAGTAGCGTTTAAAAAGCTTTCATACCAGACTTGTGGCTAGAAAAAATTGTGTTGCCTTAAAATATACCGCCATTCACTGTCCAAGTTAGCACAGGTCACATAAAATATGCATGTCACATGTATATTATATAGGCTGTGTACTCAAATATGTGTTCTCTTATTGCCTCCTTCTTCCTTGTATATGTTTTCTTAAGTCCAAACTCTGCCTTCGCTTTTATAAGCTGCATTTTTACTGCCAGCTTATCTGTATAGGGGTATGTCTACACTAGCAATTTAGGTCATCTTAAGGACCCTTAAGTCAACCTAAATTACTCCCTGTCTACACCAGACTTTCATAAAGTCGACTTAAGAAATTCCTTAAGTCGACTTAAAGAAAGCTTAAGTCGACCTAATAAGAACTGCCCATTAGGTCGACTTAAAACTTAAGTCGACTCCTTAAATCGACTTAAGGACGATGTGGACAGGGAGTAACCCTTAAGTCGACTTTATTAAGTCGAATGAAGGGTGGTTAGGTCGACTTAACAAAGTGGACTAAGTCGACTTAACTTTAAGTTGACTTAGTCCACTTTGTTAAGTCGACTTAATAAAGTCGGCCTTAAGTCAATTTAAAGCTGACCTTATTAAGTCGACTTAACAAAGTCGAGTTAACTTTTTCGAGTGTACACATAGCGTAGGTGCCTATATGCCACATAACACCAGAAGAATTTCTCATCACACATGTATACAGTAGAGACTACTAATAGCAGACTAGCTGCATCGACAGAGCGATGGACTGAAATTCAGAAGACCTAAACTCTATTCCCGACTCTATCAATGGCCTCCTGGGTGACTTTGAGCAAATATTTTCACTACTCTGCACCTCAGTTTCCCCCCTCTGTATAAATCCTTTGGAAAGCACTTGGAGATCTACTGTTGAAAGTGAAATATAAGAATGCTGTATTATTATTCCCATTTTGCAGACAGGATGGCACAGATGAATTAAATCACTTGTCCAAGGTAACACATAGAGATTGAGTCCACCAGTAATTGAATTTACATTTGTCAAGTCCTAGTCCAATGTCTTAGCCTCAGGACCACCACCGCCCCTTTCAAACCATCTACCCCTCTTCAAAGACCACATGCCACAAATGGGCCTTGCATCATGCCCTGAAATGTAAAGCATGAAAATCAAAGGCTGCTTTTAGAGTAAATGCAAGCTTCAATTTCTGTTTTCCAGTCATACACAGATTAAGAGAAGTGTTCAACTTAATATATGCACTATATCCTTTAGAAGTCCACCTTCCCACAGACCATCAATTCTAAGGCCCAATCCACTTCCCATTACAATCAACTGAGAGACTCCTATTCTCTTTAATGGGAGTTGTGTGAGGGTTGTCACAAATGAGATATAAACACTTACAGACAGAGAAACTCATTCCTGACCAATGCACCTGACTGGAAACTTCAGGGAAAATATTGTTAGTGTGTCAAATTAAAGACACTGAAGGAAAAATAATCCCAGTACAGTATTAAGAACAGGCTAAGATTTTCAGAAGAGGCTAGAGATTTTGTTGCCTACCTTGAGATGCCCAGAGGGAGATGTTTCTCAGAAAGTGCTGAGCTCCTGCCCCCTCAAGCCCCTTGAAATTGTTTCTCAAACTGCACCCTCAAAAAATAGAGAGGCATCCTCCTGAAAAATCCTGACTACCATACTCACAAAAACACATGTGACTAATGAAAGTAACACAGAAATACACCGCAGTCGTATTGCTGCAGCCCCTTATGGCATGACGTTCACAAATCAGTGGAAAATTGCACTCTCATCACAGCGTAAAGCTGAGTGGGTTTTATCTTTAAAGGAATTCCATTTTCAAAGGGCTTTATTTGCTTTTTTCTGCTGATATTTTTGCTTTCTAATAAAGCAATGACCAACGTCAATGGTACGGTTCAGGGTAAGGAGGAATGTCTCTAAGACAGCAGTTTAAAAATAGTATTGTTGGGCCTAACCAAACCAACCAAAAGCCAGGTGCTCCAACAGATATTTATGGCTGAATTCTTCCCTTTCATAAAGCCCTCAGATTGCAGGAGTAGACATCAAAATACTATTTTTAGAGTAAAAAATGTGTTAGATAGGAAACATGCTATTCTAGATGGAAGCTTTCCATTTATAAAAGCCACACGCCACCATGCATTTTGACTGTAGGGAGTCCCTTTATGTTGCAATGTATTTAGCTACTCCTACCTTTGGATTGTTAACTATTCAGGGTGCTGGTCCAGTCACTGGGTACCAGTCTATAGTTCGGATGTCTACTAAGGAAAATACTAAGCTCGGGCCTGATCCTAACAACACTTACTACTGAATAAAGTGATTATTCCCATGAGTAATAAGCATTATATTCGGTAGTAAATGTAGGCAAGTTTGAGTCTCTAATGCTGACAATAAAAACTACAGAGTTTACTTATTTTGCAGTACCATGTACACCCACATACAAATTGCTGTAATAATGTTTGCCAATGGAACAACTGAGTGGTTTTTAAACTTGTTTCTCTATCCTATTTCCTTCTTTGCTGTTTGTTAACACACCTCTCCTATACAAACATATAATGAGTGGTGTATTCACAGTGTAAATGCTGGCTACTGTAGCAGCACCTGAGCCACAGTTTAGTTTCAATCATCGATCTTTGCTGGTAATTAAACGTAATGTATTTAGTGCATACAATGTGACACTCTGACATAGTCCTCCCATTCCCATTGCAGCTGCGGTATGGTTCTAAGTCATATGCAATGAAGAGCCCAATATGATTTTTAAAATATAAATCACAGCTATAAATTAGGTTCCAAAGGGGTGGCTGTGTTAGACTATTTCAGCAAAACAAACAAGGAGTCCCATGGCCCTTTTAAAGACTAACAAGTTTATTTCTCGCATGAGCTATCGTGGGTAGAATTCCACTTCATCAGATGCATGAAATGAAGGAGAAAGCATGTTATGTGTAACTATATAGATACAGAGAAGAGTGGGTCATATAGATATAAATTAGCAGCTCAGATCACAGACAGAAGGAAATTCCACTAGTGAGGGTGTCAGCTGTTCAGTGGAGCAGTTTCTCAATCTTTGGACATGAATATAAAATCTAATTAAAATGTTATAAAGTTTTAGAGAAGAAGAAATGAGTGGCTAGACTTTAACGGTTATAATAATTCACAGTGTGGATCTGCTATGTCTAAGCTGAAAAACAACCTCTCCCTGGCCAAATACAATGTGTAGTAGTTGTAAAGTTAATAGGGGGAAGTTTTGGTTCTCTTTCATATCTCTTCTCTCTACCACCACATTATTTTTCAGTATTACTAACTGAATCCTGCAAGCCTGTTCTATTATGTGCAGTTCTTTAATATTGCAAGTAGTCCCGCTGAAATCCAAGGGCAACTCACAGTAGAAAGCACTACACTTTCAACTGTTTGAAAGAATCAAGTTGCAACGTATTTTCCACAGTAGACATTCAGACACAGATCATTCATTACCCACAAACTTGGTTTAACATGCAAACTTAACATTAAATACTTGTAAATTTTGTATGCACCTTTGGGCAGCTCACCATATCATGAAAAGATTTGTGAAATGGAGTTTAAAATCCTGTTGACGAGATCCCGCTTTACTTTTTCTCTGTTCCATTTTATGTCATACTTTTATCTCTAGTTTTATCGATTCGTCAGAAGATCATTAGGTCAGAGGATTTGCAAGTAGGAGATACTAAAATAATTCAAACAACTGTTTTGATTACTAAGCAGCAATGCAGAACAGTCCTTGAATAATAAAAGATTTAAAGCACCTTTCCCCTTGGGACACGGATGTGAAACTATACTATTTTACAAGAAGTCAAGTTATATTAACTGGACTCCCATGCATGACGTTTTTAACTTTTTAAAAACTAAATATGCTTCAAAGTTTTAGTTCTCATTGCTAATGGAAAGTCGTTCTCAAAGAGTTTTTACTGGCTTGTTTTTATAAACTACAATTGAGAAAAACGCATTTTTTAAAGTGTTGTAAATTTATAGTTCAGCGCTGATTTCTATTTTCACATGTTTAGACTCTGGCATGTGCTTAAACGCCTGACTGAATCAGGGCCTCAGAGAATTTTTCTGTATTTCATAAGGTCTGGCTTTTGGCCATGATAGGCCTAATCCAGGACGCACTGAAGTAGGAGCCTTTCTGTTAACTTCAGTGGGTGTGGATCAAGCCCATATTGATGCAAACATAGGTGGATTTGAGTATTTATTGATTAAAATATTTATAATAAGGATGTAAGGGCCCAACCCTAGAAACCCTCTACCGCAAAAGCTTCTAGCTACTTTAACAGAAGGGCCACATCAAGAGGTTTCATGGGATTCTATCTATCTGTATATTTACAGCATGCTCCCTAGCCTGGGGCTCAGACCCAGGCCCCAGAACTCTCGCCACATGTATTCTAAATCAAACGTACTTCAGAAGCCCTTCATCTTCAAGTTTTAACATTTGCATTGGTTCCAACAGCCAGTCATGTGTGGAGCCATGAAAAACAAGGTGAAAGAACTGAAAAAAAAGACAGA
>ML685771.1:9413084-9453412 GCA_007922175.1 Pelusios castaneus | reverse complement strand
TAGGGTGACGAAGTGGGATTTTCTCCCACGAAAGCTCATGCGATAAATAAATTTGTTAGTCTTTAAAAGGGCCACAGGACTCCTTGTTTGTTCAGTTCTCTGGAGTCAGTCTCCCAGCTGAGCAATGGTTCAATTCAATATTCAACCACGTGCTTAATTTTAAGCACATGAATAATCCCATTGATTTAATGGGGTTACTAGTGTGCTTAAAATTAAGCCCATGTGTAAGTACTTTCTTCAATCAGGGCCCAATTGAAATTGTTTTGCGGTGCAGTGAAATTTCTGATCATTTAAGTCCATGGGAGTTTTGCTATTGATTTAAATAAAACAGAATTTGGTTCTTTTAGTGCAAGAACTACACTCATTATGCCACCCCTAAAACTGAAGAGTTGGGGATTAATGCTGAGAAGTGAAGTCCAAGAATGTCAGTTCACATTTATCAGATCTTTCTGTATATTTATTTAAGTAGATACTTTACAAAATGTCACATTGTCCAATCAAATCATTTATTTAAATTCCAGGGTGAAGTGACATTCTTTGTCACACAGAGCAGAGGCAGACACCATTTGACTGATCCCATTAGAAGGACTTACATTATAAAAGTGATCTTTGCTTTAAAAAAAAAAATTCCAACCCTAACAATGTAATTTGCATTCCCATGCAAAGTGTACAAATGCTTTGGAGTTCTGTTTGGCTTTCAAATGGCTGAATTATTTCTGAAGTTATGTCTCTCCATCTAGGAATTGTATATTTTAAGAATTTTTAAGAATTTTTGAATGAATCATTAGCAAAACAATTCAGATGTTGTTAAACTGCTTTCTTAAATGAGATCATAATTTTTCTTCCTCTGATGGATGCAAATGTAATGTTTACAAAGGGCCAAGTTCTTAAATCCGGGCAGAATTTAGCAAGTCAGGATATATGTAAGTGCAGGATTTGGCCCAAAGCACATCCTTAGTCTCTCACAGCTTCTTGTTTTGACAGCTTCCAATCCCCATCACCACCTACCAACAGCTCCACAATTCATCCACATTATTTGAAACATTTTCAAATAATTACTGGGGGATGCCTGTAACAGAACACCAGAAAACCAATATAATTCCATTTTAATGTTTCTAACAGGAACACCTAAAAATCGAAGCCTGTACCTTCGCATTCAGTCACCTACCCCCCTATTTACACACAGAAATCATCCCACTTTGTTTTTGGTTTTTTTTTTAAATCTATTCCATTTCATGCATTCTCTTAAGGAACTGTTTCAACGGTAAGAACATTTTTCATTTCTCAAGCTTGTAAAGCTGTGTACAGAACAGTAACTGAGACGACCTGCTGAAGCAGCACGGGGCAATAAATAAAAGCCCCAAAAGTTACAGGCTGATTCTGAAACAGTTCACCTTTGTCTGAAGACGGGGTTCACCCCCCTCCAGGTTAAGGAAATATGTTGAACGTGCATGCTGCTGTGGCATGCAGTACGTTTTTGCGTTCATACTGCAGAGAAACCTGGCCCGCAGATGGCCTGTTCTCAGCTTTGTCAGCCACAAACAGACCTTTGAACTTTCTATTTATATAAAACAGTTTAGTGAGTTTAAGCGTCTTCCTGTACAACTGCCAGTTTGCACGTTTTACTGTAAATTAGGCTACTTGTGATACATAAAATAAAAAGTAAACACAAGAGGCTCATCTCTCTGCAGCATTAAGTCTTCTCTTATCAGAACCACACAGCTTCTGTTACCTGCCCATTTTATTTCCCTTTGCAAGATTTTATTTTATATACCTGAGTGTGCATTTTTTCTTCCTGTAAAATTGTTTTCTTCTTTCTATTGCCACTTTTTAAGGCCTGGAGGACTTAAAAATATTAGTAGCCATGACTGTAAGGAAAACATAATCAATGTATCTCTTATCTGAGTTGTTGAAGGGCTGGTTCTCTTTCCTAGGGTTGCTGGATTTTTTTTTCTCCTTTGTTTTCTGTTTTTGTTTGCTAGCTGTTGATTAATGGCATCACCTTCTTCAGTAAGCAGTTTTAAATGTAGCCACATGGTCCCAGGACACTTCAAGATTTCATTTACTTGGTTACCACAGACAAGTGTAGAAAATGATTTAAAAGACAAAATTTGATTTTTAACAGCAAGCGGTCTCCTTGGTGCACACACAACCAGTCAAGCTTTTCATTCTCTCTCTCCCTCTTCTCTTCTCCTCTTATACAATGATGCATATTAAATGCAAACCCAGGTGAATATTGCTTATTCATTCAGGAATCTTAGCAGACTTGAGCTTTCGCCAGAGTTTAGTTCCATTAAAGGTGGGTTTTTGTTTTCTTCTTCTTTGGTTTCTGAAATCTGATGAGATATTCTCTGGGGCACTTCTGACCTTCCACTACACATTTCATTAACTTTGAACCATTTTTTTAAAAAAATAGAAATAACCACAACAACCCAGCAACTAAATTCTTTATTAAATTCCATAAAAATGCCTCATTTCTGGGTGACTGTGACAACTCTAATAATAGGAGACCAAGAGCCTGATTCTGCAGTTTTTATCCAGGTAAATCTCCCACTGATTGGGCTGAGTGCCACAAGTGAATTTAAGAGCATGGCCCCTAGCACCACACTTACAGCTCTGACAGTTTTTGATAGAGTAGTTGAAGAGAAGACACTACAGAGAGATACCTCCCATGGAGGGAAAATAAAAATGTAAATAGCATTTTCTGGACTCCTTCAAAATATTCTGGTAGTCATTGGCTTATGCAATGGTGATTTGTAGTGAGATTCACACCCTTGACATCTCCATGAGAGCTGCTGTATACATATGAAGATTGGCAGGAGTTTGAATGGTCATATTTCACAAGTTAATGCTAATGCTCTGTCAAATTTGTACTCTCACTTTGTCTAGAAAGCAAATAGAGATTCAGTTTTCCTCTCCTTGCACTCCTAAAACATTAATTGACCTTAGCTGGAGTTTTGGGAAAAATCAGGTCGAGCGAGAGAGAGAGAGAGAGAGAGAGAGAGAGAGAGAGTGTGTGTGTGTGAGTGAGTGAGTGAGTGAGTGAGTGTGAGAGAGAGAGAGAGAGAGAACAAATTTATTAGGAATTGCAAATTTGTAAACAAAAGGGAACTTCAGCACATGGATAATTATACATATTATATTATGTTACATACTTATAAATATTATCTACATGGTGTATTGCATATATGCACATTACTTTTTAGATATCTATGGACAGACACACATACCACCTCCCCCCATAATTTGTGAACATATGAGAGAGCTGTATGTGTGTATTTTAATGGGCTAAATCCAGCTCTTCTTATTCACACACTGGAACTACTTGTTTGAATAAGACAAAGAGTGATACATAAAATTTATATAGCTACACACACACACACGTGTGTGTGTGTGTGCATATAATGCTGCATTCATGTATACATGTGATTATGGGCTAAATCCAGTTTCCCTTACTGCAGCAAGTAAATCCAGTGTGGACAAAACCCCATGTTATTTAATATATATGTAAGTAAATTAGACATATGTGGGTCAAATCCAGCCTGCCATGCTCATATAAGTAATCCAATTGTGTGAATGTACATATCTATAAACAGAGGATGCAGTATGTAATGTACAGTTCGTGTAGATATGGAATGGTGAGAAACAGTCATAAAGTAGACCGTGTCTTAGGATCCACTGAGCTAAGAACATTAGATTTCCTTTAAAACAATAACTTTCACTTTAAGAAATCAAGTGAACGTCAGCCATAGTAGAAGAGGAAATATATTAATATTTTATGCCAAGATTGAGGCACAAGAGTTTCCTTCATTGTCCGACTCATCACTAAATGTACATAAGAACTTATTTTTTATCTGAATATGGTATTAATCACATTAAAACTAAATATCTGTAATGTACTTAGTATCTGAACTACACCCACATATTCAGTTGTAACAGCTTCTATTAAATTAATGATGTTACCCACACCATAAATTAGGCAAATTGTATGCAAATACTATTTGAGTAGTAATACAGTGGTTATCAGTTGTCTACAAAATAAATTAGTGTAGCAGAGTAAAGATAGTGCGCAGAGCATAATATTTAATTGAGCACTAATTTTATTATGATTATTACTTTTAAATAACAACATGGTTATTAAACAATGTAATGCATAATGCAATGGTTTATGCAGAGCTGGTAAAACACAGCACAAGAATCAAAATGCCTACTAACAGATTAATGTTGGTATAATGTAATTTATGGTTCCAAGGATTTTATCTAAATTGCTGTAAAATAAAATGCAACAGGTATTTGAGTTCTGATTATCTTGGATTTTCAACTAGAGCCGTTACCGTATGGTTGGCAAAATGAGAGCTATTAGCTAAAGATATGCTCTTTTTCCACAGGCAGTGCTTAAAATATCAACAAAGTGAACCCTTGTGCAGCATATGCAGCATGCAGATACATACACGTCTGTGTGGCATTTAGAGATGAGGGCTGCAAATATGGTATTTTAGCCTCTTTCCTTGCGGGCAAACTACACGCCAGCCTAATAACACGTAATCATACCGTACCCAGTTTTGAATTCTATCAGACATGGTAAGAAAAAAGTCAACGCATCTGTTTGGAGTGAAGAGAAAAATAAAAACAGCACCTATGCCATAACAAATTAAAATCACATTCTTATTAGCAGACCACATGAAGTAACAAAATTTAAACACTTGGCAAACAGCAACTTTTCTGTTACGGGCCACCCACGGAAAAATTCTTCATCATTCACTCCTTTGCAACAAGTTTACCATATTTTAGATAGATGCACCAACCTTCCCAAGGTGAGTGCCCATTGGCAAAGCAATAAAACCTATCCTCTCCCCTCCCGTTTTTTTGTTTTTTTTTTTTAAACTCAGACCTGTATTAAAATACCACCTGGGACTAATTCTCTCCTCTCCCAAAACCAACTTCAGTGTTTCCCCTTAAACAGGACACCAGCAAAAACACACACGCAAACCGTGCCACACAGAAACTCTCGTGGCATTTCTCATCAGGAGGAGAATGTGGCCACTTGACAGCCGTAAAGGGCGCATTAGACAAGCCACGATCTTGGGAAAATATTGCCTCTTTAAATCTGTTGAATGAAACACATCCAAGCCCCCCCCAACTTAAGCCATCGATCTAAGGAAATACGAGGTGCCCCTGCCAGTTAAAGGCATGCCAGATGGTTAATGAAGAACCCCCCAGGAGCAGTGGGATGGGAAGGGGGGCTCTCCTCCCTAACATCCATGAATTGCCCCCCACCCCAAACATGTAAATAGCACTCTTGCAACTCGCATCATCCAGAGTATTTAACAGGGGCGTAGCGCGTGGGGGGCCGTGGCGGTGCTGGGCCGGCCCCGCACCAGGGCCGGAGAGGGGCCCCAGCCCAGGCTGCCCACGTGCTCGGGGGGGGGGGGGGGAATCGGGTCCAGAGCCCCCATCCGCGGTGAGCCCCGGCCCCGCCCCCGCCCAGCTGGTCCGCCCAAGGGGCGGGGCGTCCCGCCCCCAGGTCCTGCAGAGCAGCGGCCACACGCCGGCCCACCCCGCCCCATAGGCGGACCAGCTGGGCGGGGGCGGGGCTGGGGCGCTGCGCGGAGAGCCGCGGAGGGGGGCTGCTGCGGCCCCGATCCCGCCCCCATCGCTGAACGTACTCCATCCAGCGCCCCCCAATCTGGCCCGCGCGGGGCTCCCCGAAAGTGGGCAGCCCCTCTAATCCGGCCCTGGTGGGGAACCGGCCCGGCGTCTCCCCTGCAACCCCCTCAAAGGGGATCTAACCCTTCCCTGGGGCAGCTGAGACCCCCTCCTGCCTTGTGGGGGGGGGGTTGCAAGGTGTGGGGCACCCCACTGTGGGCTTGGCCGGGGGGCCCGGCCCCCTTCCTCCCTCCGCCGCTGCAAAGAGCAGAAAAGTCCCTTGTGCATCACGGCCAGGCATCCTCCCCCTCCGCGGAGCCGGTCCCTACCCCCAGGTGAGCGAAGCAAGCGAGCCCGGCTTGGGGGAGCGCTGCTTCCCCCTGCCCACAAAGGCTGAGGGTGGGGGGGCCGCATCTGGGTCGGAAGAGAAAATCCAAACCTACCACTGCTGCTCCAAGTCCCAGTCCCTGAAAAAGTCGAATAGATCCATAACGAGCTGCTGGGGAGTCCCCCCGCCCAGCCTGCTCAGAAGTGGCCGGCCAGCCCCGGCAGCGCTTGCATAAGGTGACCGGTCCTCCTCGCCCCCCCCCGCGCGCCCCAAGCCGGGCTGCAGGCTTCTCGCGCCGGGGGCGAATGCAGCCCGCGCCGCTGCTGCTCAGCTCCGGCCGCCGCCAGCAGCCCGGCTGGCTGGCTGGGAGAGGCAGGCACAGCACCGGCAGCGGCAGCACAGACACCACAAAGGGGAGGAGCCTGGGCAGCCAGAAGCCACGACATGGAGCCAGCACACCAGCCTCTCTAGGATCTGGCAGAGTCTGACAACCAGCAAGCCTGAGTCCTCCTCTGCTTCCAGCAGCTGCTGGAGGGGGAGGCGGGTCACTGGGGACAGGGGGCTCTTGGCAAGAGGAAAGTCTCTGGTTGACACCCCCCCAGGCAGGTGAAAAAAAGAGTAGAGGCCAAGGGTGCAGGGAAGCAAAGAGAGCGTGCCAAGCCCAGGGTCACTGGACTCACTCCAGCACCCCGGTCTGCACCCTGAGGCATTCCATTGGACAGCCTCACAAACTCACTTGTCTCAGTGTGTGTTCTGACCAGGAGCCACCCACGTTTGAGCTCTGATTCTCACAGACGCCTTTCACGCACACTCAGCATTTGAAGAACAATAGATGGATAGATTATAAAAGTCAGACAGGGCCGCTGTAATAGTCTAGCCTGATCTCCTGTATATCACAGGCCATAGGACTTCCCTGAATTAATTCCTGTTTGAACTGGAGCATCCAAATCTCACCCAAGAACTAGGAAGTGACATGCTAGATTGGAGCTTCACCTACAGGTGAAGCGACCCAAAAGGGAAACCCTCTGTCCCCTATAGACTTTCCTGCAAGCTTCTTCTTATCAGCCAAGTGGACAGGGGTATAGAAAACTACCCAGCTACAGGCATTCCCCCAAAAAGCTATCCTACTACTTCAGGGCTAACTGGAACTTGCATCTCTTGTACGTTTCCTCTTCTCCATCTTTCTCCCCCCAGGCTACTTTGCATGGGGGATTATTTTTCCAGCATATATGCGTGTGCACATATTTGTGGAGGCAAGGCTAAAGAAGCGTGCATGTGGGCCCTGGTCCTCAGCAGGTTTACTCATATGCTCAAAGTTATTCATGTCCTTATGGGATTTGCCGAGTGATAGCTTGGACTGACTCGTGGGGAAGTTTGAGGTAGTTCTCAGTTCCTGTAGGGGTGAATTTATTATCTTGGGGTTTTTTAACTTTTAGTGGGCACTGAGGTCACATGTGGAAGTTTTTCAAGACAACCATAAAAGGCAGAAACTTTTTTTGAAAGAAAGAAAGAAAGAAAGAAAGAAAGCTGTGATCTTCACCTACTCACAAGATTTTGGGAGCTGGTACTGTAAGAAAAACATCAGATACCTCATGTCAAGAGTTGGCAGCAATGTTGTGATGATTCTGTTCAAATGGCAAGGTGCAAGTTTCAGCATGCTGCCACTATATACCAAATGGAGGAAGTGCCCTTTGGGAAAGAAGTATTATTGAATAGCTTGAGGGTCATGATTGAAGGTTGAAAACAAAACACTTACCAGTTATGACAGCATGTTTTGAGAAGAGCCTCTCTGAATTCTGTAGAAACTAACTCAAAATAGTCTGAAAAGGGGTATTAGGAGTGATTCCATTACAGACTAGGAGAGGAAAACCCAGTGCCAGTAGACCTCCTTGTCACTCTCCTTAATGTCAATGCTAAAGACAACCTATCTCTGCTCAGAATTTTATCTCTTGGAACTACAGAAATTTCCAGCTTCAGCACCTGTGCTAGGAGGCCAGTCCACAAACTGCACTTTATGTTGCCAGGGCACCAACCATTCCCCTTTTATATACACTCATATACACTATATACACTTATATACACTATATATATATATACTTTAAGATCAGGTGGGACTATTATGATCATAGAATCGTAGAAAATGGAAGGGACCAGGAGAGGTCATCGAGTCCAGTCCCCTGCACTCATGGCAGGACCAAGTGCCCCCTTAAACCATCCCTGACAGGTGCCTGTCTAACCTGCTCTTAAAAACTTCCAATGATGGAGATTCCACAACCTGCCTAGGCAACTTATTCCAGTGGTTAATCACCCTGACAGTTAGGAATTTTTTTCTAATGTCAAACCTAAACCTCCCTTGTCGTAATTTAAGCCCATTGCTTCTTGTCCTATCATCGGCGGTTAAGGAGAACAGTTTTCCTCTCTCCTCCTCCTTGTGACAACCTTTTAGGTACTTGAAAACTGTTATCATGTCCCCTCTCAGTCTTCTCTTTTCCAGACTAAACAAACCCAGCTCTTTCAATCTTCCCTCGTAAGTCAAGTGTTCCAGACCTTTAATCATTTGTGTTGCTCTTCTCTGGACTTTCTCCAATTTGTCCACATCTTTCCTGAAATGAGGCACCCAAAACTGGACACAATACTCCAGTTGAGGCCTAATCAGGGCATAGTAGAGCTGTACAATGGATGTTACAGACGCTCACCCAGCCACTCCTGTAATAGATCCCCCTAACCCATGATTGAGTTATTGAAGTCCTCAATTCAAGGTACAGAGAATCCACCAGCAAATGAACTGTGCCCCATGCTGCAGAGGAAGATGAAACCCGCCCAATACCTTTGACAATCTGCCTGGGGGGAAATTCCTTCCCGACCCCAAATATGGCAGTCAGTTAAACCCTGAGCAAGGCTTACCAGCCAGACACCTGGGAGAAAATTCTCTAGTAACTCAGAACCCACCCTAACTAACATCTCATCACAGGCCATTGGGCATATTTACAACTAATAGGCAAAGATCAGTTAATATTTTATATACATATTATTTTATATTTATTACATCAGCTGGTCTTTTGGGCGCCAGTGGGGCTAAGCCACACAAACAATAGCACAGCTATCTATCTCAGAAACTACACGTGGTGCCTCTGATGTTCTCCAGGATGTAGTTCCAACTGTTGCCACCAACGGTTCACCTGGTTGATTTGGTGCTGCTTCAACTCCTGTAGCGTACTGTGTACCTGGCTGCAACTGAGGAATTTCTGGCCTGCAGCACATAGGTTGAGGACTGTAAAGGCCAGGACACCAAGGAGAAAACATAGGCTTCTGGGGGGCTAGTAAAGATCTGAATAAAGAGTTAAAGGGCAAGGATTCCTTTAATTGGGGTTTGGCTACATGACAGACACTACAGCACTACCATTGCGTCGTTATAGCTCCTCAGCATAGATGCTTGCTACAAAAATAGAAGGAGATTGGCCACAATTGTAATTAAACCATCCCCTACAATAGTGAGGTTGAAGGAAGAATTCTTCCATCATCCTCATGGAATCTATACCAGGGCTGAGGTCAGCTTAATGGTGTCTGTCAGGGCTGTGAATTTTTCACACATGGTCAACCTACATTTTAGGTGTAGACCAGGAGTCAGATGGGCAGCATTAAAGAGAATCATAATGGGATATGGAGTCGATTTCTTCCATGTCACTAATTCAAATGCAGCCGGAGGGTTGGAATCTCATCTGTGCCAGAGGTAGATGGGGTCAGGGGCAGAGGTACCAACTTTAGGGGTGCCTGGTGGGCCCAGCAACCAAAGAAAAGGATAGTGGGTGCTCAGCACCAGGGTTGTTGCTGTAGGTAGAATCTGCTGATCAACCATTTCACCCACGAACTGTGGCTATCATTTGTCTTGCTCCACCTGCCTGGCTGCTGATTCACTGCTTGATTTAATCAGGTTAAAGCAATCAGCTGTGAATTCTTTCCCTGGGTGGCCTCCTTGCTCTTGCTCATCCTGACTCCAGACCCAGCCAGGGAGAGTGTGGGGGACCCTCTCAAGCCACACCCCTCCACACAAATAAAGAAAAAAGCTGTTTAAGGAGTTAAAATTAAACTCGTCGCCATGCTGGGCATTACCACTTAGCGCCACCAGCCCCTGCTGCTTACCTGAGGTCCTCCTACCTACATTAATTTGTGCTTCCCTCATCCACGTTGTGTCCGTGGCTGCAGCATCCAGCCAAGCTCCTCCGATCCAGGCTACTAGGCAGTGGGTAAGTCCTGGAGGGAACATGGTAAAGTTAGGGCAAGGGCTGGGAAGGATGTGGGTTGGTTTGGGATTCCTGGCTGGAAAATTGGGCACCCGAAGCCCCAGCCTGCTGCCTCCTGACTCGGCCGTCCATTAAAACCCCCCATGCCAGAGGTCTCAATCCAACCCTATCATCCATGGTCCACCCCTGCCTCCCCTCCACAGTTCCAGCAGCAGGGGCAGGATCAGGATTACTGGAGGGTGAGTGGTTTGTGTCCCGGTGCAGCTCCTGCGCGATCCTGTGGGGGTGGAGCCAGAGTAGGGCACTCACCAGCAAAATAAAAAGTCAGCACCTATGTCAGAGCGATAGGTCGATGGGGTCAGAGAGTTCCTTGTAGCTCCCTGGCTCTGAGCCACCCAGCCTGGTGCAAAGTAAAGCTCTTGACTCAATGACCCGACGCCAGAGGAGGACTAGACACGGTGACGCTCTGCTCCTCCTTCTGCACCTCAAGGGCCTGATGAGCCTGTACCAGCTAGAGGCACAAAAATGCCACTTCGCGCAGTGGGCAAGTCTCTTCCAAAGTACAACCTGAACTGGATTACAGTGCAATCACACAATAGCCCTGTTTACTGGCAGCGATGTTAGCAACAAGGCTGCACTTAGGCTGGAACAGTTTGAACCTGGCTGAAGGAGACACAGGTTCATTGTGATGTTGTGTCACTCTTTTTTTTTTTTTTTTTTTTTTTTTTTTAAAAAGGAAAGATAACGGCTCATTCTTTTGCAGGTGCCCACATCAATCTGTACATCAAGTTAGGCCACAGACCTTAAAGGCTATTAGGAGATCATAAGCTTTCAGTAATAGCCAAGGGTGGAGCCAGTGCATCCAAAATAGCAGCTGAATCACTACTCATAAATAGCTAACTGGAAAAAAAATAAGGCTGAGAACTGATGCTCATCAGACAGAAAACCAAGGTAGCTGGGTGACAGAAGAAAGGATCTTAGCTGACATTCCAGTGCACAAGGGAACAAACACTAATACTTTTAATGTAAGAACAAGTCATTTCACTTTCAAATACAGATATTGCATTGGGATAAGATGCATCATTTGGATGATCTCAACTTGACCTTTCCTCTTTCTACTATACTGTCAAAATTGTGTTGCAATTTTTAAATTGATTGGTTAACATCTTGTATGTTTCTAAGAACATTTTATTTCATGCCTGCATCCAATTGCAAACAATAACCCTAAGAGAGCAACTAAGCACTAAGCCATCTGTTCTCACCCATTCCTTCGGCCAAACCAATCACTTAGAGACTTATCGTGGTTTGGAGTCTCTTCCCAAGTTGATGAATACTGTATCGTTTATTCAGCAGCCCCTGTAGTAGCTTTTTACTGATTGCATGCCCATATGTTACTTATGAGTGAAACGAAACCCAACACAGAATAGAAAACAAAAAATAGCATGACATATATGAAACACTTACACACAACCACCAAGGAAATAGACATGTAAAGACAATGGGAAAAGACTTCTTTCTAGTTTCCCATTTCCAACCATAAGTTATGTTCAAAATACATATGCACTTTATTGTGACTATGGCTATATATAAAGTTGCTGAAATGCTGTCTTCCCTTCAGATTTCTAGGATGATATTCACTAATGCATTTTGCAGAAACTTAAAACCCAATAGATCTTTCTTTTTAAAAGGAAACAGCAAGATAATATGTGGCTTTTTTTTTTAAGTCCCCTTTTTATGTCTATTTCACCTTTACATTATTTCCCCTGCTCCAGTATTATCATATATACTTTTAGTCTCAACCTGGTGATTTCTTATGCCAGAAATAAATACCTGTTCCCACCTTCTATTAATGCAACATATATTTCTAGGTTTCACTTTAGTGCATTATCACAGAGACAGAGCAATGCCATATTTCCTAACAAACACCATACAAGGCCATATTCTGCAGCCATTCTGGGTTAACTAAGAGGAAGCAACATAACTCAAACGATGTCTCTTGTGGCTATGTACAATGTGCATACAGATGTCCAATACTGAAGGAAAGGAAGTTCAAAGACAGAGTCAGGTAGTACTACAGACATATGAAAGTTCAAACTAGTTAATGTGTAAATTACAAGGGGTTTCCCACAATTCCAATACATTTTGGCAGGGTACTTCTTTCCCAGATGGAAAAATAATTAATATTTTGTAAATTTGTTACAGGCTAGATAAAATTATTGTCCACTGTCATACAAACTATCTGTGCAAATGTCCATTCTCTAGCAAACATATATTGCTTGAGTATTTTTACAGTCTTTTCTTGGACTAATTCAGGAGACAACAAAAAACAGTTTTGATATGAGATGATATTCAGAGTCAACTATAGAAAGTGGGAGGGAGACTGCATTGCTCAAAGTCCATCTAAATGGTAGAAAACTAGGTGAGGAAGCAGGCATATGTCCTGTATAAAAATAGTTTGAGTCACATTCGAGCTGGTCATTCGAATGGCTTGGAAGGCTTTCTATTGAAAACAATATCAAACCTTTGCAGTGATTTCTTGTCATTCAAAAGATAAATACCTGGCATATTTATTTCATAAAGTGAGACCCAGTATCTCGGACAAATAGCTAGAATGAGCATTATCCAGGCTTTTTCCTGGCAACAAGCATCAATGACCGCGTCTTGCTTTTCTGGGAAAGTTGCCAGGTGCGCTTTGAAAGAATTGAAGTGCTGATGGCAATGTCTAGAGGGTTCAATTCCATGCACTAACCGGAGGTCTGTTAAAAGAATCAAGGCCTTCACCCTAGATGAAGGTGGGGCGGGAAGGGTAATAACAAAAACCAATGGAGAGCTGAAAAATGTAGATGGCTAGTAAAGTCTTTGGAACTGGGACTGTCTTTTACTATGTGTTTGTGCAATGCTCAGCACAAAGGAACCCCTAGAGTAAAATTCACTCAACTCCTTACATGATGTAGGCCCCAATCACATTTTCAAAAGTGACTTGGGGTACGATTCTGGCTTCATGGACATCACTGGAGCCAAGATTTCACCTAAGACTGCTGAATTGTCACTGAAAGTCAATGGGAATTAGGCTCTTAGGGGTCTAAATATCTTCTGAAAATGGGATGTAAGCATTTTTTCAAAATTTTACCCTCCGTTTCAGTTGGGGCTTCTAGTGGATACTCTACTGAAAATAAATACAAAGAATTGGCCATCTGAGGGTGTAAGTGCTGACGAAACTACAAAAACATGACTGCATGTTTACCTCCAAAAGCTTTCAGTGGATTGAACACCATGATAAACGAAATGTATATCTCCAAAGATACTCTGATCATGGTCACTACACTCGGGACTTACAGTATTTGGAATCTTTTCTATGCTTGGTAAAATTAAATAGCGATAGTGCTGATGACATAGGAGGAATTGGGAAACTTTCTATCCATGTTCAAGTAGAAAATTATTTGTAAAGACTGGGTGATTTGGATTAATTTTAGGGTTTGAGAGAGCCTAAGAATAAGAGCCCTGACTAGAGTCAAGTAGTGCAGAAAAATGCCATAGAAACTCATCCCTACAGTCCTGTAATACTCTGTTATTACATTACTATTCATTTCCTAAATGGGAACTGAACATTGCGCCAAGTGATGTTATACCATAGTGGTTCCCAACCTGTGGTCTGTGGACCACTGGTGGTCAGGAGCGGTATTGTTGGTGGTCTGTAGGAGGCACGGGGGAGATACTGCAGGTAAATGTACTGTGATGAATGCAATATGTTTGTGAGTGAGCATAATAAATTATTAGAAATAGCTACATTTTTAATATCCTTTGATATACATTTTTGACTCCCATCAGTCATAGTCTATGTTAAAAAAATTGAAAACTGGTTGCTTATGTGGTGGTCCACAAAAGCTTCCAATGCCGATGTAGTGGTCCACATAAATGGAAAGGCTCAGAACTGCTGTTATACTGTTTTATATCAACCAATGTCCACTGAAAACTAGGTGGTGACTAAACAAAATTCTATTAATTGTCCAAAATTTTAAAATCAGACCCAATATTGACTCCATACAAATTAATATTGACTGAGGGGCTACTATAGCTTACATATTGAGCTAATATTTACATGAATTTCATTTGTAAAAATGCTCTTTAGGATGCATGCTATCATGCCAGAGAACTAGTTATATAAAAACCAGTAACAATCATTCTTGCGCTAATGTTAACTTGCATTTTCCCATTACACACTGCAGATTAACTGTCATCCCAAAGAAAGCTTTGCTGTTGACAAAGGGAGAATATCACTTTGAGTGAAATAGTCACGCTTGGCAAGCAGTTTAAAAGCAGACGAATATTTATGCAAATATAGTGAGACTATTACAGCTGATCTTCACTTTACAGAAGACTAATGTCAAAGAGGAAACAAAAATATGTATCTGGACTTGGACTGTGCTAAAATAATCAAACGATGAAAGTAAACCATACAATCAACTACACTGAAGGATAATTTAACATCTAAACCTTTTACCATGAGAGACAGAAGTATTGCTTGAGCCAAAATATGGCCAGAACCAGAATACTGCTTATTACATAGACAAATGCAAAAAAGAATTAAGGAGCTGCTTGACAAAGGCGTAGATCTAACTGATCATGGTCCGTGCTGTTGATAGTTCATAATGTTTTGATTTTTGAAGCCAAGAAATAACTTTTGAGGCTTATCCACACTTCTTTTCAGTGCAGTCTAAACTGCACACTTATGAATACCAAGCTATGTCTATTTGTATTTTAAAACAAATCCAAAGATCATTTCACTACTAAGCACCAAGCTACAAAAGGGAAAAGAGCCACTGTCAGTGACTAATTGTGTAAATTAGTTTTAGGCACCTGCTAAACACTAAGAAAAAGGAGACCGGTCAACAGCCAAACAGCCAACTACAGCCTAAGGATATTGAAAACATAGAACAATATCTCTCACACCAGTAGCAACCTTAAGACTGGATAACAGATCAATTGTAAAAAAGCCAACTGCAGACCAATATAATCAAGAGACTGATTGCTCAACTTTGGGAAAATTGGTGTCTCACATGTAGTGAGATTCCTTTTTGGATTACACTAACCAATGCTTTCTGATCTCCATAAGTAGAGCCCTCCGCGGATACAAACATGTGGATCCGTATCTGATCTGCATCTGCAAGAAATGGTCTGCGGATATCCGCGTTGTATCCGCGGATGCAGATATAATGCGGATATCCACGGATATCTGCATATTTGCAGGGCTCTTGCCCTGTACAGATAAAAATAGGGGGATCCATATCTGATCTGCATCTGCAAGAAATGGTGTGCGGATATCTGCATTGTATCTGCGGATGCGGATATCTGCGGCTATAACGCGGATATCTGCAGATTTGCAGGGCTCTATCCATAAGATCTGCATAAACTTGCCCAAGGCTAAGATTTTCAAAAGTAGGTGCTTAAAATTAGGCTCATTACTTTATATTTCAGCATGCAAGAATCCCATCAGCATTTCTGAAAATCAGACTATTTACTTAGATGCTTAAGTATTAATTTAGGAAAACAATTTAGGCATCATGTTTCAAAGAGTCTTGGCCAGAATCCATTGGCTGGGTAGTCATTAAAACAGAGACATTGTCACTATAACATGAACTCCTGCATTGGGTGTAAAATGCTCCCCAGAACTTCAATTTGAAATTCAAGAAAACAAAAAAGTTGACTCAAAGTAGAAAGTGCTTTACACCAGGTTTGTTGCTATCATTTTCTGATCCAAAAGCATGGCAAATTTACACCCCAGAACATAGCTATTTTTTTCAGAAAAAAAAATTAAAATGATCCTATACTGATCAAATAGAGTCTTCATTTTGTGACATGAATTACCAGTTCTAGGCTTAGTTTGTTCATTAATCTGTATTAAAAAGAAATCCAATTTTAATATATAGGCTTCATGACAATACAGTTCAATTTACCTAGATCAACATATAGCATTATGGGCTATATTTTAAGTTATTTTTACTCATCTGTACTTTGATTGGAGCATAATTAAGTAATATATACATTTCTTAAGGAAATAAGTTGAAAATATCAAATCTTTGTACATTTTTTGTAAAGGTTTCTCCATGATTTTTTTTAGAAATAGGAAATATATCAGTCCAACAAATCCTGTCATTACTCATATATAAAATATGATTATTCATTACTCAAGAATCATTAAAAGTAAAGTCTTGCTAAAATATTGATCATAATATGTTGGGCATTTAATTCATTTGACTCGAGTTAAACACATTTTCCTTCCTTATTTCTACAGAGGTTTCCACCGTTAGTTAGTTTAAATGACTCTTTGAATGTTTTAATTGAGAAGATAACGACGACTGAACAATGTTATCATTGTCTGAGCCCTAGGTAAGTTCTTCACTTAAGACAAATGGATAATTTTAGGCTTTGGAGCAACAGAAACATGCAATCATTTGTATTAAATCCCAATGTGCATGTGTAAGGTAAAGCCCCAGATAACAATGGGCAATGGCTGGATAAGGAGCGGTAGTGAGAACTGTGAGGAGTGAAGTAAGGATTGCATAAGAGAAGGAAATGTGTAAGAACCCAGTCCTTCCACTGAGTTCACAGTTGGATCTCAGAGCAATAGTTCAGCAAAATGGTCCTCATTCAAGGACCATCTAAGTCACTGGAAAGACTCCCATTGACTTGTGTGTGTTTTGGATCAAGGACAGTAAAAATGTTTATGTACTGCGCTAGGAGACTTAGTGGTGATCTTTATGAATCTCTATTTATGAAAAAACTGCAAATTAATATGGCAGTGATTTGTCTAGCAATGGCTTGTAGGCCTCCACAACCCATATTTATTCAAAATACCTGAACTTAAAACATTTATTGGCATCTATTTGCTTCTGAACTGAGGGTATAGAGCCAGACAGTCAACTAGTTTTAATCAGTATAGATCCATTGACTTCAAGGGAACCTCACCGGTTTATAGCTGCTGAGGAAATAACCTAGGTCTTTATCAGCTGTTTCATTCCATCTTGCGTCCACATCAATTGTGACAGGACATCAGATCACTAACAATTATAAAGTTTTGCACTTAGCGGTTAATCCACTCAACCACCCTCTCAGAAAACTGAACATCTTTATTCTCTTAGGCTATGTCTACACTGGCAAGTTAGTTCGAATTAAGGAAGCTTAATTCGATCTAACTGAAGCTGTGGCTACACTAGGCTTTCATTAATTCAAATTAAGGGCTTCCTTAATTTGAACTAATAAATTCAAATATGCTATTCAAACTAAGGGTTAATTCAAACTAGTTAGTTCGAATTAACCAGTGTGGCCATGTTAGTTCGAACTAACTGCTTAGTTCGAACTAACCGGCCCATTGAACTCAATGCAATTCGCTAATTCAAACTAAGCAAGTGCCATAAATGGTACTTGCCTAGTTCGAACTAAATTTTGCTAGTTTGATTTAAGTTAATTCGAACTAAAATTAGTTCAGATTAGTCAGTTCTAATTAACTAATTCGAACTAACTTTAGTAAGTGTAGACATAGCCTTAGAGGTGGAAGCTGAACCCTACAGGAGGTCGAGCAACTTGCCCAGTGATTCAGATCTCCCATTTTCAGGTGTATGCTCTCATTGCTAGATAAATACTCATCTCACTCTCTTTCTATTTAGTATTAACTTCATATTCAAGTTTTGAATACATACAGAAATTCACAACATAAGTTTATTTGAGGATGTGTAATAAAGTTGTATACCTTTAATTGTATTCGTCTCTTCTACTTTTCATATGTCACTTGTCTATTTAGATTGCATTGAGGGATGGACCATGGTCTAGATCCTCAAAATATTTAGGCGCCTAACTCCCACTGGTTTCACTGGGTAGCTAAAAACCTTGAAGGACCTCGGCCCATGCCTTTTATATATGTACAGTGCTTAACATAATGGACCTCTGATCCGGATATGGTTCTCTGAACACTATGAATATTAAACAATATTAACATTGTTATCTGCAGCAGATTAAGTTACATGGATTCATAGTTTTATATAACTTCTAATGCAGTATTAGAGACAACCTCCTCTTTAGGGACAAAATTAGCTGGACTTCTGCCGTGATTAATCCCATAGAAGTCAAATAGAACTAAGTGGTAAGGCCAGCAAGATTTTGCCTATATTGACGCATTGTTTCCTCCATGTCATCCACATTTGTGAAAAAGAAATGTCCTTAGATTAAAAAAAAAAATCTCTCTTCCATTAGGCAGAAATGAAAAGCACTGAATCTCTGAATACTTTTCATAACATGATTTTATGAGACACATCTACAACAGGAAACCCGAAGTCTTGGAAAGAAAAAAAAATAAATTAAAAACTGGGTAGGATCCATTCAGAAATATTGCACGTTTCACATAGAAAGTGAGCTGTTTGATAAAAGCTCTTCATGAGGGAGATCATTTACATTTTCACTGTGTTTTTGATTGTTCAAAATAAAAATATAATTCTTTGCTTTGTCCTACAGAACCTTGATTTGAATCTTGCACGGGCAAAATTAAAATACAGAGATGAAACTGGAATGTTCCTCATAATAGCAAGTATTGCTCATATTCTCCTACAAAACACAATTTATTAGTATCTAATAGAATTGTAATGTTTCTAATTCTGTGTTTTTACAGCTGCATCAAAATATTAAAGTGTGAATTGCAATTAAACTCACACAGCGCTCTTAGCATAATTTCCCTTGTATTAATACTTAGCAAACCAAGTTATTGGTGTAATATTACTCTTGGTACTGGCATCATAAAGGGATAAAGCCTCCAAACAATAATAAAGTACATTTTACTGAAGAGAGCAGCAATACAAAAAACATTGTTATTGGAGTTTTTCAATTCAGTGGAGATGGGGGAGGAGGGGGAGAAGAGGGGAAGAAAGAAGCTTTTGACCCTTTAAATTATAGTTTGCAGGTTACTACACCAATTCACTTAATCTCTCTAAACAGGTAATTTACTTGCTTTTTGAAAAGCACCCATGTGCAAGGAAATGCTAGTGCACTCCAGGGATGAATCCAAGATTGATTGCTTGACTCCAGTGTCTGTTAACACTATGTACTATGCCCAGCTTTATTTTACACGTGCCCCAAATCTTTCAAGATTTCAGGAAAAAAGGAAGGATCAATTATTTTTGGATGACCTTGATTTTTTATATCACTTTGCCTCGATTTAATGGAACAATTTTTGGGCTGAAGAAAATTTTATTAAGCAGAAGAGGTATGCTACTACTCAGACAGACAGCTAGGGGCATATTAACTATAATGAACCAAGTAAAACTCATTTTTTGTATGTAAGGCCTCATATCCTCCATCACAAATTGGTCCCAACTTCTGCAGCACACCAGGGCAACAGATTAGAAAATCTCTGGATGCTTCAGGCCAATTCAAGAATGTACATTTTTACTGAATTAAATATGAAGGTGAATCAACAGTTGCATGGTACCCTTGTGTTATTTACGGTGATACTAAATTCAATTTATTGCACGCTGTCCCTCAGCAGGCTATAGATTTTTGTATTCTTAGCACAGAACTGCACAGTACAGGATGTCATGTGGAAGCTTCATAAGGGACAACTGAAGCTTTGTGCACCTAGAAAGCATCGGGTTAGAACTGAGTGAAGTGTATGAGTTGGATAGCTCCGCTAGTTAGCAGCAGCCAAACATTTGTATGTTGAGATTTAAATAGTCCTCATTAGACTTCAGTGTTAAGAACCCCCTGGAATGAATGATGCAGTTTACACTAACGGTGATAAGGAATTTCTCAACAAAAATTTTCCCTGGAAAATGTAGATCAATTAAACCGAAACTTTTTGTGGGGTGATGCAAGCTTTGAGGAAGGTTTCACAGGTTCCGGATGGATTTTACAATCAAAACAAGCGAAAACAAACCATCCTTGAATAGCCAAATAACCTGGTAATTTAGGATGTAGGAGACCTAGGGATGTGAACTTGGATCTTTCTTATGCCCGGTGAGTATTCTAAACACCAGACTATTGCCTACTTAGGGTTAGGTTACTCTTATTCTCTTCTGTAAGAGATGTTGCACTCGGGTTAAACAATTAACCAATTATTCATTAGGCCAGAGAGAGAGAGACTATTCCCATCTCCAACCTGAAAAGTATAGAAAAGGTTTTGGGTTCATTCCCACATGCAACAGGAAAATAATTTAAATCACAATTTTTTTTTTTTTTTTTTGCAGAACTGGAGAGTTCTTTCCTGCCCAGCTCTAGTTTACACTTCTTATAGAATGAGTGAAATCCTGATGTCCCTGAAGTTGGTGGGAATTTTACCGTTGTCTTCAATGGTGCTAGAATTTCATACATGGTTGTAGGTTTGCTGTTGACTCAGGAAGATAGTGGAACGCTGGTTTACTCTTGCTCATATTTGCAGTAAATTTCGCAGCTACTACGATGGTGGTGCTGCCAACAGTAATGTATGACATTAGACTTTTCCTCTTCTTCCATTTCAAACACATACTGATGCACTGGATGGCACCTAGATTGCTATGCTCAAGGTAGACAGTCTCGGGTGACGGGC
Source organism: Pelusios castaneus (assembly GCA_007922175.1). Classification (NCBI taxonomy): domain Eukaryota; kingdom Metazoa; phylum Chordata; order Testudines; family Pelomedusidae; genus Pelusios; species Pelusios castaneus. Next base: position 9,432,630 of record ML685771.1, on the reverse strand, counting down.
TGAGTAACTTCCATTCGTCACATCTCCTATCATCTAACTCTGTGGCTGTTTTTCTAAGGGGTAAGATTGCCTGCAAATGGCCAAGACTGTGCTTTCTAGCCAAAATTTATGCCCAGACAACTACTCTATCAGGGAGAGGCACAGAGGATAATATACTAATCTCCTCTCTGATAGGACTAAATTCAAGAGATGGAAAAAAAATCAGGAACCATTGGAGATCAAACTATTTGTTAACATTGCAAACCCCAAAACATAAAAGCCATCCCAGTGCAGTCCATCTCTGCTCAAGTGAGGCCTGACACTAGCACGTGGGGGTTTTTGAACAGTGAATGCTTGAGTGCTCTTCTTGTATCTGGTTGGAGCGGCTAGCTTTCATCTTATTACTATGAGTCTGAAACACTAGTACATTTTAAAGAGAAGAAACAGACCTCTGAAATACTGCGCCAATGGCTACATGTGCTGGATTTTAGTCAAATCACCCCAAAAATCACTGAATAGCACCTTAAGAAATAACAAGGGATACCTGGCAAGAATGCAATGTTTATTCTAAAATATAGAGTTGGATTGTCTTAAAAATTCTCCAGACAACATTAGCACAAGAGAATTAACTTCTTGGTAGACTCAAGGATTAATACAGACCATGCAATTTACACCAGGGGTGAATCGTGGCCATTGAATAAAAGCAAAGACAAATGTTAAAAGTTCAACATTCCTGTACTAAAAGTAAGGCAAAATATATTTTTAAATGGAAGTTTTGACACAAACTCTTTTTGTTCATTTCTGAATGGATTGGATGTTAACAGAAACACAATTTGTTTTACAATGAGCTACCAATGCCTTTCAACTGGTATCCTCATTCACACCAGTGTGAAGCATGTATAAAAGTCTTCCACATCAGAAATTACTTTTCACTTCCTTACCCCCTGTTGCAAATGACTGCAAAAGGTGCAGAACAGTGAATCAAGCCCAGAAACTCCAGCTCAGACTCACCCAAAATCAGGGAGCAATAAAAGAATGTTTCTAACATGGTTGTAAGTTACATTTATGGCTACAACTGCTGTCAGAACATTTTTAGTGGTGGTAGATTCGCTGCATGATACGTTGCTGGTGATGGATCTTGTGATCTGTATGGTTTTAACATGGGTGTCTGTATCACATCCTGCAGAAGACCACCATCTGTAGTGCTTGGGCTTCTCTGTAAAATTCACCAAATGCCAAGATAATCTTGTCATTGTAATGTGTCACACATTTTTCTCCTGTTACAGGTTTTTTCCTTGAAGTTTTCCTTCTCGTATCTGAGCCTTGGGTTGCTAGCATGGTAGCAAAGCTTTGAAAAGTAATGGAAAAAGAAGGTGGCTAGCTAGTAATCTGGCCTCCCACTGCATGACAGCCACTAATGCTGCAGATTCCATGCCCCCAAACTTGCCATGGGTTTGGGTTATCCCATTGTCCAACTCCTTTGTTATTGTTGCTTTTGTGGTTAGAGAAACAACAGCATGGCAGTGGCTTACTGCTGCTGAAGAGTACAAAGGGGTTACTCTTGTATCCTGGCCTATATTAATTGAACTGGTAAAAGATCAAGAGTCCAAAGCTCCTTTAAAAATAATAATAATAATAATAAAAAAAAAAAATCAATGGGCAACTTTCTATGGAGATCAACAGGCCTTGGATCAGGATTTCAGACCCTTCGTAGTGATGCATTTACAAGATTATAGATATTTTGGACAGATTCACCATTGGTTGTGGCAAATATACCCATCTAATTCTGGTGAAAAACAAACCTCTCTAATTTCCTGTCACTGATTTTGGATTATTACATGACAACTTGAGTTCAGTGAGTAGAGACCGGATGAAGAAGTCTGCCAGTTGGCTAAAGCAATATAGCCCATCTGCAGGCACTATAATTTAGAATCAACCTTTCATTCTTCAGCATTTTTCTGACCATGAGATCATCAGGAAGAATGAGATCCAAGTATAATTTAGAGACTGCCAGGGGGAGACAGGACAACTGGGTCATCTTCCCAGCTCTGAATAGACTCCTGGGATGATCCCAAGCTAGTCACTTAACTGCTCCATATATTAGCTTTGCCATCTATAAAATGGGGACTAGCATAGTTAGCCAACAGCCAGGAATTATGTGAGATTTAGTTCACTAATGTTGGTAAAATCATTTTCACTTGTTACCCCTGAAACCGCAAAGTATCATCTTCATCTCTTCCTCCTCTACTTATCGGTGAAGACATCTGACAGACATACATGTGGAAGACATGAATTCCCAAGTCAGCGGAATCTGTGCATGGGAGGAGAGTGAAAGCAGTAACTCAAACGCTGAGAGTAAGTAGTAACATCTCTCCCTAGCTCTTGAATTGCTCTCATTTCAAGGGTTCTCACTCAGTATGGTCCCCAAGTTACAGATTTGGTCTCCCCACTCTTTTATTGTTGAAAATTGTGAAGTGTCATTACATTGGAACTACAGAAGGAGTTTTCAACACTCAGGCTATGTCTACACTTGTTCAAATAAGTCGACTTTGCTAAATCGACTTAAAGTCAACTTTAAGTCGACTTAGCATATCCACACTGTAAATTTAGGTCGACTTAAAGCCTACCTTGCCAAATCAACTTAGAGTGTCCACACTGGATGCCTAAGTTGACTTTTAGGGGCTTGGTGGACCTGGGAGTGGTGCATGGTTGGAAGGGAGGCACCTGAGAGGTGCCCCCCTTTCCCCGGCACCCCTTCAAAAGAGCCAGGGAGCTCAGCATTTTCCCCATTGTACCAAAGTACATGGGGGCTGAGCAGGATAGGGATAGGGTATAGGAGCGGTGTGGGCAGGGCTGTGTCCTGCCCTGTGGGTGGGCACGCCAGGCTCTGGTGTGCCAGGCACCCTGGGAGAGCCCTGGGACCCTTTAGGTCAACTTAGGGCTAAGCCACATCTATACTGGCTTAAGTTGACTTAATAAAGTTGACTTAGCCAGTAAGCCCAAGTAAAACTAGGTTTTATTAAGTCAATTTACAATTTCCTTAAGTCGACTTAAGCAGCAGCTTAAATCGACTTCAGGAAACTGTAGCGTAGATGCAGAGTAAATTAAGTCGACTTAAGGAGGTTTAAATTGACTTAATTTACAAGTGTAGACGCACCCTTTGGGAATAAACAATTTTAAGTTACTTGCATGGGTACGTGTGCATCCCTCATTTTAGCTCTGTAACATATAGCATCTTATATCCGAGCCTTGGCAGGTTAAAAGCTGTGTGTGTCTGTGCAACAACAGAGGGGATTGCCTCATGACCTTATTGCTGCTGACTAGCTTGAAAATATAAAGAACTACATACATGTATGCTACTACTGATCTGTTTGCTCATTCATAATATTGCTTTGCAGTGAACCCCATATCCTACATAGGTGGGACTGCACCCGTGAAGAGAAGGTGTCTTAAAAAGTAATGCTTTAGAACTCATTCTCCTGCAAAGGAATAGAAACCTGCTAACATGGTAACCTGGGTGCTTACGACAACAGCTCACAGTTTTAGAGCCCTGCAGAAATACAAAATTTGTGTCCACATTCAAGCTGCAAATGCAGTCTATGGATATAAAGCAGATATCTACAGGGCTCTTATTTTGTTTATGCCACTTTTTACATAACACTTCTGGCATAATGGCAATAATTTTCACAGTCTTCTGCATGTAAGGCCAGGGGCCTTTATACCAGGAGTCCAACTCTAAAAGCATCAGAGGGAGAGAAAAAAATTTACTGATCTTTTGAAACTTCTAAAAAATGACCTACAATAAAACTTTTGGGTCTAGTATTGCAGTTTTAGAGTCAGCTACCTCACATTTTCTCAGAGACAGAAATCAAGGTCACAAAGTACTCAAAATGGGGCTCTATAACTTTCTATTGGGAGTAAACACCCCCTCCCAGTTTAGATTGTGAAATATCAAATTAAGCCTTTCATTAACCCACAAATGAATGTTACCCATCCTTTATTTTTGGCCAATGTCATTTTGAAGGGAAGCTCTACATTTGTGGGAAAAGACAAATAGCAACTGAGAGAGAGATGTTGAGAGGTTTGAAACGTTAGGGTATGTCTACACTAGCAATTTAGGTTGACTTAAGGACCCTTAAGTCGACCTAAATTACTGCATGTCCACACTGGGCTTCCATTAAGTCAACTTAAGAAATTCCTTAAGTCGATTTAATAAAAGCTTAAGTTGACTTAATAACTACCCCTCCTTAGGTCGACTTAAGCCTTAAGTTGACTTAAGGACCGTGTGGATGGGGAGTAGCCCTTAAGTCGATTTTATTAAGTCAACTTAATGCCAGTGTGGACGCCTTTGTCCAATGTTAAGTCGACTTAATAAGGTTGACTAAGTTGACTTAAAGTCGACCTTATTAAGTCGACAACTTTTTGTAGTGTAGACATACCCTTAGTTGTTCCAGCCGAGATGGGTGAGTGGACAAAGTGCAGGGGAACTGGTTTGAGGTATGTGATAAATTCAATTTAGCACAGGATAACTCCAACATGTTACCACATATTTTGCCATCACATACATATGTATAATCATGGACACGTAGCAGTAGTTGGTTTTAGACAGGATATTGAGGAGTACGAGCAAGATAAAGGCAAGGTGGCAATTATATTCGAGGTGCCTCAACAGAATCTGTTTCCTCCTGAAATTGTACCCTTCATGAGCGTGGCGGCCAAATGTAAAGAAGCTTGTAAGGAAGGTTGCTTTAATATCTCCTGAATATGGACATCAAAAAAATGCAAACCACACCCCAGCAATGGGTCTCCTCATTCTTGCCTTTAAAAAAAAAAAATAAAGCTGGAATGATTCTTTCATATGGCAGAATGTATCATTTGTAGCCCAAGTCCTGTTCTTAGTAAAATCAATGTGAATTTTGCCATTAGTTGCAGCAACCCTATACCAGTTAGTTTTATGATAAAGTGGTGAAAAAGCCCCTATGTACTTCTATTCTCAGTAACTATATCAGTCTAAAATTGTTTGTACAGCCAAAAAGTAGGGACTTGATTAGACTGATTCAGTGCTGGAAAGCACACGTAAAAGGATCCAAAATGGTTTGACTTTTGGATAAGCTGATAGTGTTTTCAAAATAAAATGTCAGGCTTTTAAGGGGAGGAGGGAGGGTCATGAAATACTAATGCAAAAGACAAAAGTATCTTTCATACTTCAGCCAGCTTGTGTGTTGACAGTACGTGTGCATTTCTTGTCATGGATGACCATTTCCAGACATTTCGTATTCTGAATGAATTTATCAGAGGCCACTGAAGTAGTAACTTTGAGCACAGGAAGAGCTTTGATAGAAACTGAACGAGCATGTACACTTTCTTGAATCTACTGTTTGGCATACTGAACACTTGTTCCACTGGACTGTGTGTCTTCAGTAAATACAGCAAATTCTGCTGACTGGATCTTAAAAAAATAGTTATTAAAAAGAAATAAAAACGGAGGCATTTTAATTATCTTCATTACTGACTTTTGTTATGTCCCCAGCTACTTTACTTCAGACACAACATGAAGGATCTTCAAACTAAAGCAGAGATTGTATTGTTATCCAGCCCCATGACTTCCTTGAGATTTACAACTGGATCGAGACTAAGGCGTAATTACAGCTAAGCAATGGAGAATAGATTCCTCCTAACAAGTCAGCCACAGTTTACCATGCAGTTAAGGGGATGCTTTCTAGAAAGGTATAAAGGCTAGTCTGGTGGGTGTGAAATATGAACTTCTCCGTTTTTATTTAATGCCACTGTCCTTTTCATCTAGCATTAATTTTAATTTAATACTGATGGGTTTGTTTTTAATAGCATTGTAAGTGTAAACGTAATAGTAATATAATAACAATAATAAATCAAGATAGCACTAGAGTTATTGTAATAAGTAATAATAATGGTAAAGCAGGGTGTGTGTTGTATCTAAAGTTCAGTACCTTAGAGAGTTAATTAAGTCCTAAGTTAATTGGCAAAGATCTTGTCTCTAGACAGGGAACATAGCTGATTATCTTGTTTATGCTTAAACAGAGTAACTAAGGTCACTGCAAGACTTTTTAAGGCATTATTGATTGATTTATAATTTCTTAATTAATTTTGATTGACTTTTAAAGCCTTTTGCTGCTTGACTTCATTCTTTGACTTCTTAAAAGATGAATCTACTGAAACAGCAGTTAATAATGAAAAGTTGCATTTACCACTTCCATTGAATGAAGGTTAATTTAAATAATTTCACTGTATTTATTGAGACAAGACATTTTTCCAAATCAAGTCCTTCTAGCAAAATGCCAATCAACCCACAGTTGTCACAATAATATGCCTATTCCCCTGTCATAAGGATAACGTGGCATCAAAAGATGTGAAGTTGAATTTAGCTATTCATCACAGAAGCACTGCTCTACCATTAGTATATACCTATTGTTCTTTAATTATGGGCTTGGAAAGATTAGGTTGGGGTTTTTTTTTTTAATTGGTAAACTATTTCACCCTACATACATTAACAGATGAAGAAATATTTCTATCAATGATAACAGAAATTTACGGCAAGGCAAATTAAAAAAAAATGCTGCTTGAGGACTTATCAGACTTTGATTTAAGGATATTTATTTTGTAGATTTTGATATGTGATATTGACACTTTGTGTTTTAACAATTATGAAGTTTACCTTTTTGAATCTCAGCATTGGTTGGTATCGCCTGACCTTTCTATTGTCCCTAATAAAAATTGGGGGAGAGCTTAAAAACAAATATTGGTATTAACCATCTTTGATCCTAAGAACTTTTCAGTGCCAACTGAGTAAGGGTTCGAAGTTCTGTAACAGCAACTTCTTTCAGTTCTGACAAACTCACTACACTCAGCGCACTGCTTTCATAGAATTGTGTGAGGTGTCTAATGGAAGCTTATAATTATTGTGCGATATATGTATGTGTGATACCTAAAGAGTTGTGTGTGTGCGCCAAATAAATGTTCCTAAAATGTTTGTTAGAGGAAGAGCTGACAAATAAGTTTTCTGTGAGATACGGAATGGCTAGTCACCTGCCTCATTCATGTATAAATTAAACATTATAATTCAAAAACAATGGTAGCTAATTTTCCATTCTAAACAAACACAAGAATGGGAAGCCAACATGGGAAGACACTGGAGACTAAGTCAGAGGGGGCTGCCTTGTCTCTGGAATGCAAAGAAAATGCACTTTGGGGTAGGAGAGCAAGGAAAGAGGACCCATGTGTTATCCATTAACTGAAGAGTGTGAAGGTATTCATGAAAACCCGGATCTTGGTTATGGCTGAAAGCCAGCAAGCAGCTCTGTCCAAGACTAACTCTTTGGGAGAGAATCTATTCCATTAAACAGGAAAGGTAACCATTAAGCGTATACCTAGAACTGAATCTAACCAGTTCTGCTTCCAATATTTTTACTCACTACTTATTTGAATTTTTGAGTCCTTGTCCTGAATGAACATCTCTCAATGCTGTGGTATGTATGACGACTCAGTGGAACCATTCAACCTGAGAATAAAGAACCTGGTAATTACTGTGAATGTCCTGTGATGGGGCTGGACACTATAGGAGGATGCTTCTGAGGAATTCAAGGGTGCATTTCATGTTCATCTTCCTGGCAAAGTCAAGGCTAGCAAAGCCTTGAGGAGACTCTGGAATGGCTGAGGGGCCATGAGCTGACATCCGTGTGCACAGGAAAGACTCTCTGGTGCTGGAAACAAGGGGCTGACATGGCGACTTACAGCCATGGGCACACTGAGAAAAAGTCACACCATCAAAATCATTTTAAAAAAAAATTGAATTCTCACAAGCACTATACAATGCTTCAGCTGGAGAGGGGATCCGCATGGATATGTCACATTTTCTTTTTAAAAACTGCAGGAAATATTTTTTTTTAAATTGTTTGAGAAATTTTTTAAAAGATGTTAATTCATATTTTACAGACTAACTATTGGGAAAAAAATGATTTTCCACAAGATATCAGTCTACTGCTGCCATTTAGGATATCAGGTCTTTCCATTCCAAGTGGCTTCTAATAAAGCAGTTCTCCAAGAACCACTTGAAGGAAAGCCACCGAGTGCAATGCACCACAAAATTATTTCAGAAAAACAGAGTCCGGTGGCACTTTTGATGAGCCATTAAGGACAAAATGGTTGTATTCCTTATGTCCTTAATGGCTCATCTGGTTACTCCCTGGGCCCATATCACCTGACACATTCCTTAACTTAAGGAGACAATGGTTTTACACAGGCATTTCCATAAAAATCACACAAGTTAAAGTATAGATATAACACCAAATTCCTAACTAACTTCTAATCCAAATACAATTCCTAGAGATAAACTATATAATCATTCCCAGCAAATTACTACCTTTCTATTGATACCAAACATGACATAGTTCCTATGGATTATAGCATTTATAATATATGAATAGAAAATAATATCATAAATGCTTCCCTAAATCCAGACGGCATCACACCTTGCCCACATGCCCTGCCCTTTGGGGGGCATGCCAGGCTCTCCCTGTGTCCCCCCTGGCAGGGAGGGCATTGGTGTAGTCCTGGGGTAGCCCTAAGTCGAATTAGGGCTACCCCAAGGCTACACTGGCTTAATTTGACTTAAAAGTCGAATTAAGACTTAAGTCTAATTAAAAGGTGGTTTAATAAAATCGACTTAATTTTCATTAAGTCGACTTTATTTTCCTTAAGTTGACTTAAGCAAGCTGCTTAAGTCAACTTAAGGAAACTGTAGTGTAGACGCAAGGTAAATAAAGTTGACTTAAGCAAGTTTAAGTCGACTTAATTTACCAGCGTAGATGCAGCCTTAAAGACTAAGATTTATTCATCGCATGAGCTTCCGTAGGAGAAAATCCCACTTCGTCAGACACTTTGAAGATGGGAAACTTACAGAATGGGAGGAAATTAAATGCAGAGAAGTGAATGACATAGGGTCAGGTCAGGCTGCAACTGCAAATCAAAATAGATGGTAGGATTCAAACACTGGGGAACAGCACATAGAGGAAGGTGAGGTCAAATCACCTGTTGTAATGAGAAAAAAAATCCACAGTCCCTGTTTAACCCCAAGGCAACTGAGTTGAATTTGCATATAAATTCGAGTTCTGCAGTTTCTCTTTGAAGCTGTGATTTGTTATTCATCTGTTTCAGCACAGCTATTAGCAAGTCATCAATGGAGAGAGCAGGGAGATTGAAGTGTTCCCCTATTGGTTTTTGAGTGTTGTGATTTCTGATGTCAGATTTGTGTCCATTTATTCTTTTGCACAGAGACTCTCCCGTTTGTCTATCCTATACCGAAAGCCTACTGATCACTATAGTTACCTACATCCCTCGACCTTTCATCCAAGACACACCACATGATCCACTGTCTACAGTCAAGCCCGAAGATATAACCGCATTTGCTCCGATCCTTCAGACAGAGACAGACGCCTTCAGGATCTCTATGAAGCATTCTAAAAACTCCAGTACCCACTCGCAGAAGTGAAGAAATAGATTGACAGAGGCAGACGGGTACCCAGAAGTCAACTACTACAGGAGAAGCCCAAGGAAAAAAACCCAACAGAACAGCATTGGTCACCACCTACAACCCCCAAACCAGACCTCTTCAACACATCATCAAAGATTTACAGCCTATTCTACAAGACGATCCCTCAATCTCTCAAGCCTTGGGAGACAGACCTCTCCTTGCTTACAGACAGCCCCCCAACCTTAAATGGATACTCACCAGCAACTACAGATCAAACAACAGAAACATTAAAGCAGGAACATATCCTTGCAACAGCCCACGCTGCCAACTTTGCCCTCATATCTACACTGAAGACACAATCACAGGACCAAATCAAGCCACCTACTCCATCAAGGGCTCATTCACCTGCTCATCCACCAATGTGATTTATGCCATCATGTGCCAGAAATGCCCCTCTGCCTTATTCCAATTATTTGACCAATTTACAATAGTGGAAACACTTGTTACCCCCTAATCACAGCAGGGTCCAACAAAATAATTCATTTGTTCACTGTGACTGATGCCAATTGCTACTCAGAGACCCATTTGTGGTTCATTACACTGTTGAGTAGCTCTTGTCAGGCCTGACATACACCTAAGTGCACTACACCTAACACAATATTCTCATGGTATATACCCCAAGGTGGCATGTAATACATCAGTGGAAAACTAGTAATTCACTGATCATCAGTATTCTTGGGGAATGTATGCATAGGGTGGCTACAGAGAGTTATAGATATGGGCTATAATTAGGTTCTTAAATGTGTTTGGCAAGCAGCACATAAGCATAGTCTGTCTTAAAGAAAGGAGTATGTATTTTTCACCATCCTGGTCACCAGGCAGAGACAATGAAAGGATATTTATATGAAAGATAAATGAAACATAATGGGCAGATGAGATATCCTCTTGAGAGTCTGAACTCAAATGATAAGCAGTTGAATTAACTGTATGCAATATTACTATATTTTAAAAGTATTGTCTTTTATGAAATCTTATGACACACTGGTTATTAATATCACTGAAATGTTTGTATTAATGCTACATGAAGAATTATGGACAGAATCATCATATGCTTTAAAGTCTGACCAAACAAAGGGAGAAAGTAGTTTTCGCCCAGAATCAGGAAAAGTAGCATTGAGGAATGAAGACAATCTCCATCTCCAAATATGTAAGCAGAGAGGGTGGCAATACCACAGAAAGGGATCATCCTGGGTGTAGGGACAAAAACAGCGAGTTTAGGAAAATATAAGGAGAGTAGCAGCAGCCATTTTGGCATCCATCACTTGACATACAAAGGGTGTGTCTACACTTACAAGTTAGGTCAATTTGAGGAGGCTTAAGTTGATCTAAACTGCTCTGAGTCCACACTGGGCCTTCCTTAAGTCAACTTAAGCATTTCCTTAAGTCAACTTAATAACACCTCGTTTTAGATCAACTTAATACTTAAGTCGACCTTAGTAGGTTGACTTAAGCCAGTGTGGACGGGGATTAGCGCCTAAATCGACTTAAAGTGTTAAGTAAACTTAATAAGGTCAAAAAGGGGCTAAGTTGACTTTTGTTAAGTCGATTTAATAAGGTTGACTTTAAGTTGACTTAATAAAGTTGACCTAACTTTTTCTAGTGTAGACATAGCCACAGGGAGCAAGGGACACAAGGAACAAAATCCCCCCAAACCAAAACATTTCAGGTTTGCTGATGCAGATATTTTAGGGTTAAAAAAAAAAAAATGAAGAACAAAAGAAGCTAATCATGGTTTATTTTTAGTTTAGCAAACATACAATTTGGCATTTAATAAACAAACTAAGCTCTTTCCCGCTGCTAATGGACCATGGTTCTTGCTTTAACCAAATATTGTGACATTTTTTGATATTATCTTGTATAAATGTAAAACTCCTGGACTTTATTACATTTTTATTCCCTGTTACTGGCATAATCTACTCCTTCAAGTTCCTCTTAAGTATCCTCTAAGTACCACTATTTTGTGCCATCTAGATTTGGGCCCATACGACTTCTAAGCAAGGCATTCATTTTCAGTTCTGAAATGGATAGGCAGTGCTCAGCAGCTCCTGTGGAGCACTGAATGCCCTCTAATCCCATTCAAGCCAGTATGGTACCTACTCAGAATATCACAGGGACAGGAAGCCATGAATGGTGAAACAGCCCTTATTTTTTTCTGAATGCTTATGGAGTCATTAGAGTTGAATGGGCTCACTACTGTAAGGAATCCATCTTAGGTGAAGTGTAAAAGCAACTGTGGCGGCTGGCTGGAGTGCTCCACTAAGTATAGTCTTGAGAAGCAGAAGCATAGACAGAGAGAGTTTATTCCTGCAGTTAGTCAAGGGGCTCATTCCCTTCATAGGGAGTTCTGCTTTCTATTGCTTAAAGCAGTAGTTCTCAACCTTTCATGGGTCGTGACATGCTTGATTGCATGCGCAACCCTACAGGACACACCAGCCCATCCTCCCCCCCAAGCCCAAGCCGAATCCAGCCCTGACCTGACTCTCCACGACACACTTACCACTGTGGGTGACACAGTAATGTGTCCGGACACAATGGTTGAGAAACTCTGGTCTCAAGTATAGCCAATTGCTTGACTGCACTTGCAGTTTGAGATTAAAAACGTGCAAGAGCCACCATAACTAAGCTTGGTCTATTAATTTATTGTCTAAAGACAAAGTAGTACAATACAAAAAAGGTGATATGCATGGCCTCCTTCCAGAAAACAATGCTCTCAGCATTTAGTTCACCTTACACAGGTGTACTTGAAAGTACGCATTCAAAACCAGCCATATTTATAGCATGGTATCTTGTAAGCCAAAAACGCTGTCACCAGTCAGCTTTTTACCTTGTTTTTCCTTTATCATGGTGTACTTTTCTTATCTCTTGGTTTGGACATGACATTCTAAGTGAAAAGGGCTGGGAAGGCTCTCCCGACCTGTACCAGAAAGAATGGACTTTGCCTTTAATGGGTTTCGTATTTGTCAGGACCAGAGCTGATTTGAACTTGGCAAATTGTTGGCATGATAAATAGAATTATGGGAAGAACATGATACAAGTCAAGTTAGCCTATCTATCTAACATTCATCTTTTAAGGCAATATATACATAATATTATTAATGTGCACATAATGTCTGTTTAATAGCATGTGGGCATGTGTGCGTGTGGGCTAACACTTCAAAGAACTGCAGGATTGGACCTCTAGAACTCTAATCTGGAATAAATCACAGAATCATGAGGTAGAAGGGATCACCAGGGTCAGTTAGTCTAACCCTCTTAAAAATTAATATAAAATGTATTACTAGAGTATATTTATTGGCCCATGCCTCTCTAGTTAGGGAAGTGTGTGTGCATAATTGGCTCCCAGATGACCATGGGAATGTATGAAATCTGGATAGAAAGAACCACTAATCCATTTCCTGCCTTCTTTTATTTTTCCCTCTATTCCTGTACCATAGCCATCTGCATGCCTGTGTATCTGCCATGAACGGTCAGAAAGTCTCTTATACCACACTTGGGGTGCATCTACACTTACAAGTTAAGTCGACTTAAGTCGACCTAAACTACTCCGCGTCCACACTGGGCTTTCCTTAAGTCGACTTAACACCTCGTTTTATGTCAACTTAACGCTTAAGTGGACCTTATTAGGTCGACTTAAACCATTGTGGATGGGGATTAGCGTCTAAGTCGACCCGATTAAGTTGACTTAAAGTGTTAAGTCGACTTAATAAGATTGAAAAGGGGCTATGTCTACACTAGAAAAGTTAAGTCGACCTAATAAGGTTGACTAGGTCGACTTAAAGTCGACCTTATTAAGTTGAGTTAATAAAGTCAACTTAACTTTTCTAGTATAGACATAGCCTTGGAGACTGACACTGCCTGAAGACTTCCTTGTAAATCCTCTAGGACAGAAAGTGTATGTTCCTTGATGCTCATAGCCAGGTTTTTTGTTTTTTTTTTTTTTTGGTAAAAGAAAAGAAAAGGTGCTGCTACACAGCCAGGGTCCTGGGGCCGCTGGCACTGGTGGCAGGAGCTGGGGCCACATCGCTGTGAAAAAATGGTGCTGATACTCAGGACCCCTGAGAACCATCACAAAAAAAGCCCTGCTCATAGCATCAACATTTGCCATCTATTCTCTAGCCCAGCACCACAGGGAGAAAAATTTCCCTAACATCCAATCAACACCTCTCTTTTCTCAGTCTTCATTCACAACCATGGGTTTTACTATTCCCTACAATTCAAACAAGTTAATCACCAATTTATTTTGTGCCCCCCCACGTGTAATTTATTTTTGTGCCATAAACGAGCTTTCTCCCTACTTCAGACTGGAAAATATAAACAGATGAACTCCTATGGTTTAAATACCAAGTACCCAAAATGTGTTAAAATATTTTATTGACAAGACAAAGCTAAAATATTATCTTGTGGAAGTTATCTTTACAAGTCAGTTGAGTAAGACTGAGATATGTAAATCATGCAGGATCATCAGTGTTTCGTTACATAGTTTTACTGGTGTCAAACATCTTATATACTCAGTTTGAAATAGAACAGCGTATCAGATGTCTATTTCTATATACTAGCCCAGAATGGCTAGGAAAAATTCTCAAACCGTAAGTCCAGTTTAATTACACAACATTTACACCAGTGGAACAGAGCAGAATTTTGCTCAGTGACACCAGCCTCCCACCGACTCTCATGGGCTTAGATCAGAGCTCAGATTCACTACTGCTGTTCCCCAGGGCACAGATTCAGTAAGTTACTTCAGCACAAGCTTAATTTTAACGTTAGACAATGCTTGAGTAACTTGCTGAATTGAAGTTCAGGTGGCTTTTGGGGGTGGGGGGGGGCGTGGAGAGATAAAACCTAAAATAAAAGAAACATAAAATGCCTATAATTTTACTTGTAGATTTTATTTTCAAGCCTGTGCCTAACGCCATAGCCATTCTTTCTCAGATGCCCTGGGCAAGGCAGTGTACTACAATCTGTTGCTTTTATGATCCTGTCCTGTATTTTATGGTTTATTTCCAAATTTATCTTTAAAATATGAAGCTGTTACATCACGTCATTTTTTTCTGGGTTGATTCTCTGTGGAGAAGTGATTCTACAGGGCAAAACACATCTCTCACTCTTTTGCCTAGTCAATGGATTCTCACATTAAAAATATGTTAGCAAACAACCAGTATCCGCAACAGCTCGCAATTGCATCTGAAATGTCGCTAACAGTACAGAGCCATATCTGCCACCCTTTTCTTCTGGCACGTAAACTACAAATTGATAGGGAATCCCTTTTTTCAGAAGTTTTCCATTTTTCACTCCAACAGCATATATATCAAAATTTAATATTTTCAATTCCTCCCCTGCCCTTTAGAGAGTTACAAAGATTAAAGTGCAAGAGTGAAATTTAATTGCAAAGGAGACCTTAAATAGGTTGAATTAAAAGTCTAATGTAGTACATAACTGCAACCAACCCAGTGCCCCACCCACAAAAAGGCCTCTTCCCTCTTTTAATTAACACCGTTCTCCATGTAGCTCAACCATATTACCGCATTTTCTCTTTCCTCTAAATTAAAGCACGTTGGTCTTGCCTGGTGTCAGCCCACTGTTCAGTTTTGCACATTTGGACGTATGGTTTTTTCAAATGTTTGACACATGAAAATGTAAAGTTTGGGGGTAAAGGGGAGTGCAAGAGTGGAACAAACAAACAAAAAACCCCCAATTCATTTAATGAACTCCTCAATCAACCATTGACTTCCACATAACTAATCCTGTTTCTCAAAGCCAGAGAAGTCTTCTCTTGTTCAGTCCTCTGTTTGCAAAGTGGAGTGCGTAGGGGGAGAAAGGTAGGGAAAGACCAGAATTATTCAGCGAAAAAATGGTCATTAGCATTATTTACAAGATAGTGTGATGCTGGACTGCAAAGCAAACCAAAGCAATCCAATCCGCTCAACAAGGGTCTCTAAAACTTTTAACACAGGGCGTGACTAACAGCATGTGCATGTAAGTGTGCATTGGGGTCCGCAACCTTTGCCAACCTGTGCCGGCCCCTCCTTCCTGACTCTCAGCGGGTATCTGTGACGCCCCTCTGCCATGAAAAGAGTAGCCGCTGCCTGAGAATTCAATCGTGGCCATGCATGGAGTACCCCCCACCCCTGAAAGAAGCCAGCTGGTGCGGCTTCTTTCAGCAGCAGAGGTGGGGTCCCCAGGTGCACCACCGAAAGCCTACTCCAGGTGGCTTCTGTCAACGGCAGCTTTGGCGGAGGAGTCCCAGGCATGCCATTGAGAGAAGTCTCCCGGAGCTGGATCTCTGAGTATGTCTACATAGCACTTTAGGTCAACTTAAGGAGGCTTAAGTCGACCTAAATTACTCCCTGTCTACACCAGACTTTCATTAAGTCAACTTAAGAAATTCCTTAAGTCAACTTAATGAAAGCTTAAGTCAACTTAATAAGAACCACGCATTAGGTCAATTTAAGCCTTAAGGACAGTGTGCACATGGAGTAACCCTTACATCGACTTAAGGGTGGTTAGGTTGACTTAAAGTGGACTAAGTCGATGTAAAGTTAAGTCGACTTAGTCCACTTTGTTAAGTCAACTTAATAAGGTCGGCTTTAAGTCGACCTAACTTTTTCTAGTGTAGACATAACCTTTGGCAGAGGCTAGAGGAGACTCCACAGGCACATCGCTGAGAGACGTCGCCGGGAGTGACTTTCAGTGACAGGAGCAGCAATTCCGGCAGCACCACAGGGGGCACGACCTGCCGCTCTGAATCGGCTCATGTGCCACTCTTGGCACACATTCCGGAGGGTGCCAGATTTAGACACAGAGGTTCTCTGCTGCAGGCACAGAAGATGCAAACCGCATACATGCGCACACATGCTTTGTACCCACATTGCTACTGAGTGTCAGGTGACTTCACCCCCGAGGGAGAGCAGTGGGAGGGCAGGCAGCAACTTGCTCCAGGGATTACTTTATTGGAGGATTCTACTGGTTAGATCAACGGGCAGGAATCAATGGCTCGTTGTCTGGTTGGCAACCGGTAATGAGTGGAGTGCCCCAGGGGTCGGTCCTGGGGCCGGTTCTATTCAACATCTTCATTAATGATCTTGATGATGGAATAGACTGCGTGCTTAGTAAGTTTGCGGATGACACCAAGTTGGGGGGAATGGTAGATACTCTGGAGGGCAGGGACAGGATCCAGGGAGACCTGGACAAATTGGAAACCTCATGAGGTTCAACAAAGACAAGTGCAAAGTCCTGCACTTAGGACGGAAAAATCCCATGCACTGCTACAGGCTGGAGACCGAGCGGCTAAGTAGCAGCGCTGTAGAAAAGGACCTGGGGATTACGGTGGACGGGAAGATGAATATGAGCAAACAGTGTGCCCTTGTTGCCAAAAAGGCCAATGGCATATTAGGCTGCATCAGTAGGAGTATTGCCAGCAGATCGAGGGATGTGATAGTTCCCCTCTATTCGACACTGGTCAGGCCGCATCTGGAATACTGCGTCCAGTTTTGGGCTCCCCACTACAGAAAGGATGTGGACAAATTAGAAAGAGTCCAGCACAGGGCAACAAAAATGATTAGGGGGCTGGGGCAGATGACTTATGAGGAGAGACTAAAGGAACTAGGCTTATTTAGTCTGTAGAAGAGAAGACTGAGGGGAGATTTGATAGCAACCTTCAACTACTTGAAGGGTTGCTCCAAAGAGGAGGGAGCTAGGCTGTTCTCGAGGGTAACAGAGGACAGAACAAGGAGCAATGGTTTCAAATTACAGCTGGGGAGGTCAAGGCTGGATATTAGGAAAAACTTTCTCACTAGGAGGGTGGTGAAGCATTGGAATGGGCTATCTAGGGAGGTGGTAGAATCTCCGTCTTTGGAGATTTTTAAGGCTCGGTTAGACAAAACCCTGGCTGGGGTGATTTAGGGGGAGAGGTCCTGCTTTTTAGCAGGGGGTTGGACTAGATGACCTCATGAGGTCCCTTCCAACCCTATTATTCTATGATTCTACTTCACTTTGCAGCTTTCAGTTCAGATTAAGGTCTCCACAGGAGCAGGATATTGCCTGGGCAGTGTGTGCTGATTAAACAGTTCCATCTTCCAACCAATTGTGCACCCCCCGTCCCCCACCACCACAGCTGGAATGAACCAGAGTGCCCTGTTCCCCCACTCTGGGGAAGCTTCAGTCTCCAGCACAACAAGGGAGTCAGGCCCAGTGTATATTTTATGCAGGCAGAGAGAATTTTAAATAAAAATACAGAGATAGATCTTTATAATGGAGATGAATTTTTCACAGTGTTCCTTTCTGATTCTTTCAGTATTTGAGGCTCTTTTCTAGACACTCCTTTTTTCCTTTGGGACTTTTCTCCTCCCCCTGCTGTTCTTTTAGTGTATATGCAAGGTGACAGAATCTGTGGCTTTCCTCAATGCGCTCATTTCCCTCTTTCCCTGCTCCAACCTCCTCAAGATCTCCCCCTCTCTGTCTTCACGGTTTTACTTTATGATTCATTTAAGAAACTTCTGATTCTTTTCCATTCTAATTTGTGAGCGCCAGTTCCCTGCTATCCAGCTCCTCATTTTTCTTGCGTTCATCATCTCTACTGTCACATTTGTCTGGCCTTCTGCAAGCTAGCATTGCCCTTGGAACACATCCATGCTTTGTGTTTGCAGTGCTCCATTCTCCTCCAAACTTCTTATTTTACAGCATGGTTACACAACAACATATTGAATAAATTAGTATCTACTTTCTTCTGTTCTTGTACTTAGCAGTAATCTGACAAGTTTTTTCTTTCTGGCAGTGAGTCAGATGTTATATGTGCTTTAAGAACTCCTGAAACGTATTTTCAAATCACTATCAGACTCTAAATCAAGGAGACAAGTACTTTTTTTCTGCTTGAATATTTCATTGATTTTTCTTAGAACACAATCCCATCCTCTTGAAGTCCAAGGGATGGGTGTTCATTTCCAGTTATACCACAATGCATTCTTTACAACACCAAATCTGATCATTTGCGTTCCATCTGCATTACCTACTGTAATAAAATGTTTTATTTTATATGCTGTATGCAAGCAATATATAGGAGACAAAATTGATAGGGACTTTCTAAATAAAGCACTGCATTGTTTGCCTCCTTCTGTCACAAAATGGCCGTTGTATGAGTGTTGTTTTGCCATTTCAAATTGCATTCTTATTCAAGTTTCCCAGGAGTTCATGCAAACTAGTTGTGCCATCCAGAATTGAGGAAGGTATGTGGGACTCTGGATGGAAAGGAGGGCTTGCTTAGTAAGATGCACAAATTGCTCTCCTTGGCTATGTCTATACTTACAAAAGCTAGTTCAAATTAATTAATTCCAACAAACTAATTTGAACTAATTTTAGTTAGTTCGAATTAACTAGCATGGCCCCACTAGAATGCTAGTTCGAACTAGCCATGTCCATGCAGGGCACTTGCTTAGCTCCAATTAATCAGTTGCAGGAAGGTCAATCTGCCGATTAGTTCGAACTAAGCAGTTAGTTCGAACTAATATGGCCACATTGACTTAATTTGAACTAACTATTTCGAATGTAGGGTTAGTTTGAACTAAGCAACTGAATTTATTAGTTCGAATTAAGGAAGCCCTTAATTTGAACTAATGAAAGCCTGGTGTGGCCAAGGCTTAAGTTAGTTCGAATTAAGCTTCCTTGATTTCCCAGGCCACATACAGCAACACTCATCTGCAGGCAGGTGCAATGCTGTCTCTGGGAGAAGAAAGAATCGGGGGTTCTACTATGAAGTTAGTGTTGATTTGGGCCTAAATGCTTTCTTTTAAAAGTGCTTTGAATTGCACTGTCAAATAGAAGCAAGATGTGCCACAGTTACATTTCCAAGCTGACCTTAATTCAGAGGCGTCGTTGCCATCGGGCTGGCAGGGCGCCAGCAAATCCTGAGCCCCGAATCTATTTTCCCCAGCAGGCACGTGCGCACCCAGGCGGAACGCTGCGTTCCACCCAGGGGCCCCAGCGAACCTGCAGACTCCTGCTGCGGCCGGG
>ML685771.1:9222869-9408084 GCA_007922175.1 Pelusios castaneus | reverse complement strand
GGGAGAAAATCCCACTTCGTCAGATGCTTTGAAGTGGGATTTTCTCCCACGAACGCTCATGCGATTAATAAATCTGTTAGTCTTTAAAAGTGCCACAAGACTCTTTTGTCTTTCTACAATAGACTAACACGGCTACCCCTTTGGAATTTGACTATCTGTCTTTGTTTTTGTAGGCAAGAGGGCCACTCACTATGATGAGAAACCTAAGCCTATTGCTCCCAATCAGCATGGACAGAGATCAGCATCATGCTCAAACTACTTGTGTATCCTACTGCACCTTTGCTCTGGCCTGCTGAGTTACCTATGTGCACTCGAGTTCAGTCTTTTGGAATTGCTGTGGCAAAGTGGATTAGCCACAAATGTTTCAGAGACACCATTTCCATGAGCTGTAGGCTGCTACCTTAAGTTCCTGCTAAGACTGCTGAAACTGTTTCAGTTCTCGCTTCTCTGGGCTCTAACATTTACCCAGATCTATCCAAGTGGTTTAAACAAACAAACAAACAAACAAACCCTATCATGCTTCTCTGCTTGGAATCTCTACATCCTATGGATCCTAGCTTCAGTTTCCTTTCACTTAGTATTTGAACAACAGGCAACCTGTGATAAGTACAACGGGAGACAGTGTGCATTCTTGCATAGGCATCTGGAGCAAGCATCAGGTTGGACAGTAGACTGGATTTTTGCTTAACCTTCCAAGGGACAACATTGTGAACTCTGACTACCCGATGAAGAGTATTTGTTTTCAATATCAGCTGCTGGGCAGTACAGTAAAACTGGATTTAGCTGCAAGCCCTAGGACAACCATGTTTAGCCACCATTTCAGAAACTGTAATTAAATCCTGAGCTGTACCTGATGTGATGCCGAACGCAATTTGTCCTTTAACGTTCATGGTGTGTAATGGACCCTTCCTGGGCCATCACTGGGCTTTGAGCCTAGGATTTTCCATGCTAAAAATCAGGGACCTTTTCTGCGTGAGATAAAAAGCTAACTCTTCTAGACTGCAGCTGCAAGAGAATCATTACCATTAATGTAGGCTAGCTACTAAGGGGGAACAAATACACACACTCTTACCATGGGTTAGATATTTCTCACTCTTGGTATCATGAGCAGATACTATTCCCAGAGTAAACAAAGTTTTATGAGCTTGTTAATCAAAACCAGAAAACATGACATTCCCCAGCCCCCTTTGGACCCTTGGGTATTCTGGGCATGCACTCTGATAAAATACTCAGTAAGAAGAAACTGAAACTTTAGAAATCTATGAGGTTAGATGTTAGATAACCTAAGTATAACTACTAATATGCCCACCCCTCCAAGCTGATTAGCAATTGAGCTATAATTTCAGCAGGGTTTAGCCACAGATGTGAAAGGGCACCTTCTGTTTGTGTTGAAACATGCACATAGAGACATCTTTACATTCTCATTTCCCCTTTGGATGGTTAAATTCAGAAACCACTCCAACCCACACTCAAAACACATTCCCAGTTGGTGGCCTGGATAATTTGCTAAAAAGAGAAGTTATGTTATTAGGTGGGTTTGTATGTTCAGCTGAAATGGACTATTTCTAGTTAGGATTAATTTAGTGTGTGTGTGATGTCACAGTGCTTAGGAGTCCCAATCATAGGCCACCCACCTGTATGCTAAAGAGAAGACGACAACCCCCTCATCTGAAAGAGCTTACAAACACTCCTTTGTCTAGGCCTGCGGGTTTGAGCCTGCAGCCCATAGACTCCTGGGCAACTGCCTACTAGGGCTAAGATTTTCAAAGAGGTCTGCAGTGCCATTGAAAATTTTTAGGGGTCCACAAATGAAGAAAAAAAAAGAGGTTGGAACCCACTGGTCTAGACTTATGACTACAGGGAGCGGGAGAAGGTGCTATGGTGAGCAATCTGAGGGAAAGAAAATTAAATAGTTATCTGAAATTCTCTCTTCTTCTGCTGCCACTAGAGAGATAGTAGACTTGACAGTTAGGTGCAAAGAACACATATACAAATATCTGACAGGCATGTACTTGGAAGCTGGGAATTGCACATTTTGATAAGAAGCAACACAAGTAAAAAAACAAACAACTCACCGTCAGCAAGCTAGAATTCTCAGTCTGCTTATAGAATCATGGGTGTTGGGAAATGCAGAGTCAAAGCTTTTTGGCCCATCTCTGATGTACATAACATTCAAAAGACATTCTCTTTCCCTAAAGGTTGTCACTCCTACAACTTCTGTAAACTTATACCAGAGAAGTAAAGGGACCATGCCATTTAACAACCACTTTTTTTTTCTTTAAAAGGCTCATTCTACATCCCATACAACTTCCTCACTCTGCTCTTCCCAGAACCCATTTTGTACCTTCCTCTTCACATCCCCTCCCCCTTTTCCACTGATTGAAACTTCCAGCTGGCCACTTTTGACTGATACTGGTCAGCTGGGTGTTCATATGTTTGTTTGTACAAGTACATGTCATTACCACCAGCTTTCCTCTATGTTTCGGTGTATTTAAGGAGCTGTTGCTGCAGTTTTAGACTGCTTGATAACCTCATTGTCACCTCCCTAGGTGGCTGTGGTGGAAAAAGCCTCTTTGCTCTTTAGCATGGCAAACACCAGCACTGCAATTAAAGATGTCAAGTCATTTCTGATCTAGTGTGTGAGGAACCTAGATTAATTTGTTTTCCTTTTTAACCTGAACTTGATTTGCCTATTTTCTTAGTAAATGAACCTGAATGCTGGTTTTAAACCCTACTGGCTTCTTCTTAATGCCATTTTTTTTTTAAACAGATCATCGCTTTAGACAGAATTCTGATTAACTATGACTAAAGGGGAAAAAAGTCCTAATTAAAATTATATAAAGTTGCTGCCTATCAAAGACAGTTTAATGAAGCTGGAAGGATGCTTTTAAAGCAGATGCCATGGAGAACGTGAAGCAGCATGAGGCAACTTTGTTAAACATAAAATACTGTCCTCCCCTTCAGTTGGCTGATGATTTATGTCAAGCTAAAGTAAATGATAAGACCACAAGATTATTAAAGTTCTCTCTACCATAAATATGAAGCATATTCATTTAGAAATCTCAGACCATAAAATATTGATGGAAGACGTCTTTGAGTAAATTCTGAACCTGTTTAAACTTCATGTGATTTCAAGTACACCCGAGATGTCCCAAGAAAGAGAGCTCTCATGAAAAATGAAGACCAGAGTCTCTGATTTTTTTATTTTATTTTAAACATAGTCTTCACCTTAGCAGAAGATTTCCTGAAGCCATGGGCCAATTGTGCATATTTATTATTGGGGAACAAACATTTATATTTCTTACTGCATCCGGAGTGAAAGCTCTCGAGCATGTATAGTACGTATTCTCCTGCTGGAGTGCAGCTGTGTGTGGAGTTTACCTACTGCACAGCGTGAACCTGTTGAAAAAAAAACAATGGGTTTTGGAAGGTTTCCTTCCATACTAGGGGACAGATTATGAATCAACCTGAGTGATATGAAAGAGGGAGAGGAATGGGCTTGGTACACAAAGCTCAGTGGTTCCCACCTTTTTTGGCTTGAGGGCCACAGACACCAATTTTATAGCCCTAAAAGGCCACCAGCCTCCGCCCACAGGCCTCCCCACCCCAAAGCAGTTTGCCTCCTTGCTCGCTGGTCTCCTGTCTCCCTGACTACATCAGGGAAACCACACATATCCAGCAGCTCTGCACACTCTACCTGAGTCCCAAGGCAGTGTCTCCCATCTGCAGCCGCGCTGTCCTCTCTAGCTCCAGCAAGGATCCTAGGCAAAGCACTTTGGAGTGCTCCCCGCTACAGCGAGGGGTATGGGAGTGCTGATCAACTATCCCTTTGGCTGCAGCAAGGAGCCTGCATCCGTCTTTTAGCCCCACAGAAATGTGCTCCACCTGGATCCTTAGGCAGTGACTCCATTCTGCAGCCAGCAGGAGGGGAGCCAGGGACCACTTTGAAAGCCTCCATGGGCCACTTTTGGCCCCAGGAACTCAGGTTGGGAACACTGCAATAGATACTGTCTAAGGAGGTAGCTCTAATGTGAAATGATTTTGCATCCTGTATATATTTCTGCACCTGTACCCGTCCTGTACTCACCTATGAACCTTGGCAAGGATGGGAAGAGAGGCATTGAGAGTATGTAGCCCATTGGTAGTTTCTTGTACTAATCCTTTCCCCAGCTTTAGGTTGTTCCTTTTTAAACGATCTCTCTGAGCATACACAAGGCACATATATTTCCTGACAAGAGGTGATGTCGCTACTATTTCAGCCTTTCCTCGCGGTCCCTCTTTTGCAGCAAAACTCTGGCAGTGGATGTGTGGGACAATAAATAATAATGCTTTCCAAGAGGGGACTGAAAACCTTTTATTAATCTCAGTGCAATATATTCCAGTTGAATTCTGAACCCATCGGTTGGAGAATCAGCTGTGTGGTTGATTATATATGTCAAAATAGCCAAGATAATGAAGGGATGTTAATGCTAATTCAGGAACAAGTGTAATATAAAGTTGATCATGACACCAACAAAGAGCAGAGCCTCTTCCATATTCTCTCTGGCATGTGATTTTAGATCTAATTACCTTTAGTAAAAGCAAACCCTGTGTGTCAGAAGACGAGTGCTTAAAACACACCAGTTGGTCCTTTTTAGCTCCAAAAAACCCCGAGCCTGTAACATTTATACTTTTAGAGTAGATATTTTGGGAACCGCACTAAACTTCTCATTGCAGATCATACTCTACTGTCACAGGTTTCTTTTTTTTTTTTCTTTTCTTATTTTTACCTTAAGATTATATCTAAATGGAACAGTCCAATTATATCTGATTTAATGTTTTACTGTAATCCTGTGTGATTACAAGAGAGGTCTTGGGTTAGCTGAGAAGTGATGTTTTGGATCTACTACAAAAGAAATGCCTCATAAAGCAATATTAGGAGTACAAGACCTGTGGGGAGCCAATTAAACTTTCCTGGACATCTCCTGCTTAGCTGCCTCATCATGCACTAACCTTACCTTTGGAAATAAGCAATTTGCTGCCTAAAAATACAGAGAAAGCTGGGTTTAGGACAGGGCCATAACTGTTAGGGCAGAGGTTCACTTTTTGAGGAAGAAAGAACAAACAGGATTAAAGCCATCTCTGCTATCAGTTTTGTCAAAGTGCGCTTCTGCTCAGAGAAGCAACACTGTGAAAATAGCGTTGTGGGGTTCCCCGTTTATTGTGTCTCAGTGACAGCAGGTCAGAGGTGCATAGCACACAAATAAAAAGATTCCCCCCTCCCGCCGCCTCAGTTTTAGCCTTGCAAACTCGATCTGGGCTCTAACAATCAAACGAGCTTTGGTTCTTACGCACAATAGTCAGTAATAAAGACCTTGCAACCCAATTGATGCCTTCAGTTACACCTGCCCAACACCACAGTCTTCATATTATATCCTCCACTGCTTTCAATATGAACTGAGGGCAGAATTTGGCTTTATCATGGGTAAAGAGTATGAGAAGGAAAGAGCCTGGCTTCATTGCTGGAGCTCAGGTTAGTGGCTGGCTGGCAGTTGGAATGCCTTTGACATGTAAACAGAGCAAGTTTGATTTGGAATCATTGAGGCGATGAAGCATATGAAGGCAATGTCCCAACATCATTTTGAAGAACAGAACTATACTTGAAGATGGACTTATTGTAATTTTTATTGCTCTTCTTCTGGTCATGGGATATTGATTTTACAGCTAAATATAAATGAAGTTTAAAAAAAAATCCCCAATTAATCTCAACGACCAAGTCAAACTGATGCTATTATAGTCCCTTCTCCGGTTACTGGGCATTGCCACATCCTTTTTTATTTGCAATTGTAATTTCTACAGGCAAAAATCCCCCAACCTTCCCCGTCATGTGAGGTATTCTAACACACAGTACAGTCTGTTTTCTCCCAGCATTCTAGCACGGACTATTTCTCACACTTGATCCAATGGTGCTTTCCCCACTCCCCTGCTTCGCTTCTAAACTGCTCCCAGTGCCGTGATCAACTCTTCCTCCAATCAGTTTTATAACCCCACCAACAATGCGTCTCCATAGATCAGCAAGATTGCTGAAAGACGATGATGATTTTACATCAGCCTGCTGCTGTTCCAATGCCCCTAACTACCCACAAAGCAGGAGACACAGGGATGCTTGTAAACTAGCGTCTAGTTCAATCAGTGGGCAAGCCAAGATAGTAAACTGGAGGTGTGTCATACTGAAGTGGGACTGTTAACTGTTAAATCCATTGCCTGATGAAAATAAAAGCTATGTAACAAGGCTGATACTATAGGCTCTGGTCTAGACGGGTGACACGATTTTGGTGGCAATCGAAGGGAGATACGCAAAGTCAGTGCTTTTTTGTATGAAAAGAAAGGTGCTGGTATTCAGCTAGGGACCTCAGCTCACCGGTGCTGGCAGCAGGAGCTGGGGCTGTATCGCTGTGAAAGAAAGGTGCCGGTACTCAGTACCTCTGAGAACCATCACAAAAAAAGCCCTGTGCAAAGTACTTAAAAATGCCTTGCGTATCTCCTTCCGATTGCCTACCGTCTACTTACCGCGGTGTTTTCACTAGCCTAAAGTCAAAGGGAAACCCCTTCCCACTGACACATGCTAGTCCTTCTGTGGGGGTGGTCTTAACTGTGTCGGCTTCCTGATCAGCTGAGCAGGTCTTCACAGACCTGATCAGTCAATCGGGAAGATTGATCCGACGGTGGCAAACTTGCTTGCCGCTGTCATGAAGACAAACCCCAAATCACCTCAAACCAGTTAGTGTAATTCTCATTTGAGACAAATACATTCCCTATTATATTAACTGTAGAGTCTCTCAAATAACCTACTAAGTCTCCCTTAGAGCAGACTGCATCAATTACTTCACCCAATAAACAGGAATATTGAACGTCTATGCACATAGACCCCAACCCAGGTATTGATACTTACCAGGTTTCATACACTCATGCTCAATTAGTTCCAGCATGCATTGAAACCAAAACAGCATGCGCAAAATGTTCAAAAAACCAGATTTTGAAATTAAGCTCTTATACCCACATTTTGGCTCCTAAATATTAGAGGCCTAATTCCCAAAAGTTGCCAAGCCCCTTCAGCTCCCATCAGCGGGATCTGTGGGTGTTTGGACTGAAAACCAGATAATTTATAGTTAAATGCCTAAATATATGGATTTAGGAGCCTCACTTTGAGTTCCATATTTGAGAATTTTGGCTTAGAACCTTAAATATGTGTAGCAGACACACCACTGAAATGGCTACAGACTTGAAGAGAATTTCATCCAGGTCTTCTAGGTTCTTGTCAGTCACTCAGGGAAAGGGCATCATGCTGGGAAAATGCAAGTCTCTGTAACATTTGCAAGCCCCTCTCTCTCTCTCTCTCACACACACACACACACACACTTTTCTCTAGGTTGAGTTTTACAATTTTTAGCTGTCTTCACTCTAAATCACTGAACAGATCATTGGCAATTTGCACAAGGGTTCACAAATACATTAAGATGGCATAGGGAAGAGGAGCCATCACATGCTCTGATCATCAAGAAGCATTTTATCAAGCCAGGACTAAGAGCTGAAATAATTTTGTTCTTTTTTCTGATACGGACATAAGAATTAACATTGACTTTATATATGAATTACTGGTGAAAAAAGAAAAAGGTTGCTCAGATCTTATGTCTGTTTGGATTCACTGTTGTGTTTTACCACTTACTGAGCACGATCTGGACATTGTATTATATTATTATACACAGGGTTAAAACAGATTGCAGCTGAGTACCCACACCCCAGCATTTCACAGCTGTTCTCTTGTTTTGGCAGACTCTCAGGGCTTTCTTCCAACATAGCTCGGCAAAACTGCTACCCCAACATCTTGCAGCACTCATTTATTTATTTAGATTTATTACCACACCTATTAAGAGCATCTCTTTTACGCCCTTGATCTGTTTTGTTAACTCCCCATGCCTTTGTGGCCACAGCCAGCAAGATGCTTTGTTGGGGAGGAAGAGGGGCTCTTTCTGATGAATTCAGTGGGCTCTGGAGCAGGCCCCTGGAGCTCTCACAGAACAGAAATCCCAGTTCCCGAATACCAAACCAATAATGTATTTCTGGAAAAATAGGTATGTGGGGCTAGCCTCCAAACATTTATTACTGTAGCAACTACTACAGCTTGCGTAATGGCTGCCATCTTGGCTGACACACCAGGAATTAAAGCAGGGACCATCAGTGGTAATAAATTGAACTGCCATTGCTGGAGCTGAGGAGGCTGTGTCGGTGGGGGAGGTAACAACTCACATCCTCTGTGGATCAGCACTGAGAGAGACCCATAACACACTTATCAGTGGGTTACACTTGGGTCACTGGAGCAAAGTCAAGATGATAGAGATGGAAGCAACACAACTGGGTAATATTTTGAGCCAAATTTGTTTTGTTGGTTTGTTTTGTGAGCAGTTCCTGTATTGCGTGCCTTCCTTCAATACCAACTGTCGATGCCACTGACTGGTCGTATGCTCAACAGACCTTATGGGATTACGATAAACTTGATTGAATTAATTTGAACCTCATTGAATTAGAGTTAATACAGTTGGGCATGTGTTACTGTGGCAGTGTATGCTCCTTTTCTAGTAGGATGCATTTCCTCTACTATTATCAACCTTTTGAAGCCACCCCTGGAAAGAGGTACATATGCTAGTTCAGACTGGATTCTCCAGGGCATGACAGGCAAAGAAAGGTTTTTTCGTTCGTTTGTTTTTTGGATAAATAGCCTGCTTTTAAACTAGCTCAGGGCTTTCTTCCTAATCCAGCAAAGGGATCTGATTTTAGTCCATGGAGGATCGTGATCTTGAGTGGAGGGCTGGAGGCATTGCACCTACTGAAGCCCTGTAAGACTAGAGGAGTATTTGTGCCAAAGCTTTGATGAACTGGAATCCCCTTGGATGGGGATTAAGAGGTTTGCTAGTTTGTGTTAAGACTGAGGTGAACCATGGGAAGCTTATGAGCATGCATGACAGTTCTTTTATTGGTAGTAAGTTAGTATTGTTTAGTAAGTATTCGCGGTGGTGCTTTTTACCTTAAGAATAAAATAGCTTTGCATAAAAAGATCTGTGTGGTAGTTCTTACTATAGGCATTACACCTGAAAAGAAGGCAAACAGGCATGCAGATGGAAACCTGACCACGGGTGCTCTTGCTGGGCCACTAAGAAGGAATAGAGACACATTTGCCCTGAACTATGACAGATGTCATTTTAGTGTCATTTCTGTTTATTGAGAATGGAAGGGAAATCTTGTACTTCACTTATATTTGAGCCTCCACATTTCCCAGTGATGTAATACAGCATCTTATTGCATATTCATATCTTCCCCAATATGATCCTCTCTCAATAAGTGTATGTCTTTGGCACAAACAGTTCCATGTTTTGGTGGGGCATTCTTTTCTTTTCACTCGATGAAGATTTATTACTCAGCTGTATGTTGTAATAACAGACAGAGGATATAAAGATAGCAATGGAGGGATACTACTATCCTAGATCCATGGCTGGAATTCCAGTGGAGTTCATTATACTACTTTCTGGTGGAAATACAATATCAGGGTATGGAGCATAGCTACAGATGAAATGAACGGAAGTCATTTTTCCAGCATAAGCTATAAAACCAATCTGTTCCTAGCTCTTTTGCATTGGTGGATCCTGCTTCAATGATATGTATAAGCAAAAAAAGACATGCCAAGCTCTGAATTACAGTGCATTAATTCATGCCTAGTGTATTGTTAAGCATGGGGTCGAAGGGTAAGTGCCATCTACACCACTAGGTGTGAATTAATTTACGATAGTTCATACACTGAAATGTCTTATTGTGATAATATATTAAATAATCCTAAAAGTTGTTTAAATATATATTATATTATTAATTAAAATATGAGGCTTACATGTTCTGAGCAGTGAATTATATTGTAATGAAACCATTGCTCAGAATTCTTATTAACCCAACAGGTCACTCAATTTCTCCTGCCCATTTAATAATAATAAATACTAGAAAGTGTTCTGACTGAGTACTCTCTCCCTCAGTTACAGTAACTTATATAATTAAAAAGGGAGATTCCTCTTATCTAAAATTAATGCTTCAATATATGACTGACTGAGTGCAGACATCCAGCCACACCTTTCTGGATTTCTCTTTGGTAAGTAAGTGAGGCTACATAATATTTTAGATATGTATAAAAACAACATGAAGATGAGCCTGTTTTTAAATTCATATCAATACAACTTTGCTAGACACTAATTGTTTTTAAAAATACCTGCTATGAAATTCTCAAATGAAAGACATTACAGATGTGTAGATTAGTTTTTTTAAAAAGCATGGTTTTGGCTCTTGCTGTTGGCTTTTATGTTACTTTAATGGTAAGAAACTTCAAGTCAGAGAGTAGCTAACATATTGGGTTACATCCAGCCATGATGAAACTCTACTGACACTAATGGGAGTTACACAAGTTGGTCAAAACTATTTTGTTCTATTAGAGATTAATTTGGACCCTTGGGAAGAGTTCAGCATTAATTAGATCAACTTCCCCCCCTTTTTTTTTTAAACTGGGAAGGCTCCTGAGTTGTTTATAGGGAAAATTATGTAATACATAATATATGATAAATGCTATAAGCTGGCACCGGGAAAAACCATCTATCATAAATAACTAATTCTAATTTTAAAACAAATTCTAATTTTTAAATTCCTGTATATTATTGCCATAGCAAGAGATGTTATCACTGAGCCAGCTTTGAGATTTACCATTGTGCTCCTGTTTAACCTCTACATATTTTTTGGGCTTGAATCTTCAGTACAGGCACTTTAGATATCAACTGCAAATAAAAACAGCCCTATCTGACTAGGCATGCCTGCACAAGGGTCTGCTCTTGTGGTATGTGTAAGTCAGCTACTGATGGTCATTTGATGTATTTTGGGTTGACTTTGGGAAGACTGAGCAGGGATGAAGATCACTTTTCTCAGCTGTTGGAGGGAGAAGAGGGACTCAGACCTGAGGCTGTAAAGAAAGGGACCCTTGAGGTTAGTGTTGGTTTCCTACACACTGGGTGAACAGACCTTCCAATGTTTAAGAAAGAAGGCTGCCCATGATTTCCAAGTAAAAATTTTGTAAATTGTACTGAGTTTTGTCTTTCTCCGTAGCAAGCCATTCCAAAATCAAAAAAGGTCTCTGTGTTGTGGCTTTGTAGATTCCTATTTAGTTACATCATTTGCATGCTGTACAATTTTTGCTTTATAAATTGAGTTAGTAAATGATAGGAGCTTGGCCTGCAACACATTTAAGGCTTGGCAGAATTCATGTTTTTTTAAATCTCAACAGATAATATTAATGTTTATTTTTAAGCATTTTGTTTTCAATTTTTATAGATTTAAATTTTCACAGTTGCTGGAAATTATGTGGGTGGGTCAGATGATTATTTAATGACAGTGGATGTCAAGATTAAAGAAGTTAAAACTTTAAATTATTAAAGCTCATGTTGTCAATATCATGTCAAAATATACCAAGTAAAAATATTTAAATCAAACAAATTCTCAAGCAGCATTCTTCGTACCTGGCCTAGTTGAAAATTGTAATCATCATCAATGGCAATATTTTTCATCTGTTTGTGCATGTAGGATAAAATTGACATTTACCAACAGTCGAAGCCTTCCAAGTCAAATCATATTTGAAGATGTTCTCTTATGGCCATGTCTACACTTACAAAAGCTAGTTTGAATTAGTTAATTCAAATTAACTAATTCAAACTAATTTTAGTTAGTTCAAATTAACTTAATTCGAACTAGCATGGCCCCACTAGAATGCTAGTTCGAACTAGCCACGTCCATGCAGGGCACTTGCTTAGTTCGAATTAGTCAGTTGCATGAAGGTCAATCTGCCGATTAGTTCGAACTAAGCAGTTAGTTCGAACTAATATGACCACATTGACTTAATTTGAACTAACTATTTCAAATTAAGGGTTAGTTTGAACTAAGCAATCAAATTTAGTAGTTCAAATTAAGGAAGCCCTTAATTCGAACTAATGAAAGCCTAGTGTGGCCAAGGCTTAAGTTAGTTCAAATTAAGCTTCCTTAATTTGAACTAACTTGCAAGTGTAGACATAGCCTTAGAGACCCAACCGATTACCAATCCATTGTAGACTGAGTTGTTCTGATTCCTTTCTCTGGGCGAACAGAAGAGTACTTGAATCTCAGGAGCTGTCTTCACTGATGGTAGCAAATTCACCACTGTCAGATCTATCTTCCCAATTGACTTATAGGGTCTGTGAAGACCCGCTCAGCTGATCAGGAAGTTGATCTCTAAAGATCAGCCTGGTAAATAGAGTAGCACTGAGTCAAAGGGAGGGCATTTCTCTTTGATTCAGTGCACTGAAGACACTGTGGTAAGTAGGTGGTAGGTAATTGAAAGGAGATATGCAAGGTATTTTAAGTACTTTGTGCATCTTCCTATGACAGCTGCTGAAATCTCACCACCACGTAGATCTGCCTTCAGACTCCCAAAGCAGTGTAAAATCATTTAGACCACGGGAGTGCAACCCTGTACATCCTTAAGCATTTCTGTCTGTGTTATATGGCTGAACAGTGCAAAGACACCATATATAGGCATCTGGGAAAGAAATCAATAACAGGTCTATTTGATTTTTTTTGTTTGTTTGTTTTTTACTCGAGACCGTACAATTACTGGAATATCTGGATTACCTGTCTAAAAAGGAAATTTCACTTAACGATGCTGAAAAACTATTCGAACTCACCTTCCAAATGAAAGTGTCCTCAAGATATAAGCCTATGTTTGATGGGGTGGGTTCTGAGTTATTACAGAGAACTCTTTCTTGGGTTTCTGGCATAGTGAGTCTTGCCCACATGCTCTGGGTTTAACTTATTGCCATATTTGGGGTTGGGAACTAATTTTCCCCTAGGGCAGATTGGCAAAGGCTCTGTTTTTTTTTTTTTTTCCTTCTTTTCTTCTTCTCCACCTTCCTCTGTAGCACTGGCCATGGCTCACTTGCTGGTAGATTCGCTGTATCTTAAAGTCTTTAAACCAGGATTTGAAGACTTCACTAATTCAGTCATAAGTTAGAGGGCTATTATAGGACTGGGTGGGTGAAGTTCTGTGGGCTGCATTGTGCAGGGTCAGACTAGATAATCACATTGATCCCTTCTGAAAACAGAGTCTGAGTCTATCTGAATTCAAGCTGGAGACTCTTGCTAATATGAGCTGCTACAAAATAAAGATACATTTAATCCAAAATGTTTAGGCTAGAAATAGGGTAAAACGTCAGGTCTGAAAGGGAATTTTGAAAATGAACTACACCAGCCGGCTGTAAGCATGCCATCATAATAATTTAAGATGGCATTTCAGTCAGGACACCTTTTTAGACTTGACATGTGCAAATAGATGCATGAAGTAGAAATATCAACATGAAAGGTACATTTAGGTTTTTTAAAAACAAAACAAAAAAAAAAACAACAACAATCCTATTGTAAGTGAACGTCCTCAGAAAGAAACTGCATAACCTCTGAGGAAAATGGACTGTATGAGCAGGTCAGCATCCTAAATGTCAGGAACAGGTGAGCATATCCTTAGCTGATGTATATCAATAAAACGTTGTGGAAGTTATTAGCTGGAGATTTGAACTTATGTTTTCAACTTCAGTTAATTTTAGATCTCTTAATAGCCTCTCAAAGTAATAAACACTTCATCTCTAACTTGATTTTGGTAGGAAAAGATAGCATGGTATCAGCTTCTGTTTTTGAATACAGGAATCACACTGAAGCAGACACAAGGTTAATCTGTTCCAGTATCATGTTACCTGTAGTGGCCAGCAGGATACCTCAGCAAAGGGTGCAAAAAGCCTCCTCATCCCACATTAGATAGATATGAACCAACCTTTCCTGAATGAACGTCTCATCCTTAATCCTAAGAGTTTAAGACTGTTTTAAACCTGAAGGATAAGACTTTATATCCCTTCCAAAAACTCTTTTCACATTAATTATTTAAACTCCAGCACCTTTTATACATTGAACTTAGTTTGTGCTGGGGCTCAGACAACACTTCTTTGCAAGAAACAGCCCTGGTATGTCTGTCAATGGCATGTTATGACATTTTTAGTAATGTATGCCATTTTATACTTGCATATATTGATGGCATCCTCCATGCAATGTGACCTGCACATATGGTGCCTGAGAGGTTATACTTATGGATGATGCCATTTTGTTTTCTAAAATGGCATCTTTCACCCAGGGTAACCTCACACGCGATCCATATGCAAGGTCACACCATGGTGGGGGGGGGGGGGGGGGGGGCGGGCTGCATTTTGTTCTAGGAATGGTACTGTTTTTGCTTGGGCCCCAGCATCTTTCTTTACAAATTAATTATTATTTACAACCTATTTTAACTTTTGGCACCAATTCTAGAATAAAGCTTGTTGAAAGAAGAGAACAGGACTTCTAAAAAGCGGAGCACTGTTGGGATTATTGACTCAAAGACTTGAGTGAGGGAATGTAACACAAGGTCATGTTTCCCTGTAATGACATGGGTGGTTGACTTCCCAGCATAAGGAGAAGTTGGAACTAAAGTTGTCTTGGGTTCCATCCAAAAAGTTATTGGAGATTTATAATTAGATCATGCATAAACCATGGGTTACTCTAGACTAGTTTCTTCAGACAGATGTGAGAGAGCCCAAAATAGGTGGTGTGAAAGACAATTGTATGGGTAACTGAAATAAATTTAGCTAATCTTAATTTAATGTTATATTTTACGCATTACAGTCACTTCTGTAAGTGTAAATACAAGGCATATTAATTATTCAATGGTAATTGTCTAGCCTTATGATTAAATTGTCTTTTCTCTCCAAAAGTATCTATCTATTTCTTCCATAGCTCTTCAGCAGGCATTTCACATAGAAATTTAATCTATCCTATTGATAATTATTCACTTTTCTGAGGAAAAAATTACTCACATCTGTATGAAGTCATTTAGAGTAAATGACTGGGCAAGACACTTAAAATATGATCAGGGAAATTGCCTATGTTGACAGGGAGATGGCAGCTTTTTTCCCCCCATCTCTTTTTCTGTGATATTTTTATAAACTCCAGTCTATCACAATCATTGTAATAGATGTGTGTTACTGTCTATATTAAGACTGATTAAAACTTCAAATTGACCATCAGTGTGCCAATCTGGTTTTACCAATAGACTTGTCTTGTGAGAGATTTTTCCAATTAGTCTGAATGTGGCGTTTGCTAGCCAATCAGATTATAGATTACTTCCTGCCTAACCATTATTCACTGAAAACATCAACATTTTAGTCAGAAATTATATTAAAATTCTTTCTTTAAGATCAGATGGTCTTTAAATGATTGATTGAATTCTCTAAACAGAAAAGAATGCAAAAATCTTTTAAAAGATTAAAAACTCGGTTCAACAACTGTTCCACCATAAGATTCCCTCTGGATTCACGGGGAGTTGTGTGAAGCACATGGGCCCATTCAAACCCAATGACCAAGGACTGCTCTCTTGCACTAGCATCCACAAAATGATTAATTCACAGCAGCCATTTAAGGTAACACAAGTAAAGTCATCAGCAAAAGAACTTTTTCAATGCGATCAATGTCCTCTTTGAAAATAACATCTGAGCACTTATAGTGGGCAACAGCAGGAGACCATTATCCTGTGACAGCATTTCACTCCACTGACATATCTCAAATATTCTTGTGCTTAAGTAAAGCATTGAAAACATCTGTGTTATAATTACCCAAGCCTGTCTGAGTGAATTTTTATGAGTTTGCACTGAAAGGCTCTAATACTTCTGCACCAATAATTTTAGAGAGAATGGGGGTGTTTGGAAGTTAGCACATTCAACAGATGAGCAATGGGGCTAATTGGGTACTCCCTAGTCACGTGAATACATCTTACTGAAGTCAATAGGCTTGCAGAACTAGACCCTTGGTATCACTTACTTAAGCAAAGAACTCTGATGCTCCATGTAGTATGAACTGACCGTCCAGCAGCCAGAATGCTGGGCTACGCCTAAATGGCTCAAAATTATTATAAGGATCTGATCCTTAATCTACAAGTTGTTGACTCCTATTGAAATCTGTGAGACTGGAGGGTGCTCAGTGCTTTACAAGATAGGTCCTTAAATGATTACAATAAATCATTTAGCCTGAACCTCAAGTTACCAATTTTAGTCTAAAACGTGCTTTGCAGCGTCTATAGTGAAGTGAGGAATAATAAATGATTAACCCTCCCACCCTGGGACTGGTCACCTGGTTATTTTATAACTGTATTGCCTGAGTGATTATTTAATTTAATCTAAGATGAGAATTAATTCTGAACGAGGCTAATGTACTACAAGTAAAAATCACCTAACCTTGTTAATTAAATAGCCACAGGATGCAAAATGCTGAAATATGGGCATGGTTTTTTCATTGACCACCACTTTCTTTGCATCACCTACAGTAAATATAAAAGTGATGAAATGATTTTAAACCATTGAATTCTAATTATAAAAAGATTGTCCTGACATTTTAATTCATTAGATTTTAACGTAGCTTGGATTTTATTTATACAGTGCTGTCTTTGAATTCATCACATTTTAACTTTGCTGTTTGCATCAGTTCATTACTAAATCATAAATGCATTAATCAATGCTGTAATTAAATGTCATACTTTGTATGCCTTGAACTACAGTATGATTCTACTGGTGCATCTAATAAACTCATCACTTCTCTGCTTGCAGTATTTTCTCTCATTGACACTAATCCATTATTTCAATGAAGTTGTGGTTCTTCCTAAAGAAACTCTCAGAGTTTTGATGGAGCCCTAAAAAAATCTGTAATTATATTTTTTTTTTTGTTAATCTTCTATATATTCATAAAAATATTTAGAGGTACTTTAAGTTTCCTACACTGGACAAACCATTTTAAATCATCATATTAATTAATTGCAAATTGACTAATCAGTTTCTTCCTAGCTGCCACACCCATTTACAGCTCACTCACATGGCAATAAGGGAATAGAAGTGCCAACTTTGTTACTGAATTTTGTGAAAAGGAGTGCAGACATTTAATGGTAACCAAAATAGAGATTTTCCATTTACTAAAGTAGATTTTTTTCTTTACCTGTTTATTGAAACAACTCTGAAGTTCCATGCCCATGGCAATGTCTTCATTAATGGTCTCTCTGTACAATTGTTCATTCAAAGGCCAAGTCACTCAGTCTAAAAGGTTGGGTATGGTTCAGGAAAGAATCTAAGCTAATCAAATGGAAGCAATTTCAATTATATAATCAATCAGTTATATTTTAATTATAATTGTTGCCATAGGGCAGAGCGCGCCACTTGGCATGAACCTCTGCTTAAAATGTTTATATCTGAAGAAAACCACTGTAAAACATCCATGACAGTTTCAACATTATTATGAAACTGAATAGAATCGATAGTTAGTTAAGGGACCTATGAAACTACACACCTCATCTTCCAGAAAGATTAAAACATAATAAGCTACAATGTGAAACAGGCATCTTAGAAATGAATCACTCTACACAAAGATTCACTGACAGAGAAGGCAAAATTATTATTTGTCATAGGGCTGGATTTTTGAGGGGCACTGTGGAAAATTATGCAATAAAAATAACTATCTGGAATTCAACTACGTATAGTCACTGCTCAAGCACAAATAGGTTAGCAGAGGATAATAAGATGAAGTGCAGCACATAATGAGTTCAATTTGTTTTTTTAAGCCTCCAGGGAAACCAGTTCTCTTAGGGGCTATGTCTACACTGGGGAATTTAGGTCGACTTTATTAAGTCGACTTAGAGAGTCCACACAGGACTCCTAAGTCGACTTAAAGTGGGCCTTACTAACTCGACTTAGAGAGTCTATACTAGACTCCCTTCTCCCTGAGACCTGTGCTCCAGCTGCCAAGCAGCCAGCAGCTGGAGCACGGGTCTCCTGGTTGGGACCACAGGCTCCCTTCTCCCCGGAACCATGCTCCAGTTGCTGAGCAGCTGGAGCACGGGTCCTGGGGAGAAGGAAGCGTGTGGCTTCCTTCTTGCCAGGACCACGGGGCTTCCTTCTTGCTGGGACCTGAGCAGTCCCATGGAGAAGGGAGCCCCACGGTCCCTTCTTGCTGGGACCTGAGCGGTCCCGGGGAGAAGGGAGCCCTGTGGTCCCTTCTTGCCGGGACCTGAGCAGTCCTGGGGAGAAGGAAGCTCCCTTCTCCCATGCCCTAAGTCGATAAGGGCATCCACACTGCTTAAGTCGACTTAAAAAAAGTCGACTTAAGCTTCAAAGTCAACTTTATACGAGGTGTTATAAAGTTGACTTTGAATTTCCTTAAGCAGCAGCAGCTTAAGTCGACTTAAGAAAATGCCAGTGTGGACGTAGAGTAAATTAAGTTGACTTAATTTACTAGTGTAGACACACCCAGGGAGTTTTGAGTACCATTCTGGTTTCCTTCTTTAAACCCCCATATCACCCCCATGATCCCTCTGGCTAGGAAGGACTGGTTAGGAATCTCTTTTCAAGGCCATCGGCATCACCTCTTACAAGAATGTGCACATTTTCTGCTGAAGTCATGGGCCAAACTATCATAGTAACTCCTGACAGAAGGGTGGTTCCTGTTTTCATTAGAAACCTAAGTCTAGGAGTAGGTTTGCTGTGAGGCTCCCTAAAGCTTACCAACTTTTCACTGGGGCTGGACAAACTTTCTACAGAAGTTAAACTGAGCAATAGTTTGGGACAGCAATAACCCCAAACTAGAACAAAACCTATCAGCTCTGATGTGAATTTTGGTTTGGGTTTGCAGCTAGGCTGAACTAGGAACTCAAATCAAAACTCAGGGCTTTTCCTTCACCAGTCCACTTTCTCTTGGATACAGTCAACTTTGGTTGTTACCAGCCGTCTCTTGGTATGCGGGCCACAGACACATGCTCTGAGATGATATCTCCAAAACAGACCATCTTCCATATACCATTGCTGAGAGAGAGTGGGCCTTCATAAATTTTGCATGGACCATGCAAGCTGTGAGACTACAATCAATAGCTTAGAGAGGAAACATTTTTGTCTCTTTGAAGTAGAATTGTGTTCCATGAATGATAAGTGACAAAGCAAACATGCCAGCACTCGAAGAAGTTGTATTATATTTCTGCTGAATGTGGCCAACATTGATTAGAAAAAAAAGTACTGAAGAATGCAGAAAAGGAAGAGGGTTTATACAGGTGATATACCAGTTCACAGTTTGTTTTTGGGAACAAAGCCTCTTGAAAAAGCTTCTACAAAATTTTATTTTTAGCATTGCTTTGTGGTAAAAAACTGGATCCAAGAAAAATGTATTCTTTATTTCTAAATTCAGATCATCATCATCCTAAATGTACTTTTGCATCAGTAACATGATTTGAATGTTCTTTGGTTAGCCTTTTCTAAACCCCAATGAGTCATATAGAGAACTGACCTATCATTTAGAGTCCCCTGGCCTCAGGGAAAACATTTAATTTAAATCCTTAGATTGGAACAGAACTTTCTAAACACTGACTCATACTCACTGGTACAGAAATTTAAGCCTTCTCTTGATTTTTTTTCTGAAGATAATCAAATAATCCAATAATGAAGGAAATGCTTTTATTATTTTAAGTTGGGCAGAAGAGCTGCAAACTCAAATTAAAAAAGGAAAAAAAATACAGATGGGTTTATGTCAAACAAAATGGAACATTGGAATGTTAGGTCAGATTGGCTTTTTATGCAAAAAGGATGTGACAGGGTGTGTATTTATGGGCTGTTAATGTACATCTTACATGCACTGCAAGGCTAAAGGCACACACCACCCAAGACGTACTTTAATGGCTTATTAATGCAAGCCCTTGAGTATCTTATTGCCTTGAAAAAAGTACCTTCTATGTTTAAAAATAAAATGGCTAAAAATGATTCTAAAACGAAGCTCAGAACATGAACTTCACCAAGCTGACACTTCTGCTGCTGCTGTTGCAAAAAATTTCATGTCAGGAGAAAATGGAAAAATTGCAGTAGATCACCTTTCCTTCTGTTTTCACATATCTCATTACGTCTTTGCAATGTATGTTCTTCTCCCAGCATTTTCCAGAGGTTTTATTCACTCTAAGG
Source organism: Pelusios castaneus (assembly GCA_007922175.1). Classification (NCBI taxonomy): domain Eukaryota; kingdom Metazoa; phylum Chordata; order Testudines; family Pelomedusidae; genus Pelusios; species Pelusios castaneus. The sequence continues at coordinate 9,387,943 of ML685771.1, read as the reverse complement.
CTATGTCTACACTGCTGGCTCTGTGGGGATTGATGCAGCGGGATTGATTGAATGGGCTGTAAAGGCTTGCTCAATCAATCTTGGAAGTGCTTCCTGGTTGACATGATTAATCCACCTCCCTGAAAGGAGTAAGGCTGCATGGACTGTAGGGCATTTCCCATTGACACAGTGAAAGCACCTCAGTATGGCAACATAAGTAAATTGACGGAAGGTACGCAAGCTGCAGTATATTGCTCGCGTATCTCCTATCAATCGCCAGCAGTAGCGTAGACTAGGCTTGAGCTCTTAGTTACGTCATAATTATTGCACCTGTTGCTATGCCATTATGCTATTGCTTTTTCTTTACTCTAGCGATGTGGAGAGAAGTTTTTATGCTTACAGTGTAGGTCTATATTTCTAAAGCTTCTTATTGCCCTGTGATGGAGTACACATTACTGAAAGCCGCAGCTTCACCAAGTTGCTGATTGCTAAATGCTTTCTATCAAATGAAAAAAAGTTCACTGTATATCAGAGAAAACAAATGAAGACCATTACAGAAAATTATAGGGCTGCTGCTGTCTGCTTTACACACATGCAGCGTATTCACGCCATAGTAAATCTATCATTTCTATAGCTGGGATAACACCAATACAAAAGTGAATCAGAGGCTGAGGGCTAGATTCTCTTCTGTGTCCTAGACCTGCTCACAGAGAACATGGGTGTTATCAGAGAGTTCTCTTACCCTGATGATTAACGCCAGCCTATTGTGGCTACTCTAACTTGAGATGGTGAAGGATTGGCCTAGCTAAGCAGAGCTCCCACATACTCCTCTCTCCCACAATATGCTCCCTGTAGTTCCCCAATGGAGAGCAGAGCAGTGCAAAAGCAGCTGGATGATAAATGAGGATTGGGTCCCATGTACACAGCATTGTCTTTTAAATTTTGCATGCTGATGTTTTTTAAAAGTCAGTTTTGCCGTCACCATCCTCGTAACATAAAGGTATGCTTTGTGCCCTGTGGGCATGCATAGCAACCCAAAGAATAATTTGTAGATAGGACAAATAGGAACAAGGATGTGTTTTAGGCCTAACTTAATCAAGCCTCACACTGATATAATCCTTCATAGAATCTTAGAAAATTAGGTTTGGAAAGGATCTCAGGAGGTCATCTAGTCCAGTCCACTGCTCAAAGTAGGATCAACTCCAACTAAATTATCCCAGCCAGGGCTTTGTCAAGCTGCACCTTAAAAACCTCTAAGAATGGAGATTCAACCACCTCCCCAGGTAACTTATTTCAGTACTTCACCACTACCATTAGGAAAAAAACTTTTTCCTAATATCCAAGCTAGAACTCCTCCACTGCAACTTGTGACCATTACTCCTAGTTCTGTCATCTACTACCACTGAGAACAGCCGAGTTCTCTCCCTCCAGTAGCCCCCTTTTAGGTAGATAAATGCTGCTATCAAACCCCCTAGTTCTTCTCTTTCATAGACTAAAGGGCTATGTCTACGCTTGCTAAAATTAGTTCGAATTAGTTAGTTCGAACTAATTTTAGTTAGTTCGAATTAGCGATCCCCATCATTTCAATGGCCGGTTAGTTTGAACTAAGAAATTAGTTCGAATTAACATGGCCACATTGGCTAATTCAAACTAGTTAGTTAGAATTAAAGCCTTACTTCTAAAGCCCTATTCGAACTTATTAGTTCGAATTAAGGAAGCCCTTAATTCGAACTAACTAAAGCCTAATGTAGCCACGGCTTTAGTTAGTTCAAATTAAGCCTCCTTAATTCGAACTAACTTGCCAGTGTAGACATAGCCAAGAAGCCTAGTTCCCTCAGCCTCTCCTCGTAAGTCATGTATTTTAGCCCCCTAATCATTTCTTTTGCCCTCCTCTGGATTCTCTCCAATCTGTCCATGTTCTTTCTGTAGCATGGGAGCCAAAACTGGACATGATACTCCAGATGTGTCCTCACCAGTGCCAAATAGAGGGGAAATAATCACTTTCCTTAATCTGCTGGCAATGCTCCCACTCTTGCAGCCCAGTATGCTGTTAGCCTTCTTGGCAATAAGGGCACACTATTGATTCATATCCAGCTTCTTGTCCCCTGTAACACCCAGGTCCTTTTCTGCAGAATTGCTGCCTAGCCAGTCAGTTCCCAGTCTTCCTTTAGAAAGCTAGTTCCAGGTATAGCAAATTCACCTATGGGGTCCATGACAGACTCTCCTTTAAACATTTGCAGGGGGGAAAAAAAAAAAAAAAAAAGACATTTGCTCCGGCATCTTTTTTTCCCCATAGCAGGGTATAACACCATATACGCTATAGGGAACAATGAGTACCCATAAGCAGGTTCTTTCTTGCTCTGTTTTAAATGCAGTATACAGCTAGCATGGTAATAATGAACATATGGCACTCTAACTGTTCTGTGGAGATGCTTCCACCACAATCCTTAATTGTTTGCCAGCTTGCAGCATCTTTTTGCATTGCAAGCGCATGAGAAATCTTAAAAGAGTCCGTTTTTGCACAGGCCAGGTGTTCAGCAGCTTCTGAAGAATCATGTCCCTTTTAGGTGTCTTAGGTTATGTTCAGAAAATAAAATGTCACTTTTGAAGCTCTTCGTCACATTCTTTAGTGCAGTGGTTCTCAACTACTGTGTCGGGACACATTACTGTGTCACCACGCATTGCTAAGTGTGTCGCAAAGAGCCAGGAAAATGCCTGGAATTGGCCTGGAACATGCAGGCTGGGGTGTCCTGTAGGGTTGCGATATGTCACCAAGTGTGTCACGACCTGCAAAAAGTTGAGAACCACTGCTTTAGTGTATGACTCTTGGAGTAAGATATGTGGAACAAAAGATCTAGCCATCATCTTCCCTCTTTTAAATGCTGTTTCCATCAGGGAGTCCTGTGGTATCCCAGATCTCCTGTTTTATCATGTATATTGTTTCCCTTCCTGACTAAATGCTGAGTCAGCTTTGATGCCTGTTCTTAATTGTTACAGCACACTGCATCCCAGAACACCAAACACAGCACGATGGAACATAAAATGTAATTAAAAACACAAGGAGGACAGGTTGATACAAAACCCCACAAGCAAGCAACCATGCTCCCCACCAATAGCAGGCAGACAAGCTGCAACAAATGGGTGTTTTAACACTTTAAAAAAAAATAGCTCAGGAAAGGAGTTTGAATAAGCTGATAATTAAACAAAGATCATTAAAAACTTTCAGTGCAAGATCATGGTTTATCCTATGCACCTACACAGGGCAGCACAGGACACCCCTTTCTCCAGTGCAGGGTTACCCACATACAGGGTTACAGTGCAGAGGGGGGAGCCCCCTTCTTAGAGATTCTGCTCTGCCTCTCAGGCAGGTGGGTGGGGAGTGAACAAAGCAGTTTCCACCCACCGCAACATTCAGGACTATACAGCTTGCCCGCCTGGTGGCAGGGAAGCGATGTGCACCACACTAAGGGTGCGTCTACACTTAATTTGTAAGTCAACTTAAGGAGGCTTAAGTTGACTTAAAATACTCTGCGTCTACACTGGACTTTCCTTAAATCGAATTAAGGAAAAAGTTAGTTCGAATTAATAACACCTCGTTTTAATTTGAGCTGGCGCTTAAGTCAACTTTATTAAGTCAACTTAAGCCAGTGGAGACAGGGATTAGTGCCTTGGTGGAGCTTATTTAAGTCGACTTAAAACATTAAGTCAATTTAATAAGGTTGAAAAGGGGCCACTTCTACACTTGAAAAGTTAAGTTGACTTTTGTTAAGTCACCTTAATAAGGTCAACTAAGTCGACTTAAAGTCGACCATATTAAATCGACTTCATAAAGTCAACCTAACTTTTCAAGTGTTTTTAATAGCCTAAGAGCTGGTAAGAAGTTACTCCTTGCACCTGAAGAAGTAAGTAGGGACTGAATTGTAACTGACATTTCCATTCCTGATCTGGTCACAGAGTCGGGCGGCTAGGTGCTGCCCTTGCTTGGCCTAGCTTTAGATGCACAATAGAGATTACCCAGGGTTAATGGCCTGAAGAAATCAAACCTTTTCCATTTTATAAAAAGGGTTGACCACCCAACTCCGATGATGCTTCTGCTTCCCCTGCCTCCTCAGGATTTCCAAGGACAAGAGATGGCAGTTTAGTCCTGTCCCTTCAGAAAATTCAGTTGATGCTGAAAAGGCTGAAGGGGGATTCTTTTACACCTTGTCCGTTAACCAGAAACTTTACTTGCAGCTTACCTATCCACTAGTCCAGAACCACAGCCAATGTGGTCCTTCTAATTTGTGACTTCCACATCCACAAAGATTGTGGAAGCACATGATAGATAAAAGCTGTCAGGGATGGTCTAGGTATTCTTGGTCCTACCTAATGGGGGGCAGAGGATAACTTACTGAACTCCCTTCCACCCCTATTCTTCTATGATAATTACTTGCCAGATTTCTAATTCTATATCTTCTTCACTTGAGCCTTCCAAAGAATAATACGTGGAAACTGCATCCCTTGTTCCGAATTCCTGGCACGACACAGTCAGTGATGGCCACTGGCTCCTAACTCATTAGAGCTTACTCCATTTTCACATAATTGAAAGCAGACTAAGTTTGCAGAGATTATATAGCTGGTTTAATGAAGTTTAGTAAAATGAGCTCATTAATGCAGCTTTTGAAGGAACATCCATTTTCTACATCGCAAGGCATGATTTCACAATCTTTCAGCACAAACATTAAAATCTCTCAGATTCCACTGTGCTGCCAAATCGCTGAGCAAGTGAGGAAACTACAGTTCCTCTAATTGCTTGTAAAATGCAATTGCCATGTTCTTCTGTCATGAAACGGGGCTGCAATTGACATTCCCCTGGCTGTGGATGGTGTCTGGTTTTCTTGCTTCCATTCACTTGTGTCAAGGATATAATGATGGGTGTAATAATTTTTTACAAATAAGGAAAATCCAAATGAGATTAAATTATTTCCTAATGATACAATATACATAAACTGTATTTTTAAAACACCTTTAATTATCTTATACTTGTAACTTCTAATTGTCTATTATGCAGTTGTTTTATCACACTTTTTTAAATCTCCAAAAGTGCTTCTGGGAAGAGGGGTTTGCTTAGATTGTCAATTTAACACTTTGGAAAAGCTGGTATTACTGTAAAGTTATGCATGTGGAAAAACAGTCTTGAAACCAAAGGATCTCTTCTGAAGATTTCTTTTTATTATTTAAAAATACCATGGAACCAATTTACCCAGTTATAGTTCATTGTACAAAAAGAGCTCCATTGACTTAGAGAAGAAAAAAGAATTATTTTTATCACTTTCTGTTGTACCGTGGTGACTGCAAAGTTGCTATTTGCGGAACAGGAAGATGCACATTGTAATGATAAAATGAACTGTCAGATCACTAGCACCCGTATCAGCCATATTTTATTTGAAGCAGTCAGGCCGGTTAAATCTCTTAGGACACCTGTTCTATTACAAGGGCTGCTTAGCTATATTTAATGTAGATCAAGATAGGAGTGAGCAGTTTTGGTGACTGACACAATGGTGAAGACTTGTAATGGCAATGTGGTGATGCGACACAGTATGGGAGAAGAACAGGGAGAAAAAGAGAAGATGTATCTGAAAACAACATGTTCCCATGGAGATTTCCAGCCAAGAAAACAAGTTTGTGAGAGTGTGTGCATGTAGGCAAAGGCACCCCTGGATGCTTGTCTCTTTACCCTTCCCCTCCCTTTCAACTAGGAGGCAGAATTGAGCTATGAGGGTTAACCTGTCAATGCTATTTTTTAAAAAAGTGGAGTGGCGCATATGGATTCTTGCACAGAATCATAGGACTGGAGAGTGGATCATAGGTGAGGAATCATAGATGACTCATAGGAGTGGAGCATGGAGACCTTTGCATAGAATCTTAGGACTGGAAAGGACCTCAAGAACAGTGACATGGCTGCTGTCTTTCAGCAGATTTAAAGACGTTTTAATGAGATTTCATGCCCAGTCTACGCATGATATTGCTTCTTTTCCTTTTTGGGTGAAAAGTAGTATGGGGTTTAAAGATGGATCCTTCTTTCCCCTCCCTCCTGGAAGGGGAGCCAGCAGCTAAGCCTTCCTTCCCAGCAGAGGGACCATTCTACCGGGACACCTTATCTCCCTCAATCAGGTAGTGAACCATGTAACGAAGGCAGGAAAGACTGGGGTTCTGGGAAAAGAATGGTGTTGTACATAGAGAAGAAGTTAATAATCTTCATTTCTCCACATAAGCACTAATCACTAGTTATTATTTAAATTTACAGTATAAACCGGCAGCACAAAACTTCTCCACAGAGGAATACCTGTTGGTGTGAATAGTTACTGCCTTTCTCTAGCAGCATAGAATCTGCACCCTGGACTATCTCTGCATGCAGATATCTGGGCTGAAAAACAATGCTGGCAAAGAGTAAAGAGTTCAGAGAACAAATTTAGCCTCTTTCTGTTCATATAGTGTCTAAGCAAGCTGTGATTTTCTCCAACTATTCATTTGTATTTACTTGACAGAGTTTTTTAATTGGTGAATTCCTTTACTATGTAGCTCAATTACAAAATGTTTCATTGTAAGTATTCAGTATTTGAAACTGGCAAATTGTTATTGAACGCTTAATTCATGTAGTGTTATTTCTGTTTCCTGATTAGATGAGCATAATTCATGTGAAGGAAGAAGGCTTGATCTTGGCATTATATGTTTGTACAGTGGCCGGTACAACTGAGTTCCAATCCTGGCTGGGGCTTTTAGGTGCTGCCACAACAGAAATAATTATGAGAATAATAATGAGCCGCCGGGGTTTTGAATTTTGGTTATCTGACAATATTAAATGGATCTGTGGCAGCCATTCAGATCCTGAGAAACATTCCAAAGCAGAAGGATTGAGTCCAATACTGCATGGGGTGGTATCAAATATGCTGAGAGATGCCCATTCTTTTCTCAGAGAGGGCAGAAAATGGCATGTCACCATCTATCCTTCTATGACTTCTCATATTCCTGACAGTCCAGCATCAGGCCATATCAAGTCGCAACAGTGCTGGTTGCCTGCTGGACTATCTTCATTTCAATGAACGAAGTAAAGCACAGACATTGGAGTCATTTAGCCTCCCAACTACCTTTCATACGGTCAGGCCAGGCATTGTCAGTCCATGCTAAATTAAAACCCCAAATGACCACACAGACAGCTGCTTTGCCTCCTCAAGACCTTAGATATGGAACCCCGCATCTCATTTCTGTCACTGCTTCTATTTAATATCCATAAACAAACAGAAGGTGTGCCCAGGAAGGTAAAAAACAAAACTAAACAGGCTGTGTAATATACTGATGAGACACAGCTCAATTTTTTCCCCCTCCTTCTGAGGAATGAGGCTATCACAATGCATAAAGAAAATGGAAGACTGAAGGAAGAACCGCTAGCTAACATGCAGACCAGAAAAGAGCAACATGATGTTAGGTGAAAGAGGGAAGCATTTTAAGGGACTGGTCAATACAATCTTGCCCCCAGCTGCGTACATCTTTTCACTGATATTCAAGGTTGAATATACAGATGGTTAAGTTGGCCAAAACAATAACAGGGTTTAAAAAAAAAAAAAAAAAAAAGAACTAGATATGTTTGTGGAAGATGGGCTCCATTGATGGTGACTAGTTAGGATGGGCAGGGATGCAATACTATGCCCCAAATATCCCTAGTCCCTTTTTTGCCAGAAGCTGGGTGTGGATGATGGGGGATGGATCATTTGATGATTGCCTTTGAAATATCTGACTTTGATCACTGTTGAAAGACAGGATATTGAGCTAAATGGACCATTGGCCTGACCCAGTATATATGTTAGGGAACATTATAAAATTGCTGGGTTCTTTTGTTTTGCTCACACATGCCTCCCCAAGGCAAAGGCATCTTTCCTAGCAGAGATTTATTGAGAGGGTGCTGAGTTCAAACTGAATTTTCTCTTGTCACACACAAACTAATTATATATTTGTTAGTCTTTAAAAGTGCCATAGACGACCTTCTTTGTTTTGGTTTTGATAACATTACTATCCCTCAGATGCTAATTATGTGTGACCCTAGTTGTATAGGGTATAATCAGAGTCTTTCTGGGGTCATTTTATTGCCTCTGTATCATGTGGAAAGGTTTATATTTGGAATTCTGTCCCTTTTCTAGGTTCCACTCCATAAAAAAAGTCATTTTGCATGCAAATACTTGCATGTACCAGCTTAAATGCTGGTCTCTACGACTATGTCTACACTAGAAGAGTTAAGTCAACTTAAGTGGACTAAGTTGACCTAGCTTTAAGTCGGCTTAGTCCACTTTGTGGAGTCGACTTAACCACCCTTAAGTCGACTTAAGGGTTACTCCATGTCCACACTGTCTGTAAGTCGACTTAAGGAGTTGACTTCAGGGTTAAGTCAACTTAATGAGTGATAGTAACAAAGTCTACTTAAGCTTTCATTAAATCAACTTAAGGAATTTCTTAAGTTGACTTAATGAAAGCCTAGTGTGGATGTGGCTTAATTTAAGTCGACTTAAACCTCCTTAAGTCAACTTAAATTGCCAGTGTAGACATAGCCTACAAGTGTATACGTGAGTGAAACAATCACCTGGATATTTGCTGGACAAAAACCACAGAAATGTAGACCCGTGATTGATTGTGAATACAAAAGAATCCTTGTGGAAAACGTTTGTTGGCATCCTTTCTAAGGACCAGATTGTTATACCCAAACTCATGCTGAATATTATTTGTATTAGTGTGTCACCTAGGAGCTGCAGGCATGGATCAAAACCTCATTGTGCTGGGAGCTGAACCAAATATGGAGAACGAAAAGATGGTAAGCGATTTGGGGCAGTGGCCATCTAAACAACACTTGACTCCAAGAACAAGAGGCAGGAAGTCAGAGACCACATGTAGCCTTGGAGTAAAGTTTTACTCCACATGAGCAAGGGTAGCACAGCCTGGTTCCATATGAGCAGATAAGAGGAAATCTGAAGTCCTGCCTGAATGCTTTAGACTGACAGAAAAAGAAGGTGTGTGGGCCCAAAATGTCAGGAGGCAGTTCTAGCCCCACCACAGTGTAAAAATGCTGATAGACAGATTAGATTCACACCAATTATTTATGGGTTGTTGATGGACAGCCCCTGGTGCAGGCACTTTCCTGGAGATGACGATGTTATCTACTCCCCTATAATCTCTTCTTGCTCCTGGAAGGCCAGCTTTCACCTGAGAAAAGGGGTGGGATGGAGCTGACGGGTCTGGCTAGAGCCCAAATGCACACACAAGAATTTGCCTGCCAACAGAGGAATTTTCTGCTAGACATTTGCAATGAAGCTGTGGCCCCTTTGTGCCACTCAGATGACAAATAGCTGATCAATCTGGCCCACATAATCCATGGGCCAAAAAGCTCTCACACACAGCACACCTGAAATGGGATTCCAATACTTCATCTATGTTTTTAAAGAAAAATGCTGTATATAGAAAAGTTTGTAAAAAGGCAGTGAGATTACAATGCATTGTGATAATTTCTAACTAACTAAGTTTCCAACTAAAAATTCATCATGCTTAATAATAATCATGATTGTTATAAAATCTCTAAAATTATTTAATTTGGTATCTTTTAAAGACCACACTTGTAGAAAATGTTAGTAAAACTTCTCAGAGAGAAGTTTTATTTAAGCACCAGGTTCTTCTCAACTCTTAAGCCCTTCTTCTGACTTACCCTCTCTCATTTTACTCTGTGCCAATTTCCTGGTTTGCAGTCCCAAAAGACTTGTGTTCTCTCATCATTTTAAACTGTAACTTTGGCTTTTTACCAAGCCAAAACGTGTGCCTCCTGAGCCTGTACAGTGATTAAAATAAATGTACAGCAGCCCATGCCTCCTGCCCTTTATTTTCTCAGTATATTTCTTTTTCTTCTTCAGAGAAGCAGCCTTTTAAGTGGTCTTGGTCTTGCCAATTTGTAGGATAAATTAAAATTCTCCCTCTGCCTTTGTCTGGCTGGTATATAAGGATCCCACACACGGTATGCGTTCTCTCAGTAACTGGATCTTCAGAATCAAAGGAATAGGAAATTACTCACTTGCCTCTCTGACAGTTGGCTGGAGGCTTGAGATGGTTCTCTAAATATTCTGTCCACACCTTTTAAAGGTTGAGAAATTGGAAAGGGTCCAGAAAAAGTTTGACAAGAATGGTTCGAAACACGTCTTACAAGGTGAGATAGTAAATAAGTTCAGTCTATCAAAGATAAGGTTAAGAAGTGACTTGATTGTGGTCTCTAAGTACCTAAATGGGGATAATTTTTTTTTTAGTAGAGGGGTCTTTATTTTAACCATCAAAGGCATAATGTATGAGCCTTCTGGAAGTAGAAGCCAGACAAATTTATACTAGAAATCAGGGAAGTGTATGTATATATATATATATATATATAATTAGCAGGGAGGAAAATTGACCACTGTAACAATCCAAGGACATAGTGGATTCTTTTTCACTTGAGGTTTTTAAAACTAGATAGGATGTCTTGCTAAAATGTATGTTCTATCCCAACTAGATGCTATCGGCTTCATATGGGAATTAATTAGTGAAATTCTATGGCTTGTGTAATGCAGAAAGTCAGACTTGCTGGCCCCCATGGTCTCTTTCTGTCTTTTAAAAAAACAACCTATCATTTGGGGACAAATCCTTAATTGTTGGTTCAGTTGGTTTGCACCCTTATTTCGTGGATTTAATTTCAGTTTTTCAATTAAAAATTATGATTTCCTATCACCATTCGCCAAGATTGCCTGTTTGACAAGAATCACCCAGGTTTTCTTCTCTATGAATATCAGAATGTTCTGAGTCTTGTCCAACATTGTGTTAAATATCCCAATTTTCTTGATTTCTCATTTGGCTTCACAAATACATCACATACAACAGCAGGCATAGAAGAACATTACGATTTCAACTGAACAAGAATGCAAAGAGAAAAAACACCCATGATTTTCGAAGAATTCAGTGGCTTTTGTGCTTAAGTTATTTATCCTTTGATAGACTGAAAATTATCAAAAGGGCCTCCAAGACATGAATCAGAGCTACAATGGTTGTGTAAGGAGCCAAGCAAGAGCTAAATTGGATGAGAAGCATAGTATATTATTAATTGGTTACCAGGAAGTTTTGAAAACGTTCATTTTAAAAAATATGACCTCAGTTCATAAACTATGGGACTGTAAAGCCCCATTGACTCTCAGTGAGAGTTTGGAGGCTAAGTGTCTAAGCTACTTTTGAAAATGGGCCATAGGTGCCTAGACTTTTTGGAAAGTCCCACAAGATACATATCTGGATTGTTACACATTTAAATGCCCTTGAAAATCTGGTTCTATGTCCCATTGATTTAAAAAGGAGAGTTAGGTGTCTCAATATTTTGGGTAATCCCACACATTACCTATCAGCATCCCTAGGCTCCTAAATACCTTTGTAAATCTTATCTAGGGACTTTTGAAGATTTTACCCTGGATCCTAAAGTAGACTGATGAAAATTTACAGTACATTCTGGATTAAGAACCCAACAGCATTACTTAAGATAATTTAACCAGTCTTTTGTTAGCCACAATTCCCCATTATCCAGAATGCAGTTGTCTTCCAATGCAAGTACATTAATTGGTCATCTCCCACAGTTATGCATACTTCCATTTATTGTGGTGTTGCTAGAACTTTCCAGAGTGTTGAGGTTCACTGGAATTTAAAGAACAGTCTTAACTAGAATTCTTCCACTCACCGAGAACCTAGCTTCTTTGATGAAAAGAGAAGTGAAGTTGGAGTAGTTATTTCCCTTTGCTGGGAAGTATTCATTTTTTATTAATTAATTATTTTAAATTAAGTATTTTGGGGAAAAAAAGTTTTAAAAAAGGCAACTAAGGAGAAAACTGGTCACTTTATAGTCATCAATAAAGAAATGAGATCAAATCAGAGGGCCATAGGCCAGGAAATTTATGACAGAATGTCCCCCCCACCTCCAATTCATATCTGCTAGCTAATGCAGTTTTCTTCTTGATGGTAATACTTCAAAATTAAGTTTGCTGTTAATCTATTTGGTTTTTTTCTACTTCTCATTTGGTACTTCCACCCAAGCTTGCATGCTTGTGACCCCCTCTAAGCCCTTTAATGTAGCATATTTTAAATAAAGGAGATGGCATCTATCTTCTCTGTATAAAGGCTCTAACATATGTTCAATAGAGGCTTTCTGTATCCCCACTGTCAAAACTTTCCCCCATATTCTCATTGTTGCCTACCAAAATTGCCAGAACTTCTCCGTCAGTAGTTTCCCTACCTCCCATCAACTCCTTTTGAACACATTCATCATCCTGCATCTAAAAATCTTCCCCTCCTGTCAGTCTGATCCTGTGACACCCACTCTGAGCCGACAAACTTTTTCATCATCTTCCAGTTTCCTATTCCATTAAGTTCAAACTCTTCTTCCTGAACCATACCTTCACAACTCAGACATAGTGTTTGTCTCTCGCTCTTTTGTCTACAATAAATGTACACATCTTGTACAGGCATACACTCCTGAATTTCTAAAATTGTAAAATCATCAGCATGGCTTAGTCCAGTGACCTTTACATCCAGTCCCATTTTATTAGTGTAAACAAACTATAAACTCTTCAGAACAAGGACCTTACGCCTTTGTCAAAAAACTGCATATGCCCCTGACACTGTAGAAATAATAAATAACAGTCATTGAAATGCATGACACCAAATCTGAGGGGCTCTAATGATCTTACTCCAAAAGGAGTTTAATAGTTACTTACATTTATCCTGAAAGATGTGTGAGGTTTCACCCAACTTCCAGAATAACAGATTACAATCCATTTTTTAATCTTGCTATATTCTTAGCTTTACAGTGGGAATGAGTTCCACGGTCTAATGTCTAATTGTTAAGACAGTACTAGAGGCTAATTTTAAAATAGATACCACAACACTTTAAAACAAGACATGATCTTGACATGCAAGGCTGTGTGGGCAGCAGGATAGCCAAAGAGATTGTGCTACATACAATTTGTTGCCTCTGTGGAGGCTTGGATTGAGCACTACTTTTAACACCAGTTCAGTATGACATGGGTTTTTTATTGTGATGATTATGGCAGATAAATTACATAAATACAACAGGCAACCACGGCCTTTAACAGAAAGAGGTACATTAAATGAAGTTGGAAATACATGCTACTGTATATTCATGTACAATCACGCAACACTAAACTCTTTGGACATAACCACTGAAAACAGTGAACCGATCCTCAATCGGATATTACTGCAGTTTTAAATGATGCCGCAAAGCAGTAACAAAAAGAAACATTCGCTTAGTTCAATTAAGAAGGTCTACATTTTTATTTGGAAGGTGGGTGAGACGTTGTCAGATTTTAAAAAAAAAAAGCAGATTGTGCTATTTAGTCAATTTCAGCAGAGCCACAAAAGTAGAGGGCTATGAAAAGCCACCTGACTGATGCGTTGAGCTCCTGGATTTCTACTGTGCTCGGACTGAGTGATCACACAGCTTAGTAATGACAGGAATGTTTGTCTCTCAGGATGGATGTAATGCTACCTTTCAGGACTCAGGTACCTAACTGCTTTTCTCTTATTCTCTCTTTTGTACTTGATGTTTTCTAGTCAATGGCACTGTAATTTCCCAAGCACCTTCTGCTTCCATAAGATGCCTCACTAATATCTCTGCCTAGCTTCATCCTCTCCTCAACAAAATGAAAATCTCCTATGCCCAAGGCAAAGCTTGTTTTTATTTTTATTTCTTTATTTTTGGGCTTGATGTGATGGATCTTAAAGAGATAGTCAATTAAAAGAAAGTCAATTAACTCAGTGCAAGAGAAGGGCTCCAGATTACATCATACAATAGTGACAATTCTGTATTTATATACAGGTCATGGGTATCATATAGTGTAGGTACCGCCTTTACCACACTGGCGCAAAGTGCCTGCATATTGCTGGGAGGAACCAGAAGTAAATGGTCTGCCAATAAAAGAGGAGCAATGCACAGCATATTAGACATACCAATTACTGTGACAATTGCACTGGTGGGGAGGGAGGCAGTTCTGTCATTCAGATTCTTGTACTTTAAAATCAATAACTCAGTTTAGTAAAAACTGTTCATCAGTAATTTAAACAGAACCCCCACTCTAGACATTCACTAACACAGGGCTCACCTGACGGTTGTCTCCTGGTGATGGTTCCGGGGAGTTGCTCAAGTGCACGCCCATACGGTGAACTGTGATTCATCTCTCTCAGTTACTGTCTGGTTTCTCAGCCCTCCAGCTAAGCCCTTTTGCTAAATTCCTTCTTCTGGGGCAGGATCTAATCCAGGCAGCCTGCTCAGGGTCCATGGCCACCAATACTCCTGGTGCCACCCACTGGCGGTCTGGGGGGAGGAACGAAGGGGCCTGGGCCTGCCCACTTCTCCAGGCCCTAGGCCAGGGACTTTATGCACCACACCTTACTGCCACCTCAACCCCCGTGCAGTCCTTCAGGTCTCCGGGGTGACATCCACACCATCTCCAGGTACCTCTCATCCTTGTATAAGGGTTCTCAGCTCTCACTTCCACCAAGGCCCGGCATGCCACACAGAGCTGTCTTTGGACCTGCCTCCTGTTGCCAGCCAGACAGCACATCCTTTCCCCACCAAGCACCAACGGAAGACTGCCCAGAGTTGTGGCTTTTATCCAGGGCTCCTGGGCCCTGAATGACTCTGCTGCCACCTGCTCCCATTGGCTGCTCTCTTCCCAGGGCTTTTTCTTTACCAGAGCAGGGAAATCACCTCACTTCATCTACTTTATGCCCAACCTGTTGACTGTGACTGGTTCTGGATGTAGAATTTACTTTGTGTGTGATTTATATTACGAAGCATTATAGAAGTGCGTTCAGCATTTCTGGTTATGTGAATAGATATTTATTATGACGGAGATTTTCCAAAGCACCGACAGTCGGTGGGAGCTAGGCACCTAATTTTCATTTGAGTCTCTAAAATCTCCCCCATCTACTTGATACCACCTTTTAATCTCCATCTTTTTCTGCAAGGGTCAATAAAAATATCAATGTAGTTGCTACTTTATTTTTCTTGTTCTCTTCTATAAGTTATACGTAAGCATTACTTTTAAAATGCCGGTGTTTATTTTGTCTCTTCTAAACTAGATTTAGGGTGTTGACAGCAGGCATGACACTTGTACATACATTCCTGTACCCACTTCATTCAAAAATAAATTCATACAAATGGCACATTTGCTAAAGCAAAATATCCCTTTAAATCACTCAGTGTAACATCTTTAGCAGTATGCAGTTTCCCCTATCAACATTACTACTGCCTACTAAGCATGATGTTAAATCAGTAGATCATCAAATGGTCTGATGCTAGGATAGAACACATTTCTGACGGAGTTGTGCCTCCTCAGAGAGCAAGGGTTTTTCCATCACCCTCTTAGGTCTCAGGCAAATTAGGTGACCAAGACCTTAATGCATCAATCTTGTTAATTCCTTTACCAGTGCATGAGATATTGAAGTAATAAACCACAACCTGTTTCTTGTGGTGTTAACATTATTAGATACTATACCAGCTGACAAGGGCACTGTTTTTCCATTAAACTTCAACCAAAGTGACAAGTACATAGTCCTTGGGTGCATCTCTATTTCCTTTTCTCCCCCGCTGCCCCAAAACCACAGATGACTCATCCAAAGTGTTGACCTTAAATTCACCTGCACCACTTTGGTTTCCACATCGTAAAAACATTGACTTGTTATCCTTTCATTGCTGCTGAGTTTAAAATTCATGAAACTTACTGATATGTGGGGAAACTGCATCTTTATCTAGTTAGTAGATGCCCTGTCAAATGTCAAGTCCCTGCTCCAAACTAGAGAGACTCTACAGTTTCTCAAGAAAACAGGTGTAAGATTTTTCAAAACATGACACTGTATTTTTCCTTAATTTCAGTCTCAAAAATAGCTGAACCATTTTTTTCCCCAAGCAAAATTCAGTCCATGGTAGACAGACAGCATGAAGGATTAAAGTTTGTCAAGTTATGAGAATCTGAAAGCAGGGTTTTCTAATGGGAACTACAGGGGAAGATTAGCTACAAGCTCTGCCTCTAAGGAACTATCTTCATGAATAAGAATGAATTTAGCTGTTGGGGCAACCTCGAGTCCTAATGTACGAAAAGCATCTGCAAAGATTCCCCTGAAATTACAGAGAATGTGAGAGACCAGATATAGAAATTTAAAGGCAGCTTTCCAATCGTCAGAATTTTTTTCATTTGGGACAAATGTTTGGATGGGTTCCTTCCTATAACCCAGTATCCCTACCCTTAACTACAATGTATTCCTTTCTCTTCTCAAACTGTGCTTTTTGCCACTGGACAGGACGTGTGTATTCCCTGAAAGTGATTCTTAAAAATATCCTATCACTGTATGATTTTCCATGTAAGGGCTGCCATGGTAACAGAATACACACTTCACTGTATCCCAGGGTTAATATGTGCATAGACACAATTTGCAGACACACAAATTACAACCTCCCTATAGGCTGTTTCCTCTGGCAGGATTTTATTGTTGTTGGACGCATACTTTTTACAAGGGAGAGAGAGAGTACAGACTCTGCATCTGCTCCTTCCCCCCTCGGTGCTGGGAATAATAGGATGTATAACAGAGAGGTGTCCTTTTACACATGGAGGAAGAAAAGGTTAAGCAATTACCAATACTTTACCCACTAAAATATGACACTCAAGGGAAGTAAATTGTGAACTAAGGAAGCAATACACTGTGTGTACAGTACTGGAAATGAACAGACTATTTTGTTAAAGAACTGGCCCCTACCATAATGAATAAAGGTTCTTATCCTAAATAAGGAAGATCCCATTTTAAAAAATAAATGCATAAGGCAAAATAAGAGCTTTGCAGAATAGCAATGGGATTTCCTGCACTGCAGCTGTGTGCTGTTACCAGCTACAGTATATCACTCAAGTGCTGCTTTTAAAGGGGTTAACTGTCAGCCTACAGGGATTAAGTTTGAGAATTTGCAATTCATCATCTTTATTTGGAAATCTAGTAGCTTGCTTCCCAAAATTAAATACTTTCTGTATCATAAGTATACTTTTCAATTACTTAGAAACATGGACTGCATTTGATTTAAATAGATAAACAAATTACAAACTCTTGAATTTCTATTAATTTAAATCAACAGTTTAAAATTCAGACTAGCAAGTATGTCACACTTTGAGATGTTTTAATATAAAACTTATACCAACACATTTTCCTGATTGTCAGAATCTGCAACATTAACACAATTTCTTAAAATATGATATTCTTCACTGCTTCTATTCAGGCTGGAAGAATCAAGTTCTATTCGTTTTTCTGCATAGACATTTTACTGTCACAAAACAGAATTGGGCCCATATGTCGCTGTCCTCTACACTGTTACCTGGGTTGCCCCTTTTGGAACTTAAACCAATTTTTAATTTTCTGTTCAAAATACAAGACCAGCAACAGCAAACAATAATAGATTTGCAGCTTAAGTAAAATGGAATTAGCACTGCTGTTCTCAGCCCTGTTTCCAGAGACCAGGCAGAAAAAGAAAACCCCAACAAATATAATTCAAGAAAAGAATGGAAGAATTGTAGAAACAACGAAGAGTACCAGTGACTTACTATCTTTTTAAAAACAAAACAAAAAAGTAACCTAATCCACCTATACATGGAAAGGAAAGAGCCAATACAAGAGAGAGTGAGAAAGGGAAAATGGGAGACTTCAATTTAAATGATAGCAACTGATGCAGTTACTTATTTTTAAATACAGGCTAAATTCAATACCCTAATTGTGCATAGAAAATATATGCACACATGAAATTGGTACTGCCTGTGACTATGGACATCTGCATATGTAAGTGCTCATTTGCATACAAACATACTTGTGCAGTCCATATACTTTATATATATATTGTGACAAAGTTCCTACTCTACCATGGTGGGTCCTGCACTTCCCTTTAACATTGGGTTTGTTTCCCTCAGGCCTCCAGGCCTGGGAAAGGTCCTTTGTCCCTTTCAGGCAGGGGTTTTTCCCCTCCCCCAGTCTTTGTACCTGTGGGGCTCTTCTTGACCAGTGTTCTGCTTCTTCGCTAGATCTATCTGCCTTCCAACCAAACCTTGCCTCCTCTCAAACACTCCAGTAGCTCACCTCAGGCCTTGTACACACGATCAGATTATCGCGCATTAAAGCTCATTACCGCGCGATAGCAACAACGGCGTACACACGTGCAACAGGGCTCTTGCGCGTTAAGTGCCTTGTTGTCGCGCAATCCAACAACCACTCCGACGAGAGTGGTAACAGCTGTTGCGGATCATATATTGCGCGTTTGAGCTCGTGTGTACGCTTACCGCGCATTGACTGGAGTCCGGAACTGTCCCAGCATTCCCAAGTCGTCCTCTCTGGTCTCCCCCCCCACCCGCTCTGTGGCCGTGACGAAACTGTCCCCGCCCTGCCCCGAACTTATTCCCGGGATTTTCAAATTTCAAGTCTGTTTCACTTCCTGCTCTCTTCCTCGTGGAGTGTGTTTGTGCTCCGATCATCAGTAGCAATGGCGGCCCGCCGTGGAAGACGCGCACCCCTTTGGAGCACGGCAGAGGTGCTGGACCTGATCAGCATCTGGGGAGAGTCCGCCGTGCAGGCGCAGCTACGCGGCAGCAGGAGGAATTATGACACATTTGGCATAATTTCTCGGGCCATGTCAGAGAGAGGGCATGATAGAGACACAGTGCAGTGTAGATCAAAGGTGAAGGAGCTCAGAATTACCTATCACCGAGCGAAGGAGGGAAACCGCCGTTCTGGATCAGCGCCTGCAACATGCAGGTACTATAAGGAAATAGAAGCCATCCTCAGCGGGGACCCCACAACCACTGCCAAAAGTCCCGTGGACACTTCAGCCCCTCCTCGTCCGGTGATTGCCAGAGCCGAGCAGGATGAGGACGTTGTTGAGGAGGAGGAGGAGGAGGAGATGGAGGATGACACGGAGGAAAGCGCAACCGCGTGTAGCCAGGAGCTCTTCAGCAGCCCCGCTGAGACGTCCACCCAAGGCTTGAACTGCAGCTTGTTCTCTGAGGCGGCAGAGGGGGGTTCAGGTAAGTTTCTCCTTCATTCAGCTCTGCTCCTGCTAAAATATCATTGTCTGGGGTGGGGGTGCTTGCGGGTCCCCGCTGTGCACGCTATTTACTCTGCATTCATTAGCAGGGCATCAATACAAGCAGTGATTGTAAAATAATCATCTGCATTTAGGTCAGAAAAGGTTTCCTCGATGTACCTCCAGAGCCTAATACTCAGGTTAGATGGGAGAGCGTTTGTGTCTGCGCTCCCAAAGACGGACACTCTGCCTCTCCAGCTGCAAAGCACAGCCCTGGGAACCATGGCAGCACACAGTGCAGCAGCATACGGTCCCGGCCTGCTACCGGCGGCATGTAGGAGATGTATTCTAGATGGAAGGGGCACTCTGAGGAGAGGGATATTGGGTTCCATCTGTGTGCCCTCTTCCGATTCTTAGCCCCCGGTAAGCCGTCTATTAGAATGTACCTTGTCTGCTTCAGCGCAGCGTAGTGTGTTGACCGCCCTGTACCTTCCAGTGGAATGTGCTACTGGAAGGTTACATTGGCTATCTATGCTATGTGTTAACAATGTCTATATTGTTATTTTTGTATTAGAATTGAGCTTCACAAGGCCGGTGTCTACCCCAGCTGACCGAATGAGAAACATTAGGCGGCGTTCTCGAAGAAACAGGGAGGATATGTTTAATGACCTGCTGAAAGCAACACAAGAATCCGCAAGGGAGAATAGAGCCTGGAGAGAGGAATCCCAGCAGAGGAGGCAGAAACACAGGGATGAACTGATAAGCGTCATGAAGGAGCAAACAGAACTGCTGAAGAACATGATAGCTTTGCAGTCCCAGGCGATAAATGTCCGGGCTCCACTCCAGACAGTTCAGCCGTGTATGCCTCCCACACACCGCAGTCCCTCAAAGCATTTCTTTGAAGGCCACCCTCCACCCCGGTACAGGACAACATCCAGCCCCCCCCCCCCAAGCTACTTTTACGAGACCCGGAGCTACACCAACCTGTAACCCCACCCCCATCTTTCAGGTTTCAATAAAAACAGTAACAAATACTTTGAAGAATGCATTTATTTATACACATTACTGAAATGATCCTAAGGTGCACCTCATGCGTCATGGGACTTAACTAGGGAAGGGCATCATTGAAATGCTCCCTGAGTGCCTCCCTTATGCGAGCAGCTTCTCCTTGTGCCACCCTAATACTCCTAGTGGCTGGCTGCTCGAATGCTTCCTCGAGGCGCTGTGCCTCCGTAGCCCACGTAGGGGAAAACTTTTCTCCCCTACTTTCACAAATGTTATGGAGGACACAACATGACGCAATCACGGCAGGGATCTGGTCCTCCGCCAAGTCCAGCCTCCCATACAAACAGCACCAGCGCCCTTTTAAACGGCCGAAGGCACACTCCACAGTCATTCTGCAGCGGCTCAATCGGTAATTGAACCGCTCCTTGCTGCGATCAAGGTTCCCAGTGTAGGGTTTCATGAGCCATGGCATCAGTGGGTATGCTGGGTCTCCGAGGATGACTATGGGCATCTCCACCTCCCCCACTGTTATTTTTTGATCAGGGAAAAAGGTGCCCCCTTGCAGCTTCCGGTACAGACCAGTGTTCCTGAAAATGCGGGCATCATGCACCTTTCCCGACCACCCAGCATTGATGTCCGTAAAACGCCCCTTGTGATCCACGAGTGCTTGCAGCACCATGGAGAAGTAGCCCTTCCTGTTTATGTACTCCGTCGCGAGATGGTCTGGAGCCAAAATAGGGATGTGTGTGCCGTCTATGGCTCCCCCGCAGTTAGGGAATCCCATGGCAGCAAAGCCGTCCACAATCTCTCGAACATTGCCCAATGTCACTGTCCTCCGTAGCAGGATGCGATTGATGGCTTGGCACACTTGTGAGAGGGCTAATCCGACGGTGGTCCTCCCGACTCCAAACTGGTTTGCAACGGACCGATAGCAGTCGGGAGTCGCCATCTTCCATACAGCAATCGCAACACGCTTCTCCACAGTTAGGGCTGACCTCATGTTGGTGTCTTTCCGTCGCAGGGCAGGGGCCAACTCTGAACACAGTTCCAGAAAGGTTGCTTTCCGCATTCGAAAGTTCTGTACCCACTGCTCGTCATCCCACAGCTGCATAACAATGCGATCCCACCACTCGGTGCTCGTCTCTCGCGACCAGAAACGGCGTTGCACCGTGTGCAGATGATCGGTGAAGGAGCTGAGCAACGCGGTGCTGTTGCTCTGCATGGCATCGATCAGCCCCTGCTCCTCGGTGTCCTCATCTGACTCGGAGCTCATTGCGTACTGAGCAACAAGCCGAGATGTATTCAGAATGTTGAAGGCGACAATGGAGATCATAGCAGGATCCATGCTGTCGCTGTAGCGATTGATTGCAAGTGGTGCGTTGCGTCACTGCAATGTTGAAAATAGGCGCGAGTTGCTATTGGCAACGAGGAAGACGCTAGGGGAACACAAAGCACCATGGGAAACTGACACTTTACCCATGGCGCTTTGCGTTCCTTTCCTTCATCCCATGATTCATAGCGCCAACTTAGGGGAAAATGGAACGATGGGATAGGTGCCCAGAAGTCATTGCGCTCAACCGCGATAATGCGTGTAATTTTGTTGCGTTGCAGGGAGCAACGTGTGTACGCGTTGTCCCGCAATAAAGGTCACGTGAGTTTTGTAGCGCGATTGCCTTGTTGCGCTTTAATCTGATCGTGTGTACATAGCCTCACTCTCACACTCCAGCTTCACTCTGTCTCTGAAGGGAAAGCTTTTAACATGTCTTGGGTGGGGCCTTCATTAGCTCCAGGTGTGCCAATTAGCCTGAAGTAAGCACTGCTCAGCTACAGGGAGAAAAGGGACTTTCTGAGCCTGGGGCTGATATATTGGCTTTCTAGAACTCTCCAGAAACCCTCCAGTCTGACCCTGTCACAATATGTACACTCTCACACGGTGTGTGTTTTGCAGACAAAATTCAGATGCAGAATTCTAAAGATTTGGCTCTTCAGGTTTTGTAGATTAATAAATGCAAAGGTAGTATGAGACATTAAATTACCCATATACATTAATAGAGAAATCAATCCCTTTTTGAAGGACGACAACACAACAGTGAAATTATAAAGAAACAATCATCTTAATTTACTTTGTTTCAGTACATCATTTCTCTGCTGGCTGATATTATTGGGTGGGTGGAGCAATGAGTTACAAAAAAGGTAATTAGTAGCACTATTGAAATACATCCGCCTATCTGCTAAAAACCAGTAAAAACAATACATGTGCCCAAGGTGGCTATGGCTTGCCAAAGGGATGAGGTGGCATGTATTTGAGAGTCTGAGGAAATAACCAGAGGTTTGCATATGTTGACATGGGCACTAAAGAATAACTGTGGGATTTTCCGAAGCGCCTATGTGATTAAGGAGCAAAAGTCCCATTGACTTTCAATTGGATTTAGGCATTTTTGAAAAATCCCGTTCATAAGGCTCACTTAAGTGATGCAGAAGCCTTACCCTCTACATCAGAGTAGATTTCCCCTATATCCCTTTCTAAAGCTCTTTCCTAACTTTACTGAACCCAGGTGTGGTGGAAGTTTTCAATTATTAGCATTAGCTCGCAGACTTCTTTTGCCTGTTGTATTTTACTGAAAGTGTGGCTTTCTATATTTCCATTTCAATTAACAGTTTCCTAAAGCTTGTTGGTACCAATTTGATTAACACACTATTTTTAAAAAGGGAAAAATTGGATTTTATTTCCTCATTTCATTTAATTTTGCAAACACCTGACCATATTGACTGAGAAAACGCAACACCCTTGAAAAGTGCAGGCTGTCCTGACTACAAGTGATGGTCCTGATTCTGAAAATCCTAGCTACCCGGTTAACTCAATGATCGAGTTCTGAAAAAAGGGAATGCACTTGCATGCTCCCAAAAGTCAGTGCCTTTCAGCACTTCTGGTGAGTGTTAATATTGGAAGTATTGGAACACCATTTTGGGTCTCTAAAGAAAGCGCTGGAATGGTGTTCTGGAGCATTCCAGCATGGCTCAAGTTCTGCTTTAATGGTTTTTACTTCCTTAAATATTTCCAGGATTGGGTTCTAAAAACTGAAGGCTTGAACTCTTAGTCTGTGAATCATAAGAACCGTCCAACACCTCAGACTGCAACCAGAGGTAGTTAGAAGGGTAGAATTAAATCCCTATAAAATTTATGAAGTGTTCACCACAATAAAGTGGGGAACATTTATTGACTAAAACAGTAAGTAGTAACAGCATTAAGGACTATACTTCCTTTATGTAAACCACGGAAAAGAAATAGCTTTCAGGACTGTACTTATAGTTTCACTTTTATTCTAAACTGCACGCTAGCGGAGGGTGACAGAAAATTTGCAGAGCATTATGGGAGACATGATGCAAACATGGCCAGATGCAGGCGATAAAAATCACTGTAGAAGCAAATGCTGCAGAGGCACGTGTCAAATCTAAACACCTCAGTCTAATTTGACTTGTGTTAACTCTACCACATTAGTTCAGAGAATGGTATTTTAAAGCAGCCTGCTGTACCGACATTTCCTATTCAAGGTGGAACTTCCTCTTTTACAAAGTGTATGGGTGGAAATATGGTAAGGGGGGGGGGGGAGGGAGTTGTAGCTACTGGTTTCTAAAGTCTTTTTTATTGGTGTTACAGTGATCAGCCTATTTCAAATTTATTTTCCCAGGTACCTATCTATCTTCAGTAAAGCTATACGAATGTATTTAAAAATCAATATGTCGTTTCTGAAAACAGTGCCCAAATTATCAGCTGGAGCTGAGGAAAGCACAGGGCAACTCAGGAAACAGGCGTGGCAAGATGGGTGTTTGCCCCTAAATTATGCTGGCTACCAATGGCCCCAAAGAGCCATTATGGTAGCAGGGGATCAGCGAGGTTCAAGAAGTCATGGATGTGGACATTTCTCCTGATCAACCTCCTAGGCCACCAGAAGATAGGCCTATACAGAAATGATCTTCCCGGGACCAGTCACACTAGGTTTGGGGCTATCTTGCACCAGCAGCCCTACAAAAAGCATTTCAGAAACTGGGCCAGTGCCTTTCTGTTGGATCCAACATTAAAACCATGAATGTCTAACCTGAATTTTAGTATCTACTGATCTTCACCAAATGCTGTACAGACAACAGAATTGCTAGCTTCTCTGTGTTGCCTCACCAACATGCCTTAATACAGATCTGGCAGTACTGTTAAAATCCTGGCTCCACTGAAGTCAATTGAAAAGCTCTTGCTGATTTGAACAGGACAGGATTTCCTCCTGCCATCTATGATGAGAGAGTATTTCAGCCTCTAAGGCCTACTGAGTCAGACATCTTTGTTGAGACTGACAACTGGTGTTCCAAATAGTGGTAGCAGTAGTTCATGTGGGTGTGGACTTTTGTCCAGTAAGAAACTGAAAGGTGCTACCAACTTATTTTGCAGATGAACTTCAAGCTATATTTTAAAGTCCACTTTGGCTGAATTTCAAAACAAACCAAACCAAAAATAACCACATTAATTGACAAGCTTTTTCCTTCTGGTAAATTTGTAACTTTCTTGTTGGTTTACTTGGGTTTCATTTAATAAATATCATGTTAGCAAATTTGATTTTTTAAGGACAACTCTATAATTATATAAAATATGCAGGTATATGTCCACACACATACTATTCAGCCTATTCTTCTTCCATCTCCTTGGGGTGACAAAACTTCATCCCAGCCAGAACATTCCAGAAAAGTTTTACTAGTAAGACTGGACAACTATATTAAAGCTGCGAAATAAGGACATTGTACACAGTTAAATTTCATAATGGCTGGAGTATCATTCTGTTCAAAGTAACAAGTGACATCTTGAGTACTTTTTATTTCCATGGAGTACATATAACCACAAAAGAAATAAAATAACTCCCCTGCATTTATGAAGCCTATGTTATATACGTACTGATAAAAGAGAACATGCGGTCATGACATGGACAAAATGAGTTAAAATTAAATGTCAAGATAAACTGAAAAATCTTGTCAAACCTGGGACCAATCCCAATAGTAAAAAGGAGAGCTAACCTACTCAGTTGTGTGTGTATTTATGTATTTGTCCAGTGTAAAAAAAAGAGTCATAAAATAGTTTTAGTTTACAGACAAAATGCACAGGTTACATTTCTAACCAATGTTTCAGGGAAGCCTTTTCAACTTGTCCTTGTGGGAAATCAAACCACAATGTAAGTGGTGACATTTCAGAAAGCACAAAAACCTCACAGGATAAAATTATCTCACTATGAAAGGGATAAATAAGCTATGTACTATAATAAACACTAGTTATGTCTGGCCATTCAGATTTACTCTTTCATGTGTGCAATTTTATTCTGCAATCTAAAATGTGGCAACGTGCTATTGAGATTAGAATAAATGCTGGTTAGGTTAAACAAGTTATGAAGTAATAGTAGGAAATATACAAGATACTTTACAAATGACTAAGGCCTAGGAAAATGGTAAAAAGAACAGGGTTTTTAGTTGTTTGTTTGAGTTACATTTTCCACAACAAATACACTGAGAATCCTAAATGAAGAATCCTGAATAAATCAATGGCAATAATCCTGAATCTCAGGATTCACAGAGAATCCTGAATAAATCATCACCAATAATACAATTGATTGATATTTTTCCGACAGTTTGCCCTGTCAGAAAATGCGTATTTGACAAAATTGAAATATTCCCCAGCAACATATCAGCATGTCAAAGTTTTCGATGAAAAATTGTGAAAATGGAAAGTGTTGATAAAGTCAAAGTGAAATGCAACTTTGATTTTCCAAAATGAAATTTTCAAATTCCCATAGAACAGCAGGGAGGGAAGGAGAGGGGATCAAAGTTTCAGAATCTCTTGTGGAACAGGAATTTAGAGTTCCAGCCTGCTCTAATTGCCAGTATGTTTAAGGGCCTAATATGCACTAATGATGAAAGGAGCCTTATACAGACTTCAATGGATCAGGCTCGATGTTAAAGGAAGAGTTAGTACTCATTTTACGCATGGGAAATAAAACAAAACAGTGAGGTTAACTGAAGTCAGGGGCAAATCCAGCAAGGGAACCCAGATCTGATTTCTAGCCTTATGCCTTAGCCACAAGACCATCCCTTATCCTTGGAACACACATGAGCAAAAAAATCCAAAAGTCTTTGATCTACTACACTCTTTAAGTAGTGTAAGGACTTCTAAAAATTGATTTTACATGGCATAATACTGCTAAAAAACAAATTTGAAATGTTTAACCTTAATTATTAACTAATTTTTCCTACTTTTATCGGTTTACATCAAACTCTTAAAATTCTCCAGTAAAATTTTCTGATGTAGGAGTTTTTAACAAAATGGAAACATAATTTTACTCAACATCTGGCCCATCTTCAGAGGAGCACTTGCACTTTCTTGCTTACAGTGATTTTCGAAGCACAGCAAACAATTTTGCAACCATGATTAGTTTTGATTTTGCAAAACAAAATCAAACCACTCCTTTAATTCTGAATCATCCTGAAGTAAGGAATTCTCACATTTTTACACATTTCACACCTATATGTTGAATCACTTATGTGTAAAAGCTTACGGACATCCCCCCCACGTGCGCGCGCGCGCGCACACACACACACACACACACACACTTTGCTGCTCTAAAACTTATAGGTAGCAGTAATAGAATTTGCAGTAACCAAACCTTTTAGTTTAAATGGATTTTGCTAGTGAAAATGTGTTCCCACCTGCACAAAAAAGCGTCAGAATCTTGCAGCTGCCTGTGCACCCAGCTACAAACCTGCCCACGCACCAATGAAAGCCAAGCGGAGGCCCCACTCAAAATCTGGTCCTCTATATTTTCCTGAGAAGTGAAAAGTTATAGATTAAACAATTTAAATTATGTACGTCTGCTGAGATCAAACTTGCCAATGCTAAAATTGGCAATGATTCCTCAGATCCTTGTGTAGCCATTCTCTTGTTCCAGAACCACAGAGAACACATGCAAAATCTGAAATAAGACGCTCATACAGCATCAGGAGTCTCTGATCTGTTATGCCGGTGTAATAACTCTATAACTCCAAAGACTTCAACCAAATTACACTGGCTTAAGGCTCATTTCACATACAAAATAATCTTAAACCTATGGTATATACAGTATAAAGCTGTAAATATTCCAAGTATATGTTGTATACACTTAATATTAATGTTGGAGGGAAAACTCCACTGAAAGCAACTGATTGAATTGAATAAATAAAATCCCTGATAAAACCCTGGCATTTTACCCCTATTATCTTACCATCCTACTTTCACAGGAAAAAAAAAAAAAAGTGAAATCTTTACATCTTTAGAAGCTCTCAGATTTGCACCAGCCACAAATGGAATGTTTTTTCAGTTATTGGAAACACTGATGCCTTTAATGGATTATAGCATAATCACTGTAATTATTGCATAAAATCTAAATGTATAATAAGTGAGAATGATATTTACACCTGATTTCTTTTGTAGTATTGCCTGAATTTAAGTTAAGCTAATGGAATTATTTTTTTCCCCTAAAACATTTTTTGCACTTGGATAAACCCACTTTGCCTCACGTAACTTTCAGCAATTACTCAGTTATGTAACTGAGCTACACAGCTCTTGAGAGTGAAAACAAGAAGAAAGCATTTTAGTGTAAAACATAGGACAACCAGAAATATTTGTGTATATACAGAGTAAACTGACTAAAGTACAGTCTGAATGTAAGACTTTCGTTCATTTGTTAACAATTTATTCCAATTGTGTTTGACTAGGTATTATTTGCTAGCCAAGCATTTCCGATAGATACAATTTAAAAATTGCATGTAATAATGAAAATTGGGTGAATGATTTATGCACCTGTGTGCTAGAAGGGTAAATGTCCCTTGTATATTGCTGTATTATAATTAAAAGCAATTAACATTTCTTGGTGCAGGAAGGAAAGATGATGTTCACTTTTCTGTAAAGAAAAATGAGCACACATGATGACATGAAAGTGGATTTCAATCAATTTTTGCAATAATTAAATGTCTATGGGTTGTCTCCTTTCTGCCTGTATCAGAAGTGGTTCCATGGTGAACACATGAAATTTACAATGGATGTTAGTCATATAACTAATATTCATTATTTTATTTCTTTTCCCCAAATCTGTAAAAATAGTATAAGGTGCTATTTTTCAGATGGTCACATGCATCTTCAAGCCGTCCTCTTACACCCACTACTTTTCTGCCATAAAACAGTCTTTCTTAAAAAGTAGGTATAAAAATAATGCGCATGAGGTAAGAGCGCACTATTAACATTAGCAGTGGTAAAAAAAGAATGTTCATGACATTAGAGTTACTATGGTAACAGTGCTCTTGAGTAGAAAAGAAAACAGAAGTGTAACATTTTTAAATTCTCAGAATATAAATGGCGGCAGCTGTACTGGACTGAGCTTTCCTGCTCACATGTATCTGAAATTTCCATAAATCCACTGCAGAAATAGTCTTCTGGTAGTCAATCTCGTTTGGGCTCCTGACACAGTCACAGGGGACAGAAACTAAGGGATTCTCTATCTGATCACTTTACTTTGTGGAAAGCTAGAGGGTGACTCTACCCAAGACTAGCCTGACTTCATGTGTGGCTTTCTGTCTGTCTAGGTACTTAAATGACCCTTGTCACTGTGGTGTACCAGCACCTTCCACATATTTACAAAAAAGAAACAAAATCTTTCTTCTGTCTCAACCTTACATGTAATGTTTTGTTTAGTTTACAGGATGAGGGGGAAACAGCACATTTGGGTGTGGGTGGTTTGTTACGAAGAACTTATTAATGAAAGTCTCAGCCAAAAGAAATAGGTTTGCTATTTAGTCCTCAGCATGCTAAGGTCCGTGATCATTCTTATTTCTTGTGGCAGTAAGTTCCATAGTTTTAGTGCAGTTCCTGATGAAAATTCTGCCTCCCGTACTCATGAACCTCCCTTCACTTGTTGACAGTTTCATTGTTTCAGAGGAACACAGAGGTCATGGAAAGTTATGGCTGTGGAAGGAGAGATAGCCAGTCATTCCAGTTTCTAAGGATAATTACATGGGAGGTTCAGGATTAATTTGGAGTTTATCAACAGGGAACCATGGGAGAGTAGATCATATTTGTTGGAGCAAGTTCAGGGCATATGGCATCATCCCTGAAAGTTCACCTAGAAAGTTCCTGTTAGTATAAATATACTCATTTTACAAATCTCTTTCACAGGGTTGTTGAGAGGTTAAATTTATTAGTTATTTCCTAAACGAATACATGACACTGAGAAAATATTGCACTTCCACATAACACTACTGATTACCAGTGCTATTTAAATAAATAGCATGTTGGGCAAAATAATTTCCTTGACAGTGCTATTCACCCTATAAAATTTCATTATGAACTTTTTCTTGATTAATACAGCCCAGAAGGACTTTGCTTGAAATATTATTTGTAATTATTCATAGATTGTAAATGCAATCACAAAGAAAGATGAGAGGCAAGCAGGCTTATTGTTTAATAAATTGGATGAAAACATTGAACTTTAAGCGTGTATAAAGAAGCAAATATGATCACCAATTAGCTTAAATCCCCAATCAAACAATTAGGTTGTGTCAGATGTGGGACTTCCATTTGGTTAATAATAAATGTTGTTTATAAAGCACATATCTGCTAATAGCATTCAGGATGTTTCCCCAAAGCAAGAGACACATGGCACCAAAATACAGGTGCAGAACCAGGGGTCAAAACTTTCTGTGAACATTCTGCACAGGCAGTCTCTGGGCCTACTAGAGTTCCACTGAAGTCCTCAAGGATCTGTGAGGGTACCCCTGTGTGAAGTTCCCTGTAGGACTGGGGCCTAGGAATCTTACAGATGTTAAAGTAGGAACAAATGTAGTTTCTGAATTTTCTACTACTGCAGTTTCATGAGGAATTTTTAAAGACAAAGCTAAAAGTATGGCTCTTCTCATGTAGAGAAGCAGATCATTCTATAAACTTTAGGCAGAACAGAAGTATGACACGTTTCATTCTGTGTCTGTACGTCTTTACAAGCATACTCCCTGTTCCTACTAGGTTTAAAGGACAAGGTGTTGTACAGGGCCCCAGATGATCAGACAGGTAATTAGAACCTATCAGTGTACCAACAGCCTCAGTACAGAACCTAAAGAAGTGAATTCTGAAGACCTTCAGACATGCTGCCCTATTCTGCAGGGATCAGATCAACCTTTCTAGAAAACCCAGCATGCTGTAGAGGGGCACAAAAGTATTTCAGCTTAAGTGTTCCAGACTTCCACTCTGATTACCATAATGGGGTGAAGAGGAATAATCACAACTTGACAACATTATTTAGAGAGCAGAAAACATCCCTGACCCTGGCTGACACCTAAGCAAAGGCTGGTTCTAAGCCAGAGACCATCTTATCAAAAGTGTGAAGGACTATTATGCGTTACATCATTACTGGGTCTAACACTTACATTTCTAGTCACTAGCAACTACTGTCTTTTGATCTCTAGTGACAAAGCCTTATCTTTGCCCTTTATGTTCTTCTGCAATAAAGCATTATTACTATTGTATTCAGCAGGTATTCCAGACAATGTTTCACATGTGATCTTCATTAGGGTCATATTCTGAGAAGTCCCAACACAGATAACACCTTTCAGGTTGTAGTGTTGTACCTAATTCTGTTTCCTGCTTTCTTCACCTTCTAAAGAGATATAGAGAGAGAAGTGGTAGGGAAAATGTGGTTATTGTCTAAGGATATACCTGCTTTGCTGGCTATGCGGCAATTGATTGAGTGGGTAGTGGAGACCATCTTAGTCAATCCCAGATGGATTCTAATCTACCTCCTTGAAAGTCATCTCCTATCAACGCAGCACCATGAAGATGCCATGGTACATAAGTACGTTGACAGGAGATATACAAACCACATTACATGGCTTGCGTATCTCCCGGCGGCAGTGTGGATGAGGCCTCAGATACGAAAGTGACAGATCTTATGTTAGCCTCTTGCCAACTCAACACACCAGGACACAGATATATAAATTTAACAAATCAAATAAATCCTAGCACAAGAAAAGGACTTGATTCTTCTGTCACTTTGATCGGTTTTATTCTGGCAGAACTCCATTCACTTCAGTGGAATTACTCCTGATTTACAAGGGTTTATGCAGGAAAGAATCAGGTCCCAAATGAGTAAGATGGGGAACAGAGCTCTTTCACAGACAGTCTCTCCCCAGCCATCTTGCATAAACAATGCACAGCAGAACCTGAAAAATTTTGTTGCGCTTGTCTTTAATCATTGAGCATTATTTTTTTTTTTCACATTGAAGTTCAAGACTTTTTCATTTCCAAAAGCAACAGGTCTTAACAGATCTAGTGTGAAGCCTGTTGTTTAAAACTGCCACTCACTGCTCTTCCTGCAGGGGATTTTTCCAGGCATGTAGGAGGCGGGCTCTTTGGAGCCATTATAAACCTTGCTCCCTGCAGGATCTCCTTCATTAAATAATCTTTTAATGCAACATTAATAGTAATTGCGAGATTACAGGTTGAAGTATTTGATAACATCACACAAGGTAGTTGAAATGCTACTGATCTCTTTTCGAAAGCTGGCAGTGGGAGGTCCACCCTACTGTTCAGTGCCTCCAGTGCACAGAATGGAGAGCAGTGCAATCCGTTTGTTATTCCTATTGAGCCATGAAATGTGCAATGTATGGAGGGCTGAATGCAAATCAATGGATCTGGGTTGGTGGGGGAGGTGGAATTCAAGGACAGCCCCATCCATATGCAAGTCTTAATATATTCGTGAAACAGAGGCATGCTAAGCATATATTGGGGGAGATATCTGCATAATGCAAGTGGGTGTGTCTCACTCTCTCTCTCTCTCTCTCGTTTGTAACCTGGTTCTTCTGTTAGGAAATCATAAATATTGTAGGAAATTAACTTTTATCCAAGGCTTACCTTGGTGGAGCCATGCCTCTCTCCCATTCACTTTGTTGATATACATGGGAAATGGATGGTCATGGACTGTCAATTCCTTGGAACATACACTAGGTTTGGGATAATTTGGAAATTTGCTTTTGGGAAACCACCAATAAAAGGATGCTGAACCTCACAAATCTACATTTTCTAGATTATTGAAATGTCCACAGTTTGGATATGCCAGTAACAGTGATCATGTTGTCTCTACACATTTGCAAGAAGAGAACCCAACCAAATATTTGACTTCTTTACGATCTAGGAGAAAACTGAGACTTTCAGAGATTTGCCACGGCTGCTGTGCCCTTCCAATATTAGGTCATTTTCTTCCACACTCTGATCCTCTTCTGCCCATTCATTGGTCTAGTATACACCATTATTGTATGCCACTGCTTCTTTTTTCTGATCAAAAGTGAGGAGAATAAATCTTAAACCTATGCTCTCCTTGACTGAAAAGATGTCAAATGTTTGTGTACATTCCTTTAATTTAAACTCCTTCCCATGACTATCCTCTCTCCTAGTTTCTCACTATGTGTTCTACTCAAATGAATTGGCTACCCTTTTGTGAAGAGTTACAGGAAGACCTGGTTTTCCCTTTTGTCCTCTCAGCCTCTCATTTTTCCCCAGAGAAGTTTTCATTGTGATCCTAAGGTTACATCATCATTTAATATTTATGTTAGAAACATAAAGCCTTTCTCTTTTCCGTTTTATTTGTAGAGCTATTCTGGACCTTTAGTTCTCAAAAGTCTCTGATTTCTCCCAGTGCTTCTTTGAAGCTTCTTTGACCCTTCCGCTGTCAGCATTAGCTCTGGGCTGATATTGCAATATCTTTGGGAGAATACACACACAAATCTTTAATGGATGTGTATGTGTCATGCTCATGCCTCTGTTAACTTTAATGAAGTTGAGTGGTACTGTACAAATGTCCACAGAAAGTCACGTGTGTAAGTACTCATGGGCACCAATTTTTCAAGTTATGTGTATACGCTAGAAGGGTTTGCATATTTGTCCAGTCAGCAAATAAGAATGTGACTTATTTGACCACTCCCAATTAATCTGCACACAGAAATACATGTGGTCAATCCATAAATTTAAAAATTTTCTACCAAAACGTTACTGGCGGCTTTCAAACAAATTCAAGGCTATCCTGATGGCTCACGGCCATGCTATGAACCTGACTCGCTTTCTGTTCATTGTTACACTATTAGCTGAAAAGTAATTGCTCAACTCTAGTCTCTCTGCCACACAAAAGGTGAAGTAATCAGATAAACACTGTATCAAGCTGGAATGGCTTCACCTAAGAGACAAATAAAGGGAGAAGTCTCACTTTTCACACAGACACAGCTCATTCAAAAGAGTTCTTGGAAACAGCTTGCAGCAACTTAGCACAGAGCTGTGTTTAGGGAAGAAAAAAAGGCTGGTAGACAAGTTCTGGCATATCTGAGCCTAGGTGGTGAAGTGCATAAGTGAATTAGATGCTTAGATGTGGTTAAATTCTGACTTTGATAACAAGTGAAAATGAATTTATGATCTTGACCAAATCCTCATTCTATACATGTTACAGAACCACTGCGTAACTTATCACCATTCAGCATACCTTGCCCTCCTGCCACGGTCACAAAAGACCAAGATGCTCCAGGACCAGATGTGACTGGGTGCTGGCAGTTGTGTGTAGGAACTTTGCACAATGCCAGCCTGAACTATGTTACATTCCAGCCAATGCCAGTTAACCCCCTGTTTTTGTGAGAGGTAATTCATTCAAGTTTCGAAACAAACGAGAACAGTTTTGTGGATTCTCTGTGCAACAGATTCCATGCAGTTCAACCTCTCTCAAGTCAAAGCTCTTTCATACTTAACATGACCCCCACTAGTCTCTTTCCATCAGTTTTTTATAAGGATTGCTGAACTCAGTGTCTGTTACTTGTTTCCCATACGCACCGCCATAAATACCCATGAAGATGGATATGGACCCAATTTCTAAAACACAGGGCTTCCCAGTGTGGTCAGACTTGGTGTTTCCAGTCTCACATTGGCTCTTAGACACACACAAAAAAAAGACAATTTTAAGTACTCACTTACCTATTTGGGCACCAAAACATGGCAAGCGATGACCAATTAAGACCTCTGTGGGTGAAAACATAGAAGTATGAAAATTGGGCTCATATCCATCTTCAAGATAATGAAGTGGCCTTTTAAGAAGAGGTTGGTCTGGCATGTAAACACACCGTGAAAAAGTGCTAAACATATAGTACTGAACAACAGAAACAGACAGCATTTTGTGTGGAAAACAGCTAGCTTGGTGATAGAAGGCAA
This sequence comes from Pelusios castaneus, assembly GCA_007922175.1. Classification (NCBI taxonomy): domain Eukaryota; kingdom Metazoa; phylum Chordata; order Testudines; family Pelomedusidae; genus Pelusios; species Pelusios castaneus. Next base: position 9,353,528 of record ML685771.1, on the reverse strand, counting down.
TTAAATGAGGGCTTCGTCTGATATTAACACAACAGAAAGGGAATTTACAGAACTCCTCTCAAAGCCAGAGCAGAAGAGTACCTAATGCTTTCTGATCATTTACCTGGACTTGTCCAAAAGAAAAATGAAATAAAATTAATTTTAAAAGAATAAGATTGAGCTTTGATGGAAATTAAAAAAAACCCAATCAAAATCAAAAAAGGCCAGCTACTGAGATCCCAGGAAACTCATGACAATAGTGTTTCTGCAGGATGCATTAGTAAAAAATTCAGAAAAGTCTAAAATATTTTATAATTTATATGGAATATACATACCGCTGAGTATGAGGAATTCTTTCTGCATGAAAAGCCAGCAAGTGGCACCTCATTAAACAGGACCTAGACTTAATCTAACTTGGAACAGATAAAAAAGAAAAGATTCATATGAAGCTACCCTGCCTGGGGGTTTAATCTCAAAGCTTTTGAGTATAATGAATGAATTAAGTAGGGCAAGTGATTAACAACAAAGAAGCGATCACATAATAAAAACAGAAATTGTATTGAATTTAGAGCAATGTTTTCATTGTTTATGGACAGGACCCTGCTGAGATATTTTTTATTATTTTAACTCTTAAAGAATAAATAGGTAGAACAGTGTATGTTTTGCAGGTTTAAAATGGAAAGATATGGGGAAAGACATCCAGGGGAATATGTAAGAATGCCTAAATTAATGAAATGTTCTGATATCAATATTTGTATCATTATAAAAATATAATTCAATCTGTAGGAATCACTGGTATTTTAAAAAAAATACTTAGCTTAATGATATAAGCGTGGAATAAGGACCATAAAAATGATGATGCTTTAGGTGATCAGAGTGCTTTACAGCTGGTTTGCCCATCACACAAAATGGCATGAGGCACAGCTGACACAATGGATCATCACTTGAAAGATTGGCTCTGGAACTCAGACTGAGTCCCAGCTCTCTGGTTGGCAGGGGCTGTATAAGTGATTGAAAACCAGGCTTTCAAGGTATGTGTACATTGCAATAAAACACCCAAAGCTGGGCTGGTCAGCCAGTTTGGGCTTAGGGATTATAAAATTGCAGCGTAGATAGATGTCTCGGCTCTGGCTGGGACCTTGTGAGGTCCCAGATCCCAGGCTCCAGCCCAAGACCAGATTTCTATTTTGCAGTTTTATAGCCCTGAGGCTGGAGTCTCAGACAGCTGACACAGGCCAGTTGCAGGTGTGTTATTGCAGTGTAGACATATGTCCTTTTTCTAGAGAACTTTCTGCTTGAACCAGGGATAAGAACCTTGTCAAAAATGTTGTTTCTTCTGCAGTTGTAAATCAGGTTAATTGATTTGAATTAATTGGCAGTCAACTCCAGATGAAAGGCTAAAACTAAACACTCCACAAATGGTTATGGTTTGCATCTACGATAAGTTACAAGTGGCACTTTACAGACTAACAAATTTCTTTGGGCATAAGCTTTCTTGGGCTCCAACCCACTTCGTCAACTGCATTATGCCTGGAGAAATTTGTTAGTCTTTAAGGTGCCAGAGGACTCTCGTTGTTTTTGCTGTACAGAGACCAAGATGGCTACCCCTCTGGAATAAGTTACAAGTGTTTGCGTCCCAGCACAAATATTTGAGGAAAGCCTAGATTAGCATTTACAATTGTATCAACTGTTTTATTCTGACGAGGTTTGTTCTTATTGCCCACCATCCCACTGTGCTCATTTTACTACCAAATTATTAGTATTTCAATCAAATTAAATCTGGGCCACAAATTCTAATTTAGACAGACCCTGATGGAAACAGCACCCAGACGATGGTCCAACTAAAGCAAGGCTGAGAGTGAGACAGCTACGGGAATGTTTCTCTGTGGAGTTAACTCAGATGGTCAACACACATATCTGAACATGTGGTTTAGCTTAGCCCTGGTGTGAGCAACTATACTGGAGTATCCTATCTGACTTAATGTGCCTTCACTGCTGCTGCACACTAGGACTTTGGGGGACATCTCTCATGACTCTGTGTTGTAGGAAACTGGACTGCTCTTGGAGAACTTGTCGGTCTTTCTGGGCATATGGTGTGGGGGGGATTGTGGGAAGGCACTGGAAGACTATTGATACATCAGTAATTTAGCCTGTTTCTTCACTTCAGAAGGGGTAAGTTACAAGTTGGAGCGAAAGCATCGCTAGGATTTTAGCCTACAACCCCAGATATACAAGCTAGCCAAGGTTGAAAAAACTACCAAAACTCAGGTAAGATGGTTTTGTATTTGTGAATGCAAGAGCTAACCAATGAGCAAGAACCCAAATTCACTCCGGAATGAAGACATACCCTATAGGGAAGAGAGAAATTTGTGCAGCACTATGGTTAGCTGAGCAGAGCACCAACGAGGTGGATCTTTTGGGTATGTCTACATGGCACATGAAAGTGTGATTGCAGCACAGAGTTCTGTAAAACAAAGTAAGGACTTCAGCTTTTTGTCAACTATATGTGTGATGGCGGTGTGGTCACAGGCAGTCAATATTTATTTTGCATTACTGCAGTGTGAGCTTGGCTAAGTTTTCATGTCTTTGTGCCTTCATTTAGTCATGTAATAAGAGCTAGCAGAGTCCCTATCCAAACCCTAGAAAAAGGAAGATACATACACACATCACCTCTTGTGGCATTTTGTTGTAGCCCAAGCTGCTCCGAATGTTTGTTTCCCCAGCTGTAGTCTTCTTCGTAGGATTCCAGGTTCAGAATCAATCTGTCCTAGGCCTTAGCTTCTTCTGCCAGTGGACTCCCTCCTAGCCGATATTCAGAATGAAAATTAAGGAGCCACCCTCGGCACTGTGAGTCAGCAGACATTAACCTGCTGCTCTCTGCGGGGTTCTAACACCTGCTAGCAAGGTGAGGGTACAGTCCTTCACACCCTTCCCTCCCAACAATTCTAATACTTACTTACCTCAACTAGGCTATGTCTACACTTGGAAATTTAAGTCAACGTTAACTAATTTGACTTAACTAAGTCGACTTTAAGTCGACTTAGTTAAGTCGACTTAGTGCGTCTACACAAATTTTAAGTCGACTTTGGGGGGAACTTACAAAGTTAACCTAGAGTGTCCAAACTGGACACTTAGGTCGACTTCTAGGGGATAGGGGGAGCTAGAGTAGGTCCACAGGGGCAGGGGGACACCCCTTGCCCAGTGCCAGCGGGCTCAGCCTTTGCTCCGTTGTACATAGGTACAATGGGGCAAAGGTGGACAGGGACCCTGGCAGGGCATAGGGGCAGGGTGGGCAGAGCTCTGCCCTGCCCTATGTGGGGGTATGCCAGGCTCCCCCTGTGCCCCCCCGGCAGGGAGGGCATTGGTGCAGTCCTGGGGTAGCCCTAAGTCGACTTAGGGCTACCCCACGTCAACACTGGCTTAATTCGACTTTAAAAAGTCGAATTAAGCCTAAAGCCAAATTAATTCTAGGTTTAATAAAGTCGACTTAATTTCATTAAGTTGACTTTATTTTCCTTAAGTCAACTTAAGCAAGTTGCTTAAGTCGACTTAAGAAAACCGTAGTGTAGATGCAGGGTAAATTAAGTCGACTTAAGCAAGCTTAAATCGACTTAATTTACAAGTGTAGATGCAGCCCTAGCGTGTTGTGAAGTCTGGGACTGATTGTGTGTGTGTGTGTGTGAAGTTTTTGAGATCTGAAGAAGTGATACCTAGAAGTGATGTGCAAAGTGTTGATGCTATTTGTCAACGGCAGTCTGATTTCTCTTTCATTTTGAGAGAGGGAATCTGAATCGGCACCTCAGCACCAACTCACTTCCCACCCTCTGAGAAAGATCGGATCCAAAACGTGTGTCTCCAACTATTCCCACCAGGAGTAACAATCACCAAGTGTAATAGCAATGCGACTCAGTGCTATATTCCTAAATGGCCTCCAGTATTGTGGGTGCACCTGTTGTCCTCCTTCCATTAAATATGAAAATGAAATGGAAGATGGAGATTTTCAATGGCAGAGATGGGAAGGGGTCAATTCCAATTAATTTTCAGATCCCTTAGGATTCTTTAACAAATCCCAGCCTCAGTTATCTGCAGCTGCACCTATTAAGATAGCAAACTCTCTGGCCAGTAGTCCATATTGCAGGGACAGATAACAGCATCTATACTTTTGGAATCTGGGCACGCTTTACACACAATCTCCATATAGTGTCTACATTTCCTATCAAGTGAGAAAACTTCATTGTTCTTCCTTGGCCGCAACTTCTTTTTGAGCACATGTTGGACATGTACATTGTCTAAGCCTTGCACTTGAACACTAAAACTCGTAATGTGAAATGGATACGTAGATGAATAACTGAATGGTGCCTGTGCTATCTTGCATGCTGTAACAGAAAGACCCTCTGCCAAATGTCTGGAGGACAGAAAACTTGACAGCCAGGTAACCATCCCTTTCTCTTGCTAGATGAAAATTTCAGGGCAAGTGATGCTTTAGGAGCCAGCAGGTATCAAACAAGTTGGACATTGCAGCCTTTTAAAGGCATTTAATGAAGTAAAACTCTATTGTTTGCAGTGGCATTTTTCCTTCAGCTTTTACAAAAAGATCTAATGAATTCTCAGTGTGTTAGAAGTTTCTCTAACAAAAGGGAAACAAACACCCATGGCTTGAAACTTGAGATTTTGAAGGATAGGTCACAGAAAAAAAAACACAACTTGATTTTTTTTCTCTCTGCCTCTGATCAGCTCGTAGATTTCGTTTTCTATGCACTGAGGCATTTCTGGATAAAGCAGCAGAGAACAGGGGCCATAACTGATGCCCACAAGCCTCAGCAGATGTGATCTCTTATAATGAAGCATGTGGGCCTAATTTGGCATGACTTGCTACCAGGAGGGTCTTCTGCAGGGTATCTTACTAAATCTAGGTTTGGCTGGCACCTGTGCCTTATTGAAACTGGCATAGCACCTTGTGAGTGGGCAGAGTGCCACCAACAGATGGGAATGAGAGTAGATAGCAGGGGCTGGGGCCTTTTCCAGGAAAAAGAAAGTAGTGGTGCACACCTACACGATTCTCAGGCCTGGATTAGCTTTGATAATCTAAACTAGCCTCTGTAGCTAGAGTCTGTGAGATGTTGGTTTGAATGAACCAGGATGTGAGATCTGCGGGGGGAAGTGGGCAAAAACCAGCATGTTGCTCCTAACTGAAGCAATTCCCAGAAGGATGTACCACAGATCTCAGTTAAGAGAGATTTGCAGCCTAGCTACCTTTTCAGTAAGCTACATATGGTAAAAGAGGTTATGATCCACAGCTGGGGGAAAAAAGTATATTTAACAACAGTATTATCATTTGTGGATCAGATATTAGTCAGTATAAATTCGTGTCACTACATAAACTTCAAAGGAGTGATCCCAATTCATACCAGCTGAGAATCTGATCTAATAGATTGAAATATCCTGATGATTTTCAATATTCCATCAAAAAAAAAAACCACACCCTGATTTTTTTTTAAAAAAGGATATTTATATTCAGAGTGTATGAAGAAATATTGAACCAGATTCTCCCCTGATCTCATGCAACCCCATGTAAATCTTCCCCACTGGAGTTGCATGGAGGGTAAATCAGGATAAAGTTACATCCATTGTACCTGATGCTCCTGTTTTATCTGCTTAAAATCTCTCCAATAACTTCTGTTAGCACATTGATCTCAGTGTTTTTATGTGGGCTGACATTACAAAAACCCTCCTAATCCTGGTAACCCCAAATTACCCTCCCAACCCTGGCCACCTATGCTGCCTCAGAAGGCTGCCTTTTGCTCCAAGGACCACAAAACCTAAAGATTCTGAAGCCAGATTCAGACAAACATCTGAAATTCTTTAATATTCAAGAATGAACTGAACAGTGCAGATTAGGCATGGACCGAGCAACCCCAAACTTCTTGGACACTGAAATTCAGTGATTCTCTAATGCAAAACTGTCCTCAGAAAAAACTAACAGCCATGGAATTTGGAGATTCTCCATCACATGGTGTTACAACTGTACCAGATCCATCTAAGCCACATTATTGCCTCTTACCTGGGTCAGTCATTGTCAAACAAATGCTACCTACTTCAAGAACCATGCATGTCTGCTTTAGTAGATGTTTGGCAATGGCATAAATGTATGCTGGGTAAGAAGCATTGATGGAAATCTGTTCTTTATTTCTTTCTGTTTAAAGAATATTCTTCTATACACATCTGACCAACAGGACATCCTGGATGACAACATGCACAAATATGATCTGTGTAAACTCTTCCCTTTGTAAATATGACCTGAATGTCTATTCTGTCTTGTGTGTGTGTGACATTTAATATACATATATTAAATAAAAACAATTCTTGAGACTTCTATATCCACCATTCCTTAAGAAAAAGGAAATATTTGAAATTTTTAAAGACATTTTGTTTAAACACAGTATTTTCTATAGAGAGAGTCCACCTCATTTTACTTTAAACGTAGGAAGATAAATACTACAGATTGGAGATCCATGTCATCAGCTGGTGTAAATTCATGACTCTACACTACCACCACCACCTAACTCTTACATAATGTTTCTCATCCACAAAGATATGCAGTCACCTAAGCTGAAAATCTGGTCCTACGTGTATCTGAAGAGATAGTGCTAAATTTTACTCACTTTACTCATGGAAGTAGTTCATAGTGATTTCAATTTGACTAATTGTCTGAGCAAGAGAAGCAGGATGTAGCATATAACTATCAACTTTTCAAAAGAATACTCATGAGTAAGCAAAAGATATCCCAGGATTGAAAGGCACCAGCTTTTAGAGAACATACTATATTGTGAATAAGGAAAGTACTCATAAAAGAGTTTTCTAATAAAACATTGTAATTTGTGAGTGTTGCACATATATTTTTGTAACTTTGTATTCTTAAATGTGGGGATGGTGATTTGCACAATATTCATAGAGTAAAGGTTGAAAACACTAAGAACTTCTTTGCCCTAAACCAAATAGACCAATTTATTCTGTCTGGCTCTAGTAAAAAGTATCATTAGCAAACAGGGGTAAGAAAGAGTGTAAGAAAAAGATTAACTCTAATGGCACGTACAAGTGGCTCATCATAATACTATTCTAACAAATTTAATCTACAGACTATCAAAATTGTAGTCATATATTCTACTCAGCATTAAAGCAAAATAATTCTTAAGGAAGATAATGCACAACCAAGTTAGTTTGCTATAAACTTGGATAATTTTTAAAGGTACTAAATTTAAAGTGAGATATTTATGTCATCCCTCCATATTTTTGTAGTTTTAAGAGAATCACAACAAGTACTGTTTTCTCATTGTTTCCTTGTGCTCCCTCAATGGTCTGTCTGTATCCTCCTGTGGTCTCTGGTCTTATATGTAAATTGTAACCAATGTGGGACAGGGATCATCTTTTTGTTCTGCATTTATACAGTACCTAGCACAATGGGGTCATGATCCATGACGATGTCTCCTAGGTAACACCAAAATAAACCAACCAAAAATAGCAACCACATTGTCCCTGAATATCGGGGAGGGTCGGGATACAATGTCTCAAGGAAGTCCCAGCATTTCCTCTGTCACTTCACAACAATCACAATCCAGGTCTGTAATTAACAGTAACAGCCTGACATAAAAACATGGACACCTCAAAGCTAAGCTCATTTTTACTTTGCAATGCAGACAGCATATATTGCTCTGGGACTGTCTCCATTAGTGTATATGTTATATTCTGTATTCTATTGCCTTACAGTAGATTTATTTATATTTAACCATGTCACATGCATGAAATGAAACAGAATGAATAGTGCACTGAGGGACTCAAGAAATGCCCCACAGGCACAAGTTTTATAAACAGTTGTATACTATTCTGTAACAACATTTTAAACTGTTTCAGATAAAAACTTCCCTGAGTGACAACATCCCCAGCCTCCTATCAATGCAACTTTTATCGAGTGAAGATTTTGTGCGGAGTGGCTAGGAAAACAGCTTAAGCCTATGCGCTTTTAAATGATAAGCTGAATGAGTGATCATTCAAGCAAAATAAAGGACAGAAGATGAGCCAGATTTTCATGTATGGATGCAGTAATGAAAAACTAGCTGCTATTTTTTCCTCTCTTTAGCTCAGATGTGTTTATTTCCCCCCCCCACACACACACTAGTGGGTTTTTTGTATACTAATATTTACAATGCAAACAATCCTCCAAAGGAATTTGGTTTATCACTCCAAAAATAGTGTGATGGAATTTCACACTAGTAAAGAATAAAACACAATGAAAACAACCGAGCGTATTGAACATACAATGTATCAGTAACTGATAAGCAGAGTTGTATACAACTATACCAGGAGAAGTTATGGAATTCTGAAAACAGTAGACCTCTATTTATTAGGGTACTAGACTTAAACGGAATGATGAGTGTCTGAAATGTGCTCCTGGCAATTAGTAATACAGTGTTTTTAAATACCTTTTCATATAAGGGAAGAAAGTCAGTAAATCAAATTCTCTGCTGGTAATATGTCCTTGCTCTGCAATGTCTGGAGAAAACAGGGATCTGGATGAAAGCTCCCTGGGTGTAGGCCCAATCTGGATAAGGCATAGGTGAAGTGTGTGGGAAAGGGAAGTATTCTGAAGAATCGACAAGACCTAGGACTGCTCCTTCAGTTGACAGTGTCTTCAAACCTTTGGCCAAAGTGAATCATTATCTTACTGTTCCTACTCCTGGATTCCATGTTGACAAAAAAGTACGAGAAACAGTCTCTCGCTACCAGCTAGCCAATAGACTGTGTCCTTCCCTATCAGGTGTGGACCCCTTTTATAGTTCACTTTTTCTTCAGTACTCCCAGTCTATACACTTGCTACTTATTGACTATGCATGAGGTCCACTTAAAAGCTTTAGTTAGAGCAGAACATGGCTATTCACTTTCATAGTAGGGCAACTTGATGAGCACATACTATACTTGTATTTAATAGCACACTACCCCCAACTTTGATGGTCAACAAAATATTGTTTTTACTTGAGATGAATAAAAGGAAATAGGAATATGGGAAAAAGGAAATAGCTATTCAGAATCTGATCCTAGTTTTTGCGACAGTTTCACAGTACCCTGTGCCTGGGCTTACTGTGAAAAACACATTTGACCTGATCTAAATGTGACCTGATCTAGATGTGACCTGATCCAACAAATGTGGTCAGAATGTGCATTTGAAAATATAACATTTTTGATGGTCTGTAAAATAAATGTGTTAGGAGATGTGTACACACCTTAAATAATTTCTGACCTAAGTAGCGATTGCTTTTACTGAGACAGCAGCATCTTGGTTGGATATTAGGAAGGTTGGATATTAGGAAAAACTTTCTCATTAGGGGGGTGGTGAAGCATTGGAATGGGCTATCTAGGGAGGTGGTAGAATCTCCATCTTTGGAGATTTTTAAGGCTCGGTTAGACAAAACCCTGGCTGGGGTGATTTAGGGGGAGTGGTCCTGCTTTTTAGCAGGGGGTTGGACTAGATGATCTCGTGAGGTCCCTTCCATCCCTATTGTTCTATGATTCTATAATCTAAAACCAAGGGGAAAGAGTCAAATAGGCTATCATGTTCCTTGGGTTTCTTTTAAAAACTCTGAAAGAGGAACTTTTGAAACATTGTTCTTTCCTCAAAAACAAAGACAAGAAAGAATAGGATTAAGGTGAAGAGAAGGATTTCTTTGAATAGATAAAAGCTAATTATATGTTTTCCATGACTCTTACTGGAAAATGGGATATGGAATAATGCAAGTAACCTCAATTTTTTCAGGCAGTGTTTTAATAGACAGCTCTCTTTTAAGAGATATCAATCTTAAGACTGGAAAAGGGTCAAATGAGAATAAAATTGTACCTTGTAGCAGCTACAGAAGCCTGATAAAGAAGGACAATATCAGGTTAGCTCCTAATTTTCAATGTCGCTGTTTCCAGAAAAATAAAATTTGATAATGAACATACTACATACAAGCTGTGCAGAGCAGATCTCTTTTCCAAAAATGCACAGAGCAGTAGTAAAAGCCAAGCCTGGCCTCAATGACATCTGTTGTGGCAAATGCCATCAAATGCCATCTTTTTTCTTTTTTTTTTTTTTGGTCACAGATCTATAATAGTTTTAACTTTTTAAAAAATATTAGTTTGTCTATGGCATATCAAAGCTGGCACAGCAGGACTGACAGATGCTTTAGTTTTACCTCGTCTTCAACTTACATGGCTTCTCATTACACTGTCTACAGCTCGGCACATTATTCTTCTGGTTTGGAAAGCAGACAAAACGCCATCTGTCTCTGCATGGTTATCAAAACTGATACTGTAATGTGGAAAAAGTATTGTCTGAAATGGTACCCAACAACTATATAGTAAAGTCAGTTATTCCCATTAGAGTATACACATATATAATTTTCAAACTACCATGGCTATTGTATTGTATGTACACCTGAAGGAATAGCTGGCCTCTGATCTTTCTTGTGTAAACGTTTCTCTCATGCTATTGAAACGGCCCGATAATTATAGGCTAAAATGAAAAACAAGGTGGTTTCTCAATCACTTAGCATCCAAGGTCACTACAAGTAGAGTGGGTATTAATTATTTTGTTTGTTTGTTTTAAAGGAAGATGGTTGGATAAAAGGAGGTGAAAATGTTAAGGGAAAGGAAAGAATAAGGTATCTTCTTTGTGGCTCAATATGTAAACTGATTGTTCCTGTTGGATCAATCATTCACTAAGGGAGCTCCCTTCCAAGGCATTAGAAAAGAGAAAGAAACACTAAATTATAGAAATGCAAAAGTAAAACATAAAAGGACAAGTCAATCCTGCCAGGCATGAAGCTTTGCTTCTGCAGAGTTTCTCCCTGCTAAATACTATTATTCATTCTGACTACCAGTGAGCCGATTGGAAGAGACCTGCTTTTTCTCTTAACCAAAATCCACGTAGCAGATAAAAACCATTTTTTGCATTGCATTTAGCATTCACACACCCACCCGAGGATGAGGTTTGGCTGACCACAAACTTGAGTATGCATTTCAAACAAACAGGAAGGTCTCTTACTGACTAGTGTGAAACTAAGTCTCTATATAGAATGAGCACTCCACATCACTAGGCGAAATAAATTAGCCTTCATCAAACGTACATAGCAACTTTTTTCTGGTTTTATAGATTGGGGTACAAGAGCACTATCTGTTTCCGACAAGAGAATGGTTATGCTTACGCTTCCTTTTTGCTGCAGCTTTGCAACCTCAAGACATGAGAAAGAGTGTATACTCTAATTCTTTACCTAGCAAAGAGAGGGTAATGAATTCTATTTCCAGGGTGCCCTAGAGTCTGGAATACAGCATTGCTGTTATACAGTGAGAAACTCATGTTCCGACATCCAAGTGAGCAAGTAGACACAGAGTTGATTGTGCAGGGTATGCAACACTAAATTTTAATTCACATAAAACTATCAAAAGAATGTCACATTCCCTCTATCTAAAAGAAATGTGGTACTAAGTGTTCCTTCATTCATTCCAAAATGGCCTACAGTTAACAATACTTCATGTCAAAAAAATCCCGAGTCCATTTCTCCTGTCAATTCAGAGTTCATCAACTTCAGTGGGTTTACTCCTGACTCACACTAGTGGGAACTATGAGGTCTTCTGTTAATGTTGTCAGAAGTGTATTTAAAACCCTCCAAGGGCGTCAGAACCTTAACATGAGAAATGACTAGAATGGATTGAATTTTCAGTCCAAAAATATCTTAGACAAAAATGGACTTTTTTAGAAAGTGGCTTTTAGATAGAAACCTTGTTTTTCTATATATCTTTTTAAACAGACACCAAAAGCCAACAAATTTTCTAGATTTTCCTAAAACCCACCCATCTCCATTCACATTTTTCCTTGAAATGGTTTTCTTTATTATAAAATTTCTCATAAAACACAGATGACTTTTCATACAGTTCTAGAAGTGGATGCTGAGGAGAAGAAATCATCTTGCTGTATAGAGTAGCACTATGGTGAAGGCCTTGAAAGTAATGTTTCTTTGGGATTTGTTCTGCGACCTTTTAGGGTTAGATCGTGGCTGATCCTATGTACCAGTATAAGGGAATAAGGAGTCCTAAGGCACCCCTTTAAACCTCTGAAGCAGAACAGCTCCATCCCCACCTTAAGCAAGTAGGCAGGAAAGGGTAGGAAGGATGGAAAAGGGGTGGAGCCTCTTATCTTTTTCCTTCCAGGCGACTCCATTGACAGGACAAAAACTTTCTCCCCTTCATTCATGGCTAAACCATGTCATGATCTAGCCTTTAGACTAAGATCTTTGCGACAGGCACTTTGCCTTCCCACCTACATGGATAGCGCTAGAATACAGGTAGCGCTACATAAATAATTCTAATTAACATCACTCACTTTGGGTCTTATAACTAGAATGAGATCCACGTCAGATTTTTTTGTACTATTCTCTGTATTTCCCAAGCAAGGGGCTAGGGGGATGTTAGGCTATTTGGAGATATGGTATGTTCTGTCAGTTAGCACAGCATGGAGTTAGACTGATTTTTGGTAATGAAAACATCCTGCTAAGTATGATGGAAGTTATCACCGCCTGTTTTACAACTAGTGTGACTCCAGGCAACAGCCCTCGTGACCGTAACCCACCAAAGTAGCCAGGATTAAAGAAAACCTCTGAAGTATTAGGCTAGGAAATAAAAATCCAATTGAAGTGTTTTGGAAAGGAAGGGTTCACTCAAGCTGTGGAAGTAGGGTGCATAAGCACTCAAAATAAACGGCCTCTTAGCCCCAGCTATCCAAACCAAAACTAAAACCAAACCATCGTAAACCAGTAATAGTCGATCATAAAAAAAGCCAAGCACACATGAGGAAAACGATGTATTAAGAATAAAACTTATTCCAAGAGTCACTTTAATTGACTCACCCCTGCCCTGCCTCGCCCCTCCGCCCCCCAACAACTCCATGCGTGAGACCCTCTCTAGTGGCACAAGAAGCTATGAGGTTCAACCTTCCTTCCATCAGCCATGTGGTCTTGGAAAGGAAATGCCTCAAAGGAGTCAGCTAGAGACTGAAGCCAGCTGCAGAAGTGGTTCAAGCTGGAATTTATGGACACAGGATGATCACAGATTACTCTCTGTGGTTTTTATTCTGGACCATCTCTCCCCCATGCTGACTGGATGGGAAGGTAGGAGGAGACGAGCAAACAATGACCTCTTCCAACCCCCAACTTCCTTTGTCTTTCCTTCTAGGCAAATCCTTGCAACAGAACCCTTGTGCGTTAAATGTCTAGCGGTAGTGCCATTAGTGCTGCCTCCCAGTGCATAGGTCTTGCAGTCCAGGCCCTCTTTTAATCAGATGTGTGGTGAGGTGGGTACACAGCTTGGATAGGGCAACCCAGGCTTGCAAACTCAACTGGGATCTGACCCAGAGCCCTCAGAGGGTCAACAGTGCCTGGCTTCCCAAAGTTACCCATGCTGGCTCACTCCTACCATCTGCTTTTCCCCCTCAGCTACCAGCCCAATATAAGGGAAAAAGGAAAAGCAACCAGACCGTCAATCTCAGTTAGGTTCAGCATTATTCCTTTGGGAGGATTCTACAATGGCTTTGTCAGGATAGGTCTGTCCTCCCCCTCACCCCAGATTTCTTCTTTCTGAGCTCAGTCAATCTCTTTTCAACGCCTTTTCCTTTTGAAGCATGCTCTGCAGGGTGGAGGAGTGGACCTATCGGGGCCAAGGACCGTTCTTTAGTCCATTCTGTCCCAGTGTGGGGTTTGTGCACCTCCTCATAACCCTCCACACATAATGTTACTGAGAGGATTTAAAAAACGAAACAAATTATGGAACTAACATGACCTTTGTGAGCCGTTGTGTGGGTTACTCTACTTCTGTGCTCTGCTCCTTTCCTGACCAGTCTTGTCTATTTAGGTAGTAAGCTCTTTGGTACAAGGGCTGTCAATTATTCTGTTTGTATTGCACCTAACTGTAGGAATTTTTTTAAAAAACAAAACAAAAAAACCAGAAACCAAAATAAAAAAACCTCTTTTAAAGTGGCTTCCCATGAGTCCTTAAAGCCACAGATCAATAATGTTTTGGGTTATTCCATTTGTATTTATTCACTTTTTTAGGTCCTGATTATTCACGCTTCACTGAGCATTTGTCAATTTCTTTTAACCCTCTAAAATCCTCGAAATACAAGAAACTGAAAATACTAGAGGTTGGTTTTACTCTAGAAAATGAAAGCTCACCATGACGGTTGGGTTCGGAATTTAAGAGAGCAGAACAGTGGAGCCAATGACTCTAGAAACAGAAATAATCCTTTAAACTCTGGAGTAGAGAGGGAAAAAATAAGGAGAAAGCAAACAACTTCAGATTGTGTTGCAGTATTGTAATTCTGTTGGTCGTAGGATAGGGGTCGGTAACCTTTGCCGGCCCCCATGCCAGCCCTGCCCACCGCACCCTCAGCAGGTGCTGGGGGGGAAGGGGACAGGGCCAAGGACCCCTTCTCCCTGCTGGCCCTGCCCCCATGCGCAGGGCTCCTGTCCCTTGCTGGCCGCACTCTCCAGCAGGGGACAGGAGCTGTGCGCACTGCAGCTTCTTTTCCCTCCAGGCCCTGCTCCCCAGCAGGGAACTGGAGCTGTGGCATGCAGCTTTTCTGGCGCGGGGGGGGAGGGGCGAGTGGGGCAGTGGGGGGAGCCTGACCCCGTCCTAGGATACATAGAGGGTGAAGTAATACTTCTTATTGGATCAACTGTTGTTGTTAAAAGAGACAAACTTTGGAGTGTACCCAGAGCTCTTCTTTATGTCTGAAGCTTGGAAACTGTTGGTGTCTTTTACCAACAGAAGTTGGTCCAATAAAAGATACCATCACATCCACGTTGTCACTCAGCCTGAAAGACAAGATGCGTCTATGGAACTTATGGTCCCCACTACTGCATAGTATACCATGTAGTAGCTGAACACTTCACAATCTCCAACGTATTTATCTCAGACATTGATGGTAATCTAAGACCCATTTTCCAGTCATAAATAGGATGAAGCAAGGCTGTATCCTCATTCCTCGCCTTTTCAGTGTTTTCTTCTCTATGATGCTAGAAGAAGCTCTCCACGACTCTCCAGATGGATCAATATGCTTTCGCACTCACAAGCTTTTTAATCTCTTGCCTAGATGCAAATATTAATGTCATCTACACTGATGACTGTGCCTTGAAGGCACACACTGAAGCAACGCTACAAGATCTTACAAGCCATTTTGTTGTGGGGGCTCCTAATGTTGCCCTTACCCAAAGCAAAATAAAAATGGAGGCTATGTTTCAGTCTTAAACAAACCAAGATCCATCAGTAATCTCAGAAGATACCATGCTCCAAGCGATCAACTTTCTTATCACAGCAGCATGTCAAACAATGAAGCGACAATCAGCCTAACAAAGCCAGCCCAGTGCTCTGCCTTTATCGTTGAATCTGGAGGCAGCACAGAATCTATGTATTGACACAAATCAAAGTATGTAATGCTGTTGTCCTCAGAACATTGCTCCATGGGTGTGAAACATGAACCTGTTACCCATGGTGCATTAAAAAGCTCGACAGTTTCCATTTGCAACATCTATAAGGACTGCTGGGCATCAATTGGCAGGACGTGGTCTCCAACATGGAAGTGTTGGCAAATGCTGTTTTGTCTGATATTGAGGTTCATTTGATTCGCACCGAGCTAAGATGGACTGGATGCATGAGACCAGTCTTATCAAAACGAATTCTATAGTTTGAATGAAACTCCGGCCACCACAAGCAGGGTGGGCAGCTGAAAAGATTCTCTGAAGCAAAAATCTGCTCAAGATGAATATTTCTGACTCAGTCGTCAAATAGCTAGCAACTGACTACATTGCATGGTGCAAGGACGGGGGGCACGTGACCTTGAAAAGAACCATGTTGCACAGCTGGAAGCAGAGTGCCAAATACAGAAACATTGTGCAGATCAGTCACCGCAACCCGGCAAATGTCTCTGTGGTCCATGCTGTAAGTAAATGTTGTTCTTCCTGACTTGGTTGGTGGAGCCAGGCAAATTGTGAATGAAAACAAATTGCTCAAAATGGGGGAAGTCTATGGCAGGGTAGAAAATAGAACTCCTGACTCTGATGCTAGTGCCTTAAGTATTGGACCATCTTTCCTCATATTGACCTTTCCTCCCTTCTCTGAAAATCAACATACCCTAGAAACAGTAGACTGTAGAACCACTCCTGATGAAACAATTTAATACGGGCCACACTTTCTGCACGCTGATATCATTTCTGCATAACTATGACTCCCTGGACATTGGTAAGAGTTTTGACATTGAAGTCGGTGTAGGTAGGATTTCACTCTTGGTGATTAAATGTGCAATTGCTGTCAATATGAGTGCAAATCTGTGTGTGCAAACAAATATGGATCTCAGGCCTCCTTTGAAAATTGGGCTGCAAATCCAGAGCAGGCTCTTTCCTCAAAAGTAGATTTCTCCTTTCCCTAAAAGCAATATCTTTCTTTAAAACAAACAAACAAACAAACAATAATTAAACACCACTTGTGAAGATACTGCCCTTCCCATGAATCATTATGTTTTTTCCAAGGATGGAGGACTTCTTCAGTGGCCAAATGAGAACCAGAGGAGCTTCACTCTGTACCTGCTGCTGTATGCTAACATGGAAATAAGTCTTCCTATTTTCAGAACACATTGCCATGCTCAACTGTCAGAAAGTGTTGATCTCCATGGTAACTGGATGGTTCTCATTAGAATACTGGGACCATCTCCTTTTTCAGAAGGCTTATTTGTCAGGCTGTCTATAAATACTAAAGAAAAGACCTAGCGAATCAAAGAGTGATTTGGATTTTGCCTGTAGACTATCATCAGGCATTTATCTGGTTTTGTCCCTGGAGTTCTTTCACCTGCAATAAATCTATTGTAGGACTGGTGAGTGATTCCTTCTTTCACTCTCCCCTCTCCTCCGATCCCAATACTCTGATTTTCTCATTTTTACAAATAAGCAGATCCATAAATAAAATGACAAAGCCGTGGCACAAAAGCAGAGCTGAATCAGCTAGACCGCAGGAAGTTACAGCTTTCTCGTATTTGCTCCTTACAACAGAGAGAGAACGTAATTAGCCAAAAGGGGGGTGGAGATAAGTCAGGATTCCTAGGCTGAATTTCCCATCTTGCTGCTGGTCTGCAATGGTCATAAGCAAGTCACTCAGCCTCTTTGCATTTTAATGTATGCTTTTGTAAAATAGGTGCTGAGAGGTTTAGTATTGGGTGCTCAGAGAAGTGAGGGTGCTCAGTAAGGGTGCTCAGAGATTTAGTATTGGTACATCTGTAGCATTGGTACATTTGCTCTGAACTTTCTCCATGAAAGGCACAATTATAAAGTATGTAAAATGACAGTTGTAAGTCAATATTTATTTGACTTGTATTTTGACTTATTGATCCCTCAATAAGTCCAGTTTACTTAGACAGGCTGCTTTCTAGCCCTGTGTGTGCTGAAGCCCTTAAAGCCTTCACGCATTACTGCACTGCAACCGTACAGTATGATAGAGCTACTTAATCAATTAACAGGAGGCTTAGACTTGGTGTGTCCAATTGCCACTGAATAACTGACAGATTTATATTAATTCAAAATAGTCACCTGATATTTGAACAAGAATAACTAGAGATTTCAAGTTCCAAAGGGGGAGCCGTGTTAATCTAGGTCAGCAAAACAAACAAAGAGTCCTGTGGCACTTTTAGGCTATGTCTACACTTGTAAATTTAGGTCAACTTAGCTAAGTCAACTTAATTAAGTCGACTTAAAGTCAACTTTGTTAAGTCGACTTAGCATGTCCACACCTAAATTTTAAGTCGACTTAGGGGGGACCCTACAAAGTCAACCTAGAGCATCCACACTGGATGCTCTAGGTCAACTTGTAGGGGCTAGGGGGACCTTGGACAGGTCCACAGTGGCAGGGGACCACCCCTTGCCAAGTGCCAGAGGGCTCAGCCTTTGCCCCATTGTACCTGGGTACAATGGGGCAAAGGGGGACAGGGATCCTGGCAGGGCATAGAGGCAGGGTGGGCAGGGCTCTGCCCTGCCCTTTGGGGGGGCATGCCAGGCTCTCCCTGTGCCCCCCCCCGGCAGGGAGGGCAGTGTGGGAGTTCTGGAGAGCCCTAAGTTGACTTAGAGTCGACTTAAGGCTACTCCACATCTACACTGCCTTAAGTTGACTTAAGGACAGTGCAGTGTAGATGCAGAGTAAATTAAGTTGACTTAAGCAAGTTTAAATCGACTTAATTTACAAGTTTAGACACACCCTTAAAGATTAACAAATTACAAATTTATTTATCGCATGAGCTTTTGTGGGAGAAAATCCCACTTCGTCAGACACTTTGAAGATTTCAATGGCATTCCAAAAAAAAAAAAAAAAAAAAAGTCTGGTTTCAGAGACCATGAAAAGGAAAAGCTGCATGCTTTCAATACGTCCAGAACATCTTAAAAGATGTAGTCTTTTACCTAAATCACAAATTAGACCTTTGAAAATGGTATTGAACAAGTCATTAAAAATAAAAAAGCAAGAAGGATGAATTTCTAGGCAACAATGCCATCAAACCCATTTTTCATTGAAGAAGCTTCCTAAACACCATCTGGAGAAAAGAGTGGGGGGAAAAACCTTTTTAAAAAAGGTGTTGTCTGTCCCATGAAATAATTAGACATGATTTCTAATGGCATAAGAATCTACAGGGCATATTTACTGATATTAATTCTATCTTTCAGAGCACTGATAATAGAGAATCAGACAGTTCAGCTAGTAAGGGCTGGGTTCCAGCCAGAAGAATGTTTGGTTTGACAACGGCAAGGACTATTGTATCTTCCAAAAGGCTCCCTGCAATCCACCCAGAATAAGGGGCAGCTCCTACTTATGTTACCTCAGGAACAGACTTGGGACTGAATCATGACTCCCTCATAATTAGCACCCTACTCCCCATAGCTCCATGGGGCAAATCAGCTTCTCCAGCTATTTTCCTGGCACAGCTTCCTTCCCCATCCATGCTGGCCCAGTTACATTAGTTGTAGTGAATAGTAGCTGTGCTCAGACTCCATTCCTTCCCACCCACCTCTCCCATGGTGGAACCCCCATCTCTCCGTGCAACTGCCCAAGGCACAGGTGGCTCAGGCAGGAGATTAGAATGGCTCCTTATCCCCCGGAGCGGGAACCTGAGTCATGAGCTGCCCATAAATAAGTGTAATTTTGACTCAGTGCTCCACTTAGAAACATTTGCTCACTGTTCTCTATGGAAACGAAACAGAGTGCCTGGCTTACCAAAAATAGCATTTCCAATTCCTCAGCAAGCTATGGACATGGAGTCAAGAAGAGATGGGTAATAAATAATAATGATAAGAACACATATAACACAAGAATAAGAAAAGATGAAGAGTCACAGCACAGCTATAGTGCATACAAGCAACTCAACAACAAAAACTAAAAATGATCAATAAATCCACATGCAGCTGGCAACGATGCTGACCTGCTCCCTGGATGTGTGTGTGTGTGTGTGTGTGTGTCTACTTGCGCACACGAGAAGTTCTATGCCCACAGTGGATATGCCAAATTGCCTTTTTGGGGATTGTTTAGACTAAAGAAACTAGCATGTAATGAAAAGTCTGGAAACCAAAGCAATTGTTTCCACTCTCCGTTTCCCCCAATATTTGTTCATTTCTGGCCTGGAAGCTCTCTTTTTTCCCACAGCAGTCGGTAACTACACACATTAGGACCCACTTTCTAAGGTAACAATGGCAATCTGGAGAGACCACCCCCTGTCCCCTTCTCTCTGTCAAATCTTCTGCTAGCAATGCAAATACTTCCAATGACAGCAGTGGGACAGGGTTTCTCATCTCTCCTAAGATGAAGAAAGAGCCTGTCAATGAAAATTGGATGGCCAAAACCCTAAGGAAAGATCTTCCAGTCATGTGCCACTTGTTGCTTAAAATGTGTGGTTACAGATCCCTTATAAGAGGGCTACAGATGTGTTAAACCCATGCAGCTCAAGTATTTTGTTTAAAGTGGGCAAGGGAAACACAGTGAAGTTCTCTCTCAAGCCTACAGTTAGCACCCTGCACCCCAAAGGAAATGTACCAAGATGCTGTGACACACAGAATACACTATTATGGCTATCGCATAATACAAAGGCCTAATTTCCCCACAGGATGATCCCACCTCTGCGTGTTCAATAGAAATCATTATCAGTGTCACAAGAACTTGATAGCACATGTTCACCCATTCAGCACCCTGGCCAGCACTCACCATTTAATGCACCCATAGCATGCGTATCACACGTAGCCTCAGAATCATGTTATTCTGTTCAAGCTAGTACTGTCTAGTAAATATACGGTGTAATTAACATATACATTTCTCAGAAGTTCCCGGGAGCTTTGTCTTTGCTAGTGGCAGGCTCCATTGGATGGGAGTGGCTTCTCTAGTCCTTTTTGGGGATACTTGTGAAGCACCTGGAGACCTTAGTGGAGATCAAAGCCCCATTGTGCTAGGTGCTGTACAAACACATCATAAGAGACAATCCCAGTCCTGAAGACAGGGGTGGAAAACAGAGGTAAAAAGAGGTAAGGTAGCTTGTCCAAGATCACCCAGCAGGTCAGTGCCAGATCAGAAACTAGAACACCAATCTCCCAAGCCCCGGTTTAGTACCCTCACCGAACTGGAGTTTTTAATTAGTAAAAGTGAATTGCTGCCAGCTCATACTGAGGAGGGTGGAGTGAGAGACTGGTAGATGTGTCCCACTCTCCTCCTTATGTTCAAGTGATTCAACTGGTACATACCTATGGTGGGATGGGCTGAAGAATATCCCTGATTAGGGAGGAGGCATTTTTAGACACTGCTGCAGTCAAACAGTTACAAAAAAACCTACCCCCCAAACAACAACAAAAACCCCAACCAAACCAAACAAAAAAACCCAATAAAGAAACCCCCAGCAACCAAAAAACCCAACCAACCCCCAAAATCCCCCCAAACCCTACAATGTGATCTAAAATCAACAGTCAGGATTAAGTGCAACTGCAAATAGACCCTGCTTCCCTGAAACAGGTAAAGAAATCAGAGGAAAGTGGATGTTTGCTTGATTTCCCTCCCCCACTCCCTGATTATTGCTCCTGGACCACAATATAATGCTCCTGTGTCATCTTTGCAAGGGGAGGCACATAGCATTGTAGGACAACAAACCACAGAACTCCTGGAGAGAAAGGATATCAGCACCACACAGCAACATGGACTTACTGCAAAAATCTATCTGCTGAAGAAAAGGTTGAGACGTTGCTTGAGAAATTAACTGTGCTGGACAGCAGAGATAGTAAAAGAGAATTTCATCTGGATGAAGCTGATGCTAAAAAAAGGAGCAATAAAGAAAAGCCTGGAGAGTTAACTAAACACACCAAAAAAAGGTATAAACCAATATACTGGCAGAAAGAAAGTTATAAACCTCGCAGAATTTGATGATAGTGAGGAATCTACCAGCGTTAGGAATCTCTAATGGAAAAGGTACTTGAGGAATTGCCTGGATTTATGGAAGAATGCATTCTCAGTACAAGCACTTTAAATGGAATCGCTTCAAAATTCCATTTTTATAAAAAAAAAAAAAGACTGCAAAATTCATGTATTTAAAGTTCTATAGGAAGATAATAAAGGCAACACAATCGTGATCTTATTCAGCATCAGAGAGAAGAGGAGGATTTGAAATACGGCCATAGCCACTGGGGGCAACAAAATCATAATTAAAAAAAAATTCTCCAGATTTCAGTTTGATGTACACAGCAAGGGAAAAAAATCTTTAGTGAAGTCTTCAAAGGTGGATGCCTATATCTGTATTTACCCATCAGTAATGACAATACTCATTTTCTTTGATATTCATTGCACAACTTTTAGTTTGTTGCATACAGATGACATATTTAATCTAATTAGAAATAATATTTTTGTCCTTTCCTGAGACTAGAAAAGAAACGTCACAAATTTTGTAGACTATTTAAAGCATAGAGAATTTTCAGCTCCTTATAGCTGTTCAATTGCTAAAAAGGATTTGAACTTTACATAACTAATTCTTGAATGTCTGTATTTGAATTCAATCATGCCTCTAACTTTGTTTGATTGACTCCTGTCCACGCTGAGACTGCCCCAGAGTATGTCACAGGAACCTGTCATTCAACATCAAGAATTTGCACGAGACCCCCAGCAAAGAACATCTGAAAGGACAAAACCCAAGAGAATTTCAAAGGTTGAAAACAAAAGAGCCTGAACAGAAGGGAAAAAATTCCAACCTAACTTTGATTAAAGTATTCTGTAAAGATTGTTGGCCTGCAAGGCAAAAATAAAGTTTCTCGCTGAAATCAGTGATGGTGTATGAGTAGAGAGAAGTTTTCTTAATTGGATATTCTTGAAAAAGTCATTTAAAATCACCACAAGCTAGATTGTCATTTGAGCACAGTCCTGCATTTTGGGTGAAAATGCCTCCCAGAATCCTCAGTGAGTGAGGGAACCTGTAAACTTCTGCAGCCCTTTAAGGACTAATCTATACTAAGAAAATAAGTGTAAACAAGGGGTGTCATGATTAATATTGCATCACCCGAAGGTTGATCACAACCAGCTGCTTGGGTTTTAAAAATTCCTTTCTCCGTCTACACAGAATGCTAAACTGCATTTAACATGACATTAGGACACTAGAACACAAAGTCTTTTTCTAGGACAGACAAGCCTATTGTGGTGTGGTTTGCTCTCCTCCATTGATTATGCGTACAGCCATGACTCCTGCTAGTCCCCACCTCATCGGGGACACATTGCTCCCCACAGGAATCAGTCTCAATAACAGCCTTACAACTCCCCCAAGCATAGGTGCTGCAATTCCAGCCAGCCCTTATCTCCCCCATACAAAGCAGGGAAGATTCTTTACATTTCACCCCACAAATACTGTAAGGCACATGGCAGGTAGAACTTGGCCCTATCATTGCCTCCCTTCCCCCACCAAAAAAAAAAATGTGCCAAAGTAGCCTCCACTCTGGAAATTACTTGCATCTGTACTGAAGGTCCACTTATTTCATGTCCTCTCTCATTGCAGGACTACCACATACATCTGGGATTTTCTCTCCACTTTCCAGCTCCCTTAAATCTAGTCACCTATGGGCTGTCCTCTTGCAATTGCCTTAGATAGTCCATCTAAGGTAGGAGCTGTGTCTTTTTTTTTTCCCCTCCATGGGGTTATATTCAATATTAGATAATAAATAGTGTTAATAATAGAAACAGCAGTTGTTCCTGGAAGATGAAACTTGGTGGAGGCATGGGACTGGCAGTCAGGAGATCTCATCCCTGCCACCACTTTACTCGGATCTTAGCCAAATTGCTTGTCCTCTTGGGGCTTCAGTTCTCTCCCATCTTAAAATGCTTCCCCCTCTCACAGGGATGATGGGAGGCATAATCCATTAGTGCTTATAAAGTGCTGTGAGATCTCATGAACAACACCTAGAAGTAACAATGGATTAAATTCAGGGCATACAGGAACTATCCTTGCGATGAGGGGTGGGAGGCATGCAGAATTTCAGGGACCAATGCCCTGAACAAGACGGGGAGTGTAGTTCAGTGAGAATTACCAGCGAACATCTGAATGAAGATGGATGGACTCAGCTTGAGCAGAGGAAATAGAAGTCATGTGGTTCAGAGGCCAGACAGAGGATCTTAGCAAGAGAAGAGAGAAGTTAGCAAGAGGCATTAGAAAAATTTAGGCTGGGAGAAGAATGTCTTCAGGGGTAACAGGAAAACTGCTGCAGGAAAATGGCAATCAAACCAATATTTCTTTCTCAGCCACATTAAAAATCCCTGCAGAAAAATCCCTGCAGGTTTGAGTTTAATGTGCTGTGACAATGAAGAAACCCCTCCTCATTTAAAGCTGCTAGAAGGAATACAAGAGTCACCAAGAAAGGGGGCATTCATGCCTTTTGTGAGTTACCGGTTAGTACACCCAGTATTTCTCATGCTACCTTAGATAGCATATAATTGTTCTAAAAAGGCTTTTGCATAGAGCATTCTGAATGAGAATGGGTGTAAAAAAAATTAAGCTGTCAAGGGAAGGGAAGAGCCTGTCTCATGGCCAACATCAAGGTTTCTTACATTACAAAAGGAGTCAGTTTAAGCTGACTCATATAAACTTTTTACACTTGAAATAGACACAAAGACTGCCCACCTCATTTCTCAGTTCAGGTGTGTAGTCTGAGTCCTTGTGGGCTTTGATATTCGGGGGTAGTGGACGGAGACTGCCCCCTGGTCAAATTACAGAGATCCACTAACAGTGTGCGTTTTGCAGGTGCACACTGAGTTAGGCTTTGAGATGAGCTTAGAAGTATAAAGAAGAAATAAGGAATACAGAATAAATGGATGAAAAAACACAGTGTGAACCAGGCGGCTGGTCAGAGCCTGAAGAAGGGAAGGAAACCCTGTGTTTTACTTAGTTCATAAGATCTTTGGAGTAGGGACTAACTTTTTGTTCTGGGGTCCTGGTGCATGACTAGGGTTCAGAGGGGCTAATAATAATAGTTATGTTTGCAGGAATGCAGGGGAGAGTGAGAGAGAAAAAAAGAGGGGAACATAAAACAAAAGAGATATGAGAGCTGCAGAAAGATGCATTCACCACTTGGGTAACCACCTATGGGAAAGCAATGCACTTTCTAGTGTCCCCTGATGACCATTGCTCTGGTCCTGGAGTGGTCTGCCTCCAACCAGGTCACATTTTAGGCCCACACATCCCAGGTGGAGAAAGATATCAGTGAAAAACAGTCCCATCTCCTAACAAAGGTCTCTCAGCCCCAGCTTCGTGCTCCATGGTCCATACACTTCTGTCTCAGGCCTCTTTGTCATCCTTACTCCTCCCTTCATGGTTTCACGCCACCTTCCCCAGTGCCTGGTAGTGGAACCCAGATACTCCTACTACAATAGGTTCAAATCAGGGACCCTATAACCAACAACCCAGGTCTGCTTCTCCAAATACCTTACAGCCACCTCCCTGGGCTTCCTCCTATTGTATGCTCTCAGTAGGTCTTTCTCACAGCCTCTTCACATTCCTCCATCTTTCGAAGCCAGTTCTTCAGGCCCTCCCCTGGAATCCACCAATGCATCTTATATAAAAAGTCTAAATGTAAACCAGTTCTGACCTCCTGAGGCTTGATCTTTCATGTTCTCCTTGCTGTCCCTTTACTGAATGCCTCCCAGGGCTTTTGCCCTATTCTTTTATTGGGGGCACTCCCCACCAAGCCAACTCCAACCTCAATGGCTGTTCTGTGTCTCTTCTGGTCTCCTACCAAACTTCTTAGAAGAAGATCCCAGGGCCAATTCTCTTAATGAGCTTCTTCTTTGTGGCTCCTGGTCGCTCTGGTTCCAGAAGATGCATACAGAGCTCCTCTCTAGATCCCTGCCTTCTCAGGGCCAGATTGAGACATGCTGAGACCCTAAGCTATGTCAAGATTCCGAGGTCCCATACCATAAAAAATAAAGAGAAAGAAGTGGATTACATTATAACAGAAAGGGTAATGAAAAAATAAATGATAAACCGTTATATTTGTATATATACATAGGCAAAGATGCAATGAAAAACAATTAAACATACATCTTGTAATAAGCATTATTTGCATTATCAACTTCAATTATGATTAATCTTCTTAGTTATCGCTGACATATTTAGAGGACCTAAGTCACGGCTTACTTGCCTTCTGCCTAAATCCAGCACTACACCTTCTGCTCCAGACTTCCTTTCTTTATAATTATTGCCCAGCAGTTTCCCCCACCAGGGCTTTATCTTTAATTCAGCCTGCCTCACTCTTCAGGTTCAACCAGGTAGCATAACTGACCTTTCAGGATCATCTTAAAATCCTTTCACCCTATCACAGGAGCCTAAAACCTAAAGCCATGAAGAGCACTTTAGGCCTCCTTTTTTTCCCCACAGGAAAAGCATGACCCCACATTGAATGAGAAGATGCTGGGGCAGTGAACAGCTGAAGAGATAGATAAGTCAAATAGTGGGCTAGCAGACTGAGCACTCATGATTGAGAGCCAAGATCTTCCATGCTCTAACCTCAGCTCTGCTATTATTGTGTGACCTTTGCTGAATTTCTTAACCTGTGTGGGTCTCATTTGTTGTCTAGAATAATTTTTGACAGTCTCAGAGCACTTTTTATAGTGCTTTGACAAAACTATAGATACACTACATCTGATAAACACATTATTACTCTCAATGAGTTGGGAAATATTGCAAGGGGGAGTGGGTTTAATGAGCAAGTAAATAGGGGAAGCAAAGCAAAACACTCAATGAACCTCCAAGTGAATTCTCTTGTCCTTAAGGCTGTTTTTTTTTTTTTCTAAACCTGTATTTCAATTCTACTCAAAGCTTTCTGCTGCACACTCCACCATCCTCTGTGACTGACACTCAAGCATTATACAAGGGAGTTTTGTCAGCAGGCACTCAGAGAAAAGTGAAGCTGGACATCTTTGAACAAGTGTGCACTCTTGAAAATGACCATAATTTACTCAAGCCTCTTCCATTGATATGAATAGGAGCAAAATTTAAAGATAAGCCTATAGGAAAAAAACTCATTTTCTTGTTCTAAAAAACCCTTACTTCTTTCCCTACTGTTTTTGTGGGAAGAGCAAGCCCCAGACATCTGACTGCCAGCTCTCAATCATTCTGTGACTTTGACCTACGATACATAATAAAGAACAACCACACTTCCACGGGGTAGCTATTCAGAGACATTCAAACTGGTGCAGGTGAATTGGGTTCCTTCCCATTTTTTCAATCCCTCCGTCTTGGCCAAAGAGTTTCTTCTTTTCCATCTGCTCTTCTTGTTCGCCCCCTCACATGTACATCGATCACTATCACCATGAATCAAGGCTACTTCAAGGTCAGTATGCAAAAGGGCCCACTTCTTGTTAGTACCAGATCATGGGACACAGTCCTGTTTCTAGCCATCTTTGGGGCAACTCCGTGTGGCATCTGGGGATAGAGGCGTATGCATTGGGAGCTGGTGTCTAAATGGAGGGCGGATATATGTGCAAGAAGTCTTTTAGAGATGTTAATATTCAAGAAGGAAATTTGTCTGTGTGCCAAGAGAAGATGATATGAACAAGAGAGACAAGGAGGAAGCAGAGGGGATTCTTTAGGAGAAAGCAAGTGTCTAGAAGCCAGCCATGTGATCGCACTGTCCAGGAAGGAGAAGGAAGCCATCTCTGATTCCGATAGCCCTAGAGAAAGTTAGCTCCAGCATATATTTCCTTCCTGGAAATCCTCCATGTTGCCAGAGAAGCATACTATACGTAGCTGCTGCTCTTCAGCTCAGTCCCAACACGATCCTTCAAGTTAATGAATATTTAACCATGCACGATTCATGTGGAGAAGCACTGAGAGCCCATGGAGAAAGGAACATCATGCTTTGTGGCTGTAATTCCCAAAAGGTAAAGGCCCTTGTAACTTGTTTTCCTCCTCTTTTGCTCCCCTTCACACCTGTAATGCAATGGAGCATTTATCCTAGTGTGTTTGAAAAGAGTTTTTTTTACTGAACAGTGATACAAACAAACAAACAAACAAACAAACAAACAAACAAACACTCTTCAGCTTGAAAGGAAACAATTGCCCCTTAGTTTGAAAATGCAGTAAATTCTGCAATCTACATCTTCAAACACAGAATAATTGTTACTTAATGCCTGGAACAATAATTTTCCACGGTAAAACTTAATTATATTAATATAAAATGTCATATCTATAGGTGATATTCCATCTAAACCCTCTACCCCAGCTAAGAGAATATTGAGGCTGCACCGTTAAGATTTTTTTTTTAAAAAAAGACCATTTATTTTACTTTACTTTGTTCCTTATGTATATGAGTTATGATAGAGCCTTTAGTGACAGGATTGCACAGTATTTACTGCCTACCTGAATGCTCTGCATTGCTTGTTTATTTACTTAGGCCTTTTCTGGAAGATGTGGTGCAAGTAGGAACTGGGAAGATGTGCCATTTTTGTACATTTCGTTTTGTTAAGCACTACAGACGTACAATTGGTGCATTATAAATCACAATAGTAAATTCATTTGAAGACTGATACTGGTAAAATATTAAATATTTATTATTTGTGTTACAGTAGGGCCTACAGCCAAATCCCCATTGTGCAAGGTGCTGTACAGACAGGGAAGAAAACTGGCGCTATCCAAAAGAGTTTATCATCTTAGTTGCATGTATAGGATAGAGGGAAAAAAATTTCAATCCCCCGATATCAGGTTTAAAAACCAAGTTCCTTCCCACAAACATTAAGCTTTCCTGTAGCTGTCTTGAACACCCCACACCCATTAAAAACCAAAGACTGTTAGAAGAAAGATTGCTGCCGTACACTGATTTAATCTTATATAAAAAAGTCCAAGCAAAGCAAGAGAAAGGCCAGATTATTTTCGTCACAAAGTGAAACAAAAACAATGAGTGATTAATCAGACAAATACTCTTGAGCTTATTCATTTCCTCTTTTGTGATGTGATGTTTACTTCGTTTCCAAATTATTTTTACATTATGCCACCACCAAAACCCTCTCTTACTAAGGCCCACACTATAGTAGAGTAAAACATCTACCAGCCAAGACAAGGAGTTTAAACACAGCCTGATGCCCCATTGACCTATATATTAGGGAGTCGGTGGGGGAGACACCACCCCAAGAGAGCTAAAAACAACAGTGGAACCTGAGATAAGGAAGCGCTGAGAAAAACAACAACCACAAGTTCTCATGGGATGAGACTTGACTGACGCTGGAGCAAGAAATACATGAAAGAAACAAGTGAACCGCACCCAAGAAATGACAACTTCTGTTCAGTGATAAAGACTCTGGTAGGCTTCTGCAAGCTTGCTTTCTGGCTCAGTTATTTATATCATTTAGGAGCTCACCGTTAGAAGAATGGTCTAATAAAACAAACAATAATAAAACCTGGAGGCAAAAAATTGTTGGCAATTATTCATTTAATCCTCATTTTAAATATATACAAAGTACAGCAAGCGTATGCTATTAGGAAATCTTGGTGAAGTAGGAGTCCCTCTGTCAAACCAATTTATAAATAAATGCAGATTGGCACACTGGTACAAGGTTAAAGCCATACAGTTCAAATTCCAATGGATCAGGAAATGTAGAATGAAAGTTTCTTTCAACTTTGCGAACCCTACCACATTGCACTTTCTTGGGCGGGAGGGTACTGTATCGAGTTGCAAAGAAATAGTGCCATACTAAGCATGTCTTTATAAGTGATCAATTGAACAAGAAATCCAGGACTAGACAGTTTGACAGATGTACAACACTGCCATTTTACAGTATTGTGAGAAACTGTGATAAGGTCAAGCCATGAACTGCACCTCTGGATCTGAAATTCCCCCAGTGTAGGTGATGAGGCGGTGATGAAGGTGATGAACCTTAATGTTTGAATTCTTTCTGTGTGAATTGTGGTCCCTAATATCATAAAGTGTACATTAATTTTAATTTGCTGGGTGTGAGTTAAGAAAATTAAAGGGGGGGAGGAGAGGTGAGGGGAAGAAAGAGAAAGAGCTCTTCTGATCCTGGGGGGGAAGGAGGGAAGAAAAGACTGTTCCTTCAGCCACAGGAGCCACAGACAGTTCCCCTCCCAAAACACCCACATTTTTATTTCTGTGCACACCCTGCTTTAACTGGTGTTTATGGTATTTCAGGCACTTCTGTATTTAGAAGCCACTAATAACATGAAGATTTAACAAACTGATTCACATATATACACCCCCCCCACCTCCCCCGGTACCATAAAGGAGCTTTAAAGTGAGCTTTAATTCACCTAGTTTAAGGATTTTTTTACATTGCCAGAAAGTATATTGTTGATCCCGGCCCCCCCCCCCCCCCATGTGCAAACGCACCATTGTTTTCAAGACTAAATGATTCCATTTTAGAGAAGTCAGCGCTCAATTTAACTTGGATGAAAGCAAATTCCTTTGGAATTGTGTCAGTCTCTTAAATATGAAAAAATGCAAACCCAGATCTTGGTTGGTGGGGCTTTAAAACCCTTAAATGATGTAACAAATTGACTGGCGATAGACTCCTTGGAAGGATGAATCATGTTGATTGCTCACACACTAATGAGCATGCGATGGTAGATACCTTACCAACCTTCTTATTTGTCTCATTCTCAGTTCCCTGAATAATTCCCATGAAACTGCTCCTCTCCCCCCTAACATAACTAAACAAACCATTACTCTTTGCAGTTATTAAAGATATGTGTGATTTAATAAAGGATTTCTCTAATATAGTCCTATCTGGTGGATCCTACAGTGAAATTGTTCTGAGATAATATCATCTCAAACTCCAACTGATCAGCTAGACAAAGTCAACATTGTGACAATTCTGCAACATGAAATAGAAAACAAAATGAGATTTGAACGTTTCCGCTCTTGTTTAGACACCAAAAGATTACAGTAATTAGCAAATATGGTGAGAAAAATTATGAAAAAATAAAAAGGACATGATTCCAATTCTGCTGCATTTCAAAGTGGCTCTTTAACATGCAGATTAATCTATTTTAAAACAGGGTGAGATTGAAAGTCAATACTTTAGTTTACTGATTTTGCACGATGATTACTTATTTACTGGATCTGAAGTGCTCTGCATAGAGTTACTGATGGAAAACAGGCTTTAGGTTTGTAATCTGAACATTGATAAAAAATTTAAACTGAGCTGAAGTCAACAATAGACTGCTGTACTTGCTATTAAAATCTGTTTTATATACATTTGTTCTCAGATACAAGGTCAGAAATAAAGTAAATGCCACACATTGTAAACTTTATTTACAACACACAATGTTTTAAAGCAAGACATAGAAGGAAAAAAATGAAAGATTAAATATCTCTAGTATTTAAATATTCTAAAATTAAGTGACATCTTGTGAATATTGTCCATTTTTTAGGTTACATTCAAATGCAAGTTTGAAATGTTTGCTCTCTGAAGAATCAATTGACAAAAAATAAGCTACTTCTACAAGTACATATCATGCTTGCTTAAAATCAATCACTTTAATTCCACACCGTTTAATGTATTTGTGGTGCAGACATAATCCTTTCCTCATGCCAGGCTTGCTATTAAACTCTAATCTCACAGTGCTCTCTACTGGTTATAATTTATGTTAAAACACATTCAATATCCACAGTACTAGAAAAACGTTAAGGCCTGTACTAGAATGTACCTAATCTATGAATGTGTATGGGGATGGGACTCTAAAGACACAATATGGAGCTGAACTGATGGCTAAGCATAAATGTTAAGAGCAAGAGACAATGTCTCTTAATGTTACATTTCATATGATGCAGGGAATGACATATCAAACTAGATCCTACTGAATTCAGTGCCAAAACATGCAGCTTGACCTGGCTCCATGTTATTTTGTACAGGCCCAACCATGCATACCTTGTGCACCTATATACTTTCCTCTGAACTCAATAGGATGTGGTGGTTTGCATGAAATACACAGGCTAGCTCTAGATAACATCCACTTCTTTTCTCTCTTCGGACTGTCTTGGCTGTCCAACCCATGAAAACCAAGGAGGTAGTGATTTATTTTCACAGACACTACAAAATAATTCACCAATTTGACACTTTTAACAACCAATTTATTCTCCCAAACTGCCAAGTACCAGTATGAGCCTCCAACACAATTTAACTACTCTGTGTTCTAGCACTAGTGGTTTTCCTGTCTGCACACAGCTTTGTAGGATGTTTAGTAACCACAGCCTACAATGGTGCTGCTAAGCCTGACCTTGCTTTTCACTGAAGTCAGTGGCAAAATGCTCATGCCCTTCAATGTTGGAGTAGCCAGCTGAGACAGGAGCAGATGCAGGCTAGAACAGGACCAGCATGACTAGAAAGCAGAAACATTGCCCATCAGAGAATGCTGTTGAGAAGACAGGCTTCCCTTTAGGAGTTTATATACCTGCCTTGAGATCATCTAGTGGGTCCTCACCTCTAGATTGGCAGAACCCTGGTTGTATGGCATGGATCCAATCAAGAAATCTGCTAGGAATTGCACACACTCAGGCTCAGGGATGATTACTCAGGTGTAGCCAGGCTCAGAGGTAACCCAGGGATGACTCATCTCACCAAAAACAAAAAACAAACAAACAAAAAAAACCCCCAAACCAAACAAACAGAAACAACAACAGGTGACTTATTTAGGCGCCTAACTTCAGGTATTTACCTTTGAAAATTGGGTTCCAGTTTCCAGCCTTGCTGTTCATGAGATGTCAGAATTTAAAGTGGTCTCCGGTTCACCAAATCAGGCAAATATACAGACCACACAGCCAGACTGATTTTCTGTATATGTTCCTAGATCAGACTCTAATTCCCTGGTCCTACCATCTTTTAGCCTTTTCTGTTTCCTCCTCTCTTTTCATTCCTCTTCAAAGTTTTCCTCCTCCCACTTGTTTGCCACTTCATTTTCAATGCACTCTTCAATCAGTCATCAGACTTTGATCCATGCCCATCTTCCTGACATAGCTAAGTGGCCTAACTTTTTTCCCCTATTGTTCTTTTCACACTTCTTTATTGGCTAATTTAGCCAATTCAAGGATTTCATGAATTGATAGCTAAAATATACAGGATTTTTTCAGCCTCTAATGTCTGAACTGATTTCAAATAATTTAAAACAATGTGATCTGGGATGAAAAATTGCATTAAAAGTTAGAGAATAAGCAACTCATAACTGAGATTATAATGGAAGTGCTGATAGATTCTTATTTGTTGCCCCCTTGTTATTGCTATCAACACAACAAAATAATCTGCCATGTTAATTGCTTGTCAACATATGGATCCCAGAGGGCCTACACATTTCTTAAGCCCTTTTACTGCAAAGCGGGCCCACCTACATGGACCTCTTACTCTCCCTGAGTTAAACTCATGTTTGATAGTCTCTGCAACACTTTTCAGAGAGCTCTTTAGTGAGGAGTGGGGCTCAGGTTGCTTTCAGGTTGGGCTGCTCCATGGTCTTTGTGTAACTTACTCAGCTCTAGGGACCAATCAAGTTCGAGCAGCCTATCCAAGTCTAGCCATAACACTGCATGCTCCAGCTCCACCTTCCACACACCCTCTCCCATCTACACCATGCTGAGAAGGGTGTCCATAGAAGGGGTCCTCATTACCACTTGCCTTCCTCAAGTCCTGTGCTGGGGCATCCTCTCCAGGTGCAGACAGGCCTTTTAGAGATGCTTTATGATACTCTGGCTCTTTTAGGTGGAAGAAAAATGCTACCACAGGGTGAAGGTCTCACCCCCTAAGTTCAGTAAGATATGGTCCACACTTATGGATCCCTTTGCAGGCTCACACACCTCCCAACCATCAGTTCTTCTCAACCGATGAATTCCGCCACTCTCCAACATGCATGGGGCCAGATCTCACATCAGCATTGCTTCCTAGATGTTTATGGAATGAATGTGATTTGGCCCTCACATGGTTAAGGCATTCTTGTTTCCAAATGCTTCTTCCTTGTGGAAGCACTAGATTCCTTTTGAAAACAATATAGGTTTTAAACTTTTCAGGCAATGCATTATTTTGCAGGGAGCTGCCTAAATGCCATTCCGAAAACCTGACAATGTGTAACTAAACATCAGTCACACAACCACCCCCGGTGCTACCAGTAGGTGGAATGTGATAGATTGTCTGGGAAATTTAAAACACATTAAGGAGCAGGCATTTTTCCTACTACCAGGAAAACAATTCAGGTTGGGGAATTTACTGCCCAATTATTATGCGGCCAAATATTTCCTTCACTTTCTGCTGCTCTTCCATTGGCACAACTACCTGGCATTTGGAGAAGCTGGAACTCCTGCCAGGCTGCTTGGCACGTCTTTAATTGACAATTTAGGGCAGTAAATTAGCAGGGTTTTTCATGTTGTTTTACTTCTAATTTTATCAGACATACAGCCACTTGGCATATTCAGCCGTACTCTCTCTTCCATGTAAGTTCACAGTGGCTCCATAAAAATGCCCTCATTGAAATGTAACTTAACTTTAAAAGAGTTACAGAAAGCAATGTGCTGCCTAAATGTGCTAGTGCGGCGTATTGAGAGACTGCAATTTCAGCCGTGCCAGTCATCTGGCATTAAAATATGCACCAGCTGTGAGTGTTTGGATCTCGATAAGTCAGAGAGTACTGGAAAGCTGACAAGATACTGCTGTGAAAATGTTTTCAGCCTCCTAATCTCTGTTCCGTCTCTCCTTTTTCATATTTTGCTACCCAGGTTGGTGTATAATGTATGAAGAAATAAATGCAAAATCCCAGGAGGATGTGCATGAAGTGACACTGAGTATTTATAGGGCTTGTAAGATAGAGTCCAGAACTGTGCAAGCAGCATCACGGCTTTGATGGGTTCTCTAAGGCTATCCTTTATAAACTGCAAATTTATTTTTTTCACAAGAGAGACACTTCTTATTAGCAAAACTGGGACACATACCTATGTCAAGGAGAGCAGAAGTGAAATTCAAAGCAGAGGTAGACCACAAAGCTACCATTTGCAAATAGAGGGTGTTGACAGAAAAGGAAAAATGTTTTGCTGATAAATCAGTAAAATTAAAACAAATAATTCTGTAAACCCTCTTTTGAACAAAGACTTTCTCATTTATTCACATCCACACTAATGCTCCTACTCAAGCAGGCAGATTCTAACCCGCTGAGGAGGGTAGAGCTGTCTGCTTTCCATCTGTTCTACTTAGTCAACAAGATGCTCTGGGCCTTACCCTGCATTTTTAGAATCAAATCTTCCTTTCCTATGGCAACTGCCTTCCCAGCTACGCAACAGGGGTGAGGGAGAGGGGAGAGCCTGCAACTGCAACTCTGGAACTCAGCCGGAGTCTTCTGTAGCAGAAAGCCAAATAGGGGGCTGTTTATATGGGGTGAACCACTGTGATCTTCATGGTGTTTCATGCTGTTTTGGAGTGTAATTCATCCCAATGCAGGGGGCCCATACAAAGCTGTCCGCACTATTTATCCCTTACGGTTAAATTCTGTGAATTCCTCTCTCCGTATGGAGAGCAGGAGATAATGTGGTCCCAGGGGGCTGAGAGGAGGCAGCTTTCCTGGAGCCCACCCCAGGAATTTTAGGAGCTGGGCAATAGAGGACCAAGATACTGGTGACTGCACAGGTTATTTCATCTTTCACCCAGCAAAGGGGAAGAATAATGCATATGGACCGGGTGGCTGGAATAGCTGATGTGAGTTCACTTCCATAGCACTCTGCAGCCAAGGAAGTGATGCTGACTGCCTGCAGAGTTCCTTAGCATCCAGATGACTTTCTTAGAGCGAACATTGTAGAGAGGATTTTGGCTCTAATACAAGACTCATTGGATCTTTAGGGATGTGGAAAGCTTCAGGGGGAACTCTTGTACTAGAGCAAATGCCATCCTTTAATGTGAACTACATAAGGATAAAAAATCTGAGTGTATCCCAAAGGAGCAACCATATACCCACTTATTTATAACAACTCCATGAATGCAGATTTGGCTAGCAAAGTACTATTTTGATACAATATTAACTGATATTAAGCAGTAGGCGGATACTAATTACAGATCCTGGCATGAAAGAAGCTGTCACTGAATATCCTTATTCCCAAATGAGCTACAGTGGGTAGAAATACAAATAAGCTAATAAATAAAAATATACACAGAACTGTCTGTCAGCCAAAGCACTGCTTTTAAATCAAAACACCATGCCCCAAATGCAAAGGCCATCTTACATAAAATTGTAAGAAAAACTAGGACCATCATGAATAAGGAACACTTTTGTGTTTCTATGGCAGAAAAGAAAATGTCTGCTTGTCCCCCTTGAGAAGCAAAAATGTAATAAATTGCCACGGTTAAATCCAAAGTAGTTTCCAATTTCAAGGCTGTGGAGCCTTCTAGGGAAAGCAGAGCAAACTAATGATGATGTAAATCCCTCACGAAGGATGCTGATGTAGCATTCAATGGAAACAAGGACTTGGCTGTTTATATCAGCGGTGATCTGGTTTATACATTCCAGAAGTATGACATTCAGAAATGGTAACTTTGATATTCATGAGAAACCTTCACCTGTTTACCAGTGAGTAAATTACAGCATGCCAGTCTCATTAATTAGTCCTAGTAAAATGTAATAGATGAGTCCATATATTTGCCTCTTACTTTAGAATGTCATTCCTCTACCTAAAAAATGATATTATGGGTGAGACTGGCAGCACTGTTTACTATTAAGGTTGCCTGACACTTCTCCATTATAAGTCCCTGTTTCCATTAGCTTAGAATTGTGAGGTACTAACTCTTTGGGGTTACATTTTCCAAGCTGGATTTCTGCCTCAGGCTGAATTGTTTTGAAAACTTCAGCTCTTGGGAACTGCTGGCCCTTTTCAGCAGAGAAGGATTTACCTTGTAAATGCAATTCTGCACTGCTGCAGGCCAAGTCAGGTCTGGGTCCAAGAACTGGGACTGAGTGTAGGAAGCCTGTCTTTCCGGCTCCTCATCTCCCTTCTGCTAGGCCAAGGTGGCATGGAGAAGGAAGCTGCTTGAATAGAATGCAGAGGGGACAAGAGCTGGACCTTGGGTAGGGCATTGGGGGAATAATTGAGACAAGAAGTCTGGGGAGATACTGGAATTGGAGGCTGGGAGGAGTGGGGAGAGAGAATCTGAAACTGGAAGATGTGGGGAGAAAGACTGGAAACTGGGGGATGGGATACTGAGAACAAGTAGGATGTAGGAAGGAAGTGTTGGGGGAGGGAAGAGCAGATCCGATAGGGAATCAGGCTGCATGGGGAGAACTGGGACTGAGTGGGTAAAGAGATGAAACAAGGAAATGTGCTTTTGGGGAGGAGGACTGAGATCAGATGAGGAGACTGGGAGCCAGTGGGGATGAGGAATTTGGACGAAAGGGGAAAAGACGACAGACATTGAGTGAGAAGCTAGAAAAGTGGGGGACTGGTACTGAATGGGCAAGGAGAGTGGGACTGGGATGAGATGCCTGAGGAGAAGGGGGAACCAGAGGTAGAGAAAACACAGAACTTGGGCAGGGAAGGATTGGGCAGGATGGGACAGAAGGGGTCAAGTTTCAGGGGGGGGGAGAAATGGGCATACTGTGCCCACTAGAGACCACTCCCTCTGGAGTGTGGAATGGAGCCCACCCTTTCTTTACTGACAACAAACAAGCATACTCTGTGTACACCACTATCAGTGTCCCATCTCCCTCTGGTGTTGGTCCAAAGAGAGGATGAAAATAGACTACTGCTAGGTGATATCTGTAGCGCAAGCGGTGGGCAACTCTTAGTGGAGCTAAAGACTTCAGCCATGCTGACGAGCCATGTGGGTGTCAATATGAAGTGTCTGATTTTTCAGCATTTGGGTTTTCTTAAAACCTAGAAAAAAATGACAAAAATGCATTAACTGAATATTATTAAAGTTGCAATTTAACACTGAGGAAATGCTAGAACTAAATTTCCGTATGCAGCTTTTATTTCAGTCCCCTAGGGTGGATGCATTGTGAGCCAATCTTTAATTACACAATCACATCCTATTTTTCCACTAATGTAGGATTTTTTTTCTGTGTATTATATATTAAGAGAAGATAAAGCTTTACTTATAGTTAAAACTGCATGAATACTGCAAATTGGCCCTAGATGTCTGATTATTTGATTGCGTTCACAAATCAGGGAGTTCTATCCATATATAAGTGTTACATTTGTACCCACAAATAGCTGTAAGTATAAGGGCACAATTATTTGCAGGCACAAAATGACAATGAGACTTCTGTGCTGAGCCTACAGCCTGAATATTTAGACCTCAGCTACCCTGTGAGTGTACCCAAGTTTGCCTGCATACAAGCTTTTACAGCACCCATACCTATTAATGCCAGAAAAGTGCTCATGGAGATTCTGCTCTTGTAACAGGATGTGCAAAGCTGAATGTGCTTAAGTGCAGCCTACAAGATAGATGCTTATCAGTGCACGCACTGGGCAAGACACTCAGCTAAGCTACGCTGATTGAACCCAGCAGAGGATCTGGCCCACTGGCAGCTCTAGACGAAAATGTTGGGTGCCTTGCATTAGTTCCATATGTGCATAATTAATTCAGGGCATTTTTGAAAGCATCACTCCTGCGTTCTGTTAGGGCCGCCAGGTTTTAAAATGAAGTCTAGCTCTTGCTTTGGAGCCCCTACTGGTTGGTGAGGAAGTGCATACTATAGCAAAAGTGCTGGAGCATCTGTCCTATCCACGAGGAAAAGCAATTCCACTAAGCTAACAGCTGTGAATGGTGCAGAGAATTTATTTTTCTCTGACTTTATTTTATATGACTTTATCCACTTATCTTTATTGAATACGTTTATTTTACTTTGATTTTATTGTCTTGTTCTGAGAGGGAGGGAGTTCCAGGTGCCCCACTGGTAAGAGTCCTCGGATATTCATGAAAACCAGAGATTCAGTCTTGGATTTTTTGCTTCTAAATCAATCAGGGGAGCTCTCCTGGAGGGACAAACCTTCAGAGCAAGGCCCAGTTCGTTTGTAAAAGCATTAGCAACATGGATTAACTGACAAAAGTGATAACCCCAGTCCATTGTTACTATACACGACACAAAAACATTCAGCATGGAAAAGTCAGAACCCTGAGCACACTGCTGTGATATAATAATGCACTGGCTCCTTGTAGGCTGTCAAAATCATCCCGCTTACTACCTGCTGACAAGCGAGTAGTGATTTACACTGGGACACAGAAGTGTCAGGATCACTGAAATTAAAACAAGCAGATATAGTATTTAGCTGGGTGACTCAGGTGTGTGTTGTGAGAGCAGTGAAGACAGACAGTGTGGCCAGGGTTATTTGTCATCAAAGAAAAGGAATTTATTTGGTAAGGTCTCTGGCTTTTATACAAGTATACATCCTTTACACTTGCCTTTCATCTGGTGAGCTCAGCTTTCTTCCCAAAGGCGTCTCTTACTATTCCCAGTTTTTACAGATGGGGAAGAATGCAAAAAAGATGTGAGGTGACTTTCGCCAACGTCGTACTGGGAAAAGTGGCTGATTTGGGAACACACCTGACAATTCTTGGCTCCCATTCCTAACCCCTACAAACCAAGCCTCTCTTCTGCCCCCCAAAACCACCGCATATTAATACTGTAACAAAGCTGTAGCCAATTACGGCCTCACAGCTGTCACTCTGCTGGCTAACATGACCACTCAGAACAGGATGGCCAGGTTGAGGATAGATTCCACATCCTCCTGCACCAAAATACATGCCTCTCTTGCTTAAATGAAAGTGAGATTCTTCCATAGCCATTATAAGACTTACGACACAGGTGAGGCATTCAGATTGCATCCAGGAGAGGACAGTAACAGCCACATATATGCTCCCCACAATGGGCCTTCTCCTAGGACTGCCAATAGCCAAAGGCCACCTCTCTCTGCAGTAGATCTTGGGACAACAGCATTAAGGCGGGGCCATCAATACTAATACCATGCGTCTGCTGAGGAAGCTTTGCTCTCATGATTTCCCAGCCATCACTTTGGCGGCGGTCACATAGCTGTGTGGAAACTGGATTAAGTTAATTCTGACAGGGTCAGCATTCATTTACTCCAAGATTCCCTATGAGGCTGGCGGGTGAGGGGGTAGCCACGCCTTTTTGCTGCATCCCAGTCTCTCTCCTTCCCCACATGGCACCAATAGAGGGGTTTCCACAAGGGCAGAAGGGAACTGGGCTCTCACTCTTCCCTTTTAACACAATAGCCAGGCTGCAGGCTCTCATGGAAGCAGAAGCTCCTGACAACTCAAATTGCATCTGAGCCTTTGGGCTTAGTTATTGATCTGAGGGGCTTATGTGGAACAGCATCCAAGTACCTCACAATCATGGAACAGATTTATGCTCTCAGCACCCACAGGCGGTACTGCAGGAGGGGAACTGAGGCACAGAGGCTATGTCTACACTAGGAAAAGTTAGGTCAACTTTGTTAAGTCAACTTAATAAGGTCAACTTTAAGTTGACTTAAAATCAACCTTATTGAAGTCGACTTAAAGTTAAGTCAACTTAGTCCACTTTGTTAAGTGGACCTAACCACCCTTAAGTCGACTTGAAGTGGATTTAAACATCCATGCTGGGCCTAAGTTGACCTAAGGAAGGGTTAGGTAGACCTAAGCAGGCTTAAGTCAACCTAATGGGTTGTTCTTATTAAGTCAACAAGCTTTCATTAAGTCAACTTAAGGAATTTCTTAAGTGGACTTAATGAAAGCCTAGTGTGGATGTGGCTTAATTTAAGTCAATTTAAGCCTCCTTAAGTCAACTTAAGTTGCCAGTATAGACATAGCCAGAGAGACCACATGACTTGATCAACATCACACAGGAAGTGGAACAGGGCTTTGCACCCTGGTCTCCCAAGGCCTACCCTAGTGCCCTAACCACTGAATCACCCATTCCAAGGGCCTGACCCACTCTGTTGGCGTTTGGGAGTGTATGTGGGTGGGTGCAATACCCAAGAGAACAACTGAAGACATTCAGTCTAGGAAGCTTTCAAGTGGTGCTGAGAGAAGCAGACTCAGTGATGACTCCCTCTCTGTTGAGGCCTTTTCCTTAGGGAATGGAACATTCTATCCATCCAGGACAATTGCCCACTGCTGCCAATGAGAGGCACCCTCCCACTGGATTTGAGGGCCTCAGCCAAAGCTCACTGGATTGGAGTGGTCTTTCCCTTGATTGATGGGCAGAGGGAATGCCAGCTGCCCCATTACAACCATCTCCTGTGCAGAAGCATTAACAAGGGCTACCTCACCCTAGCACATCAAATCTGGGGCAATCAAAACCTGACCTGTACAGCCTGACCCTGCACGCTTCGGAGCTAATGGCAGAGCATCCATTGCCTTCAGTGGGTGCACAACAGAGTCCCTAAAGCACACAGGAAGTGGTGGGCTCAGTTCTGGGGCCCTAATCTCACTATAATGCAATAGGAGTTAAGTGGGACAGCTGACTAAACGTTACAGAAGCACTGGCCATCAGACGTATACCTGATTGCTGTTAAAGAAACCAAGTGATGGTGGTACAGAGCAACTGATTCATACTAAGGTGTAGGCATGTTTGTTTTTAACCCCAAGAAGAACTCAGCATGCAAGGTTTTCAGACTTGATGCTGCTCTTGCTTGTCATTGGGGAAGAAAAAAAAAAAAAAAAATCAAATAAAAAACAATGTCTTTGTTGCTTAGAACTGTCTCCAAAAACATTACCTCTGGCATTAAAATTCCTTACACACAGCCTGAGCCAAAAAGTTATTTGGACCAGATTGCAATACTCATTCTTATCCAAGGCAGTACCTTGCTCCCATTAAAGACAATGGGAAATAAATCTGGTGAAAAACTCCTTGTTATGACCAAAACATCAGAATCCTGTCCTCAGGGTTTTGTTAAATAAAGTCCCATTACAGCCATTTTTAAGTTTACCAGACAAAGAAATATGAAGTCTGTTTCACT
Source organism: Pelusios castaneus (assembly GCA_007922175.1). Taxonomy (NCBI): domain Eukaryota; kingdom Metazoa; phylum Chordata; order Testudines; family Pelomedusidae; genus Pelusios; species Pelusios castaneus. Next base: position 9,312,009 of record ML685771.1, on the reverse strand, counting down.
TGGTAGGAAATTGATTCATTTCACATTTCTTTCTTGCATGGATAAAGATCAGGAATTTTTTCCCCCCCCCAGTTTCATCCTGAATTTCCCCCTATTCTCCTTCCTGCTCTTTCTACTACAAATGATAGAGCAGTGGGATATTTTAGAAGAGGAAACTGCTGAAGCTTCTTGAGTATTCCAGACAGATGATACTGGATTCATGCATTAGCCTCATCTTCGCCTGTGTTTATGTTCACTGCACCAGAGAACTCACGTTTTAGTTTTAAAGATGTCTCTCTCTCGTATGGACAAAAGAATCAGAGGTTGCCAGTTATTGTATATTCATGCTACCTGAACATCTTGCTTTTTGCTAAAGTTCTGATGCACAGGCAATATCAACATCTGTTTCAAGGATCTCTGTTGGAATTGCAGCTTCACGCAGCCAAATTGCTTACGCTTCCACTGAGGAAATGGTTATTTATTTTATGCTGCCATCTGGGCAGAGTCTAAGTAGTATGTTTTGTCATTTGGTGGTCTTGTTTTCAAAAGCTTTTTTTTTTTTTTAAAGTATAAAATTTGACACCTTCCCATAAGTAATTTCTTCTGTAAATGGCATATGGGATTTTTATAAATCAAACTTGTGAATAAGTGTTCCAGCACTGGTTTTCAATGTCAGAGTCAAGTCAAATATTTTGGAACTAAATTCAACCCTCCAATTGCAGGGGCTTGGATGTTTCACATTTGCACTGTTGAAAAGCAACTTGAAGCGTGCATGGGCCATATGTAGTTGCCTACATACTTATTGCAAGAATTTGCTTCCATAAAAGAATGTTCTAAAATATTCTACTGAATACTGAACCCAGGACCTCTGGAGCGTAAAAAGCAATTAAAACCAAGTCTGTACTTCTTGAGCTAAAGGGACACCTTAAGGAAAATGAAAGCAGTAATAGGCCCAAATCTTCCTGCACAGCCTAGTCACTAGAGAGGAGGAGAAGGGAACCATAGGTGTTAGCTTGAGTTCCACTAGCAATATGGACACACTCTAGACTATCACCATCAGGGCCTTTTTGTGATGGTACTCAGGGGTACTGAGTACCAGCACCTTTTTTCCTTCACAGTGATGAAGCCCCAGCTCCTGCCACCACCACTGGCTGCCCCTGGTCCCTGGCCAAGTACCAGCACCCCTTTTTTGGAAGAAACCCCCCCACAAAACTGATCACCACATCAAATCTGCTCATCAAGTCACTTCCAAAATACTGTGCCCTCACAGTCAAATATCCCAATTCTGGAAGCACCAGGAATCTTTCAAAGCCATTTAGAAATGGGAGGAAGAACAAAATGACAAACAAGGTAGAAACCCCTCCCAATCCCCTCTTGGACACACTCATAAATCCCATCATGGTATTTCAGGCAGCTGGCAATCATAGCCCAAAAGGGCAAAGATTGGAACCCTTTGTAGGCTAAAACCCCATTCCTCTCCACTGAATTCCCACATCCCTGTGTGTCTGGGGGAGGGAGAAGGTGTCCCTTCTCACCATAACCCTCTACTTCTCCACCTCCCTATCTCTAAAGTATGTGGGAGAGGGCATCTGTTCTTACATCACACCCTATCCACACAGTTCCCCTGGAGAAGCTCACTCATTTCCCCCCATCCCTCCAAGTTGAGGGGGGGCTTATCTCCCTATATTTACCTGCTCCATCAGTGATTTCCTGGGGAAGAGGAGCCCAGTCAGGGACAAGCCAGTGCAGGATAGGTCAGCTCCGCTCTGGTTGATATTGGATGGGGCAAGCAGAAGGTTAGAGTAGAACCTATGGAGGAAGGAGCCACTGACTGAGATGCCCAGCTTTCAAGAGCTACTGGATACGATATGTCCTTGCTCACCACCAAAGTGCCTTCTGCTGGTGATCCCATGGGAAACTGCTCTGGTGGTGCATCGCTTATCCTGTTTCTGTTCATAGACCCACATCTCCCTGCAGCCCAGCATTTGCTCCTCAGCACAATCCTCTAGCTGTCTCAGTCCCTGCTCAACCCCCCTTTTAAGGGTAGAGGGGGGCTTCAACAGTTCTTTGCCACTTATATCGGCAGCCACAGCAGTCCAGAGTTGGGTCCTTACTTCAGGGCCCAGCTGCATCCTGTCTGGCAACAGCCTCAACTTTGCTAACCAGCCCTTACTCCAGATCCCAGCAGCTCTTCCGCCTCTAGAGTCAGCCTTACAGTCCAACCCAGCCCTTGCTCTAGGACTCACAGCTGCTCCTCCCCTGGAGTCTACCACTGATCCAGCCAGAGTGATAATCAATTAGCCAGCCTTCTTCCTCTGAGCTCCTGAGCATGACTTCTCCCTCCCTTTAGCTGGCAGGCCTTCTTATATGGGCCTGCATGGTCCTGATTGGTTGCTTCCCTTTATGCCCTTCCGATTGGCTGCTACTCCTGTAGCCTCTCCAGGGCTCCATTAACCCCTTTTCTGCCAGAATGAGCTATCTGCCCCACCATGCTGGGACTGTGCAGTGTGGGTGGGGCTGCGGAGCCAGCTTTTCCTGCCTCACCTACTACTCCTCACAGCCCAGTGACAGACTAGAGAAACTGTGGTAGCCTTGTTCTGGTTCCTCTTCCCCAGCATTGGCTGTTCCCTGCTGTGTCCCCTGAAAAATATGCACCCCCAGTGGGGTGAGGAAGCAGAGCCACAGTATCCCCAGACCATGTCCATCCCTTTGCCCAGGTCTTTTATCACTCTTGCCTTTTGCCTCATATTTAAGCTGTCTGTCCTCCCCAACAAGTTCTGCTAAGCCCAGCCCCTCCCTGACTCTGTTCTTTCTCTTTGTTTGCTGCTCCCACTCAATCTGCACGCCTTTTCCCAAGTAGCTCCCCGCATGCCTTTGCCTACACAACCCCCTGAATTTCAGACTCCCTTTCTGACCCACACATCCCTTCTCAAAACATGCTTTGGCCACAAAAGCCTTAAGCCCTAGCTTGCACTCCCAGCAATAATGTGAAAACCTCAATCCCATGGAACCGATGCGACCACAGGCCAAAAATAACTTCCCACTCACTTTGCTGCCTGCTGCTGGGCCCTGCTCTGTACTTCGCCTGTACGGATAACGTTCCTCAGAGCAGAGGTTGTTCCTTCATCCCTGTCAGTAACGCACCAAGCAATAGCATTGGTATCCAACGAGATGAGGTGACGCCACAGTACCTAAAAGATCCCTCAGCTTTAACGAAGCCAGCGCCCTCATACAACAGCACCTACCTCTTCTATGGCTGGCAATAGGTGGCTTCCACCCCTACCCCTCCATCCATTGTTTCCATTTCCATCCCTCCCTCCCCCGACTCTCTCAAACAACACCCACTGTAACCCAGCTGGGGGAGAGGGGGAACCCACTACAAACTTTCAGTGCAGTAACAGCTAGGTCAGGACCTGGTAGGGTGTTGACAGGGCTGCATGGAGAGGTCCACATGAGGCCTGCCTGCAGATCTCCACACTGAAGCATGAGTCATTAGCCCCAGGGGTCCCTAAACTTTTTCAGTCACACCGTTCTTTACCCAGTCTGCACCCTCTGCCCTCAAGAGCCATGGAGCAAGACTGAGAGCCAGGGGCTAAGGCTGGTGCTGTGGCTGGCGGTGGGACTGGACCAGAGCCTGGGGGTGGGACACAAGTGATACCCCCTCCTTGCCCTCTGGGGGGGATGGGCTAGGCACCACCATGCTCCCACATTGTTCCTCCACAACCCCTCAGTGTGGTGCATCCAGTGGTTAAAGTATAATTTGATGGGCCCTGGAACCCTCCTAATCTCCAGGTCCCCTTCCCGTATTGTCTGGGCCCCCTTCATGCATGTGCGGGCCCCAGCCCAGGTAGGCATTTGCAACCACTTCTCAGTACCACATGCATCGGTTATCGCTCCATATTTATAATTATAATTTTTATTATATTTATATAATATTTATAATTTTATATGGTGTTTATGTCTATAACAATTATTGTCACAAACTAGCAAACACTGCATAACACAATAAGTATTGTGATTAACAACAGTGGGGCGTAGGACCTGCCAGCAGCCAGGGCAGGGCAGAACATATGTTCCACTGGATTTTTCTATTTTTAGGGGTCCTGGAACTCTGGCCCCTCAAATTTGTGGGCCCCGGAACTGTGTTCCGGTGCGTTCCCCCTTACTTTAACCACTGAGTGCATCCCACAGTTTGGGGACCACTAGGTTAACCCTCCTTTCATTTTCATGAAAACCGAATTCACTAAATTTCCCTGAAAGAAGAGGTTGGAAAGAATTGAAGGATACATGATTGGGTTCGTCCTCATCAATCACCTGTGTAATTGCTGCAGAATCAAATGGCCCCTTCACTAATCACCAGTGACAAGGAAAACGAGGTTTCGTTATTGATTAGACTATGTTTATAAAGCACTCTGAGGAGGTAATGTGCCACAGATGGGTTAAGTATTGTTATGATCTACCATCCTGTTCTTCCTTCTGATCAAGCTGCTGTACCCTCATTAGGCCTGATAATGTAACTGGCTGTGAATTTGCGCCCACAGTCTTTTAAGGAAGAGAAAAAGAAGTATATTATATCCCAACTCATAGGAGACAGCCTAATGACTCACAAGAAAACAAGATGACCGGGATGTCTTCATGTGGTCAAGTTTCTCGTTGCCTAAAGAAATGCTATTAAACTACAGAAGACTACATCATTAAAGTAACTGGAAGTGTCCTGCCTTAAACCCATAAAAAGGAAATTCTGAGTTCTAGATTAAAGTAGTTGTATACCCTTTAACTCTAGTTTTAAATGACACCAGCTGATAAAATCCCAATGTATTGTAAATATGTTGGCACAATATGGTGAACTGAGCATAGAGTTTTACAGCCAACTTTGAATTTTCTGGTTTGTATGCGTCTTTACAGATTCTTAATATATCTTTAAGTAGCCACTGTGGTTTACTTAAATTTTTTTAACTGGATGGGGGGAGGGTTTTTTGTTGTGGTTTTGTTTTGTTTTGTTATATGTAGACTATTTTGTTGAAGTAATGGAACCTCAGAATTGCCACAATAGATCAAAGAAACTACTTTGGGTTTTCCCTGTGCATTCTTTACTATGCATGTTCTTTCCCTGCTAGACCACATAACTCATTTGGAGCAATTATGTCTGGTGCGTAAATATCTGGGGAGGGGCTCTTTAATGTGTGTGTGTTATTGACACTCTAGACCAGTGGTTCTCAACCTTTTTTCCATCGTGACACACCTGACAGATGATGTTCCCCTACATGACACACTACAGTGTGGTGGTGGCGCTTGGGGTGGGGGCGCTTGGGAGGCTGCGGCACTCGGGAGGATACAGCAGTTTGGGAGCTGGATGGGGCCAGAGTCAAGTCAGTGCAGGCTGGTGCCCTGGTGGTCTGGCTCAAAGAGGCCAGGTTTATTTTTGTGAGACAGGGGTACCCCCCCCCCAGCCCAGGATCTCTGGGTTGCAGCCCCTAATTCGCTTTACTCCTCTGCCACTGGCTACTGCCCGTGTTGTGCAGCAGGAATGGGATGTTGAGGGCAGATGAAAGCAGCAGGGGCCAGGAGCCCCAATTTTCTTTGCTGCACCTCCTGGCTTTTCACGACACACCTTTGAGAACTGACACAATGGTTGAGAACCGCTGCTCTACACCATAATGGCTGCTTTGGAGCAATTAGTTTTCTTTGTCACAACCTAGCTGAGAGTTTTTAATTTGCAAGGTGCTGACTATTTTGAGGGCAGTTTATGGGTCCGGTAGGCTACGTGAACCTATGGTTTAAGCAGGGGTACCGGGACTTTTCTTAATACAAGAGTTCGTGATATTGCAGCCCATGAAGTACAAGACACCAGTGTCTTAAGAACTATAGGGGATCAGATTGTCAAAGTGTATAATCAAGACACCAGTCGCATGCATAAGGGACCATGAGGCTAGAGGGTAGATGTGAGGGGTTAGGATGGGAAGAGAGAAAAGTCCTTGTAAATTCTTTACTCGGCTCATCTAAAACACAGGCAAGAAACACCAGGGAACGGTCACACCTATTAATCATCTGCACCAAAACTAACTGCAGAACTTGGGTGGTTCTACTGTTCTCCCTTAGGAAAGCTGACAAATCCAGCCCATGTGGGCATCTCGAGAGAAGAATGGTTCCCTGATTGGCACACACAAGTGTGAGTAATTTGCAGACAGGCCCCCATTTCTGTAGACTCCTCCACTGCAACCCATTTAAAAATGAGCCCATTCCTGTAACATACTGAGTGCCTTCTCTCCCAGGGGGCATGGCTATTTATCACAACTCTTGTTCAACTCTGATTCCCGGAAGAGCTCAGCATGCCATAGGCTAGTGCCCCAATTGTTTCCCTACAGAACAGTCAGATTGCTAAGCCTTGCAATGCAGGAACAACCTACAGATTTTTTTTAATGTAAGTTTTAAGTGGTCCAAAAAGGATCCTATATCCTGAGCTTAATGATGGCCTTGAGAAACATGAGCCTGCATGGGACACAAGGCAAAGGATGCTGGTTATTGCATATTTTCGAAGTCCTTGCTTTCAGTTAGATGGAAGGTCTCCTGCTGTGATTTTAGCTTTATGACTCTGCTAACTGTAATGGGGGTTGAGTGGCAGAATTCATCTATTTCCAAGGGCTTGTGGTAAATGAGATAAATGCTTAGAAACATAAACTCTCTATGCCCCTATCCCTCTCCTGTCTCAAAATATCATCCCCCTCCTCCTGTCTTTCAAACTTTTCCTAAATAGATGGGAAAAGTAGAGAGGGGAGGAGATAATTGCCTGCTGTTGGAAAATGACCCTTCACTTTACAATATTGCAAAAGACACCAAGGCTCCCAAAATGATTGTACTGTGTTCCTGAGAGACTCAGATCACCATGCCTTGACATCAAAAGCAGTTTTTAATGTCCATTTTCTGATGCAGTTCTGCAAAATTCGACACACCCACCTGCCCAGAGCAAATAATAAACAAACACATAGGAGGAATTTGCTGGGGCGGGCCTTGGTTATTCTCACACAGAGGAAGGCTTCGCTCCCTCAGACAAGAAGACAGCCCTTTCAAGGTAAGACCTTAAAAGTGATGACTTCAGAAGCTTTTTCTCCTGCCATCCTGCTCTGCTCTTGCATTCCTGTGGTGCAGACAGATGAAGCTGTAAGCCTCCCTGCATCTAATCTTGATACTACTCATCAGCAGGGAAGGTGGGCAACTGTTCACTAGCAGTTGCTGGCAAAGGAGCGCAGCTTGATCTAAACTGGATGACGCCATTGCACGTGTAAAACAACCGTTTGAGCAACTGCTAGGGTGGTAGGATTTTGAGTTGCTTTTAACCTTTTGCTAGCTAATTCTAGCTCCGGCATCTGGCTGTGACTAGTTCTGTGTTTCTGGTGTTCGACCAGTCCATTGATGGGAATGATCAGGTCTATCCTGTAGCTTATTGCAAGTTAGCGTGATAAGCAAATAAGCAGAGTTCTGCCTCACTTAGCATGATCATTAAATATCCCCCAGCAGTTTTTTGATAAGAGTAAGGATTTCTCCCAGGAAACTGCCTTATACTAAGGCCTTGTCTCTACTGAAAAATCTGTGTCGCAGGATCGATTGAGCGGCCAGTGTAGACCCGCTCAATCAATCCCGGAAGCGCTCTCCGGTCAGTAACTCCGCCCCTCCAAGTGTAGTAAGGCTGCAGTGACCAGAGAGCCCTTCAAGTCAACACAGCTGAGTGAAAACAGCACGGTAAGTGGGGGTAACTAAGTTGACGGGAGATACGCAGTCTGCGGCACCCAGATTGCATATCTCCCGCTGACTTAGTCCTGTAGTGTAGACCAGGCCTAAGGCATTCAGCCCCTTACATCATCACACTAAGATGCAGTTTCTTAGGGCCTGTCTGCATTGGGGAAAATTCCAATGGGGTAGATACAATGGTTTAAACATCTAATGCAGACAAGGTGTGCTGCACGACTGTTTACTCCAGTAACCATTTTACATCAGTGCAACATGTTTGACTTCATTGGTGCAGATTTCCCAACTCTGAACAGGTCCTTAATACAGAATATTCACTATCCTTTTGAAGTCAAATTTGCAGAACTCGAACTTATATGCAAATTTGACTCAGTTGCCTTGGGGTTAAACGGGGACTACGGATTTTTCTCTCATTACCACAGGTGATTTGACCTCACCTTCCTCTATGTGCTGTTCCCCAGTGTTTGAATCTTAACACCTATTTTGATTTGCTGTTACAGCCTGACCTGATTCTATGTCATATACTTCCCTGCATTTAATTTCCTCCCATTATGTAAGTTTCCCATCTTCAAAGCATCTGATGAAGTGGGATTTTCTCCCACGAAAGCTCTTGCAATAAATAAATCTGTTAGTCTTTAAAAATGCCACAGGACTCTGTTGTTTTTCTACAATAAATTAACACGGCTACCTCTTTGAAACTATTCTTTCTATGAACATTCACAAAAGGAACATGATGGCATGTTATGCTCACCCACACAAGCAACAGGAACAGTATAATGTGACTTAAGTAACCAACCACAACCAAGCAACACATCTCCTCTGCTAAATAGTGAATCATAGAATTTAAAAAAAAATGGGAAAAGTTTAATCAAACTAATAACCTTGAGATAACTGGAGTCTTTGTAAAAACAGACAAATTGAAATAAATTGTAATGAATTATAGTTTGTCCTCTAGGTAATAAAAATGAAGGGCCACATCCTGAAAGTGAAAGGTACCTGCAATTTCTGTAGGATAAATATTTTGTGTGAGATCAGTAAGAGCTTCAGGAACTCAGCCCCTCTCCAGATCTGCCACTAACACAAAGATAATCCAATCAGACGAGCAACTTGCAAAATGGAAAATCTTATCCTTCAGAAATAACGTTATCCTCTTTTAAAGAGATGCTCATAATGGGTGCATCTACACTAGCAAGTTAGGTTGACTTAAGGATGCTTAAATTGACTAAACAAAGCCGCATCCACATTGGGCTTTTCGTAAGTCGACTTAATAACACCTCCTTTTAGGTCAACTTAAGCCTTAAGTTGACTCCTTAAGTCAATTTAAGGCTAGTGTAGATGGGGATTAACACTAAATTGACTTTATTAAGTCGACTTAAAGTGTAGTCAATTTGTTAAGTTGACTTACCAAGGTCAACTTTAAGTCGACTTAAACAAAGTTGACTTAACTTTGTAAGTGTAGTCATAGCCTAGACATTAAGGTCAGAAGAGACGATTATGATCATCTAGACTGACCTCCCGCACAATGCAGGTTGTGGAACTTCACCCATTCATCCACTCTAGTAACAGACCCCCTACTCTATGACTGAGCTACTGAAGTCCTCAAATAATGGTTTAAAGACTTCAAGGTAAAGAGACTCCACCAGAGAATCCACCAGCAAGTAACCCATGTCCCACACTGCAAAGGAAGGCATAGAAGTCCCACTGCACAGCTTTGGTGATTACTTTTAAAAAGCTCTTTCCAAGATCCCCCAGCAGCCACAGAACATATCCATTTACATTTTCAGACTAGTTCACTCTGAATTAACATACAATATCAATGTATAATTCTGATATCAGGAATTGGGGAGGACTGAAACTTGAAAATGTCATGTTGGATCACATTATGAGTTCATTTTTGGTCTCTACTTTTATAAATAAGGCTAGCTCCAGGCTGAGGTTTGTTTTTTATAAACCATATTTTGTCACAGATTGAACTCAATGGCTACTAAATGGACAGTTAGACGCAACCACCACCTTTACAAAAAGAGATTGTGGGGTCAAACTGAAGCAGTTATGGCAAAGGACAATACTGTTACTCAATTAGCCTTTCACCTCAATATCTTCCTCATCCCACTGCAGTCCTCCAAGTGCCACACGAAGCCTGCGAAAACCCGCATTTTCCCATATTTCTCCACCTACCCATACAAGCTTAGGGCATGATGATGGTCTGCTCAGTGTAGCCCATTAGAGCTCAGCCTGCCTGCCACTAAAAATTAATATAATTCTGGAACCCGTCAGCAGGGTTTTTGTAGAGGAATATTAAGCACTTTGCTCCCACCAGCGCCGAGCATCCCACCTCTGCATTCCTCCCAGTTTGCATCAGAAAAATATGAAAGGGTGGATAGAATTTCAGTCTTATATCCCTTGCTTGGTAATGAGATGGAAATAATTATTTACCGTGTCCGACTATATTGTGCCACTAATTATATTTTTGTGCCTTATCTGCTCTTTCTGAACTCACATGCAATCTAGTTAGGGGAAATAAGAAAAATATCCTTTTCTCAGTATTGTCAAACTAAAGCTTTCAAAAATATCACGGATCAGTCCCTCAAAACAATGATATTGGCTTCACCATCATTTGAAAAATTGGGTCTTATTTGCCTTTGAGTTTTTGTGCCTTTTTGGTTTATATCTTGCAAGTTTTCTCTGCAACTCTTAGGGTTATGAGTTAGCCCTCATTAAATAAAAACAAAATGTTCATGACTCCAGGAACTGAACCTTTAAGAAAAGCATCAAACATTGTGAGAGCTGGCATCATTGCATTAGAAAGTGATCAGTTGACATGGGTGGGTGCTGGAGGTGAGGTGATGGTGACTGTGGTAGCAGGCCCACCCCTCAGTGCTCCTCGCTGACCAAGTGGGCCTCCAGCACATCCTGGATGACCAGTGCTCACCGCTGGGCCTGCTGCATTCAGGGCAGGGCATCGTCGGGCTTTTTGTAGTTGCTGGTGAGCCACTCGGCCTCGGCCCCCCAGATGTGGGGGACTCTTTCCCCCCATAGTCCGCAGAGGTTGTGCAGCACACAGCGTGCGCTGACAATCTCTGGGATGTTGCGTGGGTCAGGAGGGCCCTCCAACGTGCCCTGAGATGTTCGAAGGCATGCTCAATGATTGTGCAGCACCGGTTGAGCCTCCGGTTGAAGAGGTCCCTGTTGGTGTCCATGTGGTCCATGTATGGCTTCATCGGCCAGGGCAGCAAGGGGTAGGTGGCATCCCCCAGGATCAGGATGGGCACCTGCACATCTCCGAGGGTGATGGTGTGCTCAGGGAAGAAGGTGCCCGCTTGCATGCGCTGGCACAGGTGGAGTTGCGCAGGAAGCAGAAGTCGTGTGCCTTCCCTGGCCAGCCCACGAAGATGTTGCGAAAGATCCCACGATGGTCCACATGGGCCTGTAGGACCACATAGTACCCCTTGCGATTGACATAGTCTGCGGCCCAGTGGTCTGGGGCTCAGATGGGGATGTGGGTGGCGTTCACGATGACCATGCAGTTGGGGAAACCGAGTCCGGCAAGGCCATTGAGGAGTTCGTGCAGGTTGCCTGGGGTGATGAGGCAGGCTAGCAGAACCCGGTTGATTGCCCTGCACACCTGCATGAGGGCGGTCCCCATGGTGGCCTTCCCGATGGCGAACCGCTGGGCTATGGATTGGTAGGAGTCTGGGGTTGCCAGCTTCCACATGGCAACGGTCACTCGCTTGTCTATGGGCAGGGCAAGTCATAGTCGGGTGTCCATGCACTGCAGAACCGGGGTGAGCTTGCGGACCAACTCAAGGAAGGGCCGCTTGCTCTCCTAAATTTCTGCAGCCGCAGGTCGTCATCCCAGGTGGTGAGGATGATCCGCTCCCACCAGTTGCTGCTGGATTCGCGTGCCCAGAGGCGATGAGGCATGGAGCGCACTGTTGTGAGCGTGGCAGCTTGCAGGGGCAGCAAGGCGGGGGGCAGGCTGCCATCTGCCTCTGCGTGGTCGGGGTGCCAGAGAAGTCTGCCAGAGCAGGAGAAGCCTACCTAGTAGCTGGCAGGTGTCATGCAGCTGCCTGGCAAAGCGCAGAAGAGTCTGGTTCATGACCTGCTCAGGCTCCATGTTGCCAGTCACAAAATGGGGAAGGTGCTGAGCGCACTTCCTCTTTTAAAGGGGTGGCCGGGGAGGGGGCCTTCTCTGATGCCACATGGCACACTTCCCACAATGCACCCCTGCTAAGTCGACCTAGCCCCCAAGTCGACTTAAGAGTCTAGTGTAGACTCTCTAAGTCGACTTAACTTTTGTAGTGTAGACATAGCCCTAAAGCCTTGTCATCATATGCTGTAATATATTGTCTTTTTTACTGAGAGCCATTTGCTCACCTGGACCATTTCTGTCTTGTTGCGATTTCATGAGCCACGCTGTAAAAGGTAAAAAGATCAAAAGAGAATTTTTTTTTTCTTTAAAAGAAAGAGCCCCAACTGCTCAAGACTAGCATCATATCTAGCCAAAGTAAAGCCCTTAGAGAAAACGTTTTCCTGCAGTGCCATCTCGTGGCTCTTGGTTATTCTAACATCTAAGACTTTTTCTAAAGCTTGCAAATTGACTTCATTGAAGCTCCAAAGAGGTAGCCATGTTAGTCTAGGTCAGCCAAAAAAACCCCAAGGAGTCCTGTGGCACTTTTAAAGACTAACAAGTTTATTTATCACATGGATTTTCTCCCATGTTAAATAAATTTGTTAGGCTTTAAAAGTGCCACAGAACTCCTTGTTCTTTTTCATTGAAGCTCTGTTCTTGAGGATGACACACACGATTGTAATTTGGGGAACACTGCACACAATGTTTTACAGCCTCCGTCACATCACATCAGAATAGGTCTTGGAGGTGCGTAGAAAACATTTCCAAACAACATATATGCTTTGGCTGCTTCCCAACCTGTGCCTCTTTCTTTGAGGATGTGCAAAGCAAAAATGGAATTCAAGGATGGTTCATCCACGTGCAGTTTTCTATCTGCGGAATAGCTGGTATTGTTATGGAATAGTCCTGTCTTGCACAGAGGGAGCCAGGAATAACAAGATGGTTGAGGATAATAATTGAAGTCAGAATTGGGCCTGGTCAGTTTTACCATGCACGCAGAAATGATCTTTGTAAAACACAGTTGTAAAGGTTTGATAGTCAGGCTGTTTAGCAAATGTGGATGACATATAATCTTTGTGACACATAACAACTGATCTGGGTATCTCTCTAAATGAGAATGAACTTGGTACAGGTACCTTCACTTTTCCTGATTGTGAACAAACATTCTGTAATGGGATATTGCAATCACAGTCCTGACAAATAATAATAATGAGACAGACACCATGACATTTTAGCTGCCAATCGCAATTATCTAATAACATTTTTCATATACTTGAGAGCACAATATCGGTGCTGGATAACTTCTGCTCTAATGTGGTCAGATGAATCTAAAACTTGTGATTCATTTTTTGTCTTCTATATTTAGAAAGCCATGGACTTTTTTAGAGCCAATTTGTAACAAGAAGTCTTTAACTTTGTGAAAGGGAAAGAGAAACACTGTGGGTGCGTCTACACTTAGAAATTAAGTCGACTTAAGGAGGCTTAAGTCGACTTAATTTACTCCGCATCTACACTGGGCTTTCCTTACTTTGACTTAAGCTGCTCCGTAAGTCGAATTAAGGAAAAGTTAGTTTGAATTAATAACACCTCCTTTTAATTCGAACTATCGCTTAAGTTGACTTTATTAAGTCGACTTAAGCCAGTGGAGATGCAGAGTAGTGCCTGGTTGGACCTTTTTAAGTCAACTTCAAATGTTAAGTCGACTTAATAAGGCCAAAAAGGGGCCACGTCTACACTTGAAAAGTTAAATCGACTTTTGTTACGTCAACTTAATAAGGTCCACTTTAAGTCAATTTAAAGTCAACCTTATTAAGTCGACTTCATAAAATCGACCTAACTTTTCAAGTGTAGACATAGCCTGTGTTTGTACAGCACCTAGCACAATGGGGTGCAAGCTAAGACTATGTCTGCTGCCATCAGTGAGCTCTTCCATGTTCAATTGAGCGGTCTGTTGAGACCCGCTCAGTCGAACATGGAACCGAAGCTCTAACTCCAGCCCCGTAACTGGAGTAGAGCTACGCTGACCAGATGCCATTTCTGGTTGGCTTAGCTCAGTGTGTAAGGGATAGTTAGGAAGTTGTCGGGAGATACACAAGATATTTTACGTACCTTGCTTATCTCCCATCAACTGCCGCTGAAAAGCGTGGCAAGTATAGACTAGGGCTAGGGCTCCTAGGGTGCGTCTACACTTACAAATTAAGTCAATTTAAGATTGCTTAAATCGACTTAATTTAATCTGAGTCTACACTACATTTTCCTTAAATTGACTTAAGCAGCAGCTTAAGTCAACTTAAGGAAATTAAAGTTGACTTTATAAAACCTAGTATAAAGTTGACTTTACTAGCTAAATCGACTTTATTAAGTTGACTTAGCCAGTGTAGATGCAGATTAGCCCCAAATTGACTTAAAGTCGATTTAGCAAAGTCGACTTATTTGGCCAAGTGTAGACATAGCCCTAGGTGCTACCACAATACAGCTAATTACTACTACTAATAAAATGAATGATTAAAATAACTCTAATAATGCAAAGGGCCCAAGCCTGCTGCTACTCCTACGAACTCTAGTGTTTAGTAGCCTGAAGGGTTGCTTTGAACGAAATGTGATTCCTCATGGTAGTAAGCGTTAGGCTGAAGAGGAAGATTGATAGTATTGAGCCATAAGAGAGAGGACGGTTTGGAGGAGTAAGCAGCCTTAATGTCTTTTTAAAATCTATTGTTAGTTACTAGGAGCTGGAACTCACCCATATTCCACAGCAAAGTTCTGAACAAGAGAAAAAAAAATTCTTCCAAACCGAGGCTTTGAGCTTGATGTCACGTAAGCATGATTTTACTCTCCTATGTGAGATATTTGAGAGGAAGGGGTTTTCAATATAAATTCCCTTGTAAATCTACTGAAATCCTATTACCTCATGTACACTCAAAAACATGAACTTTTAGAAAACTTGCAAAATGTACTCTGATAAAAGTAGGAGGTATTCCACCAATGTGTGTTGGAAATGGTAAACCATCAACGAATCAAAAGTTCGTTGGCAACCAGCAACTCAAGAGGCTGTGAGACCCTGACAAACGTAAGGGCCGTAGAACATACTGGCTTAGACTAATAGTCCCTTTAGCCCTGTATCTGTCTTTCAACAGTGGCTTGTGCCAGATGCTTCAGAGGGAATGAACAGAATAGAGCAATTATCAAGTAATCCATCTCCTGTCATCCAGTCCCAGCTTCTGACAGTCAGAGGTTTAGAGCCAAAATGTAAAGAGGCAGGACTGACTTCTTTCTAAAGCTGGATAAAGAAGAAATAACAATGAAAGTGACAGAGTAGATTAGAAGGAGTTTAAGAGGCAAATGACATTTGGGGGGGGGGGTGGAAATCAAAGCCGACTAGGGGATTTAGCCACACGACTCAACTCCATTGGGAGTTGTACAGCTAAATTCTATCCTTGGCTTTGAAAATTCCAACTCAGATGTTTGTGGCCCATCATGATGAGTGCAGCTTTTGAAGCAATGAGGGAACACATTCATCTTGGCTGAGATGTGCCAGCAGGAGTAACAGAGAATTTAAGCAGACACTGTGCCATTCACAAGGTCTGCAGCATGGACTTCACAAATGTGACAACTCCACGAGTTGGACTGTCACATCTTTTCCTTGTGCTGGGATAGTCAATGCGTTCTACACCAGACTGAAGTCAGGACAGGGAGAACATAAGCCGAATTGTACTACATTTCCCTTCCTTGTCGTGTCTGCCAGTGGACTATATTTTTGCTTACATTCATTTTGTTTGGTGCTGGTAGAAATACTTATTGCTGTGCTCTGTGTTTACTGATAAATAACGTTGTTTTATCAGTGTGTCTGTCTTGGTCAAGACGTTACGTGAGCCTGAAAGCAGCCGTAATGCCATTAGTATGGGAACAAAAGGAGTTTATTACACTTCAAATCAAAATCAGGATGCACCAAATGAAAGTTTAACTTTCTCCAAAGCATGATTCTCTATCCCATAATCATCACTGGCCACCAGGGTATATTTGATCTGTCACATGCATACCTCCGTAGTGACAGTACCCCTAAGTGCATGTTCTTCTTCTTAGTCAAAATGCATCTTGCTATACATCACAATTCCTGAAAATAACGTCCGGAACCAGCAATTACACCATGTAGACCTCATTTCTAAAATGCCAACAGTACGTAGTTCAGTCCCTGGCAACACCAGAGCATCACAGGCTACTTTGCAAAATAAATACCTAAAGCAGGTTGGGCAGAGGTTCGACACCTGGTTCTGGTAGTGGTTACAATATCAAGCTCTAAAGCAGAGGTTCCCAAACATTTCCCCTACATAACCCTATTTTCAGGTGTATTGTTTCCCACACCACAGAGAGCATAGAAGTTGCAGTTCAAAAATGGAGTCCTCTCTGCAGTGTGACCTCACACACACTGTACATGCAAGCACACGCCGCAACAAGGATGCGTGAGACGTCATGTTGTAGGCCTGCATCATTTTATAGAGCAAAATATGCGACGTGACCTCGTGCATATGGTGCGTGATGTCACGCAGTGCAGGGAAGGCTGTTTTGTAAAGAGGCATCCTCTGAATGCTCAGAATTGCCATGACCCTATCTGCCAATGAAATGATACCACTTAGGGTCATGACCCACAGTTCGTGAACTGCTGCTCTAACAGGTCTGTATATAGTTGTGCATAATCAGCAGCAAGGTCACTAACTGCATTATTATTGCATTTCAACAAGCTACTTTTCCTTACTGTGAGCTACCCAAACACATACCCGCCACTGCTCCTGCAGTTAGAGATGTGTGTGTCACAATTGATGTGATAACGGTATGATTTCAGATCCAAGGAATCAATAGGGATGCAATCTCCAAGGCTATGTCTACACTTACAAAATCTAGTTCCAATTAGTTAATTCTCTTCACCTACCTACCACTTAATCAGGATGGCTATGTCTACACTTGGTAATTTAAGTTGACTTTAACTAAGTTGACTTAGTTAAGTCGACTTAGTGTGTCTCCACTTAAAATTAAAGTCGACTTTGGGGGGAACTTACAAAGTCAACCTAGAGCGTCCACACTGGACACCTAGGTCGACTTCTAGGGGCTTAGGGGGACCTAGGGCAGGTCCACGGGGGCGGGGGGCACCCCTTGCCCAATGCCAGGGGGCTCAGCCTTTGCCTCATTGTACCTAGGTACAATGGGGCAAAGGGGGATAGGGACCCTGGCAGGGCATAGGGGCAGGGTGGGCAGGGCTCTGCCCTGCCCTGTGAGGGGGCATGCCAGGCTCCCCCTGTGCCCCTCCTGGCAGGGAGGGCAGTAGTGTAGCCCTGGGGTAGCCCTAAGTCGACTTAGGACTACCCCACGTCTACACTGGCTTAAGTCGACTTTAGGGAGTCGACTTAAGTCTTAGGTCTAGTGGAAAGGAGGTTTAATAAAATCGACTTAATTTTAATTGTCGACTTTATTTTCCTTAAGTCGACTTAAGGAAACTGTAGTGTAGACGCAGAGTAAATTAAGTCGACTTAAGCAAACTTAAGTCGACTTAATTTACCAGTGTAGACGCAGCCGATGAGTTTAACTGTGATGTAAATCTGGCAACAAATATAGTGAATGGCAACCATAGCTTCTTAATTTAAGTGATCTTTTCTCTTAGTTCGGACAGTGGGTTAATTAGAGCTCTTACTTGCCTTGCTCAGGGTTATTGCAGTTAAGAGGACTCTACTAAATTATTAATGGAGACTGGTTTTAACATGAGAAAATGCCCCCAGTAGCTTACACTTTCTTAGCCATGAAGGTGCTCCTGCAAGGTGATATTTAAATGAACTGGAGACGGAGAATGTGATAAAGATGTACGTTTATCAAACATTAAGAATGTCTGGCACAAAAACTCAGCATCAGTCAACAAAGGATGTTGATGCTATATAAGTTTGATACAAAAAGAACTTGACTCGTTTATTGGCATACACTTAGGTTACACTGGCATCTTTCTCTTGCCCATTCTGTTCCAGATCCATTTTCTCTATAAAGAAAAAAGAAATATCAAACACAGTGTAAAAGCAGACTTAGGGAGGTGTTTAAAATTCCCTTTGCTTTAAGTTACTGCTCTTGCTTTGAGGTTTTATCATCCCACAAGGGCAGCAGCACTTTACTCCATCATCAGCCCCGTTCATTTCAATGAGGCTTTTTGTGAAGTAGAGTACTCCTCAGTACAAGACAGGGTGGAAGAATCTGACCCTGTGTGAGCCTGCAATGGTCACAGAGCTAGATCCTGCCTACCCAGGCAGCAGGGCTATGTCTACACTGGCAATTTAAGTCGAATTAAGGAGGCTTAAGTCGACTTAAATTAAGCCATGTACACCCTAGGCTTTCATTAAGTCAACTTAAGAAATTCCTTAAGTCAACTTAATGAAAGCTTAAGTCGACTTTATTATTACCACTCATTAGGTCGACTTAACCGTTAAGTCGATTCCTTAAGTCGACTTAACCCTTAAATCGACTCCTTAAGTTGACTTAAGGACGGTGTGGACGTGGAGTAACCCTAAAGTCGACTTTATTAAGTCGACTTAAGGGTGGTTAGGTCAACTTAACAAAGTGGACTAATTCAACTTAAAGTTAAGTTGACTTAGTTCACTTCGTTAAGTCGACTTTAATAAAGTCGACTTTAAGTCGTCTTAAAGTCGACCTTATTAAGTCAACTTAACAGAGTCGATCTAACTTTTTCTCGTGTAGACATAGCCCAGGAAAGGATTTCTCAGGCCTTTTTACTGGATCCTCACTTCCTGTGAGCAGCTAAACCCGACTCTTCGGTTGGTTCCTCCATGTACCCACACAACGGAGTTTTTGCAGAGTTTTTGGGAGGAGGAGTGGGGGTAGGTCCAGTGCATCTGCCAGTACACAGATCCACCTGAAGGAGCAGTGAGAGCGAATGCAGACTCAGAGCTGTAGCATTGATCTAGGTAAGACTCCTGTGTCATTCTTCATCTTAGGGAAGATGAAAGGATTTTTCCTTCTGACTGCATGGCTCCTCAGCTTCTCCCATGCCAAAAAATTGGAGTGATATCTGATAAATTGGGCTGTTGGCATAGTTTTTTTGTCTAGAGACCAGTGTTTATTACTATACAGGTATAAAATAGGTACTAAGGCAACAATAATATACTAACAACTAATAGTTGATTAACTTTTAAATCAAATTGCTACCTTTCTTCTGGCGCTTGTGGGATGTAGCATTTTCTCTAAGTAAATCCAGTAGAAAGCCACCAATGTTTTCATTTTTTTCTTTTCGCTTCTGCACGATTTGCTCTACTTCTTTGCTTGCTCTTAATAAGGGATTGGCACATTTACTGCAACACATTAAAACTGCCACTCAAATTGGGTGCAATTCACAGGAGGAAAGGTATAACAAAGACCTAGGGTGAAATCCTGACTGGCAGAACTCCCATTGACTTGACTAAGGCCAATATTTCAGCCTTAGAACTTAAAGGCATTTCAGGCTAAGGAAAAGCATGTTGAGAAAGTCTTTACCATCTCTGAGATTTTCTTTCCATGAGCTTCTCTGCTTTTTCACTGTATATTCCAATCCCCCCTTCCTAGTCTTCTCTAAGATCCGCTTCTATCAACTACTTTAGTTTTCCTGTTATCTTCAAACTAGAGATGGACACATTTTATTTCACATAATTTTCAAGGAGCTGGAACAATGTCAGTTTAGAAATTTCACTCTAAAGTTATTGCCTTCATATTTTACTAAGCAGAGATTGAACAATGGAAGCAAAGAGGAATAAAGGGGGAAAATTCTAATGAAAAAGTAGATACTGTGGATCAGATTCTTGGTTTAATTAAATCTGTGTAAGTGGCTAGCTGGGATGCTCCTTGTGTAGGGCACATGGCCAAACAAATGACCCTGGAATTGCACTCCACCCATCCCTGGTTGCTGGAATGACCACGGAGGGACAGTTATAGCCAATCCAAGTTAAAACAGCCCTGAGGATCTGACCATCTGGTGTCAGCCAGTATTTCAGGATTCTTCTGTCCTTAACAAACAGCATAGGGTTTCCCCTTTAGCTAAATGTTTTTTAAAAATTTAATTACCCTTAAGAAAACATGGATATTGCATGGGGGAAAAGATTTGCAACTTGGAGCTTCTTTTGTGAATCCCCAAAGATAATTTTGCAAACTTCACGAACTATGAACTCCATAAATCTCAATCATCCCCAGTCCGGATCAATGATTCTGGTAAGGCAACTATGATCAGCAAGTTCCTCCATAGTGACAAAAGATCAAAACCTATTTTATAGTACCCCTTAGGAATTCTGAAGTATGAAATGAAAACTGCTCGTTAGTAGTGACTCCATTTAAAGATCTACACCAGTAGGACTCAGCTAGCCAGTTGGTTAAGACCATCCACATATTTCCTAAAATAGTCACCCAATGGGTCACCTTCCCTACTTATCCTGGAAGGAGGTGGAGTGGATAAGTAAGAAGAGGAAACATCATGGCAATGGACGAGAGAAGATCAGATACCATGGTGATAGGCATGGCATAAGAACCAGAAAAGACCAGAATTCTAGGAAAGGGAAAATTATGTGAAATGGGGCTATTAACATCAAAAAGACCCCAGGCAAGGGACAAGGGAAGGGAGAGGAAAACAAATTAGGGGAGAAATAACAGAAGTACAGCCTGACTAGCTCATGTTCCCCACATGAGAGAAGTCAAACTACAAAGATCATTAGTGAGGAAGTATGAGGAACAAAAACACATTGATTGTAGCGACTAATTATAGCATTGCTTAGAATCAGGCGCACACTGGGCAAGTATCTTTGCTATCCCAGTGCTGGGCATCTCCTGAATAGACAATCAAACATTTCTAACTATGCCGTAGTGTATGGTGGTCTGGAGACATGGCAAGAACTAGGAAGATAACCAGCAAATTAGTGACATGACCTAGAACAGGACCAGACATGAAGGTTGGTGTATGAAGAAAGAAGTCCCACCCCTCTCTTCTGCCTGTAGATGTGGGAGTCTCTAGATGTAGAACTGGTGCTGTTTCTGTTATACAAAACAGCACAATTTGTGGTGGCTACACGGTGAGGAACTTGGTTCTGCAGGGACTCTGTACTCTTTTACGGTGAGGTTTGAAGTGGGCCTAGGAGAAGCATGGTGTTTCTGGCAAATCCACTGCCCAGTATTCTAAGCATTTTGCCAGCGGTTATGGAAGCCAATTTTTTGTAGCTCTAGAACATAATTATAATTCTCACCCCACTAGCTACATTACAAACAGGACAGCATAAATGTTGCCTGCAGGATTCCACCGACAACCGTTCTGCCATGTTTCTGGGATGCTGATGAAGCCATCAGAAATTCCTCCCAGGTACCAGGGTTTGGCCCATGAGAAGAACGTTTGTCAAGGCCCTCTCTTTTACAAGCAGCCTTCTTAAACTAGCAAACTCTATCAAAGTTCCCACATTACAGTTTCGCTTCTTTCCTAGAATTCCAATCTATGATGCTGGAAATTAAAACCATTTAGCATCTGGTTAATCACCGCATTACAAAAACCCTCTTAGCAAAGGAGCAATATTCCTAGTTAAACTGTATAATGAAAAAACACAGAAATGAGCATTTAAGAATTAACGTGCTTTCTCTCAAAAGGAACAAAAATTAATTCATTTTCAAGCAATTTTTTGAAGATAATTTCATGCTAATTCTTTGCCTCCTGTTTCCAGAGTCACTGATAGCACAGCGCGGCTATCTGCATGTTGAATGTCAGCTGTTGAGCACAGAGCAAGTTGTAATGTGGTGTTTTGCACAGCAGGATTTGTCTAAATGTGGAACTCAACAGCAAATAGCCATCTGGTGAGCTGCAGCATTAGCGGAGAGTGTGTACATGTGTGTGTGCACAGACGTGTGTGTCTGTGCACGTGCTCACACACAGCCAACTGGTATCTTTGGGTGCGGCAAATTTCACAGTAGGAAAACATACTTCCTAAGAAAAAAATGGCAATTTGATCACCTTAACTGAACTAGTGGTGTTATATGAAGTATTATCCATTCAATATGAATATCCACCTTTGGAGAATAAACTAATGCATTCCCTCTGAGTTTAGGTCCTTCAGTATTGTGTAGTTTACGCTTTCCCCATTAGCATAACAGCATATATATTCTGAACCACGCCATCACATCAATACCTATTGCCAGCGGCATGCAGCTCCATGGCTGCTCCCCCCACTGGCCCTGCCCCGCAGCAGGGCCTGGGGCCACAAGAGCTGCAAGCGCCACGGCTCCTGTCCCCTGCTGGCCCCAATCCCCAGCTGGGAGGCACAGCCAGCAGGGGACAGGAGCCATGCATGGTGGCGGGGTCAGCGGCTCCTTTTCCCTGCTGGCCCCGCCCCCAGCACCTGCTGAAGGGGTGGTGGGCGGGGCTGGCGCGGGGGCCAGCAAAGGTTGCCGACCCCTGCTGTGGACTGTTCACATAACACTCACTTAACATTTCATACATTTCAACAAAGCACTGCACATTAGCGATATTTTTCATTCACTTTCTTCCCCCCATATGCTTCTAGCCACTCTCCCTCTGCCTCACTTCCCTCATGCCTGTTTTATTTTAGCTTCCCCCTGAATCTTATTGCATTATTTCAGATTCATTCTTCCCTGTTATACATTTCTATTCACCCCCTGCCTTTTCAAATCACTTTCTCTTTTGTTTTGGCTCTTTCATGTGACACCTGGTCCACAGTTTCATGTCATTGCTTGTGCACTAGCCATTTTTCTACCATAAATAACTTTATCGTTTTGCAGAAGTGTC
This sequence comes from Pelusios castaneus, assembly GCA_007922175.1. Lineage (NCBI taxonomy): Eukaryota > Metazoa > Chordata > Testudines > Pelomedusidae > Pelusios > Pelusios castaneus. The sequence continues at coordinate 9,289,363 of ML685771.1, read as the reverse complement.
CTTTAAGATTGGGGATGAGCGAAAAGGTTTTGCCTTTCTTCCACCAGTGATTGGAGAAATAGGACAAAGGTGGGGCTGTGTTCTTGGTTAGCTCCTCTTACCCTTATGTTACAGAGAGATTGAATGCTTTTACCACTGGGGGAGCCTTTCCCCTTGTCTTTCACTGCCATTCTGAGTTTTCTCTGGATCTAAGATACATGCTATGTTGGCCCATGTCGTAGGTAGGTCTGCTGCTCATCACCCCGCTCTGGACCAACAAAGGACATGTGGACCCACAGACTTGCAGTCCCCTGTGGTTGATTTACAGCATGTCTTAAGTACGCACGGCCATACAGTGCCCTGTATGGAACAATCCTCACAGAGGCAGCGCGGGGCCAGATAATCCTTCTTTCCCTCCTCTGATTCCTTTTCCCTCTGTCTTCCCAGACTCCCGGCCTGGCTTAAAAGCCCTCTAGGACTTCTCTGACAGCTGCCACTCGTGGACGCTGCTCAATCTGCCCCTCTGCCCAGAGGCCTCCCCTCCCCTTATCCCAGGTGCCAGTTCTGCCGCCATTCTGCTAGCTATGCTCGCATGGCAGGGGCTGAGAAGGGGGCTCACCCCCCAGCACCCTGTCCCAGACCACAACACAGACACTAGCCCATGTTGGACTGGGCAAGTGTTGAGTGAGCAGAAGGGCTGGGGAGTTGGCCAGTGCTGCTGTTCATGACCTCACCCCAGCTGGTGCCACGTACGTAACACTGCAGCTTCCCCTTAAATTAACTCAGGCACTGCCAGATTATGACACAGATTGACCAAGTTATTTAGGCACCTGACACCATTGATTTACAGGGAAGTTAGGCGCCTATACATCTTTGTGAATCTGGGCCAAGGCGGCCGTTTGGTTTGTCCTCATTCACGTTTGTCACCTTTGTGTTCGCGAATGGTGGCTGTTGGTGTCCTTTCATTCCTGGGGCCGGGGAGGATAACGGGGACAAAGTTCTTTTAATGATTAAAACAACGGGGTTCTGGGCTGGGACGAGGTGGGTCATCTACCATTGCCTCCCCACATCACTCCCAGCCCTGCCTGTCTCCCGGAAGAGCTCTCCTTACCATGCTGGCACTTGTGCTGAGCGAGAACTGCAGGAAGAAGTATGAAGAACAGGCTCTGGAGCAGCAGTGTGGAGGAAACGTCTGGAGCTAGTGGCCCAACAGTCAGCAGGGAGGGGCTGGACGGGGCTGCAGGAGGGGGGCAGGGCTGAGAGAGCCAGGGCACTCGGGAGAGCCGAGTAGGGATTGGAGAGCTGAGAACGCGAAGGGAGAGCAGAGGACTGGGGATGGGGAGCAGACCGCCATGGAAGGGAAAGGGAAAAGCGGGGGCTGGAGTACCTCCTGCTCTTCAGCCTGCTCCTAGGAGGCGATGGCAAGGTGGGAGGGAGGACTGATTCTCTGAAACCAAGGGGCAGGCGTGGTCCCCACTCAAAGTTGGTTTCCAACTTCTCAACAAATTCAATCAGGTTACGGCTTAGTTCAGGTCAGAATTTAGCTCAGAGCCTGATCCAGATCCCAATCCTGCGCTGAGGTCAATGCTGGAAGACATCTTAGAACCTACTTAGAGCCCCATTTGGAGCTGTAAGGCTCCAAACCTGGATCTTTGCAAGGGGTGACTGTGTCCACAGCTATTACCTGGAATTTGTTACCTGAACCTTTTCCAAGTCAATTTATTGTTTACTTTAATGGGGGTTTTAAAATAAAAGCGTTCCTTTTTGGTGTCTATGCAATAGACTATTGACTGTTTTCTGCCCTCTTTCACCTTAATGGCTTTAAACAGTCTACTGCTCCCACTTCCAAGAGACCACGGTAGTGTGATATGTAACTAGTTTAGTGTCACACAATATTTTCTTACCTCCTCTGTAAATATGTACAGCAGAGAAGTGGCAGACACGCCAAAATAATCATTCCTCCTAATCCAACTCCAAGCAGTCGCAATGTCAGTTGAAGTTCTGTTGGTTCAATAGAGATATGTATTAATTACGTGTGATCTAGACAGATTGATTCAAGAGTACTTCGCCAATGCAATAGAGAGAACATCTAAGAAAGCCAGACGTATTTAACTAGTCCCGTTATATGAGCAAAACAAGCAGATGTTAGAAACGAATCCAGATCAAATCTAGAATCTGATCTGAATCCAAAGTACACAGATACTTGATAAGTTTAGATGGGAGCCTCCATTTTTTAGAAGTAACTTGCAATTGTGTGTGCCCAAAGCCTGAAAATGAGGTATCTCGCATTGGGCACCCAAAAATTAAGATATATAAAATCATCAGTCAGTTGTGAAAATGTAGGCAGCTGTTCCAGTTCAGAGCCACATTTGCTAGCCAATACCTTTCACTGCTGCAATATTGATGTTTGTAGCTTTTTCAACATTTTCTTAAGGCTTGAGTCTGTTCTCGTTAACATCAATGGCAAAGCTCCCAAGATCAAGCCCTTGACTCCTCTGTAGAAATATGAGTGCCCTGAATCTAATGTCTGCTCAGTGTTTGTATTTTATCAACAGATTGTCATGATGTACACAGCATGTCTTCCCAAGGCCATAAGTGTGTGTATTTTCTTTGGACATATGCTGTACATCTTGGACTATTCACAGAGCTAATGAATCTACGAAGAGTTAATTAGGTAAAATATTAGGCCCTTGATGTTTACTTCCAAACAATAAAAGCTTAAATTAAAGGAGGAATCAAGCAGTTGCAGCTGAATAAGCATATTTAATTTTAATGTTCACTTGAATAAGTGTCCTAAACTGAGCTGGAGAGCTTTAATTCACTCTATATCTTCTCTCTCCACTGTAGCAAATGGTCTTTTTATGTCATATAGCCAAATCGTAGAATGAATATTATTAAAGACTTTCTGACTCTCACACTCCTCAGTAATGGACAGATTACGATAACCTGACACACTGAATAGTACCTTGCTGTATGAATAGTCCTCCCATGAAGCCAATGGAAGCAATCCTGTAATAAGGTGATACTAAACTAAAGTAAAGGTATCAGAATTTGATCTTTGGTTTGCTTTTCCCATTGGCTATGTTTACACTTAGAAATTTAAATTCCAAAGGGGTAGCCGTGTTAGTCTATTGTAGAAAGACAACAGAGTCTTGTGGCACTTTTAAAGACTAACAGATTTATTAATCGCATGAGCTTTCGTGGGAGAAAATCCCACTTCGTCAGACGCTTTGAAGATAGGATTTTCTCCCATGAAAGCTCATGCGATTAATAAATCTGTTAGTCTTTAAAAGTGCCACAAGACTCTGTTGTCTTAGAAATTTAAGTCGACTTTATCTAAGTCGACTTAACTAAGTCGACCTTAAGTCGAATTAGTTCAGTCGACTTAGTGAGTCTACACTTAAATTTTAAGTCGACTTTGGGGGGAACTTACAAAGTTGACCTAGAGCGTACACACTGGATGCCTAGGTCAACTTCTAGAGGCTAGGGGGATCTAGGGTAGGTCCACGGGGGTAGAGGGGGCACCCCTTGCTCAGTGCCAGGGGGCTCAGCCTTTGCCCCATTGTACATAGGTGGGGGGGCATGCCAGATTCCCCCTGTGCCCCCTCCCAGCAGGGAGGGCATTGGTGTAGTCCTGGGGTAGCCCTAAGTCGACTTAGGGCTACCCCACGTCTACACTGGCTTAATTCGACTTTAAAAACATTACATTAACACTTCTGGTCAAAATGTCACACAAGGAGCTCACATTCAGTTGATTATTCGCCATGAACTCCCCCTTCTTTGTCAAAGTCACTGCTTCCCCATCCTGCAAATTCAGCGTGTAGTCGTTGTCTATACTTACCAAAGTTAGTTCGAATTAGTTAATTTGAACTAACTAATTCAAACTAATTTTAGTTCGTTCGAATTAACTTAATTCGAACTAGCATGGCCCCACCAGAATTTTAGTTCGAACTAAGCAAGTGCCATGCATGGCACTTGCTTAGTTCGAATTAGTTGCATTACGCTCAATGTGCCGGTTAGTTCGAACTAAGCAGTTTAGTTCGAATTAACATGGCCACACTGACTTAGTTCGAACTAACTAGTTCAAATTAAGGATTAGTTCGAAGGGTATAATCAAATTTAAGGAAGGCCTTAATTTGAACTAATGAAAGCCTAGTGTGGCCAAGGCTTAAGTTAGTTCGAATTAAGCTTCCTTAATTCGAACTAACTTGCCAGTGTAGACTTTGTGCTTAGATGTATGATCTTACATGTGGTTATATTGAAACATACATTATTTGCTTGTGCTCGGTTTATCAAGCAATCCAGATCATTCTGTATCTGTGGTCTGACCTTTCTATTACACTATATGCAACCATGACAACAAGCTATAGCTTATCTTTCAGAGTGGTACACTGTAAAGTTAAGGGAATAAGCAGAACAGAAGAGCACAGAATCTGAGCAGATGATGCATCTGGCTAAGAGTATTCAGCAACAATTTACTGGACACATTTACTTACTGTCTCTTAGTGGGGTATAGCACTTCAGTTCACTGCTTTTTTTGGAAGAGTGACAACAGCTATTTCTCAAACAAGGGGTCTTGTTAATATTCTCTCCTGCATGGCAAGCAAACACGGTTTGACCTTCTTTGGGACGACATGCTTTCAAAAATTAAATAAAGCACAATCTTTCAGTTCTAAGAAAAATGCTCAATCAAATAATTACATAATTATAATTTGTTATTGAATAAATATATTTGTATATATTTAATAACATGATAATAATGATATATTTTCAGTATGGTTTGATGGGCTATACATCCAAGCGTATGGTATAATCGATTTCCATAAATGAATTTTTTGATATGGAGAAGTCACTCCATATTAGATTATAAATTCCATGGGGGCAGGGACCAGTGTTGTTCTGTGTTTGAACAGCAACTAGCACAGTGGTGGACTGGTCCTTGATTAAGATTCTCAGGCACTATGGTAATAATAATAAATAATAAAAACAATAACTAAAGATTAAAGGCAAACTTAGATCACGTAACCTAAGACACCTTGGGTACGTCTACAACGGTGCCTTAGGTTGACTTAAGGAAGGTTAAGTCGACCTACAGACTCCTGCATTCACACTGGGCTTTTATTAAGTTGACTTAGGCGCTTCCTTAAGTCAACTTAATAGCACCCCTCTTAAGGTCGACTTAACGCTTAAGTTGACTTTATTAAGTCAACTTAAGACAGTGTAAATGGGGAATAGCCCTTAAGTCAACCTAACTGGCCTCAACACACCATTCCTCCATCAATCTAGCGCCTGCCAGCTTGGACGTAGGCAGTAGACAGGAGTTTTTAATGTGGACTCTCTAAGTTGACTTAACAAGGTTGACTTTAAGTCGACTTAAAGTCAACTTTGTTTAGTTGACTTAATAGAGCCTCCAGTGTAAACATACCCCTTGAGCTGATGATGTTTCAGGGACATAAACTAATATTATATTTAAGAAAAGTATCTAAATAGCATAGTGTTATTGTTTTCAAATTTTTATATTTTGAAGAAATCTAGAAAAGGAGATATAGTTTTCTGATTGGAGATCTTCTCATAAAGAAAAAGCAACACAAAAACCCTAATTAGTTTTAATTCTAGCTTATGGTTTTCTGAAAGACCACACAGTATGCTGTATCTGCCTATCTATTCTTAGAATATTGTATGCACCTTCCGCGAAGTCATTTTCAGCTGGCAGGGACAAAAAACTAAGAAAATTTCATCCAGATGGCTATAGTAAATTTGAAATATATTTAAAATTTGCTGTTTAATAATGAATGTATTCCAAAATGCTGTGTAAAACTCTAAACGTATGAAATATTTATGAACAATGAGAAATTGCCAACATTTTATCCGCAGTTTACTTGTCTATAAAACTGGTATTTGCAGTGTTTAAGAAAGTAATTGTATTTCCAAAACAAAACATATATACTTTCACATAAAAGAGTTAGATACTAATATAAAGACTAGAAATTGTTAATGGGGAAGTGGGGAGGACAGGGAATTCAGTAGAACTGCATCCTCTAAGGATGGATATTCCACCTTCTCCCCAGGTAACCCATTCCAGTGCTTCATCACCATCCTGGTGAAAAAGTTTTCCCTCAAATCAACCTAGACCTCCCTCATTGCAACTTGAGACCATTGCTCCTTGTTCTTTCATCTGCAACCACTTAGAACAGCCTAGTTCCATCTTCCCTAGAATTCCCCTTCAGATAGTTGAAGGCTGCCACCAAATTCCCCTTCACTCTTTTCTCTTGCAGACTAAACAAGACCAGTTCCCTCAATCTCTTCTCATAAGTCATGTGCTCCAGCCAGGGCCGGCATTAGACTGTTGGCAGCCCTAGGCAAATTTATTTTTGGCAACCCCCCCTTCAAAGCGTTCATGCCCCCTTCCCCGCTCCTTGCTTCCCCGCAGCCCCTTCCCCGATCCTCTGACCCCCCTCCCCCCATGGCCCCTTTCCCGCCTGACACATCCCCAAACCCCCCTGAGGCCTTCCCCGATCCTCGCCCACCCCCTTCCCCACTCGTCTGGCCACCCTGCAGCCCCTTCCCGGCTCCTCTGCCTGTCCTTGTGGCCCCTTCCTGGCTCCTCTGCCCGCCCCTGTGGCTCCTTCCCCACTCCTCTGGCCCCCCCGCAAGCAATATTCATGGATCAGTCACATCATTATTTCCTTTCACACATGGCTCTGCAAGTCTCCAGCATTACATGAACATATCAATGCAAACATGAGTATAACATGTCATTTAGAATGAAGAACCTTATCGTAGGCAACAATCATGCAACATTGGAAACAAGTCTATGTTCCAAATGTGGATATGTCACAAGGGATATAACACCACTTTTAATGGAACCTGCTAAATGACATTTTAACAAGGTTTTACAGATTGGGTTGGATGTTTCAAATACGTTGAATGCAGGCAAAAAAAGAAAGAACACTCCAATGATCACAGCAACACTTACTCACTGGGTTGAAGAAATTTACCAGAGCTTCTGATATATCTTCTAGTTTTGTTTTAGCTTTGTTGGGTGCCACTCCACTTCTTTTAAAAACGTGCTGACTAGGAGAAGCCAAACCTGAAAGCTTGTAATGATTAGCTCATTACTATCAAAATATCCACAATTAATTACATGCAATTACATTTGCATATTGATTTTCTTTCATTACAAAGGCATTTCTCGTCATTTTGAATGGCCTACGGACAGATAGCAAGGTTATGTATAAATGTCTTTTTTGGCCATATTCAATTATGTTATTTCAATTTGCTTCATGAACCAAGATGAGCAAAGACCTAGCACTGTGAAATTTAAATTATATTAAAGAATCCTTTCAGCCAGAAATTGTCATGGTATAAAGCTTTACTGTTCAGGTACAAGTATTACATACGACCTGCACCATACATGTATTTCCTTTCCATTATTTATACAACAGCAGCCTTTCAAGACCTCACCTGAGAACAGAATCTCATTGTAAGAGGCACTGTATACCAATACATCGTAAGGCCCAAGCTCTGCCCCACTGAGTTCACACTTTCAATAGCCAAGACAGATGAAAGGTAGGGGAACTGAAGTATTATTACTATCCACATTTGACAAGCGGGGAAATAAAACATGGAGAGTTTGGGTGACTTGCCAAGGTCACATATAAAATTTGTGACAAAGGCAGAAGCTGAATCCAGACTACCTCTATCTCAGGCCAGAGCCTTAATCATAAGACAATCCTCTGTCTTGGAAACAACAAAGACAATAATGGAAAATGAAAGAACTATTTACGCAATAAAGTGATATCAAAACAGATGGATTAGAAGATGAGGTGAAGAAACATGAGAAACAAATATAAAGAATCACCAGGATGCATGAAGCCACACAAGGCTGAGTTCTGCCATCTCACAGCTGCAATACTGTCAGCAAGGCAGGGGATGTAGCTCAGTGGTAGAGTGCCTGCTTTGCATGCAGAAGGCCCTGGGTTCAATCCCCAGCATCTCCAAGGTGGATTTTGGGGGATGCACAAGATGACCTTCTGACCCTAAAATTCTGTAACAGCTGATGTTGCTGAAATATTGGCTAACTAGATGTCATCCTGCTTCTTTGTGGACATTTCTTGGCAGTACTGTGAAATCCTGTTTCCCTCCAGAGGCTGGGCCATATAAAAGGATAAGATCCTTTTACTGCTACCAGCTTATGGAGTTACTCCTTTAATTAAGTGGCAGTGACAACTGCTTTTAGTGCTGATGGTCCTGCTTAGGTTAAGCTTTCTGCATCTGGAGAGCAAGCCAATTCTGTTATAGCAGCACAAATGCTTCTCCCCCACACAAAGAAACATGCATGTACATCCATACTAGGAATCGAGAGGGCTGCTAAGCTAGAATTGCCCTGTGCACAACCATTAACTGTCCTATGGGGATTCTGAATGTGTGGTTGGATGCAAACCCTTCCTACGCCTGGTCTACACTTACTGTGGTTTTTGGTGGCAGTCAAAGGGAGTTACGCAAGCTAGGTAAAATAACTTGCTTATTTTCCTTCACCTTCCCACCGCCTACTTGCTGCCGTGTCTCCACTGCACTGAGCTGAAGGAAATGCAGTCCCTTCAACTCAGTGCTACTCTTCTTGAGGAGATAGACTTACTGCATCAACTTCCAGATCAATTGAGCAGGTCTTCACTGACTGCTCAATCAAACCAGAATGATCAAACCAATGGCAACAAATTTGCAGCCATCAGGATAGACTTGACCCTAGACTATTAGGAGTTGAAGGTGATTAAAAAGTAATTTCTCCTCATGTTAGAGCAGCAGGCTCTTCCAGATGCCTCGGAACCCTTTCAATATCACCCTTGAAAAGTAGTCATAGCAGAACAAGCAGTAACTCTTCCTCTCTCCATGGGCCAAGTGTGCTGCCATTGTGGTGTAGCATCCTAGGAGCGAAGGGCAAATGTTGTCTTGGATCCCTCGTCTGTGTTGTTCTGTTATGCATGTTTGATACTACACAGTTTGCTTCTATTCATGCCATGTATTACCTGACAACTTGGCTTGCCAAATGCTCCCTTAACCCTCGCTCTATAGGGTCCAAATAGTTCTTAACAGGCTTTGTGGCTCTTCTGATTTCACCCTTTGATAGACTGAATCAGATTGTAAAATGGGAACATTATAATTATATCTTTGAGGTGGAAAAATCTCTAAAATTTAAAAAAAAGAATGAGATTCAATATCAGATAGAAGACAACAGGTATCTGTTTCCCATCTAAAGCCTGGGCAGACAGACAAAAAGAGATGGGCTACACTCTGGGGATAAAAACACTTATTTTTGTTTTTTTTAAATTAAATCAATCTGCAGTATCCTCTGTAATTTGAAACACTGGAATTTTGGTAGCACTTGTATTACAGGCAAAAATAACATTGATGAGCGGATATCTTATTTTACCAATAGTAAAATTACTTGCTACGTCTATTAAAATACTTTCCTCTTTGCAATACTCACTTGGACTGAGGCTACAAGACAACACCAAAATCACATAGTTCCCCAAAACTTGTGTGCCAGTCGCCATCTGCATCATTACTGCAATAAATCAGAGTTATAGAGATAGTTAAATAACCATCCCTCAAAGGCTTCCTGGATTTTTCCTTTCATTAAGTTTGCAAAAAGATGACAGAAAGTTGGACAAAGAGTAGCAGTAGAAGGAACAGTAGTTTTTTCTATTAAAGAAACAGAAACAAACCATGACCAAAATGAGTTGGTCATTTTAAAAAATAATTAGTGATCTGAAATTTTGGGTGTTTCATGTGAGACATCTTAAGAGAGGACTGATTTTCAGACAGAGGGCATTCAGCTTTTTTTTTTTTTTTTTTTAAATAGGCCCCTTTTGATGGTGTCTCATGTTGGAAGGCTAAAACTGAGAAACACCCAATGGCTTCTAGTCATTTTAAAATATCTTGGCCAAAAGAATTTTGGTTCAGGTTTTATTAAAGGCCAGATTTAAGATCAAGACTGAAAACCCTAAAAGCCTTTCGGTCTTGTGATTCTAGTCGCAGCTCAGCCAGTTAAGTTCTTCATCCTTCCAAGCGTGGTAAATGTAGGTTCAAATGTTGGCCAAACCAACTGTTAACATGCTGAGAGACATTTTATGATGAGGCAGGATCGACAGGGCTTCAGTGGAAAACTCAGGAGCGCCAGTTGTAGACCATAGTGCTGGACAAACATATATAAGTAGGTGGCATTTTATCCATATAGTCCTGGTCAAAATGGTTTCTGCTGAGAGAGCATGAAAGCCCAATGAGAAGTGCTGTGCAGCTAACAGAGGAAAAAAACACTTGTGCAGTGGGATGGAGTTTTAATACTATATAAATAGTTAAAAAAAATAAATATGTAGGTGGCCATTGTTTGAAAGCTCAGTTAAAAGCTCCTCTAAGTGTGAATTTCTTACTTGGAAACAGGTTATGAAGGCCTCACAGGTGAATTGAGTATTGCAACATATTTGTGAAAACACAATGGAAACTGCAGAACAGATGGGAAAGAATGAAAAGTGTTTCCTTGAATTGGGGTCAGAGAATGGGAAGAAAGTGCCAGAAGTCAGTGGAGGAAGAGTCCATTTCCCTGCTATAGACATATCTCTACTCCCTAGCTACCTTCTTCACAGTGAAGTGCAGCTATATGAGGTTATGTCTCAGCCAAGGAGTCCTTGAGCAGCTATTATCACTGTAAGCTGTCCAGGTAGGTGAGGAAGAATAGTAAGGGGCAATGTCCATGAGAATAGGAACCTCTGTAACCAGGGGAATAGGTCACAATAGAGAATACACGGGTGAGATCAGTGCCCCAGAGTGTTTTCTCAGAGATCTGGGGGGAGGGGGAGAAGTCAAGTCAGATGGGGGATAGGAACCCTTCTTCCCCAAGAAGCCAGTTCCAGCTAACGCAGAAATAAAATTATGGCCTTCTAATAACTTCAGACTGATTCTGGCCCTCCCTTTTTCTGTGCTACGACTACAGGCGCAAGTCTCTCCTCTCTCCTTACAAGCCCAACATGGGAATTAGCAAAACAGTTTGATATATCTTTAACTCCATTGTGACAAGGTTGTATCAGAGTGCTCTCAGACTCTCTCATGTAGCAGTGGAGAGCAGAGGAAAGATGTAACACCTGTGAGTGAGTTGTACTAAAACTCAAACCCTCCTCCATTTTCTGAAGCAGTCTGACTACAATTAATAGTTACTTACCATAAAAGCAGTGGAGAATAAGAAGTTATGCCAACTTGTGACTTAGAGTTGCTGCTGTGAGCTTCCTTATGGTAAGGCTTATAGGCCCAACTTCCTCATGCTAACTGCATAAGATAATTTACAGGCTTGGGCTTGTTGGTTCCTTGTATTAATACTATATTATGTATGTCTTCTCTATACTTAAGCTAATTTAAGAGCCAATAATATATCCCACAGGCTACACTGTGCATACATCTTCGGTCCTTGTAACATCCGCCAGAGGATTTATGAAGGAGTATCACCGTAACTGTAACAGAGAGTGAGCAGGAACTCAGTGGTCAGAAGTGCCTTCCTAGAGCAGTTAAGGTTTATGAGTTTCACCTGGGGCTGTATTTACCTGAAGACATCCATTCTTTGTGTAATAAGGTCCACAGACCATTTACAATAGCACTACAGCTTGTGGGCAGCTTGAGCTTTCAGGCACTGATAGCACTGGAATGCTCAAGCTCCTGAGAAAACCTCCATGGTCAGGCTGATTCAATCTACTTTCCTAAATTACAGATTGGTCCTCAGCCCACCCAACTGATTTACGATGAATGATCTGTTTCTGGGTGTTGGGACTACTCAGCTACCTTTTGGCAGGCAAATCATGGAGGTTCATCTCCATACGGGTCAGCTGTGCACATAGAGAACACTTTGCTCTATCTAGGACAGAAGAATCATCATTTTAACTTGTGGATGCTGTGCTCTTTCTGGCACCCTTTCCCACTGTTTGCCCTTCAGCTCTCTGTACAAAACCCTAATCAGAAAATTTGTCCTGGAAAAGAGAAGTGATTTTCCTTTTTCCCTAAAGCCAGTATCATTGCTATTGTGATCCTGTACAGATGCCCTATGGGCATGTGTAAGATCAAAAAGTAATGATCAAAGTTGGGAAAATTAAAAATACTGCCATCTTTCTATCTGCAAAGCAGTAGATGTCTGAGGATGGAAAACTGGATATACTTTGAAGACAAGCCTCTATTAGGAACTTATTTAGATGTTTCTGCTCATCTCTGATTCTCAGAGGCTAGCAATAAGATTGGGAGCAAATTGAAATGCTCTGATTTGAAGTAGATGATGGATGATTTAATTCATGTTGTGGCCTTTCCACATGTTAAGCTAGGACTGGAACAAAGCTGTTCTTGAAAATCTTGCACCGTTCCACAGAGTATTCTGTCTGGATTATGCCCATGGACTTTATTTGATCAAAGCCATAGGTAGCACTTCTGTTGCCAGACAGCCTGGCACCACCCAGGGTCTAACTTCAGCTCTGAGGCAGTCAGAGTGCAGTTACTTACCTTGTGTCCCATACTATCACTAAGATATGTAGGAATTGATTTGCCAGAGCACCAGATCCCAAGGATCAAAGCCTGCATGCATCAGAATTAAATCCTACTTTCCTTCTCTTTTTTAGGTTAAGACAGATCATGCCTTGCAAAGCCATCCACTCGGTTAGTACTGCTTCTGGAAGGATGCCTGTGCACTTTGGATATCACATGACAGTTCATTTCTTCCTGTTGCCACTTGAGAGCTTCATACCCTCAAGAAGCAGAGGACGCCTACCAAGATGCAGCTGCTAGGGATAAACAGGGACCTGAACAGCAAGGTCTCTCTTTCAGCTAAAAGTCTCTATCAGAAATGCACAGTTCCTAGCCATTAAAGAAGATGACTACTTTTACCTTTGATAGTGATACCATAGTCAATTCTGACTGGTGCACAATGAAGAACGCCTTGGCTTTATATATGGAGACCGGCACATAAATAGATGGTGGGCCAAAGGGGCCCTTATTACTTGCCACTTCCTCTGGGTTGCTGTGCCGCTCCCTATTTCCTAGCCATCTCCTGGGGGGAAGGAAGTGGTGGGGAGGACATGGTAACCCCCAACAGATACTAGGAACAATAAGGCAACATGAGGCCCAACAGTAGGGTGGTGAAGCATTGGAATGGGCTATCTAGGGAGGTGGTAGAATCTTCATCTTTGGAGATTTTTAAGGCTCGGTTAGACAAAACCCTGGCTGGGATAATTTAGGGGGAGTGGTCCTGCTTTTTAGCAGGGGGTTGGACTAGATGACCTCTTGAGGTCCCTTCCAACCCTATTATTCTATGAGTAGCTAGTGATGACAGCTGATATTTTCCTAATGTTTTCAATGTGACAGGAAATCAGTCTCCCTGTATAACTATTTGGCAGGCTGCATAAGGGGGATTATGCAACTCTAGCTGGTCCAGGGCAACTGCAGATCCCTTAAGCATAATTTTACAATACTGTACTCAAATCTATCCTCTGGTGGTTTATATTTAAATGTATTTTACTACTTGTTTCCTCTCATTTGGTCTGCTGGCCTTTCCCCCTTGGGTAGAGAGAATTCCCTTTGTGTAGAGAACATCTATGCAAGCCTAGAGTATTCAGCATTCACCTGCCAGGCTGCGCTCCTCACGGTAAACTGGGGAACTGAAGACTGAGAATTATCTGCAAAGATGCACACAGTGAAGGCAAGCAAGAGAACAGTGTCTGTTTTATTATTCATTTGTTTTCCTCTTTTGGAGCTTTCCCTCATAATTCTGCTGAAAAGGGTGGGGGAGGAGGAAGAGAAATCTACTGTTTTACTAGGTTTAATAGGAACAATATATAGAACATCTAACCTCCTTGATGGGTTATAACCAATATACACTGCCTCCCAATAAAAAAGTTGGGGAGAAAAGAGGAAAAAGGGATTTGACCTTATTTTTGAAGGTTCATTTGTTATTTTAGGGGTTTGTATTTAATCCTATTGAGTTTAAATCTTTGGCATAATTCACAAATACCTTTCACTGTTTAAAAAAAAACTTTATTTTTTTAAAATAATTTTAATTCATTAGACCATACTTTATAAGTTACCAGTAGGATCTGAACCCAAGCAGACATTTTGCACTTTCAAGCTTTGTAACAATGCATGATTTTTCAAAATAAAATTTACATTTAGATTTACAATTTATGTTTTTGAAATTTACTAACACTTTAAAACATTGGAATTTGAATTGAAAGGGATACATGTTTAACTTTAGCACACAGAAATACTGTAAAATATGCCATTCCCCCCAAAATGCATTTGAAAATGGAATGTGATTAACCTATCAAATTTGTTTAATAATTAGTAATTCACATATAACCTAGTTAGCACCTTATTGAACTCAGCCTTTGAGTGTAAAAAATATAGTGCATATTGTAATAGCTCAACATGTATTGTACCATTTCACCAATGAGGTTCCTTTTTTTTTCAGCACTATTTGCCAATTTTTGCAAACTGGTAACTTTTCAGAAGCTTTCTACAACATATGGAACAATGGCTACAACTAACTTTAACAGAGAAATAGAGGGTCTCTACTTGTTAATAAGTTGACTTTTTTTAAAAGCAATCATTTATAAGGATTGCATCAACATCAATTAGCAGAGGAAGATCAAACTTTATTGAAACTGCTTGCATACAAAATATATTGCACTATAACCAAACAAATGTCAACATAAAATCCAATCTGTTGTAGCTAATATGTACAGAGAATATTGCCCAAGAGCAGTTACATTACAAGGTCAGTCTACCTTGGTTAATTATCTACAGTATTTTAAACCAAAACAGTTTACAGATGATGTGTGCAAGGTACCAATTTCTGTTTTCAAATACTATACATTCCCAAAATAAATAACTAGAAATTAACATTAATGTTTGGCAATACTTTTTAAGACATTTTTATATTTGTTAAATCATGTGCAGTTTGTTGCCATTTTTATATGCGTACTTGTATGCAAGGAAACAGTGGAATGGAAAAAGCAAAAACAAAACTCACAAAATACATCAGAGGCAAGGTCATGTTTGTACAGTTCTGTACATAATCAGTGGCACTCCTACTGGAGTAATTTAATAAAAATAGAAGAGATTAAAAAAGAAGGTCCTCACACAGTTTTACCCAATAAATTTAATTCATGATCAGAAATAAAAAGAAAAAAGTACAATGTTTAATTCCCCTCTTATGTACTTTACATCAAGTTCCTTAACTCCTTCCCAACCTGCTTGAGAATCAGACCTTGTACCTCAAACAATTATGAGTTTGTCCTGCCTCCAATGTTAGCTAGTTATATACCACTCCCTGCTCTTAACAGGGTATCACATGTGGGAATGTTCTTATCTCGCTTGAGATAACTCCAAATTAAAATTTTAAACCATTTCAAAACCTTTGGGAGAATGAAGAAAAGTTCTCATTTTTAATTGGTCATCTGGCCAAAAAGGAGGCACACATTACTAGCTTGTGAACAAGTTACATTTGTTCCCTCAGTAACAATGAATTTTTAGTTTCCCAGAAATGGAAAGATTTTTTTAAACTTCTTGTACTGTCTACAAAAAAATTACACCCTTGTCTCAATAACACTATTTGCCAAATCCTCAGTGCAAAAGAAATTTCCTATTCTTATAACTGCCTAACCTGATGCTTATGTAAGGAAAAAATTATGGAAAGCATGCATTCTTCTATAAAGTACTAATGTCTGACAAGGTTTGCTACATATATTTTACATTTAGTGTTTCCAACTCATCTTCCCTGATTTCTGCATCCAAATATAATACTCCTACCTGCCAAGATATAAAAAAGGCACAGATCATACAACTTTTTTTTGCTAATGAAAATGACAATTGTTACATCACACATATTTCCGGGTCCACTAAAATACTGAAAAAGTGGACCAAAACGTGAACTGACACAGGACATAAAACGACATAGCATTTCATGAAGAACTTGTAAGTTAGATTGAAAACAGAAGCCCAATTTGATTACTGCAAACACTATTTATTCTGAAAATTGAATTGAGCAGTGATTTTTGACCAAATGCATTAAAATGGTACAACTGAACAAAAAGTATACCAATGCACAGCTCAGTATTTTTAAAACAAACAAAAATCTTTCATTGTTTGAAGTGCAAGATGTACTTGAAAGCATTTTTCAGAAGTACAGATATTTTTATGCAAATATTTGTATAACTTCTTATTCAGAAAACAACTGCAGACTGCCGATGTTAAAAAAGGCTAACAGAACTTTTATGTTCATTTCATGCCCTGCGCCACTTTGCCTACTATTTGTCTTTGGCCTAACAAGTTTCTCTAATGTGGAATAAGAATCACTGAAACAGTATAGGAAATATGACTTCAGAATTATGCAGTTTAGGGTACTCCATTCACCAATGGTTGCTGACCATCCCCGCTGTCTGATTTTTCTTTCTTCAGATTACGATCTTTACCCGTGCGCAGCCGACTACCTTCATTGGAGGTATTCTGTAATGTTTTAGCGTGGACACTCCTTTCATTATTGCAGTCAATTCTGATCTGAAACAAGTTAGTTATATAAACATACCCTTTAAATATTCCCGAAGTTTACAGTTGAGAGGACATATTTAAATAGTTTAGGTGCCATCTTTAAGATTTTATTTAAGAAAGCTAGTTTTACAAAAAGTATGAAATAAAATGGCTTTACAATTTAAAAAAAAGTATTTCCACAAACACCGATTACTTTAAAAAATTTATACATTTCATTAAGTGCTGGAAAGCCAAACACCATAATACACAGTATTAGTGCAGAAGAATCAGAAAGTAAAATTAATCAGTCTGCTATTGTTTTATTGTTCATGCAGAATGGAAATACTCAGACTCAAGGTCAGAAGGGACCAGTATGATCATATAGTCTGACCTCCTGTACAATGTAGGCCACAAAACCTCACCCACCCACTCCTGCAAATACATATACATACATCTAAGAGTTTAAACTTGTTTGTTTTAATAGATCAAGATATTCTTAGTTATACACTTAAAGCAGCATTTTTTTAAAATCAACATTGCAAAGCTGTGATGCAACTGTAACAACAAAATTCACTCTGCCACTCTTTGCCAAGACCGAATTTAGATTAAAAAAAAAGTTGTGGCTTTCTGTGCAGACAAAAAAATCTTGTGTTTTAAACAAGATTTTTTTAGCTTGATAACAGTATACCCTGAAGTCTATTTTTTGACAATGTTTATAAAACAATATTTACCTCCCGAGTACTGAGGAGTTAACATTTCGCAGCAATTATTTTATTAAAGAGTATCATCTCATACAGCTCTCAGAAGAGTAAGAATTCCTGATATACTGATAAAATGGAAGCTACTTACCTGTAACTAAAGGTTCAAGATGTATGATACCTATCTGTACTCCATACATGGGTACAGGATGCCTGAATTTGGACATATCTAACAAGCAATGTCTGTTGGGTCACATGTGCTCACTTGTTCTCCACGCGCTCCAGACTGAAGTCATAAGAAGCAGTGTGCATCGGTATCTTTTTTTTCCTTCTTACTGCAAATCCAGTCATGATCCGCAGCACAGGGGATGGAGGTAAGAGTAGAAGAACTAGATTCCTTTTCTTGGAGTGTCAGTCCCTATATGTTTGTTAAGCAGTAGTCAAATAGGAAGGGGGTGCAAGGATGCAATTTTTATAGAGATTTGCAATACTGCCATCCCCACAATTGCATCCACGGAAGAGGTCTAGACAAGTGTAATGTTTCGCAAAGTAAGACCAAAGTTCCAAATAACTGCCCCATACATGTATTACCAATGGAGGCATATTTTGAAGTGATCCTGCAGAAATTGCTTGTGCTCTAGTTGAATTGGCTCTCAAGCTCTTCTAGAGAGGAATATGTGCTAATTGATACCAAAGGATGAAGCAACTGGAGATCCACTGAGAGTCTGAGCCCTCGTCTACACCTACCATGCTTTTCGGCAGCAGTCGACAGGAGACACACAAGGTACGTAAAATACACTGCATATCTCCCGCCGACTTCGTAACTGCCCTCTACACATTACACTAAGCTGACCAGAAATGGCGTCTGGTCGGTGCAGTGTTACTATGGTTCCGTTTTTGTTTGAGTGCGTCTACACAGGCGGCTCAATCGAACTTGGAGGATCATGCTGACGGCAGGAACTTTGCCGCCGTCAGTACAGACTTACCCTAAGAGTGATGCTTTCCCTCCTGATCACTCTGCTAAAATGACATATAGTCTAGACATCTTCCTAATTGGTTTCTTTCTCTGCAGATATAATGCCAAAGCCCACCAGATATTGAGCAGCATCCACTGTGACCTGAAGGGGTGGTTTTTACTGCTAGTTTGCCTATATCAATAAGGACTTGGAATTGAGACCAGTTCTCCTGAGGGAGTTCGCCCCTGAACTCTTAATATTTGGCATAGTTGATGAAATCATGTTTTGCTAACAGGGCCTGGCAGTTAGTAATTCTAAACTCAAGACCTGCTAGGAAATCACTCTAAGAAATCAAAGAGTGCAATGCCCTTGTCTGAATGTGTTGCCTGGAACGTGGCTGCCTAGATCTCTCAGTGGCTGCTTGTACCACCAGGGAGTCAGGTGCTGACTGAGAAAACAGGAACGTCTCCCCTTTGGCTGGAAAACAGGAACTTTTCAGCTCTTTCTGGTACGTAGAAACTGGAGTGTTCCAAATTACTATGGCTAGGTCCATGATGGCTTCATTAACTGGGAGAGTACTCCAACTGGAACTAGCAGGTTGCAAGATATGCAGCAGCTTATGCTGGTGTCTCTTGAACCTCCCCAAGCTGCATCTAAAGCTCACATGCTAATCTTGGTAGTAGGACCTCTTGATATTGTTTGTGATCACCAGGCAGAGATGGTGAAGATGGCACAACTGTCACATCTGCAGAGGAGGATGAGTGAGGCATTGGAATTGTCAGATCTGGCTCAACTTCTTCTTTATACGGAAATGGAGCTAGCTGATGTTGGCTAGGAAGAGTGTAAATAAAGTTCATGTATGAACCCAGGGAGGGCTAGTTTAAGGATCCAAGAGGTCCCAATAGTGCTAGTATGCAGGGTTTATTGGTTGGGAAGAATCCCAGGGCTACAGCTGCCAGTCAAATGCTCTGGCTCTTGGAGGAAACAGGATGGCAATCCAGGGTCCTCGAAGCAGATTATTTAGGAATATTGACATACCAGAGGAACAAAGTCAGGCTGGAGAGGAAACTGAGGACAGAATGAAGAACTTTGGGGTACTGGTGAATGAGATTCTTGGATCAGACATTTCCTGGCTATAGTAGACATTGGGTCCTTTTGGGAACAGGCCTATACTGGACAGTCTCTACACCGGAATTTGTATACTTTGCCCGTGGGTGCTGATCCTTAGGTTTGTACATCTACACTGAGGCTGGTACTCATGCATCCTTCCTTTTTCATGCCACACATGTTGAGGCAGTTTAAGCAGGCCTATGTCCTTAGGACCCACATGCAAGGACTCACTGGACTTGGATGGAGTCAGGAAAGGATCTTTACTTCTCGGAGCATATTTGGAAGAGGATCATCCTTGCGCAAGTGTCCCTTACTCTCATGAGAAGTCCTGGAGAGGGATTCCTAAGACTCAAAAGTTGTAGCCTCGCCTCCTGAATTCATGCTTGGAGGGGTACTAAATGTCTGCTGAGTTGGATGTACAGGGGGGTTTCTCTAGTTAAGATCTGATTGGGGTTGTAGGGCCTGCACCATATGTTTACTCAGATGAAGCTCTCGAACCTCACACATCTGGAGATGGAAGGAGACAGATGTTGCACTTAACATATGAGCCTTGCCAAGTACAGCTAAGCTATACTTACTACGCTAAACAGTAAAAACTATCAAAAACTAAGAACTATTTACAGCATGTTGTGATTATATTGAAGAAACACCAAAGGAGCTGTAGACACTGAAGATTCTGATTCAGGGTGCATGGTAGTAATGAGGAACTGGAGAGATGTTGGTCTGCATTGCCCTTATGCCCTCAGTTTAGAGCAATAGGAGAATAACTGCACATGTGCAAACCAAAGGAGGCTACTTGTGAGAAATCTCTGAACGCAGACCATGGTGCATATGCATACCAACGTGCAGAATAACAGAATGGCCAGCACTTGAACAGGTTAGTTTCTTTCTTCACAGAAAATCTGTTTTATCTCCTTCAAAATATTTAGCAGAGAGAAAATGTGCACTTGTAAATCATGTGCCAGAGCTAAATTCTGCAAACAAAACTTCTATATCCTCATATTTGGGGGGAGAAGAGAGGCATGCTATCAGCCACTCTATCAACTCCAATTCACCCCACCCAGGAGACAGCTTTTGGCTCCTGAAAATCTCTTCACCCCACTCAGAAGCGGGAACAGCAGCTGAAGCGGCTTATCTTTTTCCTTCTGTTGGGGAAGCTCTAGGTGGCAAAAGACTCTTGCATGTGCCTTAGGCCTGAAGCACACCAGAGGTGCACCTGTAAAGGACACTTTACACACACAGAAACTACACATTCCCAGGCAGAGGTTTGTGTCAAACATCAGCATGGGAACATTTACTTGTTTCAAATCTTTTTTTGGACAAAATGAACTGTAGAGATTTTCTTAAAGGATTTTCCTAAATACTAAAGATGAATTCTGTGTCCCTTTAGGTGAATTTTAATTTGCTTTCTAAACAGTTACTCACTGCTTGACTAGTTCATTGGCCGTGAAACATTACTGTAACATTAACATTGTCATAACTAAATTTTAAGATGACTTTGTCCAGTCTAGAAAGGTATGATGGTTTCTTACTAGAGGATACTCATGTTTCATGTATTAAATAGGTTTTTCTAATTTTTGTAGTTACTTCTCCCCCACCATTATAGTACCTGTGTTCCAAGTATATAAGACAAGAAGAGAAAAAAGGTATTGATGAAAACTAGGAAAAATTAAAATTAAGAATGAAGAATGGATGGCGAAACCATTTTTAAGTACATCAGAAACAGGAAATCTGCCAAATGATCAGTGGGGCCACCGGATGACTGAGGCAGTCAAGGAAACCAAGCCAATGCTGAGAAGCTGAATAATTCTTTGCATCAGTCTTCACTGCAAAAGATGTGAGGGAGATTCCTTCAGCCATTCTTTCTACATGACAGATCTGAGGAACTCTCTCAGATTGAGGTTTCAACAGAGGTGGTTTTGGAACAAACTGATAAATTAAAACAGTAATAAGTCAGTAGGACCAGATGGTATTCACCCATGAGTTCTGAAGGAACTCAAATATGAAACTGCAGAACTACTAACTGGTATGTTATCTATCACTTAAATTAGCTTCTGTACCAAATGACTGGGGCATAGCTAATGTGGTAAGTTTTAAAAAAAGTCTTCAGAGGCAATCCTGCCAATTTCAGGTCACTAAGCCTAACGTCAATACCAGGAAAACTGATTGAACAGAACATCAGATGTAGATGAACCCAATTTGTTAAGGAAGAGGCAAGAGAAATCATACCTCACCGACCTACTAAAATTCTCTGAGGGGATGAACATACATGTGGACAAGGGCGAGCCACATGACATAGCATACTTGGACTTTCAGAAAGCCTTTGACAAGGTCCCTTACCAAAAGCTCTTAAGCAAACTAAGCAGTCATCAGATAAGAGGGGAAGGTCCTCTCACGGATCACTAACTGGTTAAAATACAGGAAGCAAACGGTAGTAATAAATGGTCAGTTTTCACAATGGAGAGAAGTAAATACTGGTACCCCCCATGGATATGCACATGGACCAGCATTGTTCAACATATTCAAATATGATATTGAAAAAGGGACAAACAGCGTGGTAGCAAAGCTTGCAGAGGATACAGAATTACCTAGGATAGGTAAGTTCAAAGTCAAGAATTATAAAGGGCTCTCACAAAATGGCGTGACCGGGCAAGAAAATGGAAGATGAAATCCAGTGTTGATAAATGCAAAGTAATGCACATTGGAAAACATAATCCCACTGTACATACAAAATGATGGTGTCTAAATTAATTGTTACCACTCAAGAAAGAGATATTGGATAGTGGATAATTCTCTAAAAAACACCCAATCAACATGCTTCAGTCAAAGTTAAGAGAATATCAGGAACAGTTAGGAAGATAGATAAAATAGTAAGTATACTGCCACTATATAAATCTATGGTGTGCCCAAATGCTGAATACTGCATGCTATTCAGGTCAACTTATCTCAAAAAAGATATATTCGAAATGAAAAAGGTTCAGAAGAACAACAAAAATGATTAAACGATATGGCACAGCTTCCATAGGAGCAGACATTAAAAAAAGACTTGACTATTCGATTTGTAAACCAGATGACAAAAGGGGATATAATAGAAGTCTATAAAATCATTAACAGTGTGGAAAAAGTGAAGTATTATTTACCTCTCCACAAAATACAAAAATGAGGGGTCACCCAATGAAATTAATAGGCATCAGGTTTAATATGAACAATAGGAAGTACTTTTTCCACACAACATGTAGTCAGCTTGTGGAACTCACTGCCAGAGGATGTTGTGAAGGCCAAAAATTTAACTACAGAGGGGCTCAAAAAAAGAGTTAGATAAGTTCACAGAGGGTAGATCCATCAACAGCTATTAGCTAAGATTGTCAAGGATGCCATTCCATGCTCCGGGATCCTAAAGCATCAAACTGCCAGATATTGGGATTGGATGACAAGGGATGGATCATTTGATAATTGCCCTATTTGATTCATTCCCTCTGAAGCATCTGGCACGGGCCACTGTTGGAGAACAGCACACTGGGCTAAATGGACCATTGATTTGATTCGGTAAGGCCATTCTTATATTCTTGTTTCAGTGAAGGAACTAATACTCCTTGATCACAGGGTTCCATCTAAAATAATGGTTGGGTTTGAGCATCAGTTACAGTGAGAACCAACACCATAGTCAATTGGAGGTAAAATTCAGACGTTAAGTAGGTGAGGTTACTCACTCATTTTTAAAGATTTTGTCAAATTTGTCAATATTGCCAACTATAAAAGGTTGTTAAAAGTTCCATATTTTCTGTACTATGGAGTTACACGTTACACAGTGAGATAAACATATCAAGGCTCTTACATATCAAGACAAGATGAAGGAGTATACTGAAGTTCTTGGGTAATAAGGAATCAATTGAACATTCAGTGAAAGGGGACTGTATTACCTGCAGGTTGGAAGTGGCTGATATTTGTATGCTGGCTTGGGTATGTCTTGATGTCATACAGAACTTATTCATACATTTAACAAAAGAAAATTACCTGAAGCGATCCATCTGCTGTTCTCCCTTTGGAATCTCTTGAGTTACGTTGACGATTATCTGTTCGTGACTGTTCATCATTTCCTATCAAGAAAATGTAATATCCAGAAAAGTTGTTTCTCAGCACGGATTTTTTTTAACCCTCCCACCCCCTCTGATTTTTCTCTAAGCAGTCAAATATATACAGTCAGCATGGAGTTACTTTAATTTAATAAAGCTAAACAGAAAAAAAATATTCTTATTGCTTAAAGTAGAGCAGCAGTTCTCAAACTATGCCCATCAGTGGTTCACAGAAACTTCTGCGGAGGTCTGTAACACAAAACAAAGAGCCATGCTGTGGACTGGGAGTTAAGGAGAGGAGATGGTCCATGGAGGAGTGTGGTAAAAGAAACGTCTACACCCATGAGAATGATCCACAGACTAAGAATGATGCAGAATCAATTCTTGCAGGGTATTGCATATTATTTTTTTTCTACTGACTGCTTATGTGTTTTCCAATCTTGTCTTTATTATTGCCAGAAAATATCACTATGTGGCATGATTCCCTGCTCTTGATGTCAAAATAAACAAAAAACAGCATATGAAAAAAATATTTTTTACAAAATCTCTATTTTAAAGATATCAACTTGTAAATTATCGTACATAATCAGAACGTTACGTTTATCAAATACTATTTGTAAGTGAGAATTGGAGTTAAGGTTTAGACTTCAAGCTTGGTTCTTCCACTTCCTTCCTGCTCATTCTTTCCTACTGCATACATATATCAAGTCAAAGTTTTAGTCATATAATGATATAAGAAGGAAAGATAGCTATAGTATAGGCCAGGCATCTTCAACCTGTGGCTCCGAAGGGCTCTTTGGCTGCCCCCTTGTGGCTCTGAGCCCTCCTCCTGTCTACCACTGGGAGACCCTGCGGGGGCCCACTCGTGGTTCCCCGCTCCTCTCGCACCAGGGGATCCTGTGGCAGGTGCCCTGGCCCAACTCTCCCCACCAGGAGGTTATACCCATTGCAACTCTCAAAACACTTGGTTATTGAAGGAATCTCAAAAAATCTTATCTTTCAGGTTGCCAACCCCTGGAATAGGCAGATCTCAGGCAATTACTGTAAGGTTACGGTATATATTAGTGTTATTCGGCCATGAGCAGGACAAACACTGACTGACTGCTCTCGGCCTCATAGAAGGCCTGATCCAAATCCCACTGAAGTCAACTGGAATACTTCCGTTAACTTCAATGTGATTTGGATCAGATTTATACTGGGAGGCTAAATGATATACAGTGAAGACCGGGAAACCATTATTGATATGTGGAATGTGTAAGATGAAGGTAATATGGCATGTACTCCATAATTAGTACCTTAGATTACAGTTTAAGTCAATATGGGGTGTTCTTTTTGGGTATCTGTTGTGGGTCTCAAAAAAGGTGTTACAATATATAAGTTAAACTGACATTTAAAATAGGGGAGCAACAAACAATAACCCAAGTCATTTATTAATGGTGAGAATTAACCTCTAAAAATCAAACTATTGTTCTCAGTGATTCTCGTTTGTTTAGTAAAGCTAGTTCAATTAAAATACAATTGACACTATTATTTGGCAATCAGAATGTGTCATATTTCACAGTTCAGGAGTATTACACAAAAGAATGGTGAAATGACGTAGTCAATGGAGAAGAATTTTTTATTCAATCATCCAGTATTGAATTCCTTTTCTTTTTTCAAAACTAAATCTCAATTTACCTTTGAAACCTCCACGACCCCGCCCTCCTTGGCCTCGTGCACTACCTCCACGTCTTCGCCCATCTCCTCTGCGAAGGTAATTATCTCTTTCTTCTTCTGCTGGGGCTAATGACCAATCACTAAGCTCATCTCTGTGATCAGATTCTGTTTCAGAAGCATTTGATGCTTCAGAGTTAGTTCCTATCAAGAGTTAAAAAAATCTATTTTCATTAATGTACTATTTTAGAGAAATCAACCAACAAAAAAACTTATAAAAGAAATATTGCAACAAACTTCCTTTTATGAGTGTATTTAAGATTCTCCTTCCAGCAATAGAACTTGGTTGACTGAAATAAAGCTCTCAAATATAATATATGTACCAATTCACTTAGGTAACATGTACGTCAACTTAGAAAAATACCCTTCCAGTTCTGGTGGGGGCAAGTCATTTTCTGTACTTACCCACCAGGCAAGGATAATCAAAACTGACCGTCTTTAACCTTAAACTCATGAAGTTCAAAATTAAAGGTCACACTGAATAGACAAAGGCAAGTTTGAATACAGCACTTATTTTTATCAAAAGGTTTTTGGGTTCCCAATATTTCGCATTTTGCATACTATATATACACCTCAGTGACGTTCAGTGGCACACTGCAGTAGCCACATCAAAAGTGACCTTGAAATGTAGAACTTTAGAGAAATACAAAAAACTAGTTCATTCACTTTTTACCTGATACCGTACTGCTGAAGCTAGGTTATTTTCAAAACTTGGCCAAAAAGCATTATTACTGCTGAATAAAGACTCAAGTTAGTGGATGGATGAAAATTCCATAAAACCCCTTCAACTTGTCTCTACGTGGGACATCCTTGATTTAAAATGAATGTGAAATTAGTTGGTGCTGATGAGCGCTCTGCACTTCTGAAAATCAGACCACTTTTTAAACTATGGGTTTTAGTAGCCTACCTTTAGATTCCTATTTTTGGACTTCTTTGTCTATTAACCCCTGAATGAGTAAAGTAAAAAGAAGACAATGGATGGTGGCCTGATGTGGGAAGCAGAAGTGTGTCACGGACTAAAACAATCAAGTTTGCTCTTATTTCATCAAAACTCTGACTGTCCTGTATCAATCCCACCCAAAAAAGAGTAAAAGAAACCCAATGAACCCCTCAAGCCCAAAAGATATTAAATGAAATACATAATATACAATTCATTTCACTAGTATATTTATTCTTTAAATTAAAAAAGCACAAATTATACAAAGTGAAAATCCTGCATTTCTAAACACAATAGCAACATCAAAAGTATTGCTACCACCCTTAGATAATATGCTTTTACCAACTTACATGATCTGATTCCCCCACCCCTCCCCCAATTATGCAATTTTTACTAAGCCATCTCAAATGTGCTAAGAACACATTCGACTGGTGTTGAGACAGCTGGACAGAAATGGAGGTCATTTTTTAAAAAAAGTTCTCAGTTAAACTCTCCCATCTTCCACAACTGTCCTTTCATTTTTCTGCCATTTTCAGGCAAACAACCTTCTTAGAAAAGAGATGAGGAGCAGAAATCTGGATCTTGGATTTTAAATGCTATAAAAGGAACCAACTCCAGATAGCTGTCCAGCTGCTATGTTCCGCCTCTTCCTGGTCTGTGTTCAATATATGATCCCCGCCCCCCCCGCCCACAAAAGCTTGGAATCTGTCTAATCATACTGAACTTTCCATTGGTTGCTTTTATGAATTTAATACCCATTCACTCAAGCAAGTTTCACTTGGAAACTGGGGCATCAATCCTCTCTTTTCAGTTAAGAGAATTGTGAAGGTGTGGGATCTCTTCTTTCTCAAAGGACAGAGCATACTAAATTTCCACATACCAAGAATTTGGAATGATTTCACCTAAGACGTTTTTTTTGTTTTGTTTTGTTTTGCTTCATTTTCTGTTAATTACCTAAGTAAATGGCAAAGACCTTTGCTATATTTTTACCTGTATTCTTGGGTGGAATCTTATTTGGAATAATATTCGGCAGTTTTTTCAGATGAAGAATCAATAAGTAGGAAAAAGTTTTCCTCGTATGGATGCTTATAGCAATCATGAGGTCATTTTTCATGTTAACTAACCATTTGCACTAGTGTCAATGTTGATTTATTCATTCATTCATTCTCTCCCCCCTCACATTTCTTCACTTGCAGTGAATGTATGTTGGTCTAGCACAGTATTAACCAGGGCAAAGTGCTTCAGTAACTGAAGTTAATTTTGTGCTCCACTGAAGATGTTTGTATAAAAGAAAGCTGCAATGGTCTTACCAAGTTCAAGCTTTCCCCCTACAGTTATGACCTATTTTCTGGGTATGAAATGAACAGACTGCTTCGGAATGAACAAGATATTAAAGAGCTGCTGGGAGATATGGTACGTGAGCTTAAGTATCATAATTCCACCTTGAAGGCTACACTTTTCCACTGAACATACAGAAGTTTCATTCTGTGGCACATTTGATCTTGAGCAATCTAAGGAAACAATTATCTGCACTTTTTGAGATAAGCACAAATTTGATTATCTAATCTGATTAATATCTCTACTGTGATGGCGTCCCAAGCCCAAAATGAGAATTGGAATCTTATTATCTTGTGTGCTGTACAAATACAAAGACAGTTTCTGCCCTGGAGAGTTTACAATTGAAAGGACAGACAATTGAAAGGTTAGGGATAGGAAAAACATACAAACAAATGAGCATGAGGATGAACTGCACAACAGTTAGTTACATGTAAAATCTTAAAGCTTACATTTTACTCCAGAAGACTGTTTCGGTACTTTAGTCCATTTACTTGCTTGTTTTCTATTACTACCCTTCAAGTATTAAGACTGATAATGCATATACAAGTTCTAGAATCACTGAACAATAACTACATTTTTCCCCCCACTTAGTATTTTTGATGAAGTCCAATTTTAAAAGCTCCATTACTAATCCCCTGAATACCCCTACAGGGCTCAAGCTCTACATTTTACTAGACTAAAAATTTCAGAAAATAATGGGAGCAAAGAAGATGTCCAGAAGACCAGTCTTAAGTGATACACAGATAGCTAGATACCTACCTGAAGCATAGCCTGGACCACGTCTGCTGTGCCCTCTGTTTCTGTAGGGTCGACTACCTCGGCCAAGTCCTGGACCATCATCAGTCATATATCCTTTTTCCTTGTCTGTACGATTCGGTAGTGGTCTAGAAGTAGCTCCAATCTGTCGGAGCTGTTCATCAATTTGCAATCTTTCCAAACGCAGTTGGTCTACCTCCTAGATAAAACAAACAATTTTTCACATGTAATTACTACTCAATTACTACCCAAGTGCAGAAATGTATTAGAAATGTTTTCTAGTTTATGAAAGTGAATCACACAGCAACATATCATGAAAAGTGTGTTTTTTCTTTGTTTTTAAACTCAATACTGAGTAACAGAAAGCATTAAGGCATCAGTCATCTTCAAGTCAACATCCTAGAAACACATTACTTTTCCAAATCAATGTCTGAGTAGGATACAGTAGCCCCTCAAAACCTGTTCCCTTGACTTGCATGAGACAGATGGTTAGTTAGGAACAACAAAAACTGAACACTAAATACTCCATGCTGTGTATTTTACATAAAGAATAAACAGAGATTTTAATCATTTTTAAAGTTTAAGAATTTTTTGTCATGTTCAAATACTTAAGATCCTTTTAAATCAGGCCTCGACAAATCTCCTTGATGCCTGGGGGCCAGCCCAAAACCTTAGGTGTCCCTAGGTGTGAGGCAGTGAAGGAGTCTGCTGCCGAGGTGGTGCAGAGTGCCCAGGGTCCCCTGCTGCCAAAAAGCTGCTGACTCTTGCAGCAGTGGCACATGATTCCTCTCCTCTCCCTCCCAAAATGCCACTGCCGGTGACACTTTCAGCAGCAGAAGGTGAGAGAGACAGCAGTGCTGAAAGCATCAGCGCCGCTGGCTCTTTTTTAGGTGCTAGGGGTGTTTGCCTCCCTGGCTACCTCAGCACTGCTAGGCACCAGGAGCAAAATGCTGGGTGCCATGGCGATGTGGTGCCCCGGATTTGTCGAGCCCTGTTTTAATTGTTAAATTTTCTTGTCAACTATTATCACAAGAACTTTGGATTAGAGTAATATAGTTTTCCTCACCTTTAAATAATTTAGGTGATAATCTAAAAGTACAGTTGCATTAGTGATGCTGTCCTTGGTTCCCACAAACACAAATGGTACCATTCCCTGAAAAGCAATTACATATTTTATAAACCCTTGCTATGGTATTTGGACATCAAATATTAAAGTGATCCTAGTAATAAACATTAATGCATGACTACAAAATATAAAGGACACCCTTCATAATGGGGACACTCATGAATCTGTACATTTCACAAACTGACATCACCTATATTATCAACATTAAACATACAATTACTTATTGTACCTATAGTAAACTTAGCCTCACAAAATTCCACTCATCCAAGGACAGTAATTTTACCTTTGAAGGGAGAAATAATTTCAAATCTTATTTTGTTCATTAACAGTCATTATAAAGGTAGTGGAGAAAGTAAATTTTTGTACAATGCAAGACTAGGTTATATTTAGGTGGTGTGCATCATAAAGCCACATTTTTAGATTATATTTTCCGAACCATGTTAAAAAAAACCAATTAGCAAAATTGTTCAGCCAGCTTCTCTTCCCTCAAACACATCGTGTTTTAATATAAACAATGTTTTCCCATTAAGTACTAGCTTCTGTGTGTCAGGTTCTTTTAATCTACAACCTCAGGAAAGAAACCACTGAAGAACTTTAAAATGTAAGCACAATATCTATGCATTTATTGTCCTGGATCCTGTAAGTTAATTGTAAAAGGCAAACAAAAATCCTCATTAAAGTGAAGTTAGGACTGCAGGCACACCACCAATGATTTGAATGTTCATTATTTTTCAAGAATGTTAATAATTTAAAATAATTGTTCCTTAGAAGCCCAGAAAATTCAGCACTGAAGCTGAACACAAAGAAATTCCAGCATTTGAAAAAACACTGACATTTACAGGTAAATTAATTAAAAGTCCATAACTCTCTAGTTATAGCAATGTAAGCCTCCCATCTTCCCTTTTGTATCTTCTATAGCTAATTTGTATGCTGTTTTAATTTTGCAACAAGGACTTTTTTTAGGGGCTTTAGGTACACATCCTTAAGCAAATCCTGAGATATGCTAAGGCCCTGTAATATTTCATAGGAACAGATATTGATGACTAGGTGGTACTGCGTTTATCTAAACAAAAGTATTCTTTTTCATGGGGAGGGTGTATAAAAGAAGGCATAACAACTAATCAGGAATAAAGGATTCTAATTTGGTGGTCATTGTTAAGCTGAAGTTATGATTAGATCAGGTAACTTGATACTATGATTTTCTCATCACTTCACCGTGGAGCAGAGTTTAGTACATGCTCTTTTCGTTTATTTAGGTTTCTTGTACATTTAATTTTAGCTATGGATTTCCCAAGTATGCATGCATGTACACATTTTATGCAGGAGATGGTACACACAGCAGACGTGGGAATCCCCATTCTCACTCCCACTCTCTGCAAGATGCAGGTAGGTACCAATGAAATAATTCATAACTTTATGACAAGCCATAGCGAGGCTAATAATGTTAACTTGCATACAATAAAGTGGCCAATAAATCACTGGTGCTGTTTTGACAGAATTTGGTTGAGATATTTTCTTCCATGGGCCACAGACCTCACACTTGACCCCCCAGTCAATCTTTTCTATGGAATAGAATAAATAATCTGATTCTATCCTTCGTAATACATAACTGAGGAACTGTCCATCTGGAGCACATACCCAGTTAAGTATCCCAATTTGTGCCATCATTTGTGGGCCTATTGTGCAAAAAATGCTAGATTATGAATATTTAAGGATCGTCAACTCAGAGGTTCTGTTACTGTAACTGAGCCATTCCCTTCTACTGCAGCCAAGAAAGGTGTCTAGTTGAACTCCTGCAGATAGACACATACTGCCATAATAATAGGTTACCTTTCTGCAGGAGTGCTATCTCTCCCAGAAATCCAGATAAAAACTTGGAGACTCCATCACAAAAACCTGTAGCTGACTGACATCATGAAGACAGACCTCAAGACCAGTGACTTGTAAACTAAATACTAGGATGGGGGGTAATCAGTGTAGAATCCCAGTACATTCACAAGGAATACTGAACAGCACCAACTATTCACTTGTGAAGAGCCCTAAAAAACTCAGGAGATAAAAGTAAGCCAAGAAACTTGATGAATACCCCTAAGCAGGTTTTTGAAAATGAGTAATTTTTAGAGGATTTAAGGATGGTTTCAGTTCAAATATTCCTGATTTAGGGAGGCTGCCTTTCCAAGGGAGTCATCTGCCAGATAAGAGGTGAAATAAAGGTTTGCAATCAGAAATCTTTAGATATGAAAGCTAATGCCTGCATAGTGGGTGGGTGGGTGAGAGAGAGATCCCTGACAGGTTGGAGGGAAAGACAAGTACATAATTTGTCATTGGTTTGTCAGTTGGGTAACTGTTTTTAAACTTACATGCCTATCACATCAGATCAGTATATTTATTTAAATCCAAATAATTAAAAACATAGCTATTAAATTTATTTTGTTATCCTATCACACCTGTGCTCTGATCTAGTACCATCCTCAGAAATCTTCAAACCACAAACACGGATGACTCATGTATGTGGAATATTTTCAAGTCTGATAATATCTAAGCCTCAAATTGAGATGGCAATTAATTTATATTGAACTGTCATTCTGGCTGCCCACTAATTGATGCTACATAGTAAAACATAATACTTGACTTAAAAATGGCATTAAAAGAAAATTAAAACTGCCAGTTGCGGCTTTCAGTAGTGTATCTTTCCACCTGTAGCAGCTTCTAACTTTTATCAAGTAGAAGAACTCGAAGTTTTCTAAACATCTGTTTCAACCAATTCATATGAAACTGCTACAACCAGAAGACAAATATTTACTAACAGAGTAAGAGACTAAAATTGGTCTGATAAATTAACTTAGAATTTTTTTATTTTTTAAATTAACCAAACCTTGCTCCTGTATTCTAGGCAAATGCTCCACACCCTATCTTTGACATCTCTGAAGGATCCTGCAGTGGGAAGACTTAAACCTACATTGTTTTGTCTAGGTATTTTAGGGATGTCTCCAATATTACAATGCTAAGGCCATGTACACACGATCACCTTATCGCGCATTAAGAGCCATTACCGCGCAATAACAGCAACAGCGTACACACGTGCAATAGGGCTCTTGCGCGTCAACAGCCCAGTTGTAGCGCAATACAAAAACCACCTCGATGAGGGTGATAGCAGTTAACGCGGAACAGCTGTTGCGCCTTTCCACTCGTGTGTACGCTTACCGTGCAATGATTGGCCCCCAGAAGTGTCCCAGCATTCCAAAGTCGTCCTCTCTGGTCTTCCCCCCACCTGCTCTGTGGCCGTGACGAAACAGTCCCCGTCCTGTTTCGATTCCCAGGATTTTCAAATTTCTCCTCTGTTTCACTTCCTGTTCTCTTCCTCGTGGAATGGAGTGCAGCTCCGATCTTACCTAGCAATGGCGACCCATCATGGAAGACACGCACCCCTTTGGAGCACGGCAGAGGTGCTGGACCTGATCAGCATCTGGGGAGAGTCTGTTGTACAGGCGCAGCTACGCGGCAGCAGGCGAAATTTCGACACATATGGTATAATTTCTCGGGCCATGTCCGAGAGAGGTCATGAGAGAGACACTGTGCAGTGCAGATCAAAGGTGAAGGAGCTAAGAATAACCTATTACTGAGCGAAGGAGGCAAACTGCCGTTCAGGATCAGCGCCTGCTACATGCAGGTACTACAAGGAGATCGAAGCCATCCTCAGTAGGGACCCCACAACCACTGCAAAGAGTCCTGTGGACACATCGCCCCTCCCCCCCCTCCACTGAATGCCAGAGCCGAGCAGGATGAGGACGTGATCGATGAGGAGGAGGAGATGGAGGATGACCTGGAGGAGAGCGCAACAGCGTGTAGCCAGGAGCTCTTCTGCACCCCCGCTGAGACCTCCACCCAAGATATGAATTGCAGCGTGTCCTCTGAGGCGGCAGAGGGGGGTTCAGGTAAGTTTCTCTTCCGTGCAGCTATGGCTCCCGCTAAAAAAATCATTGTGCGGGGCGGGGGTGCTTGCTGTCTCGGTCCCCGCTGTGCATGCTCTTTACTCTGCATTCATTAGAAGTGCATCAACACAAGCAGTGATTGTCAAAAAATCACCTGTATTTAGGTCACTAAAGGTTTCCTCAATGTACTGCCAGAGCCTCCTACTCAGGTTAGATGGGATAGCGTATGTGTCTACGCTCCCGTGTAAGGATACTTGGCCTCGCCAGCTGCAAAGCACAGCACTGGGAACCATGGCAGCAGCATACGGTCCCGGCGGGCATCCGGTGGCATGTAGGATATGTATTCTAGCTGGCAGGGGCACTCTGAGGAGAGAGATATCGGGTTCCATCTGTGTGCCCTGTGCAGAATGTTAGCCCACAGTAAGGTTTCTATTAGAACGTACCTTGTCCGCTTCAGCGAAGCATAGAATGTTGACTGCCTTGTACCTTCCAGTGGAATGTGCTACTGGAAGGTTACATTTGTTATCTAAGCTATGTGTTAACAACAGCTTTATTATTATTTTTTTTATTAGATTCGACCTTCACAAGGCCAGTGTCTACCCCAGCTGACCGCATGAGAAACATTCAGCGGCGTGCTAGAAGCAACAGGGAGGATATGTTTCAGGAGCTGATGAAAACAATAGAGGCATCCGCGAGAGAGAATCGAGCCTGGAGAGAGGAATCCCAACAGAGGAGGCAGAAACACAGGGACGAACTGGTAAGCGTCATGAAGGAGCAAACAGAACTGCTCAAGAGCATGATTGCTCTGCAGACCCAGGCGATTAATGTACGGGCTCCACTCCAGACAGTTCAGCCGTGTCTGCCTCCCACACCCCGTAGTCCTTCAAAGCATTTATTTGAAGGCCACCCGTCCCCCTGGTACACTGCAACATCCAGTCCCTCACAGAGCTACTTTTTAGACACCCGCAGCTACACCCATCCGTAACCCCTCGAAAACCCCCCAACCACCACCACCCCCCCTTTTTATCTTTTAATGAAAACAGTAACAGAAAATTTGGAGTGGCTTTATTTGTACACAGTGAAAATCTCATCAGGTGCACTTGATGCGTCCTTGAAGTGAACTACGGGAGGGCATCATTGAAATGCTCCCTGAGTGCCTCCCTTATGCGAGCAGCTCCTCATTGGGCCCCCTTAATGCTCCCAGTGGCTGGCTGTTCGTATGCTTCCTCGAGGCGCTGTGCCTCCATAGCCCACCCCGGGGAAAACTTTTCTCCCCTATTTTCACAAATGTTATGAAGGACACAGCACGCTGCAATTACAGCAGGGATGTTGTCCTCATCCAAGTCCAGCCTCCCATACAAACAGCGCCAGCGCCCTTTTAAGCGGCCGAAGGCACACTCCACAGTCATTCTGCAGCGGCTCAATCGGTAATTGAACCGCTCCTTGCTGCGATCCAGGTTCCCGGTGTACGGCTTCATGAGCCATGGCATCAGTGGGTATACCGGGTCTCCAAGGATGACTATGGGCATTTCCACATCCCCCACAGTAATTTTTTGATCTGGGAAGAAGGTACCACCTTGCAGCTTCCGGTACAGTCCAGTTTCTGAAAATGCGGGCATCATGCACCTTTCCCGACCACCCAGCATTGACGTCTGTAAAACGCCCCTTGTGATCCACGAGTGCTTGCAGCACCGTGGAGAAGTAGCCCTTCCTGTTTATGTACTCGGTCGCGAGATGGTCTGGAGCCAAAATTAGGATGTGTGTGCCATCTATGGCTCCCCCACAGTTCGGGAATCCCATGGCAGCAAAACCTTCCACAATCTCACAAACATTGCCCAACATCACCGTCCTCCGTAGCAGAACGCGATTGATGGCTCGGCACACTTGTGAGAGGGCTAATCCGACGGTGGACCTCCCGACTCCAAACTGGTTTGCAACCGACCGGTAGCAGTCAGGAGTCGCCATCTTCCAGACAGCAATCGCAACACGCTTCTCCACGGTTAGGGCTGACCTCATGTTGGTGTCTTTACATCACAGGGCAGGGGCCAACTCTGAACACAGTTCCAGAAAGGTTGCTTTCCGCATTCGAAAGTTCTGTACCCACTGCTTGTCATCCCACAGCTGCATAACAATGCGATCCCACCACTCTGTGCTCGTCTCTCGCGACCAGAAACGGCATTGCACCGTGTGCAGATGATCGGTGAAGGAGCTGAGCAATGCGGTGCTGTTGCTCTGCAGGGCATCGATCAGCCCCTGCTCCTCGGCGTCCTCGTCTGATTCGGAGCTCATTGCATACTGAGCAACCAGCCGAGATGCATTTAGAATGCTGAAGGCGACAGTGGAGATCAGAGCAGGATCCATGCCGTCGCTGTTGTGCTTGCTCGCAAGTAGTGCGTCACTGCACTGTTGAAAATAGGCGCGAGTTGCTATTGGCAACGAGGAAGACGCAAGGGGAACACAGTGCACCACGGGAAAATGAGAGTTTACCCATGGTGCTTTGCGTTCCTTTCCTTCATCCCAGGATTCCAAGCGCCGATTGAGGGAAAATTGAACTGTGGGATAGGTGCCCAGAATTCATTGCGCTACACCGTGATATTGCAAAGAATTCTGTTGCGTTGCAAGGAGCGACATGTGTACGCGCTCTCCCACAATAAAGGTCACGTGTTTTTATACCACGATTGCCATGTTGCGCTTTAATCTGATCATGTGTACATAGCCTAAGACACTTACATCACCAATGTAAAACAAGATGTGTTGCTCATTTATATAAAACAGGAGTCATGAAATGTTGCCACGTAGTTTGTGAACATTGTTTTGGATTCACTGTACAAGAATGAGAACCCAAAGCTGCTTTCACAGCTTTAAAAATGAACTGAAATGCTTTCCTAAAATAACAAATAAAAGCTCGGGGATCCAAAAGCTAACCAAATATGCACACAGACTACATTACAAATACAGTTTAAAAACAAGAGTGCTTAAAAGATGAAATGATTCTTACCTGCCTAGATTTGACCTCAGGTTTCTGTGTTTCTCCTGTTACAGTTGATGACACAACTAACACCTAAAGCAGTGTAAGGAATGTAAGTGTTAGTGATGTCATTATCTATAAACAGGAGATACACAGAACTCTGAACTCAGGACTTGGCAGGTAAAAGCCTTTCAATTCACCTTTAAATAGCTGTATTTTGGATTTGAAAAGCATGTTCAAATAAGCTTTTACAAGCTGCAAACAGCCTCTGATGTACTAAATTAGGTCACAGCTACTCTCTTGCTTGCATTTTACAGGTCATGGGACCCTACTTTTGTATTTTATGCATCAGCTGCATAATAATGCCATTAAAGGATGGGATTTCATATTTAGCCTGCAATAAAATATTGACCCTTTTGTTCATCCAAACAGTCCAGAACTTCATATTGTAAGATTTAGTCATCAGGAGTAAAATGTCAAATACATAAATTTAAAATTTAAGAACTTTTAATTCTAAATGTTGGAGGAGACTATCTTGGGTTTCAGTCAGATGAAAATATGATATTGCTCATAAATACTTTAATTAAATCATTATTCAAGCACAATTAAAGCAGGTTAGAAATTGGGCTACTGCTTCTTCCATAACAATCCTGTGGTGCTAGTGTCAGAAATGGTCCAATTTTTCAGCAAGAATGTTCAAATTAAAAATATATATTTATTTCACATCTTTTTCTTAGTAGTAAAGGTTCTTTAGCTGGTAAACTGTGAGATTGCTAGGTAAATAAATGAGAGTTTAAACTTTAAAAAAAATTTAACTATGCTTTTACTTCTGAAAATTGGGATGATATCTTCGTAATTTTAAAACATGGGGTCGTTTAGTGGTGTAAATTTCCTTTGCCTGTCACCACCTTCTTTCCCCATGTGTCCATTTTCAAGTTATGCAGTTCAAGGCTTCATTGAGACTCTATAGCAGGTGAAAAAATCTGTTTTAAATTCAAACAGAGTTTTACATATTCTTATAGCAGATCTGGCATACACCACACCAAATATCCAAACATTTAAAAAAGTTACCAATTAATACACACCCTGGCTATTGTGAGCTCATAACAGAACACCTGCAATAAGCCAGACTCTGAACTATCCCGTAAAAAATATTAAGCAGCATTGTGAAAAAGTTTAAGTTAACAAATTTAAAGCAAATTATTAAATGTGAAATAAGTTTTGTATGTATGCTTCTGGAATACTATTTTCCAGAGAAACCAATATTAATGCTTTATACATCAAAAACTTATATAAAAGGTTACCCACAGTGAAGTAAAAAATCTGCACCAGTATGTGAAAGTTTCCCTTTTGACTCCAGTAAGGAAAAAATAAGTTGTCAGAAATAAACCACACTGATTTTACTATCTAACCACCAAGAACTTTACTACTTGATATAGCAACATTATCAACAATTAACACAGACACGCATCATATTTAATATAAACATACCTCTTCTTGTGGAATATTTTTGTCATTTTCAGCCTCAATTCTCACTCGCACAACACCCGACTTGTCCACTATCTCCTGAATCAGTTTTCCATTTTTTCCTATCACTTTTCCTACAGAAGGAATATATAGAACATTCCACCTTTAGGTTTTTTCCCCAAAATCTGAAAATATTACTATGTGGTAGTTTAGTAATAGAATGTAATACCAAAACAGAGAGCTTGCCAACACTGAGCTAACAGTTTATAACAAAGATTTAGTCAACGAGCAAGGAATTAGAATGTCGAATAACCTAGGTATAAATTTTGCTAATCACTCCAAAGCAGTCATTATATTATATAGGTAAATAGTATTTAATTGAGCAAATACAAAAATATTTAGAAAGGGAGTATCTAATTAAACAGAAACATTTAGGAAAACTAAAGAAAATTCAACCATAAAAACCACTAAATATTTGTGTAATATGCCTATATTTTTTAATGTTGCTAATCCTAGTCAAAGTGAAAGTTCATGATGTTTTACGTTCTCATTTTTCTTGCTTTTCTGGGAGTAATTTAAAATTGTATGCAAATGTACGTTGGGGCTGACTGCAAATTTTCTCCTTTTACAGTAATACAAGCTTTACCAATGGCTAACGTTGTTAAACAAGCAAAGCCAACATTTTTTTATTCTATATTCAGGGGTTGACAATTTTTCAGATCAGGTTCTCAATTGAGTACCAGCAGAAATAGTTTGGTAATCAGATATCAGACATCATCTTCATCTAACCTGCACCCTAGGATGGAGTAGGGAGGCAGTTTTTGCACTTTGAGGGAAGGAGCTGGGAGGGGGTGGGGTTGCACTGTTTTTGGTTTTTCAAGGTTTATTTATTTATTTATTTATACTTGGTAATATGGGGGAAGGATGGGAGCCAAGAGGGGTTAGTTTTTGCACTCCCCCCCCCCCCACCCTCAGAGTTTTTGTCAAGTGGCCACTGTGCACCAGGCAGGATCCTGCTGGTTCCTGGCGGGGGAGCAGCTGCCATGCTCCAGCAGGTTGTCCCTGGGCCAGCCAGCCTTCGCCAGCCCGGCCAGCAGTGTATGTCTAACTGTCCTCCGTGCAGAGCCCCCGCCGTGAGGAAAGGGAGAACAGGGGGCTAGGTGGGCAGAACCAGTGCTGGGCTACTCAGCTTGGGGACAGACAGAAATGGGGGTCTCCTCAGCCACCCACCCATGGCTGAGGGAGTGGACCATGCTTTGCCCCCCCCGTCCCACACCAGACCCCAGTCCATGAAGCTCACCACACGAGCCAAGGGCCCATAACGCTGGTGCTGGGGGGGTCAGGTGGAACAACTTCTCTTACAGTGAAAAGGAGAGAAGAAGCTAGTTGAGCAGAACAAAGCAGTCATTTCACTATGAGGGGAGAACCATCCACCAATTCCCTGTTGAGGGGATGGGGGGAGGGGGGGGGGGAAGAAATCCAAATCACTTTAAAAACAGGCACTAAAGTGATTTATCCAAAGACCATCTGCGCATGGTGCCTCTGTTATCCAAAGTTGGTACAGACCCAGGCTGCTTTCTGGAGCATACACAGGCTAGAGCCTTGGGACCTGTGAGTCTTATAGTCACTACAATACAGTGCATGCGGAGCTGCTGTTCCCCTCCTGGGAGTTTTAATGCTCTTAAAGGGGAAGAGAAGGGGAGCAGCTGAGGTTCTGTCCCAATCTCTGTAGACCCACGTGGTGGGAGGGGGCAGAGCCCTGCTACAGTCTCTACTCGCTCTCACTGATGCTGAGTCAGTAAGCATCTGGTGCTGTTGGGGAAAGACTGCAGTGCATTATTTTTTAAATGTTAACCATGCATTCGTACCAGCGTACCGCTTACTGTACATGCTCGCGCATAAACCGAGATTTTTGTGCTGAAAAATGAGCTTAAAAGGCTAGTCTTGGTTTATACGCGGATCAGCACTAGGGTTTATAGGGAAGTATCATTGTCACCCTTCCGCCCACAGCCTTTCCCTGCTCCTCTTCCCTCCACGGCGTTTCCCTGCTCCTTTCGCCCCCCCCCCCCTCAGGCTTTTCCCGCTCCTCTCAGCCCCCCCCGCCCTTTTCCTGCTCCTCAGCCCGCCCACGGCTCCTTCCCCTGCTCCTCTGGCCCTCCTTACCTCGCTGGAGGCCCGGAGATGCAGGGGTGGCCAGACCAGGAGCCGCTCGGTGGCGAGCCGGCCGCTCCTGCCCTGAGCATGCTCTGTCTGAGACAAAGCGTGCTCAGGGCGGGAGATTTGAAACTCCCAGCTTGGCCGCAGCAGAACAGGGCGGAACGCTTGTTCC
The DNA here is from genome assembly GCA_007922175.1 of Pelusios castaneus. Classification (NCBI taxonomy): domain Eukaryota; kingdom Metazoa; phylum Chordata; order Testudines; family Pelomedusidae; genus Pelusios; species Pelusios castaneus. The sequence continues at coordinate 9,249,433 of ML685771.1, read as the reverse complement.
GCACGGGTCTTCTGCGGCAGGAGCTCGCAGGCCGGATTGGGCCTGCCCGGGGGTTGGATCAGGCCTGCCGCAATGCCGGATATGACCCTCTGACCAGATCTGGTGCCGCGTCAGGCCCGATTCGGCCCGCGAGCTCCTGCTGCAGAAGACTTGGGTGGAACAAGTGTTCCGCCCTGTTCTGCTGCAGCCAAGCTGGGAGTTTCAAATCTCTTGCCCTGAGCATGCTGTCTCAGACAGAGCATGCTCAGGGCGGGAGCGGCCGGCTGGCCACAGAGCAGCTCCCAGTCTGGCCACCCCTGTACCTCCAGGCTCCAGCCAGGTAAGGGGGGCCAGAGGAGCAGGGGAAGGAGCCGTGGGGGGGGGGAAAAAGGCCAGAACGCTGCAGGTGGGAGAGGTGCAGGCAAAGGATGCGGGCAGGGGTGAGGGAGGAGCAGGAAAAAGCGGGGAGGGGGGAAAAGGGGATTGGCCCTGGAGGGGCCTTCTGTAACAATATTTGACCCTCGGCTTATGCACGGGTGGTGCATTTTTCCTGGATTTGGGGCTTTAAAAGCCACAGTTGGCTTATATGTGGGTTGGCTTATAAACGAGCATATACGGTATGTTATTCCCTGTCTATATTGTTACTTTTTTTTTTTTAAAATACCAGAGATGGAGTTCTGAAGACAAGATTGATTAAATCCTCGAAAGCAAATTTTGTTTTGAACTACGTTCGGCAATATTTCTGTTATCAGGAAGCAATTTTTTAAAAAGACAGTTGAAGAGAACAACTCTTGTATGAAAGCTTAACTCAAAATTTATATCTCAAACTGGAGGGATAGAAATTTATCTAAGGAAATGGAAGTTCTAATTTGAGGCTACTTAAAGCTAAATAAAAAAAAAACAATGGAAACAAATACTTGTTGCTGTTCTTATAACTAAAATAAAAACAATAAACTAGATATCCAAATGCAGGCTAGTGATGCTGTTTTATAAAAATAATTAACAAGCTAACTATTCTTAACTAGAATTTTTAAAATATTAAAAGATTAATGCAAATGATATTGTGTGCAACAAAGATGATGAGAACCTTGATCATAAAAACTTCAGAATTTAACCCTATTTGTTAAATACATTCAAGATATGAGTTTTTAAAATAAGGGCAAAAAATATTCAATTCAAGACATCTATTTATTTGTACTGTTTGTCTGATTTAATCCAACAAGAATAAATTGATTAAAACCCACTTATAATCACATGGCACATAGTTTATCTCTGACAACATAATGAAAATGTTGCTAATATTTTCTTAAATTCCTAGGTATTAACTAAGATCAAGTTTTTATATTACATTCAAGCTATATATTTTTATTTTAATTCAGCCAAAATATTATCTGTTAGTAATAATTTTAGGCTGGTTTTCATATTCTCCATACTAATTTGAAAACATTCACAGAAAGCTTGATGCTAATATTTGTTCCTCTTGACCACAATGACTGCTCCAGGCCCCAAATCCGCAAACTGAGTTAAGTGAATTCTTTATTCACCTCCCCCACAACTTAAAAAAAAAAAAAAAAAAAAAATCTAACAACAACATTCTTAGTCAATATGAAACAGATTTATGCTACCAAATTAATTCTATGCTTTGGGCTTTAGAATTGCACAGAATACTTAAGCAAGTAGTGTTATTATGTGGACTTACATTTTTTAAGAAATAACAGTTACTACCATAAAAACTCTGTTTAAAATTGAATTTATAGTCCAAATAAAAGTCAGAGAGGCTACCAGATATATTTTACAAATTTGTGCACTAAAAGCAGTGTTTTCTTTTCTTTTTTAAGCTCAACTGAAAAATTTAGTTTTGTCAAGCTACAGTAAGCGTGTACTTTGAAAGAAAAAGAAAAGTGTTAGTGTTCCTCCAAATATCACTTATTTCGACGGTAAATAGGTACACTAAAATATATATAGTTGTGGGATTTAGTTCAAGAAACAAGACTTGAAATGACAAGACTGCTCAAATATAAAATGCAGTTTACTTTAAAAATAAAATTATTGAAAAAAGTCCTGAACACCCAGAGCAGGAATAAATTAAAAATCCAAATTAAATCTAACAGTCAAGTCTACCACTTCTGCTTATCGTCAGTGAAAACTACAGTAACATTCACTAAATTTAAATAAATTAAATAGATGAGTACCATACCGGCATTTGTTTCAAAGTTCACAAAATTCAGACCACACCACTTCAGCACTGCTTCCAAAATCTGCTCAATATGCAATGAAGGCATCTGCCTTACAAAGACTGGTGCACATATGTATCTCCAAAAACATACTCTTGGCTTGTTATCCACTAAAACTAGCAAGCAAACCTTGATGATATGTTCGTTCACCACCCTGGATATTGCTGAATTTTTTTTCAGCAAACTATTTCTTAACTGGAAGCTGATTCATGTTTTCAAGTTCTTGACACTTATTTTTGGAAAACTGCTGTTAGATGTCACCTAGATCAGTTTTGGTTCAGAATACCAAAACAAGTGACAAGGCATATTAAAGGCAGTAACTGAATGGGTAATTGTAAACAAATAATTGTCTTCTAAATTGAAATCTACAAAAAGGGTTGCTTTCTGTTACAATGGATTTTCACAATTTTACTCAACAAGTGACTATGGAAGAGTGATGTTCCTTTGCGACTCTGATTGTTTTAGCCAGGGTTTCCCAACTTAATTTCTAATAAATTAATGTACACAGAGAGCAAGCTAATCAAGATTCAATTCCTCAGCAAAACCAAAACATTTATTTAAGTTTCTACAAGATTCCGCAGGAAGCTGAAAACTTCTCTGCAATAAGAGTAACCAAAACTCACTCACAAAAGAAAGCATCTCCAAAATTGTAAATTGCCCTCCTTAATATTGTTTCTAAAAGTTAAAACAATTCTCAACTAATATTTTTCTCTCATTTCAGAACTAAACGTAAAAACTGACATACCTACTAAGTTTCTTGGAACTTGTATGACATCTTCAGCAAATTCAAGGTAGCTTCTTGCCTTTTTCACTGCATCCTGATCCTAAGAAATAGGGAGGAAAAAACCCAGAAAAACATAAAAGGGGTTCATTGTTTTCCAAAAGCATGTTAGTTTTATTAACTTTGTCCATTTATTTATTTATCTGAAAGCTTACCTCTCCATAAATGTGGAATGTACAGGTGTCTTCATCAAGATCAATAGCTGTCACACCAGGTACTTTTCTGGCTTGCTGTATATTAGCACCATGAGTGCCAATAGCCAGACCCATTAGGTCTTCACGTACAACAAACTGCTCATGAAATCGTGATGCTAACTGCCTTGAGCTCTAGAGAAAGAAGGCATTCCTAGTTAACTTTGATTTGTAAAAAAGTGTAGCAGTTTACATTGATTTAAGAAACCAGACACACATGTAGGCTACCTCCCTATTTTCCACGCCAGTTAATTTCTAAAGTGCGAGGAGAAACTGCCGAACATGTACAATTTAAGAAAAAAAAACAAACAAAAACACCCCCAGACATACTGAAGAGACATCTTCACCATATTTTTGAGCTAAGAAGAATGGGGAGGGTAATTCCGAAGTTAAGGAAATACATAAAGAAAAAATACAGTCAAGTTTTTGTCCAAAAATACACTTCTGCAAGCATAATAATCCTAAAATAAAACTAGATCCTTGTACTATTAGAGCTTATACATATTTGAAGTTGCCTTATAAATAAATGGTTTGCATCTATCAAATGCGTCAGGGTAGAAAGTGGAATCTATTTGCTTAATGTGTCATTTTAGAAGGCAGGTAAGAAATCAAATAGAGAAGGTGTTCTTACAAGATAGTAAAGCTGAAAAATCAGCTATTCTGGTGTTGTAGGGGAAAAAAACCAATCAAACAGAAAGAACTCCTCCATGAAAATATAGATGAAAAAACAGTAATTTCTGAAATAGTCACCAGTTTCAAAGATACAACCATGATGCAATTAACTATATGGGTACCAGAAGTAATAGGTTACCTGAACAAGGGTTCAACATACGACACAAGAGCCCTAGGGATTTGGTACAATAATCACTTTAGACTTCCACAGGTATAGGAAGTCCAAACTAAGAGCAAAGAGCTGAGCAGATAGAGAATACAAATAACTTTATTTTGACAATCATGTACTGTTAAAAAAAAGTACGTACAGAGACTCAACGGGGCAGTTACTGATTCTGTAGGCTAAATTGGGATTTCAATTATACCTGTGCAGCGCAAGTGTCTGCAGATTAACTACTGTTACATCTTTGCATGTTCGATTAGTTTTAAATGCAGCCATACTAGCATAATTAAAGGAATAAAATGGCCTGCAGCTTTTTTTTTTTTTTTTTAACTGGAAATTTTGCTCAAAAAAGAAACTAAAAATCTACTTTCAGATCTGAAGGCAAGTTTGCAGGACTGGGACTTGGAAAAATTATTTTGATTAGTAAACTGAGGAAATCTGAGCTCAAATCACTAACACAATAATCCCAATGAAATTTATAAACATCCTTTCAGGGCAGAATTGCACTTTAAAAGATTATATATAAGAAAACACTGTTTTGATCTGTGAGCAGGATAACAATATATTAGATGTAATTAAGGAAACCTTAATGGAATTAGAAAATTTATTAGAAAATAGTCTTCTTACAAAGCCTTATATTCAAAGGCAAAAACAGTGACTGACAACTCGCCACTACAAAAGCCTCTCAAATTACAAAAAAAAAATATAAATGTAATTATGAGACAGATCCTTGCTAAAGAGTGACAATGAATGGTACAATGACCAACTCTTGCATTACTGCAGGAGAAATTTTTAGGCATACCCACGGCTTTTTTTTGTGATGGTACTCAGGAATATGGAGTACCAGCACCTTTTTTTCACAGCACTGTGGCTCCTGCCGCTGGCAGCGGCCGCCTCAGGCCGAGTACCGGCACCTGTTTAAAAAAACAACCCCAAAAAACAAAAAAACCACTGGGCATACCCAAGAAGTGCATTTTTTTGTCATGTTTATTATGAAGAAAACATTTTGACTAATGAAGTCACCACATTAAAGTGTACTGTTGTGAGTATATGTTTGAAGTTAAGAAACTAAATTTCAAATTTCAACTAAGAACAGTAAAAATAAGGATGTTTCACAATAACATTCAGCATTTAAATCCAACTATTGCTTTGAGGATAATTCTTTAGTAAAAATGTGCATTACCCTCAAATGCCTGGACATACCAGAGCTAGTGAGAAAGGTATTTAGCCTAAATCAGGAAAAAAATCCATTTTTGTTGACTGAAAACTGCACTGCAATTTTGCATTTTACTTCCTTTATTCTCTGATTACAGAACAAACAAATTTACATAAAAAAATCTTGCTAGTGCATGAAAGCATATGTAGAAGAAAGAAAAAATTCCACCATCACAATTTTTACTGACGTTAAATTGGCTTTGTGATTACTTAGGATAGTGTACAATAAGGTGATCTCTTGTGGTTCACTGAATTAGTCATATTAGCATATGATGGATCTTTAAGACATATGAAGCGAATGAAAGGATTATTTTTCCTTATACATCAATTTATTTTAAGTTGCTACTATGCTAACAGTAAAATACAATATTTTTTGTTGTGCTACTTATGATGATAAAACTTTTAACTATGCATTGCCAAGGGACAGGATAGGTATATTGGCAAAAAATGCACAGAAGGAAGTACATTCTGATAACTTTAAATCATTTAAGCCATTTAAAAAAAAATAAATTGATAGATATCACAGCCAAATTCCATCCCACTGTACTACAACAGCAGATTATTATAGTGGGCTCTCAACGGTTTTCCACCCAGGACCCAAAAATCCATTCTCTTTTTTTTTTTTGTCAGGATCTACCCAAATTCCCCAGTCCTTGGAGGCTGCAAACATCTTTTAAGTAACAGCAAGAGCCAGTGACTGGTGTGTGACTGAGGAAGAGAGAACTAAGTTAAGGAAGGTGTTTCTGCTTCCCACCCATACAGTTATTAGTTTTGAGGGAAAGTAGTGCCTTAAGGGGTTGTGTACTGAAATACCACTTCCCTGGAACCTCACACTGTGAGGGCATGGGGCAGAGGAAAAAGAATGGACGAGTGGGGATCTGAGAAGGTCAGCAGGGTAGAGTTGCTCTTTTCTTAACTCATGGCTGGACACAAATGCCCTCAAAACTGTACTTCTCATAGGACCAAGTCTATACTATTACTTAAGCCAGCAAAATGTAAGTTACTCTGTGGATGTGAAAAAAACTTACCCCTAAGCGACATACGTTTTGCCGAAATACGGGGCAGTATGCATAGCATGACATTTGCAGGAGAGTTTCTTCTACCAACATAGCTACCATTGCTTATGGAGGTAGTTCTAGTATCCTCTCTCCCATTGGCACAGAGTGCCTACACAGCGGTCTTACATCAATACAGCTGTGCTGCTGCAAGCTTGCTAGTGTAGCCATGTCCTTGGTTTCTCAATCTGTGGCATATAACCCAACAGGAACATTTGTGTAATTCACTTGTTAGTTGCACCCCACAAGTTGTGAAGTACTGCCCTATAATATGTTTCAAGAATGATAAGTTTCTTCTCACTTTAGGTTGAAATGAGAAATTAAAACTTCTGAAAATATAGGCTCTAATGTAATAGAACAGAGGTGACATTTGCCAATATGAAATTTTAAATACTAATAATGATATTTATAGTTCTTGTCAGTATTGGAGATGTAAACATTTGTTTACAAACCCATTTAATCATTCTAAAAATAGAACATATAAATGGCAAAATGTGTGCACGTGTGAGAGAGCTGTGCTGGGCTCTGCTCCTTACTGCCAAGCGAGTGCTGCCTAGCTATGGCTCCTCCACTGCAGAGCCGTAGCTGGGCAGCTGTCACTGGCGAGGAGCTGAGCCGAGCCCAGCCCAGTTGAAGCTATCTACGCCACCTCCCCCTGCTGGGTTCCGTGCCTTCCATGAGCCAGAACTGCCCAAGCTCTGGCTGAAAGGGGCCGGGGGAGCCCAGCAGCTCTCCTCTGCCACTGTATAAACGATATAATTCTCTGTTTAAAACATTTTAAAAGCTTATAACAGTTGCCTTTTGCATCCCTTCTTAGTATATCTCAAAACTCTTTACAAATATAAGAAAGAGTCCATTCTATTTTACAGCAAAGTAAGTATTTGCTTGCCCAATCTTTTCCCCATGTACAAACACAAGTCAGCTTCCTGACACTCAACATAGTCCTGAATTAGAAGAATGTCTTATTTGTTGTATTCAGTAGATAAAATGTTTACAGGTCAACTTACAAATACTATCCCCTCTGCTCTGCCAATAATGTTAGTCTTTGCACTTCCTTCATTTTCTTCTCCCATTCATTGCTGTGCTTTCTTCTATGCTACACACTCAAGCTCTTCATCCTGCAGAGTTCCAGGCTCCCATTCTCAACATTAAAACCCCCAAATCTACTTTCAAACGCAAACATTCTAAATGATCACAAATCTCTGGATTCCCCAGCATAGTATTCTCAAATTTTAGAGTCAAGACCTGTGAAGCAATCACTCTCTCCTACACATACTCCCGCTGACTTCTAGTGGGACTAGAGGCAAAATTGAACCCTTAAATTTCAAATTTCTCTGTCAGGGGCCACATCTCTACGCACACCTTATACAAAATTCAGACTACTGATAGCATTCAATTATAATACCATCTATGTAAAAAAAAAAAATCTCTCACCAGCTACAAATGCGCACACATTCTCTATACACTATTCAGGTAATCCGATGGACAAACAGATAACATACCTCTAGCTGTTTACTAGCTTCTTCATTCCTCAATATCAGCGATAACTTAGTGCGAAGACTTCGAAAGTGCATATCGATCAGCATATTTGCTCGTTTTGTTGTTACCTCATTGATCGACTATATTATTGATAAAGAAAATAAGACAGCTGATAAATCCACTGTTAAAACAAACCCTTACAATAGGTATAGTTAGGAAACTAATACTTACTAGAATGATAAGCTGATAGTTTTCGGGATCATATATTACAGAAAATGCTCCAACTGCCTTTTTGAAGTCTTTATGCGCAGACTCTTTGGCACACCTAAGAATAAAAATGCAATGTATTTACAGAATGTTCATTTGGTGCATTTGTAGCTCAACCATAAAATGTATCTTTTTAAAATTAATGGTAAAATATTTTCTTTGTCAAACAAAAAGGTAGTTCTGTAAGGCAGACCAAGTTAATATTTGAATACTTTGTTCTACTGGCACCAGTAGATATGGCAAACTGAACACCTATTTTGATTTGCTGTTACAGCCTGACCTGATGCTATGTCATACACTCCCCTGCATTTAATTTCCTCCCACTCTGTAACTTTCCTATCTTCAAAGCGTCTGACGAAGTGGGATTTTCTCCCACGAAAGCTCATGCGATTAATAAATCTGTTAGTCTTTAAAAGTGCCACAGGACTCTGTTGTCTTTCTACAATAGACTAACACGGCTACCCCTTTGGAATTTGAGTTAGCACCTTTAAAGGAAAGATGTGAATAAAGTCAGCTCAAATCTGCTGTTTGAGGAATCTGAACTTAAGTATCTTTTTTCTGTAAATTATATAGAGGAGGTGGGAAACAAGGGGGAAGGCAGAACTTCCTTCCTAATGCAAATACAGAAAATAGTAAAAGGAGATATTCCAGCTGTCTTTCCAGGCTCTTTCATCAGAAAAATATTGAAAAAAAAATCCCATTTCAACTATTAACAAAAATTTTCAACTAACCTCTTCTCAGCGTTCTCATTCAAGCAAAATTTCAAAATAAATTATGCATTCAAACAGACTTGTACTTACATTTGCCTTAAATCTTCTGGCACTTCCAGTTTGATCTTGTGAAAAGTATCTTTTGTTGCAGGTTTATTGGGATTCACAGATCTTAAACGCTCAATTGTGACAATTTCATTGTACGTAGCATCACAGGCTGCATATTCTATCACATAAAACTGATATAAAAAATAATAAAATCATCCAAGTCACATGTTTAATGACAAGAACAAGAATCATGCTATGACTGCATTGAGTGTGAAGTATTCTTTAGTTGTGCAAGTAAACTCTGCACTTTTTTTATTTTTAGATAAAAAGACATTTCTAATGAGATTCCCTAGTAATGGGATAGCCTAAATAGTTGTCTGAAAATAAAGTTAAAAAGAGAAACAACTTCAAATCCAATGCCCAGACAATTGCAAGAGAAAACAGTAATGCAAGAAAATTAAAGTATGTGTGTATATATATTCCTACCTCACCCTTTATCATTCTCACTTTAGCCAGCCACCAGCAACATGGTTCTTTTTCATTTGCTCTGGAATAAACCTAAACAAAAATTATAATGTACAACATTGCAGGATGAGAACTTTATATTAATAAAAAATTGTGTAGAATTTGCTTAAAGCATATTACAAGTCATGACTGACTGATATTAACCACTAAATCTGTACTGTTACATTTCTGCTTTTCAAATCAGAAAACTATATAGGATTCATAATATGTAAATAAAGTGTCTAGTTTAAACACCAAACCAAATATAAAATTATAGACTATGTACCAGCAAAAGTCAGTACAGCCCTAAAGTATTTAAAAAAGGAATTCAGACTTATAGGTTAGCTAACATTTCATTTTCATCTACAATTCTTCTGATTATGAGCAGGTACTGTAGGGGTCATGCCAGTGCACAATATTATTGAGCCCTGATCTACACTGCCACACCATTTCAGCAGCAGATATGCCAAGTACTTAAAATATCTTGTGTCTACTTACCATAGTGTCTTCAGTAGGCTGAGTCGGAGGGAAAACCCTTCCCTCTGACTCACTGCTACACTCCTTGTTGGGGTGGTCTTACCGGATTGACTTCCTGATCGGCTGAGCGGGTTTTCACAGACCCGATCAATCAATCAGGGAGATAGAGCTGATAGTGGTGAATTCGTCACAGTCAGTGAAGACAAGCCCATACTCAGTGAACTGATATACAATACCTTTCACAAACAGCAATAAAGCCAGGTTTATACTAAAAAATTTTGCTGGCATAGCAATGTGATGATTTTATTATTTTTTTTTTATACATCATAGCTGTGCTTGTAAAAGTCCTAGTGTATACATAGTTCTATCAGCAAAGAAGTGGTTTGACTGGAATCTTATTTTGCTCTCTGAATCAAAAAAAAATTATACTGCAATACCAGCATGACTTTTAAATTTAGACAACTCTCAAGGGGCAAGAATTTTAAACTTGTAAAATAAGTCACTCTGAGGGTAATATTAGAATGACCTTAATATTACATTTTCTCAGTTGTAATTCTGTAAGACCAAAAAAGAGGAGTATATGTAAATCAGCCAATTGTTAATTCTGGCATCAAAACACAAATTAGTCAGGTACCCAACTTCTATTGATTGTTGCTCTTTGCACCCTTGAAAATCCCCTCCCCAAGAATACTATACTATATCCCATCACATCCGTCCCAAAATCCTGTGACAAAAAATATTTTAAATTGACATTCAATTACACAAATTTGCACAAAGTACTGCTAATCGTGCAAATGACTCTAGCTTCCTCAAACTCTGAAATGAATCATTTTGTGCCCCTTCAGTCATATATTTGACTGCCTCCCAGCCATGCATCAGTGATGCAATCCTAGAACTGGGCCAGGTCACTTAAATATGTTCTACACAGCCCACATCAATTAATTCTTGGTTTATCAGCCACACTATTTTGACACACTGCCCCACGTATCAGCTCTGCATCCCCAGTTCACTGACAGGGGCCATGAGGTAGATTGTTAAGTCACAAGTAGATAGTTTTCCCCAGGGACCACAGAAAGGGCTGAAAACCCATCAAGTTGGCAGGTCTGCCATCAATGGGCACTGGTGCATTTTTAAAACAGTATATATTACAAATCTACTTATTTACCCTGATGTTTTGTTTTACATATAGGCCTTGTCTCTACTATAGCTGAAACAGTTTGGGCTTCAAACCAAACATGATTCAAATCCTAACACATACGAACAGTTTCCTGGGTCAATGAAGGCATGAGGAGGATTTAATTTACAGGACTGTCTATAAGCCAATTGCTCACATAGCCATTGAGGTCAGTGAAAATACTGTAGCAAACAAATCCCTCAATTGTCACACTGACGTGGTTTTCAGCTGCCAAAAGAAGTTCTTAAATAGACTCAACAGTATCTTCTAAAATATTTGATCATCAATGAGATGGCATATGAAGTAGTGGTGCAATTGGTCTCAATTACTTAGTTGACATTATTTCCCCATCACTAAACAAGTATTGTTTAAAACATAATACATACCTCTACTTCATCACTTTCATTTATATCTTTATTATAGCCTGCAGGTGGTGGAAACCTCACATCATGGAATGGAATTTGTCTCTCTGGCTGCCAGCTGAAAATAAAAATACCATTATAGAATGGCCCATGTACTTTTCATTTTCTTTTTTAAAGGATCATGTTTTCAACCTGCAAAGTTCATTTTTCATGCCCTTCCAAACAAAAATTTCATGAAATTTAAATTAATCGACTGTAGAAATTTTGCAGAAAAGAAGTTTTTAAATATAATTAAGCATCTTAAAACTAAGAGAAGTATAAAAAATGGATTAGGGACCTTCTGGGGGGCAGCAGAAAAACCTTTTTGTTTTCTTACCACAAAATAATTTTTTAGAAAAAAATCAGTGTTTTGCTTATAACATTGTCCAACACCTACAAGTTCCATTTTTTGGTTGAAAAAATGTCAAAGTTTATTTTTGAATGTAAAAAAATAAAATACCCCAAACTTTACAGAGTAGAACATAACAGTAACACTGATTATTTAAAGGTGTGCAGTAAAGGTTTTGAAGATTTCATCAACTTAAACGTACACTGAATGCATCCAACAACCAAGGTACAATTGATATTAAAGCACAACAGCTTAAAGAGAAAGACAGCTTGGAAATCTAGCCAATTTTTAAAGAAGTTTCAGAATTTACATTTTCTTTGAAACTTATATCAACTTATTTTGGTATAGCAATCACATTTTTAAACATCTTTAAATAATGTCTTTTTCTCTTCCCTGTAGTCATTTGAAAGAACCAAACAAATTAATAGGGGAAATTCACTGACTTTGTAGGAGAACCACAAAATTGACTATACACAGAGCATTGTACAAATAATTTTTTTTTATGTATTTTCGATTAAAAGTGATAATGTAATTCTCCCGTCTCCCTATCACAAGTATAACAAATTTAAAACCTCCCTTCAAAACGTACTCTTTCATCCTTTGCCTCAGATCCTATAATACCCATGCACTTAACAGGAATTAGCAAGCAATGTCCCAGCATCCATTTGGTGATGTCACCTCTATCACAACTATACACTGGAGAAAGTTTATGGGGTATGCTTTGTTTTCCTTCCTAAAAAAATCCCCAGAAACATACATATAAAAGAGAAAATCTTTGTAATATTCTGTGAGTCAGTGTATATATTCTTAAAAAAAAAAATTAAAAAGAGGTAGGGATTTCTTTCAAGGGATGCTGCCATAAGGCCTCAAAGTTGAAACTGTTACATTTTAAAATCAACTCAACATAACTTCTGTAATAATTTGGTGAGTAACATTTCTATTAACAAAAGATACTGGAAGAACTCATAGAGCTGCTTTTGAGCCAAACATAATATAAGTCATTAGTAATATAACAATATTTACCTTGACCTTAAAACAAACTTTGTTTATTTTATTAGTCTTTCTAGGTAAAATTTTAAAATAAAATACATAAGTTTTACTGTGAAGAGAAATAGCAGAAGTGTTCAGATTTTAAATATTTTACAATAAATATTCTGAATGATTGGAAAAAGCACTATTTATGTATTACTAAGTCAGGTATGTAAATTAAACAAACAACATTAGACTTAGTGCAAAACAGTAACAGGATCAGTACACTTACTTGTTTTCAAATGCAACTGTTATTGAATCTTCATGTACATCCTTTACAAATGCCTGCATAAAAACATTAGTAAAATTAGGGATTGTGCCTACAGTTTTCAAAACTGCCATCTTAAAGCCTCCCTTTTCCATTGACACCACTGAAACAAAAATTAAGTCTATTTTCAAATCAGCTGGTCTCTCTAATTTTGTAATATTTTTCTGGAAGATGGGAAAATAGACAAAGTTGCTGATATCTTTGTATTCCCCTGGATTTGTGGGCAACAACGAGTATGCTGATATATACAATACTTGAATCATACATGCACTTTTCCCCCCTACTTAAAAGGAACAGCATGTAATAAAAGAAAATGTGAATGTTAAATGTGTTTTGTATAGTTACATAGCAAGTTGTATAAAAAAGTTCTGCTTTAAATTCTACATTTCATGCTGATTGCAAAACTGTGGTTTAAATCAAAAGTCCCAAGAAGTTTTTATTAACCACCCTATGTACCGGTACTCGTCTCTCTCAGCTCTCTCCCCAACTTCTTTCTCATCCCAAAACAAGATCCAACAACACTAACAAGAACCACTTATACCTAATTCACCCACACGTTAGCCATTCTCTTCTCCCTATTGCATGGTACTCAGCAACTCCCTTCTAGATTAATCCAAGTGGGGGACACAGCATCCTTCCCTCCATTTTCATCCTGAGATGGTAGCTCTGTAAACTTCATCTCATCTCCTTTGGGATAAGACGACAACTTTTGTAAGCCTACTGGACAGAGCACTAAACTGTGACACAGGAAACCTGGATTCTATTGCCAGCTCCACACCACCGCCCTGGTGGGTGACCTTGGAAAAGTGTCTTGGCCTTCTTGTGCTTCAGTTTCCCCATCTGTAAAATTATGATATTGATACTGACCACTTTTGTAAAGCATTTTGCGATGTACTAATGAAAAGAGTTATATAAAAGTTAGGGGCATTATTCAGAACCTCCAGATAATTGTGGTCATGTGGGACCAGGGTAGACATCATTAATTTTCTTCAACTAACTAAATACCTACAAAAGAACTTTTGCAAATGGCTAAAATTGAAATAAATGTAACTGTGCTGAAAACTTATGATAATTGAATAGGAAGCACAGGCTTTCTGCTTGCACTTGTCCATATAACAAAGGTAGTTGAGTCATGTTTGTGTTTAGGAGGACAGGTGAGGGAGAGGGATATGAATGAAAGGCACTATGCTAGTTTGTTCTACCAACAGTGACTATATTTTTAACAACAATAAAATGAAAATAATCTCGAAAAGTGGCAGCGTTAAGGCTTACTTACTCTAAATATTACATGGAACATTTAACTTTCCCTCAATTTTGAGATTTCTAGCAAAACAAGAGGACAGATTTATAATTCAGATTCTACAGTAACTTCATTTTTCTTCCAACATTTTTCTTTTAGAAAATATTCCCAAGTATTCTCTCAAGTGCAGAACCAGCTAACAAGAACATCGACAGTGACTGCTGCTAAATCACGAGCTAGAGGCGCATGTGAGCACAACTGTTATTCTTCTAACAGGAACTTCAGTACTGGCTTTATAACCTGCAATGAACTAATTATCCCCTTTGAGGGGAGATCAAAGCAAAGTGAAAAAGAGCAAAGTTATAGTTAGAGTCTCTGGAGGCCCCTTCATAGCATACCCATCCTTTAGAACAGGGGTTCAAACTCAAATCACCACGATGGCCACATGAGTCCTAGGATATTGGCCCAAAGACCGCATCTCTGAAACCTTTTCATACAACAGGGCCACCAGTTATTTAATTAAAATTAAATTAAAAATTAAGTAATTGAGTTCAAAGTGATTGTAAATAACATTAATGAATTGGGTTTAATTAATTGAATTTGAATGAATTTTTAATTGAAATCTAATTTTTAGAAAGGTTTCTAATAAAAATGAAAGTAAAGTTTTTTTTAAAAAGGAGAGAAGGAAGGAAAAGAAAAGAAAAGAAAAGAAAAGAAAAGAAAAAAAGAAAAGAAAAGAAAAGGAAGGAAGAGAAAAAAGAAAGAAGGAAGAAAGAAGGAAGGAAAAGAAAGAAAGAAAAAAGAGAAGGTAGGAAACAAGAAAAAAAGAAAAAAGAAGAAGGAAGGAAATGAAAGAAAAGAAGAGAAAGAAAGAAGGAAGGAAACAAGAAAGAAAGAAAGAAAGAAATGGAAAGGGATGCTTGAAACCCCCAGCCCGGAAGGGAGGTGAGCAGCCATAGTCCAGCTCCCAGCTTCACACTGGGACCAGGCAAAGCCCCTCACGGGGACCCCATGGAGCCCTCCTCACACCCCCAGACCCTCTCTTGCCATGCACCTGAGCCCTGAACTGGCCCTGAGCACTGAGTCCGCCTGCTTCGGTCACTGCAGGACAGGGCTTTGCCTGGGGAGCAGTGCAGCAGGGGAAGCAGATGGCAGCAGAACCCCAGGTGGGAGGCAGATGGCAGCAGCCCAGCTGCTGGCTCCCAGCCGGCGGGGTGCAGGCTATTTGAAAAGCCGGCCAGGGGTTGGGAACCCCTGAATTCCGGCTCTTGTCTTGGGCCACAGGAGGTAACTCTGTGGGCTGCAGCCATGTGTTTGAGACCCCTACTTTAGAACATTAAAGGAAGCATTAAAGTTATTTATACTGAAGTACCTTCAGAGAGGACACAAATGAGTTATAAAATATGGCCATATCACTTTAAAAGCCTCCTTTCCATACATATAAAGACTATAGTTAATATTTTTCTCTGGTATGATACAAAACAAATCTAGCACCACCACTCAGCATCTCACACATGGAGATACATACAGAAATAGTATTTACGTAAGACAACAGAACTTTAGGTGCACATACACCTAACATGGTTTTCCCCACAAATTTTGTGTACATCTCATACCCATCTTTCCTCTGTCTTGACTTATGATGAGTTGAAGAGTGAACCAATTAAGGATATGCTCTTGACAAACATTAAAATAGACTTGCTCGCATTCTGAAACAGTGAGCACGTTCTCAAATGTTTTTCATATGCAGGTCTGAACCAATTATTGATCTACGTATTAGCAGATATGCCTGGACACCTGAAGTATTCTGCAATCACTAACACTCATTTTGTATAAATCCACCTAGGCTGAAGAAAGACCATGTACTGCTTGCACAAAAGCAAAGAATTTTGATAAGCTTACCTGAATGCATTGTGAAAATATACATCTTGTGTCAAGAGCCCCAAACTAATCTTCAGGGAAAAGGATAAGAATGATAGATGCAAGTGTCAACAAGAAGAACTTCAATTCTTGATTAACGTTTTTAGTTTTCTTTGAACCACAATAGGGTGCCTGCCATGGGTCTTTTCAATATGAAGAAACATTAGGAGTAGAAGTCTCTCTCTTTACAGTGCTGAGCACTTCACCATCTTTAAGGACTCCTGCAGCTGTTTTAAACACTGAAAATGGTATCAGAAAAATATGAATGGCATAGCATGGAGTGGAAGTATGGTTGGGTGGATAGCATAGAAAGCACTTGGATCAAACTCAGTAACTTCCAGCATAATGTATTAATTCCACCACATGCCACAAGGAAATGGCCCAAATGGCTTGAGAAAGGGAGTAATGGAAAGAAGAATAGTCAAACTGAAGACAAGCTATGGATTCTTAAAACAATTCATCAAATGTTTGCTCGAAAAAAATGAAGATCACATGAACAGTTGATTGGATAACAACCTTTGATGGAACGCTTTCCCCTCAGCACTGTTTCTTCTTGTAGTTTTTAATCTGTAGTTCAGGAAGACTGAATGGTAATTCCCTGCCACAGTTACAGTCTATATGGTACACTTAAGCCTTTCTTTGATTTGAGGACTTCAATAATTCAGTCATATGTCTGAGAGTGGTTGGTAGAGGTTCTGTGGCCTGATTTGTGCAGGTGGTCAGACTGTATGTTCATGATGATCCCTTCTGACCTTAACGTTTACAGGGAGGTTGTTGAATTTTTCTAGTTAGGCTGAAGATGACTCAGACTGTGCACAAGATTTAATACCCATTATTTTCTCAGGGTCTCATCAGTTCTCTTACCACATACATTTTCCACAGAAAGGAAGTCCTCTACATGGCTTGAAGAGACATGATGACTTAAGGCAGGAGCACTAACGAAGACCACCACCTGATGCAACTACTCTAACTGCCATGGTCAATGAAGCATGAAGAATATGCGTGCACACCCCCCCCCCCAATGTCTTTTAGTGTTCTCCTCTGTTTCTATCAGATAGTCCAGACCAAAAAAGCACCTAGCCCCAAAGCTGATATACAGTTAGATGTTGAGTGTACTTGCACAATAGCAGACTGTTGAAAATTATATGAATTAGTAAGAATCAATTCAGTTCATACTGAGTTTAAAAGAGTTAGCAATTGGAATAAATTCAGTTTAAAATAGGTTTTGCTACAGCATAAACAGTTACAGCCAAATTACGATATTCTGGAAGGTTTCCTTCATTTTCCAATATTAGAGAACTCAAAGAGAAAGATGCTTGGCAAAATACTTTAGCTGTAGTTACAAAACCTATGCCCAAGCACAGAATGGCAGGGTTTCCTAAAAGGCACTGCATGTCAGCTTAAACACAGCTGTAAGGTATACAGGACACATTTATTACTAAAAACTATACAATACCACCCCCCGATACGACAGGTCCAGTTCCAAATTTTAGGGCAGGTGGATCCACGGAGAAGAGTAAGTGATGCAATCTAACCCAAGGAACTAATACAATTCATTCCCATTGAAACTTGAGTGGGTGGGCCTTGGGAGAACAACGTAGAGTTCCCGTACTGTGTTCGGACACAGACTGCAGAGATGAACAAGAGAAACTGGAAAACAGATGTATATATCTCAGGCTCAAAGGTGTATGGGTAAGGAGGGATAGAAGATGAGCCCAAACAAAAGAGGATGACAGATAGTGTGTGAAACATGCTAAAGCAGTGGTTTTCAACTTTTTTCATCAAGACACACCTGACAGATGATGTTCCCCTGTGTGACACACTACAGTAATGCTTGGGCTGGGAGCGCTTGGGAGGCTGAGGTGTTCTGAAGGATGCAGCACTCCGGGACCTGGGTGGGGGTATAGTCAAGCCAGTGCAGGCTGGTGCCCTGGCTCGATGGAGCTGGGTTTATTTTGGTGAGACAGGTGGTGTTCCCCCTTTGCCCCCAGCCCAGGATCTCTGGGTTGCAGCCTCTAAGTCTCTTTACTCCTCTTGCCCTGGCTGCTGACTGTGCTGTGCAGCAGGACTGGGCTGCTGAGGACAGCAAAGAGCAGCAGGCAGCAGGAGCCCCAAGCTGGCTCCAAACTGAGCTGCCAATTTTCTGAGACACCTCTCCTGGCTTCTTGTGACACACTTTTGTGTCCCAACACAGTGGTTGAGAACTGCTGTGCTAAAGGAAGAGGGGTACTAGGATGAGATAAAACAGGGAGAAGATAAAGGTTAGAGTAGGCATAGAAAACAGAGAAAGGTTTAGTAAGAAAAATGTTCAGTCTGTGTGGCATACGCACATATTGACCATACTATTAAATTAAGTGTAAGGGGCGAGAATTAAATTTATCATTTAACTTGCTGCTCATGGATCTCTGAAGTAATCTTTTTCTCCAAAGCAATCAAAGAGAAAAGTGAGCTGGACTGGATAACAAGCTTACAAAACAAGTTTCAGAGGGGTAGCCATCTTAGTCTGTATAGAGCAAAAACAAGAGTCCTGTGGCACCTTAAAGACTAACAAATTTCAACAAACAAATTTCCTAGGAAATGCATTCCATGTACCCTAGCAGAATGGAAAAAGAGTCACAAAGGAGCAGCAGGGGAAGGAAACAAAGGGAATATCCAGGCTGGCACCATTAGAAGGATGGAGGGGATGGGAATGGATGTAAAAGGAGACAAAGTTGGAGATATCTGTTGGTAATGAATTATGTAGGACCTTAAAAGAAGGGACAAGCAATTTGATATGGAATGCAATGGGAAGCCTAGTTTTTCATACATACTGAGGGGGAATTCTGCACGATGTGATGGAATTAAAACAAGAAATGACAAAAATGAATGATTTTAGCATTAGCAGTTTGGATAGAGACAAGCTAACTACCCAGAAATCGAAAGAAAAATTGTAGTTATTAAGGCAATGGACAAGCAATTTAGCCACTGGGGAATAAAGAAGGGGCAGATTTTAACAACATTATGAGAAAAGAATGGGAAGATTTGGCCAGAGACAGAAAGTGGAGAGAGGTCAAAAATGGCTCCCATGTTACTGACTGATAGGATGCCAAAAATATATCAACAGCAAGCGACAGTGGAGATAGTGGAATGTCTTTCAGGAAAACACAGCTAGTATATTTCAACCCCACTGGCACAGAACTGATCACATTAAACAGTTGTATACAATATTTTCTTATCTAATAAAAGTAACTGAACATGCTCGCAGTATATACTAAATGTTTTTAGGAGACTTCTTTGGTTACTTGCAACAGTATTCCAAAAGACATATCTACTTATCTACTCCAGAAGAAACAGATACCCAGTTTTAACTGGCATATTATGTTGGTATTAATTTTAAATGCAAGACTCCTATTATTAAAGAGATTAAGTTATATATTTTCATAATGCATTTAAAGACCAAGAACACAGTAAAAGACCCAATGCTGTTAATTTTTAGTAGAACTAAATAAAACTGAAACAAGAACATCTTGTGTCTTATAAACAAGGAGTTCTGTGAGACTTTTAAAGACTAAAATATTTATCTCATGAGCTTTCATGGGTATAATCCCATAAGTGATTATACCCCTGAAGAAGATTCTACCCATAAAAGCTCATGCAACAAATAAATGTGTTAGTCTTTAAAAGTGCCACAGGACTCTTGTTTGTTTTTGCTTAAACAGACTAACATGGCTACCCCTCCATTACTTCTTATAGTGTATTGTGCCCTCTACTGCATTTGTATTTATTACAGAAAAAAAAAAACTTACAAATAGGCATCATGATTTTGAAGATTGAACAAAGAGCTGGGAGTCAAAGCCTCCTTAGTTCTAAATCATATTTCCATCAATAACTCTGTGAGCAGCCTTCAACAAGTCCCTTAACCTAACTAATTGTTACACAGTTTCTTCATCTGCAAAACTGGAATAACAAAATGACCTAACAACTTTCTGGAGATGTTGGAGGGAATTAATACTTTGAAAATATAAAAAAAATATTACATCTTAATTAGTTCTCCAATATACTAAAAGATAAACTACAGTTATATTAGCAGTAGCATGTTTATATTTTTCCTATGTAACTGAAATGAACACTTTAAAAAAACAACCTATTTTACTCTTCTGAAACATAATTTTACTTTTTAAAGTATGTTGAGAGGGAAGGTCACTAAAACATCACCAATTATTTTGCAGAAGAAATGGTTTGAGATCTGCTTATCAGTGTTCCCTAGTGTTAACATTGGATGTAAATTTTGTACCATGGCAACCCACACTGAAACACAGACCATTCAAAAATTAAATTTCCTCTATGAATGCTTTAGATTTAAAAATAAAACATTGTACAGCACACACATACTAATGATGTCCAGGTGAAATGCTTTTATTTCACATCTTTGACTATTTTACCTGCACTATGCCCATAAATGCCATATTAGGCAGCACTTAAAGTTCAAAGATTTTTAAAATCTGAGGTTTTGGGTCAGGGCCTTCTCCAGTTCCAAACCTCTGAACAGCTTTAAAACAGCCACTGGGAGGGTGAGGGGTGTGTGCGTGCATGGAATTTCCACCCACAATTGAAGCAGTATGAGTGACAGTATTTGATTTGGGACCAGCAACTGTTCTAAGTTCAGAACCTCACACGAACAAGTAGAGCTAGAAATAAGCATCTTTTCAGATGTGCTGAGCGCTCAACTCACACTGTAATGTGAATAAAAGCAGAGTGCGCTCAGAACTTCTGAAAAACGAGGCCAGAGAGCTTTACCCACTGGAATCCTACCTTTTAAATGTGATTTGGTACTTGTTTCTAAAATATGACAGTCTGTGAAATATCAAAAGTTTATAAAAGGTATTTTAGATCATTAAATGATATTTATATTGCAGTAAAAACTAGATGCCAACCAGATCAAAGCCTCACCGTAACAGACACTGTACAAACAAAAGTTTCTTTAATTTTAAGTTACTTCCACCCCCACTACAACTAGACTTACATTATTAACAACAACCATGGCTTCTGGATAAGGGACAAAAAAAACATTTTTTTTTAAAAGCTCTCCAGAAAATTACTAAAACATTTTATTTTAAAATACATACCATAGAAGTGATATTGATACGACCATACTACTGGCCTTCATTTGGGATGACCTAAATAATTCTTTGTAGCTTTGCCACTCATAAAATAACATGGTCATTAGCTAACTCATGCCAGTTAAGGATCTTTATCCTTCCTCTTGTACTCCAGATACATATTTATATGTATCTTGTTGTAATGTATTTACAGTATTTTTGCCAAGGGTTTTCCAATCAGAGTGATTTAGGGTGGTTTCTTTGTACTAAATGTAGGATGAGCACGAGATATACACACACCATCAAGTGAAATGGGATGAAAAGTCTTACAATATGATGACTCTAAGGGATCCATCAAAAGATTGCCTGAAGAAATTTCTTATATTTTCATTTTGGTGGTTGTTGTTGTTTAAACTGTTCTGTTCCTAGCTCCCATTACAAACTTTGTGTGATGTTAGGGAAACCAAGTCATTCTGTGCCTCAGTTTCCCTATCTGCACCATGGGGATAATACTGACAACATACATGGCTGCATGAGGATTAATAAATAAATGCAAGGTGCTCAGATTATCTAAGTACTAGAGAAAACAGAAATTGTATCATTACCATGGATAAATTATGACTTTCTGTTAAATACTGATCTTTAAAATATTTGAGAATAACTTTTTATTTAAGAACGGTTTCTGCATTTATAAAGTACATGATACTTCCTCTAAGTAAGCTTTGGGTCAGAGTTGATCATTTTGTTTGTCCTTTTAAACCTTTCCTATTCACCCTTTTTATCTGCTAAAAAAAGAGCTTATGTGAATTCAAAAATGCAAGAAAAAATATGATGTTCTGCTAAAAAAAGTTTATAAAATAGTCTGGATGTATTAAATGTTCACTCTCAGTTTATGGAACAAAGTGAGTGGCTCATTGTGAATCAATTAAGCCTTCCATTCCTCATACACCTGAATTGTTCTGGGATACAAATTAATCAGAAATGTTGGTATTAAAAAATAAAATAAAAACCACACAACTCAGGAGATTAAGTAACCCAGCATATGTCATTTGTCTCCTGTCAAAAAAATTGAAGGGAACACAAAATTTACAAGATCTTTCAAGTAGAAACTTTCTATACTGATGTTAGTCATTAAAATAAAGTACACTAAATTTGTTTCAAATCTTCTCAGTTATCTTCTCACTGCAATACTTTTACTCAGTTATCAACCAGACAGAGTATGTTTTAAATATATTTTAAGCCTACCTACTGTATACAAGGCACTTAATTAGCAGTGCACAATTTGATAAATATTAGTCATTTAAAAACCCGCTTCTTTAATTCCTAAAATGCATACTTTATACTTTCGGTTGTCTTTTGAACAATCATCAACTCATCCCTGTACAAAATGCCCCCCTCCAAAAAACCAAACAAACAAAATAACCCCAAAACAAAACCCCAATCAACCAACCAAAAAACTCTTAAGGTGCTCAATCTTTTATTTCCTGGTACCTAATACAGGTCTGGGATTTTCATCTGGAGCAATGCAGACTCAAAAGATGCTCTGTTTTGCACTTCTATTCTCCTCTTACTATGAAAACACAAACAAGGAGTCTAGCGGCACTTTTAAAGACTTATTTATTTATCACAAGAGAAAATCCCACTTCATCAGATGCTTGAATGGGGGGGGGGGGTCCTTCAAACATTTGACGAAGCGGGATTTTCTCCCACAAAAGCTCAGGTGATAAATAAATGTGTTAATCTTTGAAAGTGCCAAAGAACTCCTTGTTTGTTTTGCTGAACCAGACTACACAGGGCCACCCCTCTGGAACTCCCGAGAACACAGAAGATGTTACCGAACAGTAAACACTTCCCTTGGATATTTGAAGGGAAAAAAATGTAAAAGGATGAACTTTTAAAAGTCTGTGTATACGGACATCATCCAACAGAGTCCTGCGGCACTTTTAAAGACTAACAGATGTATTTATCGCATGAGCTTTTGTGGGAGAAAATCCCACGTTGTCAGACACTTTGAAGATGGGAAACTTACAGAATGGGATAAATCTGTTAGTCTCTAAAAGTGCCACAGGACTCCGCTGTTTTTTCTGCAACAGACCAACACGACTCCCCCTCTGGAACTTGGTATCAGCCACCAGAACTCAATACTATGGGGACTTGACCCTCCTGCCTACCTCTCTCATGCTGCAAGCACGGGAGGCAGCATTCAGCTCCATCCAGCTCCAGTTTGTCAAAACGGCTGAGTTGGGGCCAGACCCTGAATGCCCAGAGGAGGGGTGCGCTCAGCACACTGCAGGACTGGATTGTGACCAGGGCTCTGAACCCACCCGGCTGAGGCCCACGAGCAGCAGGCCCCGGCCTGCGCTCCGCTCAGTGGAACTGGTTTTGTTAGCCCGAGCGATGCCCGCTGACATTTCACGCCCCGCCCGTGGCGACGCTGCACAATGAGCGGGAAAGTGCCCGGCCCGGAGCAGGCCGGCTCTCCCCCCGCCGGCGAGCGAGCACGGAGAAGCCCCGTTTCCGGTGACGTTTCCCGCCGTCCCTCGGAGCAGGCCCTGCGAGGCTCCCTGCCCGTTAACCGGCCCGCGGAGGGCGGCCCGGCCCTTTCCACCTTCCCCCGCCACCAACGGCTCCCTCCCGCCAGGCAGCGGGGGCGGGGCGCCGCTCCCCCCGGCCCAGGCCTCTTTCCCTCAGGGGCGCCGCCCGCTGCCCTCGCCCGAGGCCCGGTACCTTGTAGAAGGCCCCGTTGGAGCCCCGCACCTCCACCACCAGCTCCTCCATGTTGCGCCGCGGCGGCTCAGTGCGGGAGGCAGGCCCGGCACCGCCTCTCTCCGCGGGGGGACCTCGGCTCGTTCCGGGCCCGGAGGGGCGGGGGCTGGTCGGCTCGGCCGCGAGCCCGCCCGGAAATGAAAGCGAAACGGTCACCGCCCGGCGGCGCGCGGGGGGGGAGGGCGGAGGGGCTCCCGCTTCGAATGTAAACATTCAACCCGCGTCACGTGAGAGGCCCCGGCGGGGGAGGGGCAGGGGATTCGCTCGCGCGAGCACACGCCCCGCTCGCGGCCACCTAACAGCCAGCCGGCCGCCTTGCCCCGCCCTTACGCAGCCGCGCGCGCTGGCGGCGGCGCGCGCAACCGAGCCTCACGGCCCTGCGCCGCCCCGTCCCTTCCGCCCGGAGCGACTGCGCCGCCGCCCAATGGGCGGCCCGCCATTGACGCACGTGGGCGGTAGCCAATGGGAACGTCCGCTTCAGGAGGCCCCGCTGTGACCTGGGAACTACGGATAACAGCCCGGATAGGTCCGGTGATCGGTTTAGTCTCAGTGGAGGGCGCGGGGCGGGGCGGCTTGGCTGAGGGAGGCGGCGCCCATGGGGAGAGATGGAGCCGGGAGACGGGACGTGCTGGTGGGGGGTGGGATGGGGTGCTGGGGCGGGGCAGAAGGAGGGGCACGGCCCGGTGGGGGGCTGGTGTGGGGGGGGGGGGTAGGACGGGATGGGGCAGAAGGAGGGGCATGCCCCCCTTAGGAGGAAGGGTGGGATGGGACGGAATGGGGGTGCTGGTGAGGGAACTGGGGGTGGGGGTGTTGGTGGGGGTGTTGGTTGGGGACTGTGGGGTGGGGCAGAAGGAGGGTCATGGTCCCATGGGAGGAAGGGTGGGATGGGATGGAATGGGGGTGTTTGTGGGGGAATTGGGGGGAAGGGTGGGGGTGTGTGTGAGGACTGTGGGGAGGGGCATGGCCCGGTGGGAGGAAGGGTGGAATGGGGGTGTTGGTGGGGGGCTGTGTGGGGAAGGGTATTGGTGAGGGGGTGGACTGTGGGGTGGGGTGGGAGAAGGGTAGGATGGGGTGCTGGTGTGGGGGCCTGTGAAGGGAAAGGTGGGGGGATGCTGGGGAGGTGGCAGCTAGTAGAAATAAGGATGGCTGGGGGAAGGAGACTTCATTGTAAAGCAGCCTGAGGCTCAGTTTTCTGTACTGTGGCACCAGGTGCTAGGTTTGTATGTACAACTAAAGAAAGCACTTTGCAGCTGAGTAGTAAGAGGGATAATTACCTGACGTGGATTAATAAAGGGTTTTGCATTTAGTATTTGGCCGAACTTAAAACCTTGCAGGTACTGTTAAGATGGCCCTAATTCCCTTGTGTTTGTGTGTGGATGGTCTCTCACCCAATCTCAGTTTCTCCTGCTGAGGGTAATTGGAGGAGGTATCCATAATCTTGGGTTTGGTCTCTACCATTTCTCATTAGCTGTTTCTCTTCTGGCAGATTTTAAATTTTCAGCAGATCAAATCTGCAGCAGAGTTCAGGAGCCAATGTTACAGACAGGCAGCATTTTTAGGAAGAAAGCATTAGTTGTATTAAGTAACTTCAACTTTCTTTACTTGGGCATTTGTTGAAAGCACCAGGCTGTAAAACAAATAGATTAGTTGAATGCAAACTGTTTCCCAAAATAGTATATTAAAATGTATGCATATGTTTCAAGTCATATGGATTGCTTCTTCAAAGCTTAACTGTACACAAATGGTTTGGATAAGTCTTCACTTACTGCAATGGTTTTCTAACTTTGTTTCTCAGCATCCAGTTGGAAAAAATCATTTATGCCCGCAACCCAACAATAACAACTTTCAACAATGCATTCTAGTCTTTTGGCGGCAGCAGCAGGGGGTGCTACGACCCAGTGCCCGAGGGTCTGCGACCCAGTACTGGGTCCCGACCCTAAGTGTGAAAACCAGTGACTTATGGTATATGTTTCTGGTGCTATTCAGTGGTCCTACAGCAAGACAGTCAGTTTTATTAGAACAGAAATTGCATGTTTTGCAAATATTCCGTTGGACTCAATACCTTCATTTGAGAGTTACAGAAATGCTGTCTCCATGTCTGTGTTACTGTTGGAGTTCACTTCCTCCAAGCTACAGGAATTATTTAAAAGTATGTAGGGTGTGCTGTTTAAACACATCATGTACCCCAGTTTGCATGCACACTAGGGCTTGAAATCTGATTTATAAATATTAACTGAAACACTCCATGAACAGATAACTGGGGAAGACATAATTTAATTTTTAGCTGTTCATGGCTTGTGGATTTAGTTTTAGAGTAAACTAGGAAAGGCATCTGCTTGCAATTTGGACATAATAACAAGGATCTAGTATTTAAAAAATAAATCTTTAAGGATTATTAAGTCAGAGCTGTTAATATTAGCCTCCAGGTATGCTGGTGATAAAGGTGAACTATAAATTATATAAAATTACATTAAACGCATATTAAGATTGCAGTGTAAAGTGTTCAAACGTCAGGAAACGCCAGCAGGAAGGTTGCATGTGCATAGACATTATGATGCAGTCTT